>OY725174.1:10630004-11834195 GCA_963241965.1 Tortrix viridana | reverse complement strand
GTCGGCACGTTTCCTTGTTCCTTGTGTAATTGATTTCTTCACTTCGAAGATTTCTCTAGGTTTATCAATTGTAAGGCCGCATTCACACAGAATTTATATTCTGTGACGACGACGGCATGGCCTCTCCCTTGTACGAATAAGTACGTCATCTTTTGAATCTGCCTAAATACCTTATGCCTCATTTACATTCAGCCCATTTGGGCAGGGAAGTGAGCAGGAAAGTGGGCAGCACGAGTGTGTAAACACGTCACTCGCGCTGTCACTACATACACTTCCACTTCTGCTGCCCACTTCCCTGCTCACTTCCCTGCTCACTTCCCTGCTCACTTCTCTGCTCACTACCCTGCTCAAATGGGCTGAATGTAAATGAGGCATTACCAATGCTATGTCAAGCGTGTAGGCAGGCAGAAAACACTCGTCATACAGACGACCCACTGTTGGACAAAGACCTCTATCTGGGTACTCATACTATTCATAACAAGAGGGTCTGGGTAAGACCCCACGCGGGGCAAGAAACATTTCGCAAAAAGCAAGATTTAAAAATACTACGTTACATAGTTACTTATTTTTAACTTCATTTTGTTTTTAGCAATTTCCTGTCAGTAAGTTTTAGAAGTAGGAGTCGGTAATAATAAGTTTCATTTTAAGTTGCACTTTTATGTTTTGTTGACTAGACAACATTCTAATAGGTAGTAAGTAGGTTTTTATAACATCAAAATTTTAGCACTAAAAATAAAGATTGCAAAACACGGAATGTCATTTTATGGATAATCTACTGCTCTCAATTTTTCGTGACTTATTTGCACGTGTGGAATGTGCAGAGGCTGCACGTAGGTAACACGAATAATGTTCGAATTATTAAAGAATTGTATATAATAACTGCAATGATTGCAATCTGCGGCTTCTCTTGTTGACGTCAACATTTTTCTGTGGTGACACAAAGTTAACTGGACCGGGTCACGACTAAACCTTTTTACCCGACTGAGAGCTGAGCGAAGCCAGAAGAAGGTTCATGATTTTAACAGTCCATGTATGTATGTGACCAAAAATCGGTTGTTTCACTCTAGCTCCCAACCGTCCGACCATTCACCATCGGTCCGTTGGACCGATTATAATGAATGGGGTGTCATATGATCAGTTAAAAACGTGGGAGTCTCATGGGCTATACAGGGTGTCTCATTTAAATCGGTCAGTATAGGAAAGTCTGAAACTATAAGACATACGAAGATCTGTTCTTAGGAACCATGCCATCGATTTTAATAAGAAGAAAAACTGCATTCATACATTTAAAAAAAAAACCTGTACTCAGCTCGGGAATCGAACCCGGTTGTTTTGACATTGACACTCCAATATTTTTTTTTTTTTTATTGCTATTCGGCCAGTTACAACAAGACGTTCCATTTTCAAATGTGGTTTATCACGTCTCTGTATCTACATACTTATTTTAAGTGGGCTTTTCATTTGATTGTTAGTGTTTGATTAATAGAAGTAAGCAATTGCAGTCATCAATAGATAATATTATCGCAGATAACAAAACTTCCGGAATGGTTTAATGCAATGCCAATGCCATATGATATGTAAAGCGGTACATACACCAGTTGCGACACCAGCAAAGAGGTACAAACAACCATAGAGACAATTTTACATGCCTGAACTTGTGGAATATTGTAACGGTGGTCATTTCGAACACCTACTAAAATAGATTAAAGTATGTGAAAACAATGCATTTTATTCATTTTAGACATCATGTTTCATAGAGCCATTTACTGCTTAAGACCTACACAATCGATATCTAAATAGAAATAGTGTAAGCTTATTTTTTTCAAAATAACCGGGTTCGATTCCCGAGCTGATTACAGGTTTTTTTTTAATGTATGAATGCAGTTTTTATTCTTATTAAAATCGATGACATGGTTCCTAAGAACAGATCTTTGTATGTCTTATAGTTTTAGACTTTCCCTTACTGACCGATTTAAGTGAGACACCCTGTATAAAAACCGGTCAAGTGCGAGTCGTACTCGCGCACCGAGAGTTCCATATTTGAGTCCGTACTTCAAAAATATACCTTTATATGTACTTTAATTCGTATGCAATAAGGTCTTTTTTGAGTTGCCTAAATTTTCAAAGTTTTTTAGTAATTTCTCAAAAAACTTGAAAATTTGAACTATTCATTTTATTTTCTCGTAAAATCACGTCCCAGTAGCATACGCCGTATGTACGTCAGGAATTTTTCAGATTTTTTGGTACGTGTACAGATTGGTTGACGTGAACAAAACCTAGTGTAGTGTGTTTTTTAGGGTTCCGTACCCGAAGGGTACCCTAACGGGACCCTATTACTAAGCCTCCGCTGTTCGTCCGTCCGTCCGTCCGTCCGTCTGTCTGTCGCCGGGCTGTATCTCATGAACCGAATAGGTAGACAGCTGAAATGTTCACAGAATGTGTATGTCAACAAGTAACAACAAATAATAATAAAAAAAAAAAATTAAAGAGGAAGAAACGTGATTTTTTTGTTAAATCCGGCTGTATCTCATGAACCGTAACAGGTAGACAGTTGAAACTTTCACAGTGTTTACTTTAATTGCCGCTATAACAGCAAATAATTAAAATAAAATAAAATTTGAAATTAAAGGGGGCTCCCATACATAAAGCGTGAATTTATTAAATTGTGTCCCTGCGCGGGCTGTATCTCATGACATGAACCGTAATAGATAGACTATTGAACTTTTCACAGAGTGTGTATCTCTAAGCTGATGCCACTATGACAACAAATAATAAAAGTACATAGTATTAAATCTTGTACGATGGTACGGAACCCTTCGTGTGCGAGTCAGACTCGCTCTGGGCCGGTTTTTTTTAAATTTCTAAAGGTATTTTTTTTGTTTTAAATATTGGTGTTGTGGAGATTGAGCCGATATACGCATTAGTGTAAAGGCCGGAATATACTTATACGAGTATACCTATATAAAGAAACGTTTGTCATTATTTTTTTTTAAATAAAAACAGATGCGGACAAACAAGTTATAAAATTATGCCAAAAATTTCAATTTGATAGTATCTGTAGTTGCTGAGAAAAACTGCTGTGACAGACGGACGGACGGACGACGAGCAGACAGGCAACGAAGTCGGACAGGACATTAAGAATCTTGCTAGGATGCGTTTGGTAATGCTTTCAATATCACGGCCTCTACTCTCCCTCTCTCTCGAACTCGTTGTTACTGTATGTAGGTGGGATGACAGGGATAGAGTTTCCAAAGTTTCGCATTGTATGTTTCGGAGGAGCGAATCGACTTCATGATTTTCATTATTGATAAATAAATAAATAAATATCAGGGGAAAATCTCACAAAAATTTACCTAGTCCCAAACTAAGTTCTAGGCTTGTACAAATACTATGGGTACCTACTAGACCAAGATAAATATACTTAAATAGAGAAATATATAATAAATACTCTATATACTTCTATAATAAATGGGTACACTACATAAGTCCGAAGAGTCATATTTCCGAATTTATTGAAATCCAGAATTTTCATAATTCCGAATGCAATTTTTTCAATGGAGGCTTTATTTTATGATATCGCACATAAATCAAACTTAACCTAACCTACGTATTCCTAGTAATTAAATTATGTTTTTAATTTTCAATAGCTCCAGCATAATATAGATTCCGGAAAAATGAAAATTCAGGCAAATGAATATTCGGAAAAAAAAATCGTAATATTTGGGTGTTCTCATAATAAATATAACATAAAAAAAAAACAACCGAGAATAAGAAACAAATACTCGCGCTCATCACATGTAAGTATTTGCCCATACCGGGATTCGAACCCGGAACCGCTAGCTTCGTAGGCAGGATCTCTACCAACTAAGCTAACGGCGTCGTCAAACACTTTACCTATGTGTTTTGATTATCCTATAAAACAATTTTTTGGTTCATTTATTTACTAGTAATTATTGATTTATAGTTTTGAACCCGAACTCCCTTTGGTATAAAGTCAAAGTCAAATTATTTCATTTATATTATTGGTACAAGCCAAAAAAAAAAGCAAAATAAAAAGAAAATAAATTAAGTACAAATTATCTACTAAGTGAGATGTAAAATATACAGGGTGTCCCTGAAATCAGCGTAAGGACCGTATCGTTAATTATGGAAACAAGTTTAAATTGCTCTAAAAAAAAAGTTACAATATTTTGTCTTTTCTGTCATATGTGAATCTGTTAAGCATACAGTCAAATATTAAAACTTAATATAAAAAATAATATAATTCCTATACATTGCAAGATGAAGGGTCTCTCAGAGAAAAAACTACTTTCAATTGTAACCAAATACTGTAAAGAATCAGGTATGACTATAAGAAAGATTGCTTCAGAGGAAGGGGTTAGCCTTAAAGCTGTTTACAATACGATAAAAAGGTTTGGTATGAATAATACTTTAAAAGATTTACCCAGTCGAGGTAGAAAACGAGGCCCTTCATGTCCGAATTTGGACAAAAAGATATGTAAATATTTTTCTCAAAAAAAGAGATATCGATTCGGGATTGTGCGAAAAAATGTCGTACTTCTATTGCAATGGTTCAGCGTGCCAAGGAGCGTAACTTGCTTGTAAGGTATAAAAAGCAAAACCAGCCTAAACGCAGCAAAACCCAGGAGTCTTCTTCGTCGTCGTCGTCTTGGAGAAATTGTACGACCAAATTTAAACTAAAAATAAACAATGTAGTATAATGGACGATGAAACCTATGTCAAACTTAACTATAAAACCCTACCCGGGCCGCAGTTTTGCCCCGTAATAAAAGGTACGAAGGTCTCTAAAGACGACAAATACATTTTTTGCGAAAAATTTGGGAAAAAAGTGATGGTTTGGCAAGTTATTTGTCAATGCGGCATGATAACGTCTCCGTTTTTCGTAACGGGAAACTTAAATTCGGATGTGTACAAGAAGGAATGCCTTCAAAAGCGGGTACTACCACTCATTCGAAAGCACAGGGATCGTACATTATTCTGGCCCGATTTATCTGCGTCTCACTATGCTCGCCATGTGTTGAACTGGTACCGAGAGAATAATGTCGAATTTGTGGCGAAATCATTAAATTCGCCGAATTGCCCTGAGATCAGGCCCATCGAGAAATTTTGGGCTCTGATGAAGGCAAAGCTACGAAAACAAGCTAAACCAACAGATAACATCGACCAATTCAAAAAAGACTGGATCCGTACCCAAAAAACTTTCAAAACAGTCGATGTCCAAGGGCTAATGAAGAGCATCAAAAGCAAAGTGAGAAAACTGGCAAAGTGAGAAAACTGGCAAAGGGGATCAATAAATAACTAAAAGTAGCTTTTATGATTCACTTTGAAGATCTAAGAATCGCGTAGTTTAAGTATTTTTTTTGTAATAAAAAGTATTTATACAGATTAGACAATTTTATATGTTTCCATAATTAACGATACGGTCCTTAGAACAGCGTGAATTAGGATATAAGTATTTATTGATGTTTATTTACATATATTTTAAGTCCTAAACTTTAAACTTACTAACATTCTATTTCAAATACTAATAAGTTAATAACACTCTACGTTAAAGTGAAACGTAAGTAATAAATTTGATATTTTTTTCAAAAATGTCTTTAGTTAACATAAACATACACTAAATATAATTTTTAACCATTGCAACTATAACCATAGCAATATAGTTTTAAAGCAATAGCAGTTTTATGGCTCAGACGCGGTTTAGATTTCCCGATACCTTAACAAACTGAACTTTAATATCGCAGTGTTCGCGTGTTCCAACTTCAATGCTATTCCAAGTGATTTATTTCACATTACTCGCTTCAGTATCAAGTTACCGGACTTCTGCTTGTATAAAGCTCCACGAAGAGTTCTCCATGTGTGTGTGGCGATGTCCCCCAACGTGCCTAAACATCAAGATGCTGGGGCTCGGGGGGGGCCGATGCCCCCAGCCCTGGGAGTGCCGCATTGGGTGCCGGTGCACTGCCGGTTATTTGAGGGACGAGCAAACTAAAGCGTGTGTTCTTGTGCGAGATTGTCCAGGTGACGTCACAAGCTTCTCTTCTCGATTTAAAATAGGTTTAGTTAGGGTTGCTAAAATTATATTCAAAACAGAGTTTTTTAGATAAAAGTATCAGGAGACAAGACAAGACAAGAACATTTTATTCAAAATAGATTAATACAGAACACTTTTAGAAGGTCAAAATATACAACAAAATATACAACACTAAATTTTTTTATGAAGCGGTTATGTCATGTTTTACTGGAGGTGCAACATCCGACCATACCTACGTCTTTGTCCACTAAATAATCATCTACTCTATAATAGGCTTTTTTTGTAAGAGTTTTCTTTACAAGGGTCTTACATTTATTGTCAGGCAAATTTATTATGTTATCGGGTAACTTATTGTAGTATCGTGTACAGAGTCCCACAAACGACTTTTGAACTTTACTTAATCTAGTTCTTGATGCTAACAATTTATTTTTATTTCTTGTATTTACACTGTGTACATCCTCTTTTGAATGTTTGAATGATACATACATATATACTGACTAGGCACAGTCATAATATTAATTGTTTTGAATAATTCTCTAAAGTAAAGCAAGATGTTAAATATACAGGGTGTCATTACAAAGCGGGTAATGTTGTGGTACAGAGTTCATTAGTTTTTCCAATAAAATACTGTAGGTACAGTCAAGGGCATTAATATCTATACAGCCATCGCGTCAAATATATGTATACATGGACCTTATTGCCAGTGGCATAAAGGCGTATAGATATTTTTGAGATCTTGGGAACGTATATATATGTATGCCCTTGATTGTACATAGGCTGAGTCAAACATACCTATACAAAACAATCCCTATGTTCTACGTTATCTAAGTGACATCGTATGGTCTGCTTAAAATTCGATGTCTCTTCCTACCTCTGATTAAAAAAAACGATTCCTTAGACAATATTATCGGGGTTACAACATTATGTTTTTAACCCGCAAAATTTCATGATAATTTCAATGTTATGACGTGACCTAAAACTTGAGATACATATTACGATGAATATCACTGAAATGTACTCGTAATTTATGTAGGTTTCGCTTGTTATCGAATAACTCACGTATTGGCATCACCAGAATTTTGCAACAAAGCGGATTTCAATGTTAAATGAGTTATAAGTTATCGAGGCCAAAACAATTGATAATCAGGTTATTTGTTACATTTTGTTAAACTAGGAGCCCGCTCCGGCTCCACGCGGGTGAAGTATGGATGTAGGTGTAAGTATAATATTCTAAACCTTCCAAAATGCACCAAAATAAATCCCGTGGGTATAGTTTCTGAGATTCGCGTAATATGCTTACAGACAAAAACCTGACGTGATAGGGACTTTTAATTTTTCATTCGTAGTGAAGATAGGTCCTCATTAATTTGAAAAATAATGGAAAAAAGATCGTCTTAAACTTTCGTGACATTCACAACGAGCTAATACTCGTAATCAATAATATTCTTTTTACGGGGTTAGGACTCAATCAATTACAAGTATTTAATTTACTAAACAAACACGAATGAGTAAAATATCAAATTAATCTGAGACTTTGCCACGTTACTGAATTCGATATGTTTCATGTATGCTTCAGTTTACAAAATAGGTAATTGATGCAGGTGCAAAATAGGCTGTTTCATGTAGACCGATTATTATTTTATTATTTTCACTGAGTTTTGTAAATTGTTGTATTTCTTTTTGTTATTAACACAAGTGATTTGCTGGCACGTGGTCATAAAGTAACAATGCTAATAGTGCCAAAAAGATTTATGTGACAAACACACTGCAACACAACAAACATAGTATAACATTTTGAGAGTAAGTATTTAGAAAGTAAGAAACAGAACATATTATTATACAGGTTGAGTCTTTATAAAGTGCACATATTAAAATGACAGACTTTAAATTAAATTTTAGCGATGAAATTTTTTTATTTTTTATTTTAATTTTTTATCACTATTGAAAAAATAAATATTTCGCAACTGTGTACCACATGTAAACACAAAAAATAATAAAAATAATAAGCTTTTTTTTTTTCGTCGATAAAATTTAATTTCATGTCATTTCATTGGCCTCATTTTAATATGTGCACTTCTGTAAATAAATTGCTCATCAGCCTTTACAAACAGTTACTTTATAAGATGCAAGGACATTAATTTTTTAGCGACATTTGCTCTTGTCAAAATTAATGTTACTTTAAATCCTAATTAAAAAATTGCATCGCCACAGGTGAAATACTTATCACTGAGGAGTTCCTGTGATCATCAATGGTCTTCAATATCAGTTACACATTACCAAAAATGCTTTTGGAACCCCCAGATCCCTATACCTTTGAGGAATTCCATGGATTACGTGGATTACACATGGATCTCATCATCAAATCTTAGTTTTGAGTCCTGCGGAACCATCTTGCAGATAGGTGGGTGGTCGTGGAAAGGAATTGTATGACGTATTGTGAAAATGTATGAAAATGTTTGAGTGTTTAATCTGCTATGTGTATATTTAACTAATTATCTATTGTATGTAATTGAAGTTGTTTGCCAATTTATGGACATATTTTTAAATTGTATAATTTTTCTTAATTTATAATTAATCTTTGACAAATATGAGCCGATTTCCCTGTCAATTGTGGACCGTACTTAAATATTTTTTTTTATTCGAAAGAATATACTCCCGAGGTGGTCCCTTTATAACTAAGTCAGGATCTGATGACGGGATCCACAAGGAATCAACGGAAATCCTCTATAATTATAGGCACACTATAGCGAATTTAGTATTTTATGTAAGATCTAAAGCATTTACATCCTAAAAGCACCTTTTGGTGAAGTAGAACTGATGATGAAGACCAGAGATTTACAGTCAAGGTTATAAACATAGATACGTCCAAAGCCTCAAAAATATGTAACCACGCGATCTTATGTCGCCGTAATAAGGTCGTGGCTACATATTTTTGGCACTCTCAACGTTTCTATAACCTTGACTGTACCTATTAGGCACTAAATAGGCAATTTCTGGGAGGCCGGTCTTTATTTAACCAGTGGGTTTTTGAAGACGGTTTAACTTTTTTGTTAATTCATAATATATAATGAATTTTTGTCTAATGTAATGACTTAGGTTTTTCGTGTAATGTTGCATTTTGGTATAAATAAATAAATAAATAAATCTCGATGGTCTACCATCTCAACTGAAAATAACCTGTCAAAATCGGTTTAAGTATATTTGCTGGAGTCATGCAGTGACGGCGCTCTTGTGTTCCGGCGAAACATTCCATTTTAGGGAAGACTTATTTTCAAAGATTATTTTTTTCTATTCGTAAATAGTTCGCATAGTTGGAACGCATTGACGTCTTTTGTATGAAAATAAACTCAAAAGTCAAATAAGTGGCAAAAACGAAAATAAAGCTAGCTTATACGTGTGTATGTAAACTTTTTATTGCACGTAAACAGGTTGACATATTAATATGTACACAGAAAAGAAATCAAAATAATGTACAAAGGCAAACTTATCCCTTTAAGGTATCTCTTCCAGTTAACCTTGACATTGGAAAAGGAGGCTTGTGCAATTAAATTAAAAAATAGTTCAATTAATAAAACTGGGATCAGTAATTCAATTCGTTCAAACAATATAATAATAATAATAATAATATTATTATTATTATCATATCCTGTTATGATGCTATTTTTCTTATAAAAAAAATAGATTAAAAATAAAATGTAATACCGAGTATTCTTAACATTACGTTCTATAATTCGTATTTTTTGATTTTGTTATTTTTAGGGTTCAGTACCTCAAAAGGAACCCTTATAGGAACACTTTGCTGTCCGTCCGCCCGTCTGTCTGTCTGTCTGTCTGTCAAGACCCTTTTTCTCAGGAACGCGTAAAGTTATCAAGTTGAAATTTATATCAAATACTCAAGTTTGCAAACCCTTGGCTCTGTAAAAAAATCAATCTCAAGGAATCAAAACTTATGTATAGGGTACTTCCCGTTAAGTTAGAATCATGAAATTTGGCAAGAAGCAATGTCTTATAGCACATGTAAAAGAAAAAATCCGAAGACCGTTAATTTGTAGATACATCACATAAACAGTAAAACTCACTAAGTACGAGAGTGCATACTTAGTGTGTGTCAGTTGTTACTGGAATTTGTTTATATTGTATTCCCGTGATTTAAGAACCATTTACATACCTACAAGTTTGTGCGGAACCCTCGGTGTACGAGTCCGACTCACACTTGACCAGCTTTTTCATTTTAAAATGATAGGTGGCGATTGTAGAGTACTCAAAATCAGAGGTCGCTACGAGCTACGGCGTAGCATTACTTGTAGCAGTTCAGCTACACGATTTTTAAATGCGCGTATGTATCACACTGACACCTCCGAGTACGTAGGGTCTAAACAAGACACTGTACTTGTGATATTGAGCATTATTTGATTTACATTTGTCAATCATTATTTTGTGTCAATGTTAATAACTCTTTAGTTAATAACGTTTATCAAAACGTAGAATGAAGTAGGTAGTGGGTTAGCGCCGCGGTATACGAGGTGGGTAGGCGGGTCCTCCTCATTTCACAATCTGTGGAGGGCTCGTCCGCGTAACACTGCAGGTGTATCGCTATTCCTTAAAGAACGGTTAAATTTTCTTAGATAAGAAGTGTCCCCAGGGCTCCAGCTACATCCATACCGAATAGAAATTTGGTGAAGAAGTTTAGACGTTAAAGCGTTAAAGATCGACACACTTTCGCATTTATAATTTATAATATAAATAAAGTATACTGACGTGAATTATATGTATGTAATAGTTGCGCCTAAATTATGATGCATTTCATATTAGTATGTATGCTTAATCGTAAGTTTAAGCTTTAAAAAATTACATTCAAATCTTGTCAATGTGACAAGGTTTTATCTCTTCAGTTAAAGTCAGAAGTAAAAGTTAAAAAAATTACAATATTCGTAATGAGTGATTTATAATCGAGGCCATTAATAGATACACGATTGCAATGCAAGTGCACCGATAGCTATTATTCGTAACGGATACATGGTTTGTTAGCATGACCCGAATAAACTTGGAGTGTGCAGAAAGTAGTCGGTCGCAGAATGCAATCTAAGGAGTTCAATATTCGATTGCGAATTGTATAAATATTAGCGTGTGGTGAAATGTGATCACAGTAGTTGAACATCTCGAAAATGCAGGTTGTGGTGGCGTGTGTTCTATCAGTGGTATCGGTGACGTTATCGGCGCCTTATAACGGGGTGTACCTGCGCAGGCCACGCTCGCACGGCTATGGCTCGCCCGCGTACATCTCACCCTGCGGAGCCGCTGGCGCGTTACACGCAGGCCCCGCGCTCTCCGCCTACCACCCTGGCCCGTCATACCAGCTGAACCTCAGTCCAGTCCAAGGATACCAACAAGGCTACCAGCAAGGCTACCAGCAACCCCATTACGGCGGATACGGCAGCCCACACTACCGCGCAGCAGACGCGGAAGACAATACTAGTGAAGAGCCAGAAATGATGAGTTTTTCTGACGCCGATCCCGCCGCTTCTGAGGACGTGCCAATGGCGCGCTACGCTTCCGTGGGAGGTTATTCCGGCGCACACGGCTACGGAGGGGGCTATTTAGGAGCTGCGGGAGGTCTGGGAGGTCTGGGAGGTGTGGGAGGTGGGGGAGGTATGGGAGCTGTGGGAGTGTTTCCGGGAGCACACGTAGGCAGGTGTGCCGTGCCGCTGCTGCTGAGTTGCTCACCGTCAATTGTACCCGGGCACCTAGCCAAGAGCCAGTACGGATCCCACTACGCGGCCTACGGCGCCGGGGCAGGCTTACCAATCGCTGGCGGAGAAGCCTACCGCGGGGTGGACGAGCAGCCGCAGCATGCCAACGAGCAAGCGAAGCCCGCCGAGCACGCCACCACCGTGCACGACGCCGCCGCCGCCCCCGACGCCCCCCATACTCAGTGAACCTCTAGATTAAGATAATTAGCCACTTTGTTGTTGTTTTAGATAATAAATGAATATATGAGTTATTTTTTTTTAATTGACGTAAGAATCCCTGGTTATTACAGTAATATTGCCATCCGGAAGTAGAAAGTATATTCTCATAGGGGAGACCGGGTATGGTTGTCTCACGGATTGATGGTCTAAGCGAAGGAATAAGTGAATCGACCGGTGTCAACAAATCGCAAGAGCTATATGTCCTTCCGTACTTCGAACAATCGATTCGCTTAATTCACAACCAACCCGATCTCCCCCACTGCCTTTTAGCTATGGTAATACGTACCTATTCGTATACCCTACCTTATGGGGCTCCATATTCCAACTTATTTAAGCCTTTCTTGATTCTATAAATGTAATTATGTTGTTGACGTTCAAGTAGCTCTTACTGTCAAGTGGAAAAAGAGTTATCATAACGTCATTAATATGATTACGATACAGAAGCAAGATGGGCTAAAGCAACGTGCGAAGGCCCTGGTGCGGCTGTAGTTTACAGTTTTCTTAATATTATTATACCTTACGATATTTTTACCTTTATCATCTTAAATTCACATGCGCTTTACTATAAATCTCTAATATGCTTTAATTGACGCCTAGTGCATGAACGTAGCTAAATCCTAGATGTAGAGTTTCTCGTAGCTAAATCCGAGATCTACCGATTTTTAAGGGGATTATGAATAAGTTGGACATAATGAACGAGTTCTACGCGAGTAAGTCGCTTTATAGATTTCAAATTATTTTCCACAAGCTGTTTTATATTATTAAAATCCGAAATTGTGTAGTAACTAGGACTAGAAGTAGAAGATGAAGTTACTTTCGACTTTGGATTTCGGAAAACCTCCTTATTCAATTAAATCCTTGTGTTTAGCTATTTTTTCCACCTTCACATGAAATTTGGTACAAACATAGTTTTGAAAATTAAAGTGTTCCTGAGGGAATAGCGATAATTAACTTAAACGTACAGAGTCGCGGCAACACCTGTCTACACTAATATTATAAAGAGGTAAAGTTGTAAGCATGTCGGTTTGTAAGTGAGGTATAATAAGAATGAATATAACTTATATTAAAGTAGCGGCATCGAGTGATGGCACTTTTGACGTTTGCTCGCTCATGAAGTTCCGTAAATATTGACAGCAAAGTATGAAGGAACAGATGTCAAACTTCATTGTTGCAGGTACCGGAATAGTGATGTACCGCTGGGGCTGTAATTTCCCGAAAAGCATTTCGTAACTAGCTTCATCTTGAGATAGTTTTTATATGCTCGCACTCTAGCGTTCATCGTTTTAATCATAACTAACAAAAAAACATCTCAAAAACTTTAATAAATTTTAAAAATATACTAAGTATATTTTAAAAATATACTAAGTATATTTTTAAAACGTATTAGAGAAATAGCCCATAAATTAATAACTTCTTGAAGCTGTAGTAGGAATAACCGTGTATTTTAGATGTACCTATGGGCTTTTATAGTCTCCAGAGCGACGATGGGTAATTTTCATAATAATTTGATTATGGAGATTATGAAGTAAGTCTTACTTCTCGCACTTGACTTAAATTTTTACGATAATAAAATGGAGTGTTTCACAACACTATTGTCAGCTGTCAAAAGTGCCATCACTCGATGCCGCTAATTATTTTTTTTAGGTATAGGTAGGTACTTGCTTTTGCCCGCGACATACTATTCGAACATCGTTTACTCACTATCGACTGTAGAACTTAATATGAATTTTCGATAGCAACTCATGGTAGTGGTACCGGAAGAGTTTGTCAATCGCGAATCCCATTCGACAGCGGTGAAGCCCAAAAGGAGATATGACCTTATGATATATATGGTATGTATGCTTCTTTGTACCCAAGAGGATGATCAGATGGCCCAATCTCAATGAATGAGATTATTATGTAAATAATTAATGACAGAAAATACTTGTACCGCCTGTACATTTATAAAAACCGAATTTATTAATTCTATAATTTGCGCATCGCAAAATAACTTAATTTTCCAATACGTGCCAAAAGCGCTCTTGCGCAAAATGATTACAATCACGATCTGGTCGATCGTTTCCGCATCATAGTAAGTATATAAATAGTCTATCTTGAGACCAATCATTACACAGACCTCAAGCCACATCCACAATGAAGGTCGCAGTCGCTCTCGTCGTGGTTATCGGCTCTTCAGCCTTCGCCGCGCCAACAGAAGACTTGCTCCTAAAGAAGTCTACGCCTCATGGTGGAGTTTCAGGATACGGTGGAGCTGCAGCGTACGGAGGAGCGCCGGCGTACGGAGGAGCGCCGTCGTACGGGGCGCCGCCTTATTGTGGAGGAGCTCCCATCGCGCTATACTTGGCTCCTGAAAGTCACCACTACAGAGAAGAAGACGCCCCTGAAGAGAATTCTGAGCGCGCTCGCTCATACGAGGCACCAGCTGCGGGATTATTAGGCTACGGGGCTCCAGCGAGCTACGGTGAGCTCGGTGGAGCCATCGGCCACTTCCCTAACGCTAAAGTCGGGGGCTGCGCCGTCCCACTCCTCTTGAGCTGCGCCCCCCACGTCGTCGCCGGACACCTCGCTCACGCCAAGCACGCTGCGTACCCCATACCTTCCTACAAGCAGAACGAAGAAGAAAGTACGGAGCTGAGGGAAGCTAAGGAGAAGTGGACTGACGCGGCCAAGGAGCCTACTAAGGAACTCCTATCTGAACACAACAAGAACACTGCCAGATAATTCAAGAATATTACAAGGAATAGTTTCCTCTTCTCTACGAATGAATCACATGCTTTAAAGTTAGTATGTAAGATTGAAAATGACGTTTATTAAATTATTTTTAACTGTAACTACTTATAAGTATTAATTTTTATTTGCAATAAATTGTTAATTATATTAATAATATTAATTGTTCGATTTTATTCACCTTGTTTTCCTAATTTGCAAATCAGGCGTTTAAATTCCGGTGATAGGGAGATACACGTACTTAATTTAAGGATCAAGTTTCCCTAAATATTACCTACAAGACACATTAGAGGGTTTCAGTTTTTGAACCCAATATTAGCTGAGGTATTATTGCTGGTGACTGTACTTGTTCTAAACTGAAGTAAAAAAAGTAAAAGTAAAAAGTCTTAAAGTAAAAAACGTTCCAAATAATGAGTGTAAAAAGTATCTAAATAAAAGCTGTAAATAACAATTTATACTTGTGTGTATTTCATTTATTAAGTACGTAACTGCCGAAAATAGGAGTGTGACATTTTAAGGGTTCCACTATTACTTCGAAACGCCTCAACCATCAGTACAATCTTAACGTTGTTGTCATGGTGACAGGACAGACGAAATCCTAAGGTAAGTATATTATAAATGTGAAAGGGTTTTTTTTTTCGTTTTTTTTTTTGTTTGATAATGGGTTTGCTCTTGACTAACTCCCGCCCTTGGAGGACGAAGATTCAGTCCACGATGTAGCGAGTGTTTGTTATTTTGTGTTTGTTGTATTAGGTTCTTTTGTAACAAACTATAACTAACAATGTAATCAAATCTTGCAATAGGGAACTATATGTTTCTACTCGACTGTACCATCGAGCTGGTATGATGATGGGGACGGAAGGTTAGTCGTAGGTCTGTCAGTTTAGGCTCGTTTGACTCGTGTTTTTATAGCGCGTTTATCATCAGTGTTAGAAAATACAGTCGGCAACAAAATGTGTTATCAAAAATTGAATTTTTGAAAAAAAACGGTTATGTCTTCACGGTTTAATGCCTCAGCTAATCGATGTGAAATTGATCGATTGAAATTTGATATTGAGATGAACACGGAGATAGGGTATAGGTACTGTCTATCACGGTTAATCGATTTATTTTCGACCCCTTTGGCACTGCTTCTTGGACACCGAATTCTTCTACAAATATTTCTAAAAACCCTGATCACATGAAACGCTATCTCTCTCTCTCTCTTAATTTAAGAGCTCTGCTCTTGTCGGAGGCGCAATTTCCATTCCTCTCTCCTCTCTGCTAGCTCCTTGACCTCTTTATACGACACGACCTGCACCTTCTCCTTAATTTGGTCCATGTAGCTTCTTCTTGGTCTTCCTCTCCCTCTCCTGCCTTAAATCTTTCCCTCTATAATGTTTTTAATAAGCTTGTCGTGCCGCAATAAATGGCCAATCATCCCTCCTCTTCTGTTCTCTATAATCTCCAATATCCTTCTTTTCTCCTTTACCCTCGCCAACACTTCTTGATTCGATACCATTTCCGTGCAACAGATTCCTTCCATCCTTCTCCAGCACCACATCTCAAACGCTTCCAGCCTCTCTCTGTCCCTCTGTTTTAGTGTCCATGCCTCGCTTCCATATGTATGATTTTATAAATCGTTTTCGTGTTCTTTGTGACATTTTAAACTTAAATATGTATTTTTTGCTATTATTTATTTTTTAGAGCATTTGCTCTAAAAAAATATTTCTAAAATATTAGAGGAAATAATAATAAAAAAGCCGCAGTTCCTTGATCTTTAGGATGACGACTATTGAAAAAATATATAATTTACATCTCTTCCAAATACTTTACTTAGCCAATTACCGGGGGCAAAATATATACAAATATTATATGTATTTACCTAAAAAAATACTTATTTTTAGGTAGGTATAATTTATTTAAACGCTCATGCATGCCTATCAGATTTTGTATCTTGCCTTTCGTTAGATTATGCAATGAATTTTATCCAAATAGGTAAAATGCTTCGTAAACAGTTATGCTATAAAACATTTCAACCGCCGCGCTGCGGTATTTATTGCATACTTTAAAAATACAATACATTTGGCGTTATTTTTATAAAGTCAACAAAACATTACTCGGGACTGGAGTTCTCGTGGTTGACACATATTTTATAGAACTTTCAACCAGTTACCAACAGCGGTTTAAAAGATACAGCCCTTAAAAGTTCTGACAAACAGCCAGGCGGACGGACAGGTAGTGGAAGGACGACGCAGGCTTTACGGTATAGTCACATATAATCGGTCGGCCGCTGTGACTTAGCTGTCCGTCTGTCTATGTCTACGGTATGTGTTTGTCAGTCACAGGCGTGTAACGTCCAAACCATTAGTCGCAGGAAGTTTATAGCGAAGTTACAGAAACGGGTTCCGTCCGTAGTACCATCCACCATGTTCCGTATTTAATATTTACTTTTGTCAAAATGGGGTATTTCTTAAGCTTTAAGGTATGTTTCAACTGGAATTAATATTAAGCGTTTTAAAAGTTTTTATATTAAGGCTGAATTTGAATTATTTTTCATTTTTCAGCGAGTATATTTCGCATAGCATAGGTACTTCGGAGATAAGAAAGGAAAGTCATTTTTTATAATTTTCGGCCATGAAAAAAAAAATGGTTTGAAATATGCAAATACCTATTTAATGCCCTTTAGTGTGGCACCTCACTTGCTGTAATAACACCCAGTTGATCTTTCAACTCTCCTTTTATAGACTCCATTTCCAATAAATATGAAATGTTTTTTAAGATACAGGTAAGCAGGCTATACAATAAAACAGAGTGATATACAGACAGACACACAGATAACGTAGTAATCATCAATTTGGTAGGTGAGACTGAGGTCAAACGCAAACCCATTTTAGATAAAAAAAAAACTTACAATATTTAAAGCCTTTGTCTGTTTGTAGGTCTGTCCGTCTCTCTACTGTTAACGCCTAGGGCCCGAGCAAAGAAACCAATTGGAACGCGTTTTTAAGCTCGTTTTGAGAATCGGTTGACTAGCGAGTTCAGTACAGGTCTGAAACAAACCCATGTGGGGGCCTCGATCTTACGTGAGGATTTTTTTAAGTAGTACGCCTGTCTTTACAAAAAAGTTATATTTTTAGGTGTCAAATTCAAATTATCTATGAAATGTAATACTGCTTTTATAACGTACCCAATAATAAACTGCGTACGTTTTATTGACACGGTTTTGGTGGCACCTTTGGGCACGGACACCGAATCACTTTTGGTGGATCGTGTTTTGATTTTGTGTTCAATAAATAATTAATATACACTTACATTTATACTCTTGTCAACAAAATCATTTCATGTAAAATTGGCGGCCAGACTCACAAGCTCATAACGCTTTTGTTGTAAAAAGTTATCAGGAAAAGCCAAGCCCCTAAAGCAGCAGTTACACCACCCAGACCCTAATTCTAACGAGAGGGACGCCGCAATACGTTAGATAAGTATGGAGATATCTCTATCTCATTCCTACGTATTGCGGCGTCCCTCTTGTTAGGGTCAGGGTCTGACTTTACTAACCCTACACCTTGGTTTAAAAAAATAAAACTGTCTTCAAAAACCCAATAAAAGGGTCCATATTGGCTCATACAAAATTCTTATTCCGATTTTTTGTTTTACTACCGATTTGTATTCCTAATAATCACTCTTCATAATTTTTTTCCTCATACTTTTTTTGTTCATAATTTATTATTACTACCAGCGGAACTCATAACAGACAGTTATCATATTTTTTTTATTAATACTCATTTGTATTCATAATAATCACTCTTCATAATTTTTTTCCTTATACTTTTTTTGTTCATACATTTTTATTACTACCAACGGAGCAGGGACTTAGAAATAGAAGGGTGATTCTTCGCTCATCGTCTACTATATGTAAGTATTAGTTAAAAATATGTTCATTTCTGGCGCTTCGCCGGCCGCTGCCGCGGCACGCTCGCTTCGCTCGCTCGGCGGCTGTAGGGTCGCAATTCTACATAACACTCCTCCTCGCTTCGCTCGTCGTCGTACCTAACGAAGACCTTCGTTATGAATTAGAATGATTAGGAGTTTAGATGGTTAGTATCAGAAAATATATGAAAACAAATATTAGTATAAACAAGGTGTATAATTAGTGATATTATGAATTCTGATGATTATGAGTTTCGATCGATAGTAATAAAAAAATTATGTACAATGATCATTACGTTGTAAAATTGTATGAGATACATTTTCGGAGTTCCAATAATCTAATTTGCAATTTTATATGAACTTTGGCGCACCCACATGAAATATATCCAAGCCGGTGTCAAGTAGGTATACACAATAGCAATGACACCATGATTCTTGCCACCGACTTCGATATATTTCATGTACCTATTAGGTACTAAATAGGCAATTCGTAGGACTCCTAGGTGGCCGGTCTTTATTTAACCCTTTTTATTGGGTTTTTGAAGACGGTTTTATTTTTTGTTTAAATTTTTTTTTTTTGCTTTTTAGTGATGCACCTAATATTATTATCTGATAAAGCACATAAACATCACGTTAAGGAACAATAGCCTAATACCAATTTCTCATTACCCTTAACAAAATGTCGCTGTCCAAGATGCAGGGCCGTTAATCATTAAGGAGTTCTCCCGGTACTTCACCATCAGTTGCACTTCACCACATGCATTATAATGAATATAAAAGTAGCTTCATGTTCTTAATAAAGAAATGTCATTGCTGGCGTCAATCACTTACGACTAAGGAGTTCCGGTGGTCATCTCTGGTCTTCATCATCAGTTCCTCTTCACCAAGAGGTGCTTTTGTAATGCAATTTCAATTGCAGGTAATACCAAAATCGCTGTATGTGTGCCTATAACTTTTGAGGATTTCCCTCGATTCCTCATGGATCCCATCATCAGATTCTGATTTCGTGATAATGGGACCACCTCAGAAGTATATTCGAATAAAAAAAGGTAAACATACATAAAAAAAAAATACGAACAGTGGAACATAGAACCTTCTCCTTTTTTGAAGTCGGTTAAAAAGTATGGCTTGGGGTTTCACTGTCAAACTGTCCGATGGACTTATTAACGGTAGGAAATTACGTCACTGGTCTTCAATGTTATGACATGCAAATAGATCTATGAAACCGCGAAGCCACACTTTTTAAACCAAGATGTAGGGTTAGTAAATTAGGGCTTAGAGGCTTGGCTTTTCCTGGGATCTGATAACTTTTTTACAGCAAAAGCTTGTGAGTCTTGGCCGCCAATTTTACATGAAATGTTTTGGTGGGATCTGATTTATTTTTGTTAGGTGTCCTAGTTTTTTTAATTTTCTTGGGCTGTTGCGTTTCTTGAGCGTTAGCTATTCTTTTTCATCGTCCACTTTCATGTTTGCATCTTTTTCTTGTTGGCTTATTCTTAACTGTAGGTATACTAAGTACTAGGAATTCTCGGGAAGTAACCTAGTTTTACTAGTTCTGTACACAGATGCACCCCCCTATGTAGGGGGTGGGGGGTGAAAGTTACATATTTCTTAATTTTCTGTTCTTTGTATGTAAATCCATGCTAAATTTCAGTTTTCTAGGATATCGGGAAGTAGTTTTTATGAGTGAGTGAGTGAGTGGCCAAATCGTCGTATTTTAGGTATCAATAAAATCTAAAATATAAAAGCTAGATCAAAAAAACTTAGTGTATTTCATATGTTTTCTAATTACATTTTATCCTGTGAATTTGGGCTCTCTGGTGTTATCTGGGATGAAGCTATGAGGGTTTGAAAATGAGACGAAACGGTTCGAGAAAAGGTAGATAGTGCCCCGCCTTCTTTTTTGTTCGTCTTGGCGGGGGCACTACTGTACCCCTAGATCCGACTGACCATTAGCTTATCAAGGATTGTCATGAATAGGTCTAAAATAATGTAACATGTATTACTTTGAACTAACTGTAACCAAACGACTTCATCTACGTAGATTATTGAACCCGCCGTAAATGGTGTAGATACTGGGATGAAAATTACTTTAATCTACTTCAAAAAGGGTGGTTGAGTTTAAACTACGCGTATGTATGTAATGTAAGTTTGTATCTTTGCGAATATATATGGTACAACTATTAAAACGATTCGCATGTTTTTAGGGTTCCGTACCTCAAATGAAAAAATATCGGAACCCTTATAGGATCACTTGTTTGTCCGTCCTTCTGTGTGTCTGTCAAGACGCTTTTTCTCAGGAAGGCGTAAAAGTATCAAGTTGAAACTAATATCAAATACTTAGGTTTGCAATCCCTTGAATCAGTGAAAAAATCAGACTTCTAAGTCAACGCAATCAAAAGATACGGGCGTTCGTTCATGCCGCGTATTCAAGAGAATCTCAAGGGAATCAAAACCTATAGGGCACTTCCCGTTAAGTTAGAATCATGAAATTTGGCAAGAAGCAATGTCTTAAAGCAGAAGTAAATGAAAATACCGAAAACCGTTAATTTGTAGTTACATTACATAAATAATAAGGGCCAGTATAAACTGATACTCACTAAGTACGAGAGTGCATACTTAGTGCGTGTCAGTTTATACTGGAATTTGTTTCTATTTTATTCCCGTGTTGTACAAGTTTGTGCGGAACCCTCGGTGCGCGAGTCTGACTCGCACTTGACTGGCTTTTTTTTGGGATATATCTCTTAGACTTCCAATGTGGTTTTGTTAAATAAATAAACTATAAATTTCACATGGCTTTGCCTGCAATACAATTGAAATATCCCTCCTGAGGTCGCATGATTCTGTTTATCTTCGTGATTAGGTACTTAATAAATTCGGCACCAAGTTGTATAATTAATTCGAAAATACGATCATCATATACATACGTCTGTTGTGGTTTTATACATTTAACTACGGCTTTTTGTTAAAATGTTACATATTATAAGACGGTGACTTCAGTTTTATTGACCGAAAATTATTTGAGAAAGTATTAGGTATTTGTTATCATTAACGTTTATCGTTATCAGCTAGGTAAACAGTTATTATAGTTTTTGGCTGTACCAATTAAATTACCTAGAAGTAATTTTAAAACAACATCTACTAAAATAATCTTATACTCGTATTAGCTCAAATACGTGATAATTACTATGTTTCAACGATTCTTAGAACGTGAACCGATGACAATTTGACGGTATTAGACGGAAGGCGCGCACGCGGCACAAACCGCACGCGTCATCAAAATCAGCACGTACTTGCAGCGAGGCAGGGGAGGAGGGACCGTTACTTTAGATGTTCAATGATTAAGTATAAATGCTCCAGCGGACTTATCTCGACATCACACATCAGCAATACACCATGAAGACTTTAGTGGTGCTGTCTGCTCTGGCAGCCATCGCCACGGCAGGCCCGGCGCTCCCAGATGACATCACAGATTACAAAATAAGCCAAAATCTGAAACGGTCGCCGACACTGGAACTGCACGGCCCGCACCATCTCGCCGCTCCAATCCACCATCTTCCGGTGGTACAGCACTCCTACATGCAGCCTGTGATACCGTACCACTTGGGACTCAGAAGGCCTCTTCACTTCGAACATAACGAACATCACTACCGTGCCGATGAAAATCAAGTTAAAACCCACTCCGCCGAATCCAAGGAATCCAAGAACAAATGCCTGAAGGAGATGGAAGCCAAGTGTGATGATGAATTCGTTGCCAAGTCTAGCGTGCTCACCGATGATTCCATCGTTGACGCTGATGAAGAAATTACTGAAAGCGAAGTAGCAAAAAGTTTGAAAATGGCAAAGGAAGCTGTTGATACTCTGCAAAAGAAATTGCAGAAAGCAGAGAAGAGTTCAAGAAAGTCGGCTCTATGGAGACATGGGGAATCGGAATCTGATGTGAAATTACATGAAAACATCGAGACGGCTAAACAAGCTTTGGATCACATGCAGGTCAATTTTGGCAACCTGGAATCAATGAACGTACATGCAACTACATTCAAGGACGCGGAAGTTCATAATGTACACTTGAAACTAGCTAGCTCTGAACAGGAAAGGTTGGTTCAATGGAAGGATGCTGCCGACAATATCCAGAAAAACGTTGAACTGGTCAGGAACATAGAGGATAGTTTTCAGCATAATGAGAATACTGAAACGAAGTCAGCTGCATTGGAAAAAAGCTCACCTCTTAAAATGGGTAAAAGTGAACCTGAAGCACTCACTAAAGGAAATATTTCTAACAAACTAGCCCCGGAAAAGGAAATAGAGGGCAAGCCGACCGGAGAAAAGTCAAGTTTAAAGTCACTCGAACATGGAAAGTCTGCAAAAATTCAGTTGTCTAACTTGAAGAACGATATGGATTCATCTGCATCTTCGATAAGTAAATTGAAAGCAAATGAACATCAAGAGAAATCTTCTAGAAGTGACAGCAGTCAGTTGCACCAAAGTCATTTTAGCGAAAATCATGAAATGAATAATATCGCTGAGGAGCATTTCCATCCAAAGAACTCCAATATTGAGTCGTCGCAGCTTCGCTCCGATGGTTCATTAAATAAGAAGACAATGTCTAATGGGATCATGAAAACCTTTAGAGACGATGAACGTTCCATAAAGAACACTGAAAATAAAATGATTGACGAACCTATGGTCCCAGCTACCCCCTTAAAAAGTATGAAGTCTAGCGAGGGTTTGGATACAAAATTTATTAATTTAGAACAAGTAAAGAGCATCCCTGTCGTTGATACCACAGCGTTAATGAAGTCTGCTGACCAGAAAAGCCTATCTGAGATGACCTCGAACTCTGAAAAGCTGGAGAAAGGTTCCGGGAAAACTAATGAGCAATTACAATCAAAGCCTGACATGGTTACCAAGAAAGGTTCCGACATTATGTCATTAACTTCCGATAACCACCATGACAGTAGCCATAATTTAATGAAGGCATCCGATCAAATGGAAGGTCAAAGTCAGACGTCCCAAGTGGCAGTAAAATTGGTACGGCCCATGGCGTCTGAACAACTGTTAGAGAAGCCGAGTGACCACGGTACACAAGGCAAGTCGACGGAAATTGTCAATTCTTTGTTGCCTGAGAATCAGTTTGGATTGAGCACCGGTTTCAAGTCTTTGGATGCACCCAAAACTCAGTTATTTAAGGAGGGTCCGCGTCATGGATTATCTAGAGGGGCGTACGGTTCTGGTTTGGCTTTAGGCGGTGGGTATGGTGGTGGTGCCGGGTACGGGTCTAGGCCTGGTGCGGGTGCGGGTGCGGTGGGCGTGTTCCCGAATGCTCATGTGAGCGACTGTGCCATCCCGCTGCTGCTGAGCTGCTCCCCCTCCGTGGTTTCTGGCAGCCTGGCCAAGACCCACTCCTACGCTGCACCGAGCTATGGCACCCCCGCTTACCGTGGCAGCGAACATACCAACACGCACATGAAGAGAGACATCACTAAAATTGGGATTCCGTCCAAGCAAACGACGTTCAAGAGTTACAAAAAGAAACCAATTCTGATCACCGATAAGCTGTAAGAATATAAATAATTTTCTGCTCAAAAAACGGAGATAGTACTTAAATGAATCTATTCTTGGTTCCGATGTAGGCCTTTAATTTAATTAAATAACTTATTTATTTTTTGTACTTAATATTTACTATGTAAGTGTAACAGCGATCACAAATATACAATAAATAGTGTTTAAAATAATTTTGTCATTTTAGTAATTCCTTCTCTCTCTCTACTCTGTCGCATTGACGAACCACATTACTAAACCAAAGTGAATGAAGTTTAATACGTCACTTCATTGCGACAGGGACATTTTATAATTTTGTCATTTTAGTAATTCTTTCTCTCTCTACTCTGCCGCATTGACGAACCACATCACTAAGGTCGGAGTTCACCAACCAATTTAACGGACTGTTAAAATCCTAATCGGCTGTTAGTCAATACATTTTAACAGCCGTCAGACCTCTAATCGCCTATTTAACTGTTGGTGAACTCCGACCTAAATCTTGTTGACTGTATCTATATCTATGAAGTCTCACCAGTAAATATCGGACTCCGTTTATTTGACCTACAGTACTCGCTATCTAATATATTGGAGCATACAAGCTGATCTACTACGACGTGAAAACCTTTTATCGAAATAAATCGTAAAGTAATCCAGTTTGCCAAAACAGCACCACCGCCGTTTACCACCGCAAGTACTTAATAGATTTGGACAGTGATTTCTGTAACTACGGCACGGCACTATAATCTAGCCTTAACGCAGAATTGGTGCACACATAGTAAGTATAAAAAACTTAAGTATGTAGTAGCCTTAAAAAGTTTACAGTTACCGCAAAAACGTATACATTACACATAAATTTACTGAAAGGACACTCAACATGGAGTTTATTGACTTTTTTGCATTCCTGACTTAAAATTATATTGCAACATAATTAAACAAACACGCTCGGCGGTAATACTAAATCAAGAAATCCGAGCGGTGTCGCTTACTGCGGTCCCGACAATTAGTACACCAACACCACATCAGTACAATGGACAATATAATATTGTTGATTTACTGTTCATTTATTACACTAGTACAAAATTTTCCTGTTCAACTCATCGACTATGTTGATCCTACGGGCAACCTGGAAGTTCTGGAAATAATCGACGACAACTTCTTCGATTTGGAGCATAAACAAAACAAGAAGTCAATACTGGGACCATGTCTAAAATCTCAAAATGGTGACGTGAGATGTTTCTTCGAGGATGACAACCGTAAAACCAAGTTTGAAGAAAATTTAAAACGGTCAGCGTTACCATACACTGGAGAGGATTTTGGAAATTTCCTTGGATCACACCAGAACTATGATCAACAGGGACCGATTTATGAACAAGATCTAGGTAATTTCGACTACTCAATAGCTGTAGAAGAGATGCCATATGTAAATCCTAGTTCCATAGGACTGAATTCAAATTCCTTTAATGAGCTTGATAGTCCACTTCCAAACTACGGGACATACATCCACGGTTTAGTTCCATCCCAAGAAGACGCGCCGGTCTTCAATAGTAATATATACGAGTCTCAGAATATGCCTTTGAACCTTCGTATGGCGAGGAGAGCTTCAAGTTACGATGAATTTTTGGCGCAGTTATCTCATGACTCTATGATGAACAACATTCTACCGACGATGCCTTTCCTACGAAACACTGGAGCATCTCAGAGGTATCATGTTCCTTACGGCGAGGCTCAGGTGGCGGCTTCCTATCCTCATGCTGTTGCTAGCGGGTGTGCTCAACCCATCCTGTTCGGTTGCTCCCCAACCATCTACCAGGGCCGCCTAGCACGCTGGCCATCCGTTTATCCGTACGCCCCAACACCGGTGCAAATACCACTTCCCTATAAACCTGGAGATGTACCAGCCAACCATAAAGCACACTACAAAGTGAAACCGACGGTTATTCTGCAAAATCAGAATTACCGTAAAACAAATGCGAAATTAGTGCCCGAAAAGAAACTATAGTGTTACTGTGTTAGGTAGTTTATAATTTAAGAAAATTAGCAGTAGACCCAGTTTTTATTATGTGTTATTTTGTAATGTGTTGGATTTCAATAAAATGCTTTTACGAAATCTTTTTTTATTAGGTATATAATCCAGCCTATCTACGTCCCACTGCTGGGCACAGGCCTCCACTCACAATGAGAAGGGTTTGGGCTATAGTTCCCACGCGGGCCCAGTGCGGATTGGGAACTTCGCACACACCGTCAAATTTCTTTGCAGGTGTGTGCAGGTTTCCTCACGATGTTTTCTTTATTAGGCATATAATAATATTTAAGTACTGTGGTCTGTGTGTTTAATAATATCATGCCCTGTTGTACCTACACCTACACCACCTACTATTAAATAAATTATTAAATCAGTTTAATTTTAAAGTTTAATTTACAAGAATCAAACTAGATTTGTCTGAATCAGAAGTCAGAGATGTTTGCTTAAAGTCTTCTACCAACTTCAACATGAGAGTGCCAAGTGGATGAAGATAGGTACCTAAGTAGGGGTCAAGAAAAGCTGGTTCGACAACGAACTCTTCTTTGTTGCGTGTTTCCTGAGCTTTTTCTTAAGGATTGTAAAATAATCAACACACACAAGCAACTTTTTTTAACCGACTTCAAAAAAAAAAGGAGGTTCTCAGTTTGACCTGTATGTTTGTATGTATGTATGTATGTATGTATGTATGTATGTATGTATGTATGTATGTATGTATGTATGTATGTATGTATGTATGTATGTATGTATGTATGTATGTATGTATGTATGTATGTATGTATGTATGTATGTATGTATGTATGTATGTATGTATGTATGTATGTATGTTTGTCCACGATTATCTCGCGTTTGGCTGAACCGATTTAGATGCGGTTTTCAGCAAAGTATTTGTTACATTCTGGAGAAGGTTTTGGTATACAAGAATAATGGATACCACGTGACGTCATCCGCATGGATCCGTTATTAAGCGATATATTAGTTCAACTCGACCGATTTTGTGTTAACGCGATTTTTTTAGTGATAGTTATACTCGTATCACTAAAAAGCGAAAAAAAAATGTAATAAAAAGAGGGAAACATTTTTGTAATAAAAAATAGAACCGTCTTCAAAAAAAACCCACTTAACAAGACTAAATAATGACTGGCTTCCTAGGAATTGCCTATTTGATGGGTGCCTAATAGGTACATGGAATATATCGAAGTCGGTGGCAAGAATCATGTGACATTGCTATTGTGTAAACCTACTTGACACCGGCTTAGATATATTCCATGTACCTATTAGGCACCCATCAAATAGGCAATTCCTAGGAAGCCGGTCATTATTTAGTCTTGTTTAGTGGGTTTTTTGGCAATTTATAGCCGGCAATATCACAACTCTTTGCTGAGATTAAAAAAATCGCGTCAACACAAAATCGGTCGAGTTGAACTAATATATCGCTTAATAACGGATCCATGCGGATGACGTCACGTGGTATCCATTATTCTTGTATACCAAAACCTTCTCCAGAATGTAACAAATACTTTGCTGAAAACCGCATCTAAATCGGTTCAGCCAAACGCGAGATAATCGTGGACAAACATACATACATACATACATACATACATACATACAAACATACAGGTCAAACTGAGAACCTCCTTTTTTTTTGAAGTCGGTTAAAAATAACATAATGTGAAAAGCACTATAGTATGATTATGTAAAGTAATAAAAAGCACGCGTGTTTAATATGCTGCATTATAACCCTAAAGACGCTTTTTTAACCGACTTCAAAAAAAAGGAGGTTATCAGTTTGACCCGTATGTTTGTATGTATGTTAGTCCGTGATTATCTCGCGTTTGGCTGAACCGATTTAGATGCGGTTTTCAGTAAAATATTTGTTACATTTTGGAGAAGGTTTTGGTATTTACCATAGCTTTTTACTTTACATTACCATACTAGTGTTTATTACATTGTGCTTTTAGGGTTCCGTACCAAAATGGTAAAAAGGAACCCTTATGGTGAGACTTCGTAGTCCGTCTGTCCGTCCGTCCGTTTGTACTCGTATGTCGCAGCAGTTTTTCCCAACAACTACAGATGTTATCAACTCGAAATTTGGCATGGTTATAACTAGCTTGCCCGCGTCTGTTTTTATTAAAAAAAATGAAATTAATTAGTGTCATATGAAAGGGCTCAATTTTCACAAAACAATTTTTTTTATAATTTTCCGTGACGTACTTTTTGATTTATAAACAAAAATGTTCAAAATATGACCGTCCCCCCCCTTATCTCCGAAGTTTATGAACCGAAACTATGAACCAAAACTCGACTCCGTCCGCGTAGAAGTCATTTATGGCTGCTCTCTCGGGAACTCCCATTTTCCGGAATAAAAAGTATCATATGTCCTTCCCCGGGACAAACTATCTCCATACTAAATTGTATATACCTTAATTACGAAATGATTTACTCTCCATACAAACTTCCACCCCCCTTTTCACCCCTTTACGGGATGATTTCCAGGATAAAAAGTATCCTATGTCCTTCTCCGAGACTAAAACTATCTCCATACCAATCTAAATCGTCAGTGGTTTATGCGTGTAAAGGTAACAGACAGACAGACAGAGTTACTTTCGCATTTATAATATTAGTATAGATTTTTACTGTAATTATTTTAGCACACAGCTGAAAATGAGTAAATTTTAGCCTATAGGTGAGCACTTAGAATAGGATTCGGGTTGGTCGAAGTCGGCTAGACTCGCATAAGAGCGTAGGTATGAGCGAGAAGAGAGAAGCACAAACCCGAAGGTGTTTTTAACAGCTCACAGAGTGTAAGCCCTTAATTAACCCTCTGCTGAGACGGTTGGTTTACCATCATCTTACAACGTTTTACAAACTGATTCATTTCACAAACATATCATATGGTAAACCACCATTTTTCCGAAACCGTAAATATTTCAGGATTTTTATAAAACTAACCTAACGTAACCTATAGGGTTCTACACGATGGTCCTGAAATAAATCCTGAAATATTTACAGTTTCGGAAAAAAAGTGGTTTGCCAAATGATTTGTTTGTGAAATGAATCAGTTTGAGAAATGTTGTTTTTTTATTTATTTATTTAAGACATGCCAACAGCATATACATATACGGCACTCCTCTTATAATATAGCCTGACAACATTATTCATTATATGTAAGCCTATTACAGGCATGTACAGCATTCACATTTCAAGTGCGCGGTTCACATAGTTACAACATATTCGTAGTTAAATATTAAATATTGGATAGCTATACAATGTTAGGTACAAAGGAAAAGTTTTATGCTAAGAATACAGGCAATTAGTTTCTAATTGACTTCAGCAATTTATGTTTAGCAAGTGATTGGATACCGAGACCGATATATCCGTTGTTGATTCTAAAATTACTCATTCATCATCATCTCTTCATTTGATGCGAATAAAGAATACTACTAAGTACTATTTTTTTGTACCTTTTAACCACATTGTCACGATTCAATTTTAAAGCACTACCCGTTTTTGGTATGGACTGAAATATGGAATACGTGTGTAAACTCAATGACAATGCAATATGTATTAGGTATGGTATCTGAGAGCTGACCTGATAATGGAGTCGGAAGGTGGCAACAGAATATCTGCTGTACTTAACGCAGACCCACCGAGTTGGGACTCGTTAGTTTGGTCTTGATCAGCAGTTGAAGACTGTGCAAATAAAATACAGTCGGAAACAAAAGCTTGGCCCAAAAGTTATTTTTTGGCAGAAACTTATTTATTTTATATGGCATCGAAAAGTTTAATGATATTATTTTCCGGCAGCGGACACGACGTGCCCGGTGGGCGAGATAATGGGCTACAACCTGCAGTGCGTGCGGCGCGGGCGCGTGCCCAACACCAACGTGTCGCTTTGGGACAACTACGCCGACACCATCATGTAGCACACACGCACGCACAGTTGTTGAAATACAGTCGCAATGGTAATAGGGTATCATGATTAATGATCATCAACATATTAGCCGAAAGACGTCCACTGCTAGACATACAACCTTCCCTAAGGATCTCCATGGTGGTCAGTAAGGGGAAATTTGAAACCATAAGAAGTAGGGTTTGTTCTTAGTGTTGTCGTTAATTAAACAATGGTGATTAACTGTATTAGAACAATTAAAAAAAAATCAAATAATTTAAACAATTGCGATTTAAAACCGTAATTTGAAATCTCGTCGGGACTGGCCACATGTCCACGGCACGGCGCCGTACGCCGTATAACGGCGCGGTGCCGCCGCCGTGCGACGGTTCGGCGTCACGGTGCCGTTTACGATGCGACGGCACGGCTTCACGGCGCCGTGTACGGTGCGTGGCACGGCGCACCACTCGGTAGTTTTTGTTTTAGCAGTAGCAGCAGGAGAATACGTCTTTCGCGGTCCATATCAAGATAAAAACTGTATTTTTGAAACGATACTAAGCAACAGCAAAACAAAAATTACCGAGTGGTGCGTGGTGCACCGCACACGGCACGACGCCGTGCCGGCGAACCGCACACGGCGCCGTTCGCGGCGCCATGCCAGCGCACCGTACACGGCGTCGTGAAGCCGTGCCGGTGCACCGTACAAGGTGCCGTACACGGCACCGTGACGCCGTACCGCCGCACGGTGACGGCACCGCGCCGTTATACGGCGTACGGTGCCGTGCCGTGGACATGTGGCCAGGCCCTTAATTATTTTTTTACACGGAGTTGCTTCAGTCTACATTGTTCTTGTTAAAACTTACTTATTTAGAATAAATACCCGGTTTGATTCTCGGTTGTAGACAAAAGTTCTAAACTTTCCAATCTCTTTTTTGTAACCTCCTTTACTGATTTTCATTGCTCTCCCTCTACATATATTAAAGTCCAGTATACTTGACTTGTTGTTTTATAAAATTAAGTTGTAAAATAAAGTTCGAATGAAAACTATGGATGCGTATTTTTGATTTATGCGTTTAAATTGTAATTTACTTTTTATTATTTGAAGTTCTCGTCTCGCGTTGATTTATCTAAATTTTGAAATATATAGGTTAACCATCCAACTATTGGCATCCAAAATACCAGACATTGGCACGTGGGTCATACACAGTCACAGAAACCAAAGTTATCTCTCCTGTTCCAGAAACTTATGGACTTTGAAACCAAATTTTTCGGGTTAGGATATATCCGCGTAATGGGAGTCTGGTGTAGTTTTGACCTGTATCGTTAAAGCTCCCACGTCGCTAACTTTTAGGAACAGAAGGGACAATATTGACCCTAACTCTGTGTATGACCTACCTAGTGATTGTAGAATCAATGCCTCTATAACCTTGAAATAAAATTCATGGCGCCAATAATCGATAGAGTGCCAACGATAGGGTAGTTTCCCCTAGTTGCGAAGAATTGGGGTCCAATATCTAAATTGTCATTACCCTTTCCAGTTTCAGTTTTTTTTGGATCTGTATTTTTAATAATAAAAGATAATAGTCCACATTGATGGAAAACTGTTTAGACAACTCGGTAAAATCCCAAAGGAAGTAAAGTTAAGTGTACATAGTTCTAAGGACTGAAATTAAGAAACTGTGTTTTTAATTTTCGTTACAAAACTGAAAAATTTACCGTTTTTTAACTTCAGTCATTAAAAGTACTTAACTTTGTACACTTTTTTTTGAACTTCGCCCTAATACTGAATCTTTAAATAATTATTAATTAAGTATGTAGGGTCGTTTAGTCCTCTTATGGCGTGGAACTTAGTTTTTAGTTATAATATCTATCTAAGATATAAATGGTTATGTTTATTAGCTATTGTGTGTCGCTTTACTAGAGTTGCCACGTTAGACAGTTGTCCATTAGTTATCATTATCACACTCGCTCTCGTTACCGCGTTGCAATACCGCGTAACTAAGAAGCTCAATAATTTGCAAAATGCACCTAACTGACTTACTTGCTAAGGTGTATTTTACACCTCATGGAATTTGTTTGATTCGATGTAGCTTTTGCACTATCGCTAACGATACTATTTTCCATTCGTGGTTCTTAGAAACAAGAACTCCGAAAACTATTTATAGCTACAACTTGCTGTATTTGTATTGTCCACGAATTTAGCTAATATATCTCAAGTAGGTATCACATCACCTTGCTCGATTACTATGAATTTTTACGGCAACTAGCAACAAATACACAGATACCTACGTTTAGTTTTATCAGTGTTTATTTCCTCTCTAATCTATTAGATAAGCCTCCCTTGTTCAGTTATTTCAAGGAACATTGAACCTGAAATATATTTATAGTGAATAGACTACTTAGTACCTGATTAAAGGCGTGTTCATTTGGTGTCGTATGATGTATGACTATGATGTCGGCCAGGCCACATGTTGCGTCACTTTCTTGGATAAAAATGACCAAAGGCTTTTCTTATTGACTCACGACACGCAAACAAACATTTCTGGATTTTGTCGTGACGTTTTTTTACTATAACGTTTTTGAACCACTTAAATACTTAAACCCTGTTAATACAAATATTTCCGTTTTATATACGATCATTAATTCTATACCAAATATAATAATACAAAAATTTGAGACTAATAGATTGTTAAATAATAACCCTAAGGCCACACTTCCGCGGTTCGGCGAAGGTTCGCGTTAGCCTCTCTTTCATTATCATAGAGAAAGAAAGAGACTCCAACACGAACCTAAATACGACGACTATTTGGTCGCACCCTCTTAATTGTATTGTTGTAAAAAATGTACATGTAAGGTAATCTGCGAACAAAGTTGAAACTGAATGAGTTACTAACTAGTGACCACAGATAAATGATTACCTACAACAAAATACGTAAACAAATTTGAAAACTACTAAATGTTGCACATTTAATACCCAAGTGCCCGTTTCGCGGCTTAGGTCCCAATTTCACCATACGATGTTAAATGTTAATCGACTGTTGGTTCATACATTTTGACAGCTGTTAACACACTGTACATTTTAGTACCTTGTCTGTCTATTTCATGTCATGTTTATGTCGGATTTCACCAACCACTTTAACAGACGATTAGAGTGTTAACAGCTGTCAAAATGTATGAACTAACAGTCGATTAACATTTAACATCGTATGGTGAAATTGGTACTTAAACTGCCATAATTATATGAGAAAAAAAAAAAAGCCGTGGTAGCCTAATGGTTTGACCTGCCGACTCTTAAGCAGAGGGTCGTGGGTTCGAATCCGGGCTCGCACCTCTTAAGTTTTTCGGAACTTATGTGGGAAATATAATTTGTAAATTTACCATGTGCTTTTCGGTGAAGGAAAATATCGTGAGGAAACCTGCACACACCTGCAAAGCAATTTGACGGTGTGTGCGAAGTTCCCAATCCGCACTGGGCCCGCGTGGGAACTATAGCCCAAACCCCTCTTATTGTGAGTGGAGGCCTGTGCCCAGCAGTGGGACGTATATAGGCTGGATTATTATTATTATTATTTATAATTATATGAATGTCACAGCGATTAAAGCGACAATTAAGGTACTACTTAAACGTGTACATATTTAAGACCTTGACTGTACATGTAGGGTACCAGTCCTCTTGTTGGCATTGGCACCCTACCTATTTTTGGTACCATGAACTTTATTTCAAGGTATTATAGGTGATAATTCCACAATGACTAGGTGCTAATGACTGGTATTTTGGATGCCATCAATTTGGTATTTTACCCTATATTACTTAAATCAAAATATAACTATTTAGCACTTTAAAAAGTTGTATTAATCTGTTTATCACCATCCTCAATTACTTAAATCAATAAACCAGTTTATTATGCAGACAGCATAATTTACTGCGTATATTAATTCCAGGAACAAGTCAAGGAGTGCAACGTAAACGATAGTTGTGCACGTGTTAGCACTTGATACGTATATAAATTGCAATAGATTATAATCATAGAGATCTGATCTGTTATAGGTATTGTCAAGGTTAATTAAATTTTCCAAGGAATGGAAAGTTACCAAGGACTCTAGTAATCGTTTATCACTCGATTGGTATGATATGCAGTATACATACAATACCTAACTGGCTTACGCAACGCCCAGTTGCACATACGTTAATTAGCGCTAATATCCCACTAAGATACCTTATGCCATTATCTAATTTGCCAACGTAGCTTTCTACATAACAATAATTGGACGTAGTTTAGCGAAAAGGATCCAATTCAACCATTTCCCTCTAGTAGAATTTGACATAATATTGACAGCAATAAAGTTCAAATTTAAATACATTTTGCTTTGTGGATTGGATACGTTTCCCTAATCTACGTCCAATGATGGCAGCGCGCTACTTCAGAAGACATTAAATTTAACCTTTTCAACGCCATGTCAAATACAAAAGTCGTCACTCACACGCCAATGACAGCTGAAAACCAAAGCTAATTTCAACCTTACGTCATAGAAACTCTGATCTATTTTTCGCTGTCAACCGTGACGGATATATCCGTCGTTGGTTCTGAACTAGTGGTGCAGATATATCCGTCAATGGCGTTGAAATGGTTAACGTTTGTGCAACTGCGCATTAACCTTGTCGGATTAGTAAGTGACAGGTGTCCTAATCGGGTGCTAAAGAGCTTTTGTGCAACTAAGTTTAAGGTTCAACCTTTTCAACGCCATTGACAGATATATCCACACCACAGGTTCTTCGCCTACGACGGATATATCCGTCACCGTTCACAGTTAATTGTAACATTAAATCCAGTAATTTCAGTTGCGGTGATGTTTGAGTAAATCTTGGCAAATTGCTAACCGCAATATTCAACGCAAAGTTCATAAACCGACTCTGTCCAGCCAATTCAAAGAAATTTTCATAAAAAACCTGGGTGTTAATTATTACGTCGTTTCGCATTTGTTTTCCTTCCAAAAATGATTCTTCTGACGTAATGTTGCGCGTGTACACCGACCGCATCGCGTCGTAGCGTCCTGTGTCAACTCAACCAACAGTCTGCATGTCACCGACTTCCACAAACACAAAAATACATCCGTTGAGGGCGCTACGTTATACAAACCGCGTCTCAAAGTACCAGGATACCTCTAGTTCGCATTTTATCCAACCGAACATATAAATTTGTAATATTTACTACAGAGAACTCGACGTACGATCGGTGCGAGCCCAGAGATAACAATACACCATTTAAAAGGATTCCGCGATCACAGCGAATCATAAACAACAGTTACGAGTACTTGAACACACGTTTCCAGTAAATAAATAAAGAACAATGGCAAAGCTAGTTTTGTTGTTGTTGGTCCTGGTTGCGTACGTGAATGCGAGGCATTGGCATCCTCGAGAGGACACTGAAGACCAGTGGAGGAGGATAATCGCAAGAGAGAAGAGCGAGACCCAGGACGATGCGATTATCGAAGTGGTACGTGACTATCCACCATATATATATACCAACATTTCTTAGCTTTCTGATATTACGCTTTTTCAACAAATGTAACTGCGGCTATCTCCAAGTTAACGTTATTTCCGCGGGTATCCGTGGGCGTTTTAAAAATAAAGTGTACCTAGTTAAGGACTAAAATTAGCCCTTAATTTGGCAATGTTCACAGTGAACATACCGTAACATTCAACTTTCATATTTTTTTGTGACGAATTTTTTATGCCATTTTTAAAAGAGGTTTGAACACCCGATTTTTTATTTTTGTCAAATTAAGGGTGAAAAGTTAACTTTGTGCAACCATATTACTAACGGGTGAGGATTGAATCTGCTTTATTTTATTGACTTTGAGATACCGCCTATTGGCGTATGAGGGCAGTATATAAATAAATGTATGGCTAATTTTCGTGACAAAACTGACAAAGATAACGTTACTTAATTTTAGTCCTTAACTAGGTACAATTTATTTTGCTATAATGTTTCAATCCAGGCAATATACCTACTACCACTGAACAAAGTTTCATCTGAATCTGTTTTTGCAAAGATCCTCACAAACACAAGCTTATAATATTAGTAGGATGTAGTACAGGAGGTCTCTGAAAGTCTTTTTGGTAAAATTCGGTTCGACTCGCATAAGAGTACTTATGGGTTAGAGAGAAGTATAAACCTTAAGACCGTTTTAAGAGCTATCACTCTTGAGTGTGATTCTACGTGCTTGTCACCAGGAACTCCTGCGCAACATGCGGCCGAGCCGCTTCATGCCTATCAACAACGTGCTCTACATCGCGAGCCACGCGCCCTGCCAGCTGGGCTACAAGCGGGACGCGCTCGGCGTCTGCAGAGAGGTCTGGGACTAGGCCTTCAGACATGATAGAGAGAGATATAAGAGAAGATCATCTGCAGAGACCACCTCATCTCCATCATCCACTTTTTATAGTACTATCATCAGCAACACAGTTAACTAACGATTTTCTTGCCACAATAAAGCTCACTATTAGTCAGTGTTAACTTCGACGCCGGTGATACACGGTGTGTGTGCGTGCGTGCGTGCGTGCGTGCGTGCGTGCGTGCGTGCGTGCGTGCGTGCGTGCGTGCGTGCGTGTGTGTGTGTGTGTGTGTGTGTGTGTGTGTGTGTGTGTGTGTGTGTGTGTGTGTGCGTGCGTGCGTGCGCGCGCGTGCGTGTGTGTGTGTGTGTGTGTGTGCGTGTGTGTGTGTGTGTGTGTGTGTTAGTAGAGCATTACTCTACCATTTGTGCGTTTTACATTTCATTGCAGAAACAGAAGTTCATAAGTACCTATTATAACATTATCCACAGTTCATAAGTACCTATTATAGAATTTTACTTGTTTTCTTAATACAGACAAATAAATTCTATGTCATATTGTGATTGTGCTGAGACCGTTGTGACGAAATTATTTATTGTTTTTGTGATATTAATTGAAGATTTGTGTTAAGTATACCGTCGCCGTTCATGTATAATGGATAAGGCTGACAAATAGTTAAGATAACAACCGATGTTTAAAATTGATAGTGTTTTCTTGAAGGGCTTCAACCTGTGCATTTATAAAAAACTAAATGAGATAGACTTTATCAAATGTTTATAAAGTACCTATTGTGGAAAATTTACAATCTTTTCAAGAGTTGCTATTTTTAGGAAAATAAATGTCGCATTGAAATTACAAGAATTTATTAAGTTCGACGACACAACTACAACATTACTTTCATTTGACTATACTATCATTACAATACAATTTACAGAAACGACACACTCGAAAATTTCCTCACAAAATACACCTTACAATACGAACTTTTTTTTAGACAATTTCGAATACAAAAAATACCTACTTACTAGAATTTATACTGGCACAATGACGCTACAAACGTTTAACTCATAATCGGATTTCCCTTGCTGTTGCCCTATTGTCAATTAAATTGGGAAAGTCTTGTTGCAGCAAGAGAAGTCAAAAAAGGGTAGGTAGGGTCTATATAAGTCAGGGGTCTTAAAAGTTCTTTACATGAGGGCCACCACTTTTTTGGCAAAAGTATACCATGCTATGGCTTGCAGATGCTATAAAAGCAATGACGGCGTTTGGCAGATTGAGGATCCCTGGTCTAACTAATTGAAGATGTGATTGCAAGATGCGACGTCAAAACTGGAGTGGATTCGTTCTTCAGTTCAAATCAAGATCAACCTCAACTATAAACCCAGGGTATACCATCAACAGTAATGCCCTCCAAAGTAATAAGGGCACATCTGGAATCCATTAGCCTAGGCAATATAACCCTCTAAAGTTATACATAAGAAGCTCGCATTTAATACAAGCTAATAGGAGCTTCTCTACCGAGAGCATTCCCGTGTATTGAGCGTTTGTTATAGAATCCTCGAGAACGCGGACGATGAACCGAACATTACACAGTTCCTTCCTACGCAAGCAACAATTGTGGTCAGTGTGGACGTTATAACCAGCCATGACATGTCAAACGAATACATCAGTTTGGAAACGAATGCCTTGAGCACGACTGCTCGCGGACATATGCTCTTGGTGGAGACGCTCTTAATACGATTTCTGCATCAGATTTGCCCTTTTCACAGAAGAGGGCAGCAGTGGTCAGGGTTACATGAGTGACGCTGGCGGGAGGGTGACGGCCCCGTGTCCAGACAGGGGGGAGGAGAGGGACGCTACCCCTCTGATCCACGCTTCGCGCTCGCAGCAGAACGACTCCACGTTGTTGAGAGCTCGCATATAGATCGTGGTTACGCCACCTGTAGGAGAAGGTCATACATATAATGACGTCACACTTTTAACTGCTTGTACTTGATGTAGATGTAGGCAAGAAAGAGACACAGGACCGGTCAAGAGATCATTTGTTTACTTATTTCGATAGACATATTATATATTTTAGGCCTGATTTCGACATTTTCTTAGTGGTATTCAAACAATGTCTCTTTTTTATATTTCTTTTCCAAAAAAAAGGTAGAGAAAATGCCAAGCACAGGTTCTTATCGTGTAACTAGTCAACAGTACATCCAAGACTATTATTGTTAGGTTATCTCTAAATCGATCACGTTATCGATCAATACCTTGAAGTAATCCGTTATTTCTGAACATCTAATCTTTCTTACAACGCCAAAAGGGCGCATCTGCCAAGGAACTCCTACTCCTGAACATGCAAACCCAAATCTCACAAAAGAAAGTCTTTAGTTATGGAAATGCAGTTACGCTGTTTTGGTTTCAGAGGTCTATTATCTAGTAGGGGAGGCCGGGGTATGTTCTTACACTTTTCAAACTTTTGCCTGTAACTTGAAAAGTACATAACATACGTGTTTTGTTTTCATATCTATATATTCTGTGGTTATTCAGCTATAATATGAAAAATAAATCAACGTAATAAATATCACAATTGTCCTAAAATTAAAGTTTTTTTCAAAAAAGTCCGTTGTTAATACTTACCCCGGTTTCGGGGCTAGAATTAACATCGCTGGGGTAAAAAATAACGGAGTTTTATATCATATAAAATAAGAAATAAAACATCAGGGTATAGATCCAATTATAGATAATCTTCAACAATATCAATCGGATACTCTTTAGTGAAAAAAATCGTTGGGATATCACATTCTTATAACATGTAAATCTGTTTCCCAAAACTGCGTCTAATTTAAGTTACATTGCACATATGCAAGTAATTTAAATTGTGTTATTTTTCACATTAAGCCCTCTTGTTAAAATTAGTCAGTCTTTAGGACAAACACCCAAGAGTGGTCTTTCTTTTGTAATTCCTCCGTCTGAAAAATAACTTTTAAGTGATGTTAAAGTATCCCACACCAGTTTGGTAAAAAATATACCTAATATCAAATACTGCGAAATCAAAGACTAAACTCAATTTATTGAGAGAATCACTCCATGAATTTACCCATATGTATAACATCTTTTGTAACATATACAACTAACTATACAGATCCACAGTGCGGCGCAAGTATAAACTCGTTAATACTTACTCTACCTTTTTTGTTAATACTAGCCCCGGAGATACCCGCAACAGTAAAAAAAATATTTAAAATTAAAGGAATGAAATAACATGATATTAACAATGATTATCATTACTTAATTAAATTAGCTTTATTCAATACCAAAAAGTTATTTCAATATGGCACTAATTAATGGGTTAATCAAAAAATTGCAATCGTAAAAAAGTTCATTTACGTGCGAAAAGTCGGCGCAGAGCACAACTTTTGTATTTGAAGTCCTGCTGACAACTGATTGGTAACAATGTGTTTGGCATCATAATCCATGGTAAGATTAAAAAAACTCTAATTTAGATGCCAGTATTTTGGCCCCTATTGACCTGTTAATACTTACCCCCGTTAAAACAAGCCCCGGCCTCCCCTAATGATAAATCTTAAGTAGCTGTTCCGGAAAAGTTTTTTATTGTTTGCGACAAACTAACGTTTATTATCTAGGTCGAATGTGTCGAATATTCTAATACGTACTTATTAAAAAAATACCAAAGTCATCATTTTATAAAACGAAGCATTCCAGTGGTTTGAAATATATCACGTAGGTGTAATGTACGTATAGCTTGGACAGGATTAAATTTGCAAAAAGTTAACGACACAGTCAGCCTACTTGGTAACCACTAAATTGCCTACCAAGCTGCGGGTTCGATCCTCGGTAAAGGCAACTTTTTGTGTAATAAAAATATCACGAAGAATTCAATTTGGGACAATTTCAATGTATTTAAAAGGAAATGCGGGCCGACAGACTTAAACGCTAAAGGTTTAATAACTGTTTTTACATATTTTTATCTGGATCGAAATCTTAACGATACCCTTAAATTGGCAAAAATAAAAAGATCGTGAATTCAAATCCCTTATGATTTTGAATCAGCATAAAAAAATGGCAGCAAAAAAAATTCCAAAAAGTGACACTATGGTATGTATCATGACTTGAGATACACTGCCAATTTAAGGGCGTTCTGATAAACGGACACACGCATGCGTTTGTCTCGTTGTGCTGCTGGTACAGTCAGCATCAAATAGATAGGAGCAGTCAAAGTGGCCAAATATATCGCAACACATTCTTATTCCTTTAGTAATAATAATAATAATAATAAAGGTGTGTTGCGATATATTTGGCTGCTCCTATCTATTTGACGCTGACTGTACTAGGTACTAACCAATGATGATGATCTGGGTGCCGAGGTAGGCGAGCGCATGCCCGTGGCGAGGGATGGACATCTCAGTCTGCTGCTTCCACGCTCGATCCTTCCAGTCCCATACATCGATGGCACCCACGCTGCTCGCCGTTTTCTCCTGACGACCAATCATTTGTATAAATAATACAGTTTTCCAGCATGTTTTGTTCATCGGGATCAAAACATTTTCGGGGTAAAAAGTATTATAAAGAAAGAAAGAAATGAAGTTTATTTAACACACATTACGAGACATTTTATGACAATAAAATAAAAGATCAGAGAGAGAGAAAATCAACAAAAAAAATGCCATAAAATGGTTCAAACAGAGGGTCACTCAGCGTAATGCCGTGGCGAGCCATGGCGCTGGTATTCAGTGGCCCCTATTACGTTTGTAAATATTATATTACTAGCTTTTCCCCGCGACTCCGTCCGCGTAGCAGTCATTTTTCGCATATCCCTCGGGAACTATAAAATTTTCTGGAATTAAAAGTATTTTTTATGTTCATCCATGTAATAAACTATCTGTGTGCCAAATTTCATAATAATCGGTCCAGCCGTTCTTGATTTATAAATAATGTAACTGACCCGACTTTGTTTTATATAATTAGATGCTCTTAGTTTAGCTATGCTGAAGCTATTTAGTTAATCTCACTAAATTGTATCATAAATCATAATTGGCTCAGCCAGCCTTGAAGGGGTAAAAAATTTTACCGATAAACTCACTTTTACGTATTAGCCTAAGAGCCATCCGACTTCTCTCTATGAAGATTCAACAATTTTAAGATATCAGTATTTTTTTCAATGAAAAAATAGATTAGCTAGTTTATATTAGTATTCCTTAACCTTTTAACCGCCGCTTGGTCTGTCATCGAACGGGCTCGTGCCACCGCCTATATAAAATAACAGGAAATGGTGTAGTGCTTGCCACATGCGTTACGATAGGATTTTTTTTATAATGAATATTAAGTAATAATACCTTTTTTACCACTATCATTCAATAAAATACATTATTATAACTAAATTACGTTTACCAATTTCTTTATTAATGGTTTCGTCCCTTTATCAATGGTTTGGTTCCATGTGTTTTACCACTCATAAAAATCTATCGGTTGACATTGCTACATTACTATTATTTCGTATTTCATATATCTGACGTCATAAGCGGTCTTATATAATACTTATATCAGACATTGGCGTGGGCTTTATTGGATATTTGTTGATAAGTTGACATTAGAAGAGAGAGGATTGACCATATTTAAAAAGTATCGAATCTGAACATTTCAAAGTTAATGACATAAGTAATAATGCAATTTCACACAGTTACACAACTATTTTGGTAATTAAATATTGTAATCTCAAAATACGTATGGTATTCAAAGTTTTGAGACAGCAAATCTGTACCATTTATTAATTTTTTAATTTGAACATTATTTTGAAATATCGAGTGAGCCACACCACTAAAATTTCCTATTTTATATCTCTGACGTCACATGCGGTCTCATAATTTAAGACGACAGCGTAGTCTGTAATGATTGTTAATGAGGATACAATGACTTAATAGGGGTGGACGTTGTACCTCGATAAGCATCGCTATATCGATTTAAATATCTACTTAGTATAAAAACTCATTAACGTTTTAAGGTATTTATTTAAAACCAAAAAAAAAAATTAAGTCCATCCTTCTGGCTAACAAATAAAAAATCTTTTTATTTACGTAGTTCACCCTGACTCACTGTCGCAACGAAAATAATTAGTTATAAATAAAGCCGATTAAGTATCACATATTTATGCGAATAAATGGTTGTGTTATATGGATGGACAGACCAACGGACAGACGGGCATGACGCATGACGAATGACGAAAGTATAGAAGCTGACCTTGAGTTCGTATAATTTCAACTAAAGATTTCACATTCACGGTCAGTTTTTGGATGTACGTCAGTTCAATTGATCAGTTTAACTGACCGTGAATGTCCACCTTAAGTGACTTTATGCACAGCATCTGAATTCTCGGACCTGAATCATCCGACTCCTTTCGTACTTGCAAAAAAGGTTGGTTGTGTGAAAGGCACGGGATGGGCGGATCCCAGAAATCGAACACAGTGCATAACCTGGCATAAAACGAATCTTTGGAAAAGTTACCTACATAAAATAACTCAATGGGTATAACTTACAAACCTTACCTGTTGGTTAAACAAATTGTATTTTGTCATCCGAGTCGAATTTAATATATGACACTTATGCCATTCATGCCATAACTGGCACAATTCATAATATTAGGTCGGGGCAAAAGTATTTTCGTATTTTTCGTACAAAGGAAAAACAATTTTTTAAGTTATATTTTTTTATTTATTTATAATATGTACATGCCGTTTTGATCGATGACTTGTTGCCATCTTGTGGGTAGTGCCATGATTCCATTGCTGTAGAAATTCTGAGATTTTTGATTTAAAAAATCTGACAGGTAGTTTTGACAGTGTTCTCTTGATTGATATTAACTTTATGCTTCCTAAAGAATTCTGAAGTGACCGAAACAGGTGGAAATCCCATGGAGCAAGGTGGGGGCTATACGGTGGATGCATCAACACATCCCAGCCAAGCTCTCTCAATTTTTGCTGGGTGGCTATATATGAGTGCGGTCTGGCGTTATCATGATGAAAGACTACGCCCTTTCTGTTTATTAACTCCGGCCGGTTTTTCTCAACGGCTTCTTTTAATCTCATGAGTTGCTGGCAGTAGAGGTCAGAATCGATAGTTTTACCCGGCGGCAAAAGCTCATAGTGGACAATTCCTTTCCAATCCCACCATACACACAGCATCACTTTGTTCCGAGTTAAGCCGGGCTTTGCCACTGTCTGTGGAGCTTGTCCATGCTTCGACCACGATCTTTTTCGGACGTTCTTATCGTAAGTAATCCATTTTTCATCACCCGTAATCAGCCGTTTTAGAAATAGTTCGGATTTATTTCGTTTTAACAATAAATCGCAAATTGAAACACGTTGCATTAGGTTTCTTTCAGTGAGATCGTGTGGCACCCAAATATCGAGCTTTTTCTTGTACCCAGACTTTTGTAAATGACGTAACACTGTTTTGTGATCAATATCCAGTTCTTCAGCAATGTCGTAACTACTAATATGTCGATCTTGCTCCACTTTTTCATAGATGGCATTGATTTTATCAGTAACAGGGCGTCCAGAGCGAACCTCATCTTTCACACTAAAATTTCCAGACTTAAAACGCTTAAACCACAATTGTGCTACTCTTATTGATACCGCATTAGGTCCATAAACCGCACAAATTTTATTCGCGGCATTTTTGCCTTTTTTGTAATAAAACTTTAAAATGTACCGAATTTCTTCGTCACACACGTCCATTTTGATAGCTCAAAAACAATTGAAAAATGCCGGGAACCAGTTTTTTTTTAATTTTATTGTATTTCAGAATGTTGACTTTTAATGGTATTAAAACCAGTCAGGTACATTTAGTATAGACGAAGAGGTTAGATTACAACTTATACGGTCCAAATACGAAAATGCTTTTAATACTTTTAAGTTTCGACAACCATTAAAAAAAAACCACAAGTGATAGACACTTTCAAGTTAATTAAAAAACTTTTCTGGCTAATACTCTTCACAATGATATGCCATTTTAAAGAAAAAAAAAACAGAAAAAAAAATTACGCAGTACATTGAAATTTCTTCACGAAGGTTTATTAAAGAAATCACTGATACCACCGTTATGAACATTGGTGAATACATTAGAGTTAATAATCGCTGGTAAATAAAATAAGTAAAGCCAGAGAAGTTTTTTAATTAACTTGAAATTGTCTATCACTTGTGGTTTTTTTTAATGCTTGTCGAAACTTAAATTTCATTTTATTTTCCACTGGTTGTCATAGCTTTAAGGGCCCATAACTATTTTTCTTTGCACGTCCTGTGGGTTTCGGTTTTGTTTTAAAATAAAACCATTATTGGAGCATAATTTAAAAAAAATGGGCGGTTTAAGTTGCTTAGGTAGGTAATTTTAAGAAGGTTTAAAGGTAAAATTTCGGGAAATTTTCAAAAAAAGGGAAAAAACTTATAAATAAAAAACTATTAACTTTAGCATAGGGGTCACTATGGCAAATGTGTTCCAATTGGCCTCAAGTATTTTCTATTTTCGTTTGTCGAACCCCCTACCAAACACCCGTATATTATTATATATGTATGAGTTTATCGGTAATTTTTTATTCGCCAGATACTAATACTGTAGAATTAACAATTTAAGAACTATAAATATCTGACTATGTATGTTTAATACAATAAATATTATGATATGATAATATTATATACCTATGTAGGTACTATTAGTAGCGAATAATAGTATAGATTTACCACATTCGCAGCTCTTCGACTCAATTCAATTTATAGGTATACAATGGCGGTTGGTGTAATCATCCAATACAGTGCATCCTATGTAATTGATGTAATACTTGTTTCTTATTATACTTACAATTGTAAGTAAGGTCAATTGACCTACTGGAAGTGGGTCCAATCCAAATAGGTGTACTATGTTATGGATTCAAGAGTTTACTCATTAGGAAAATTATTAACTATTAAGTTTTATTACAGTAAATTGATGGAAAGCAATGATAGAGCGTATTGCTCTAGGTATTATTCTTATGCGGCGGCAGGAGTCCCTTGTGTTACCAGTATTATGCAGCTTAAGTTTAGGGAAGGTTTAAGAATTCATACAGCAAATTCCTTTTTGAAGTCTGATTTCATGTTATCTCACAATACAAGAAGTTACCTTCTCAGCAATTTTCCCCGCGCCACCGACGAGGTACAAGTTGTCGTTCATTGAGAACAAAGTGGAGAAACATCTCGGAAATCGAAGGTTGTAGATTTCTGTCCACCTTGAAAAATAAAGAGGATTATCGAGAAAGAGATTTATTTGATAAGAGGACGATATAATGGCGATGAGAATATTGAGAACTAATCGTATTAGCACATAGGTGTTAAATTAATCTAGTATATGTACTGTCTGTGTGCTAAATGTAATTCAAATTAATTCAGACGATTAAACGTGATTCAAAGACAAACATCATCACTAAATTTGAAAGTTATATTAAGAGTTGGCCTCCGGGGTACGTCCAGATATCATATAATCCAACTGGTCAATTGGTCCGATTGTTACATTGCCCGGGAGGTCATAATGTCCAGATGCCTTATGATCCAACTGGTCAATTGGCCCGAGTGTAACATTGCCCGAGAGGTCATAATGTCCAGATGACATTATGATCCAACTAGTCAATTGGCCCGAGTGTTACATTGCCCGGGAAGTCATAATGTCTAGATGCCATAAGGACCACTGGTCAATTGGCTGCCACTCACTCAGGATCATAATAATAATGTCGAAAAGGAATTAAGACGAGGAGGTATAATAAGGGATAGGTGGAACAGGGGCTAGATAGGTTTAGGTTATGTTAGTTTTGTAGCAGGAACGGAGGGCCAAACCACCTAGTAACAGCCACCACTCTTATTTCAAGTCAATTAGGCAGTGTCGACGGAGCTCCGCTTACGTGGAGCTCCTATTTCTGGGTGTCGTCTTTGACTAGATCTTTTGGCAATTGGGCGTGTCGGCATTTGGACGATTTGACCACTAGATATCTTGGCAACTGGGTATTGTATCCTTGGACGTTTCGACACTTGGAGGTTCTGACATTTGGATATATTGACACTCTGGCCAACATACCCCAGAGGGAAGAGTTGAATATAGGAATGGAGTAGGACAGTAGGAATGACTAACTCGTTAGTCTTGGAGTTGTAGCACTCCACGACCTTGCAGACGGGCCGCTTCTTCTCGCCGGTCATGCCGCCGGCCACCCAGATGTACTCGCGGTATTTGGCGGCCGCCACCGCCATCCGCGCCACCGACATGGACTTCACCTCTGACCACGACCCGGTCTTCGGATCGAACTTCTCCACAGAACGGAGCACCCTTTACAGGGTTATTGGTTATTGCATCCATTCTCGTTAAGAGGTTATAGTAGAGGTCATTTGCAGTAAAAAAGGTCATATAATAAATACCCTATCGAGATATTGGTAGTTTTCAAGCTGTCGAATGAGGTATAAAAACATTAAAAACATCAGGGATATACTTAATACAAATTATGGTGCTGTAACTAAATCTGAGTATTCAATTTTCATACAAATTTTAAAAATTTAATGTCCAATATCTTGAAAACTACCAATATCCGGATAAGGTATATACATTCAGTCAACAAAGTATCGGGAATGGATGATTTGTTTATGGTTCCAAATTCAAATTTTTGTTTTTTTTGTTGTTGTTAGATTGGCACAACTGTTTTCTATTTTGGCGCGGAGTTTGAGTTGCATCTGTTATTTATATTAAATACAGTGCTGTTTTTAGTTATATCATATCTAGTGTGTATTGCGAATTTCATAATGGACAAAAACATTGAACAAAGAGTTTGTCTTAAATTTTGCATCGCCAATGGAATTTCGTGTTCGGAGTCACTGAAAATGTTACAGAAGGCTTACGGTGATTCGACTTTATCAAAAACACGTGTTTATGAGTGGTACAAAGCGTTCAAAAGCGGTCGAGATGTGATGGAAGATTTGCCTCGCTCTGGTAGGCCATCAACGTCTGCAACTGAAGTTAACATCGCAAAAGTGAAGGAAATAGTGACTGAAAATCCTCATTCAACTTTGAGAGAGATAGCCGCCGAACTTTCTGTATCTCACGAGTCGATCCGTACTATTTTAACTAATCATTTGGGTATGAAACATGTTACCGCTCGGCTAGTCCCAAAAGACCTGAATTTTCTCCAAAAACTCAATCGCATGAGAGTCGCTGAGGACATGCTAGAACGAGTCAATTCCGACCCAACATTCATGAAACGCATTGTTACTGGTGACGAGACGTGGGTTTACGAATTTGACATGCAAACTAGTCAACAAGCTTCGGAGTGGCGCTTCGTGGCACCCGTTTTCAATCGGTAGAAGACATAAAGGAGAATTCGCGCCGAGAACTGAATTCAATTCCGGAAACAGCGTTTAAAAAATGTTTTGATGATTGGATTATTCGTTGGCGTAAGTGTATCGTTTCTGAAGGAGCATACTTTGAAGGTGATAAAATAAATTTGGATGATTAACAAACAGTTTGTGTATTATTGATCTTTTCCCGGTACTTTCTTGACAGAGTAGTATTATACCTATGATCTTTTTTACTGCAAATGACCTCTACTATAACCTCTTAACGGGAATGGCTGCAATAACCAATAACCCTGAATTATAGTATAAACATCAGCCTCAGAGTGGTCCGCCAATTAAAAAATGAATCTGTATAATGTTAAATCATTAATCTTGTGTGCAAACACTCATGCTAGTTAGTTGTCATGTATATAGAGGCCATAAAATGCCTAGCGACACTCGCTATGCTCAATCTAATGACAGCTCGCTTGACGAAATCCGGCATCAGTTAAGCCTCTACGAGAGTACAAAGGCCCATATTACAGGTCAAAAACATTACCCTTCTTTTTCAGTGTTTGGGTAAATATTACATACTTTGACTAGTCTATACCAGATGCAGCTACAAAATATAGATATCTCTAGAACGTTAGATCTACTCTTAATCCCTCAGGATAACGAAAAATTTACCTGCCCTTTTTATCCTGCCCTCCTATAGCGTAGAGAGCCATACGGTGGACCACCAGGCCGAAGTTCTTCCTCGGTATGGAGAGGCCAGACTCGCTGTACCAGGATCTGGTCACTGGCTCGTAGCTCCACACCGTGGAGACCACGACCGACTTCCCGCGGGTGTCGTCGTCCCGGGGGTCTGCACCACCTGAGATTGCCATTACTGTATCCAAAACACTAATTTTGCAAGGTAAGATAGGTAAAAGTAATTAGTCACTAGCTGCTTAATTTTTTTTCGAAGGTGTTAAATGATATCAGATATTTTGAACTTCTGGCGATCCGGGCTGCCCAATCAAACCTGGATGAGGTCTGTGATTGGGGAGGCGCAGTTACTAAAGTCACTGGAGTTGAGCGACGCGTGAGGAGCAACGAGGAGAGAAAAAGAGAGAGTAACGTTATTAAATAGTTTCATACCTACGAGGTAAATCCTCCCCCGTAAAAATGCTACTGAATGATGATGCCTCGGCTCGGGAAGTTCTCCGACGCAGTCCCAAACATTTGTTACTGGATCGAACCTTTAATATAATTATAAAAAATTGTAGCCTAATTTTCTTATCTTCACAAATACTTATCTTAACAGTTTTTGTACGGTACCTGCTAATTTCCTTGCCAGTATTACGTCCAACACCATACGTCGCGTGGGGGTCAACTCCTCCGAAAACCAAAACGGTTTCTCTATTCCAATTAAACAGAGAACCTTCAGTTACGTAGATTTTATTTGAAGGCCCTAGGACCGACGTTGACAGTTTATTCCTGAAATTTTTTTCGACTTTATTTGGGATAAGTGTTTGATCGAGTGATAATAGTAAAAGTAAAATAAAAAGGTGTTCCAACAATAAAGATCTGTGTAAGTGAGTAATAGTACCTATATTGCTGCCGAGGGTAGAAAGTACGCGATTTTTGGACGAGTCATATAGAGGGCCGAAACGTAGTTGAGGCCCTCTAGTGTCCAGTCAGCATCAAATAGGAGCAGCGAAACTGGCCAAATAAGTATATCGCAACACGCCTTTATTACTGTAGTAATAAGGATGTGTTGCGATATATTTGGCCATTTTGGCTGCTCCTATCTATTTGATGCTGCCTGCACGAGTCCAAAAATTGCACTTTCTGCCGAGGCAGATATAGTGCTTTTCTCAACTACTGCAAGGAAATAAAACAATACTTAGTAACTTGGCAATCCACTTTCGATGGCGTCGTTCGGCGTCGGTTCACAGTTAGAAGCGGTATCCCCGCTAATTTTGCCATAGATAGACTTGTGTGTTTTTTTTAAATATCTGGTCGTTTCACCGAATTTCATTTCATCGAAAGCTAATTTCTGCTGAAACCTTATTGTCTTCAGGTTATCTTAAGCATGAGTTACGTAGGTTATTTAGGTTAGGTTAGACCGGTGACCACCAAAAAATTATAACTCGTGCACGTGGAAATGCCGGTCGATGAAATTAAATGTCGGCGAAGTAAAACATTCTATAAAATGAGTGTCGGTGATTCAAACCGCGAATGACATTTAAAAAAAGTAGTCACATAAATAATTTTTAGTCTGTGTATCTTTTAGGAAGGTTTCTAAGGTTGGACGAAAACTTTCCGTTTCATGTTTGTCCTTGTGATGGTTTCTGACCCCAAAACAGACCAAAAATGTTCATAATTCCGAGCAGTGTTGAGAAAATAACATTAATTGAACGATATACTAGTTGTCTCCTCAATTGTACGTCAAATACTATTAATAAAATACTTGGATGACTATATACATATTGATCTTTGCCAGGGACTCTTTGGACTGATTGAAGAGGGAGATAGGAGGGCTGTAGACTGTGTTCTGGTTCCGGGTCGGACAGACCGCCCGGCGGCTGCGGGACGGCGGCGACGGAGGCGCCTCGGCCGGCCTGACAATGAACACAGGTATGGGTTAGGATTGAGGGGCCCATACTAGTGAGGATGAACTGAATATTATGTAAGTCTACAGGACAATATATTTTATGGGGCCATTAATGTATACTGGGTGTTTTTTATTCGTCTACAAAATTTTGGGGCTTAAATCAGTAAGTCATACTGATCAACTTTCACTATGGGACCAACCCCGAAATCGCGAAAAAAATTTGATCATCCCATACATTTTGGCTAGTCAGCTGACGATGTTTTGTATGGGAGGGTCAAATTTTTTTCGCGATTTCGGGGTTGGTCCCATAGTGAAAGTTGGTCAGTATGACCAAGGACCATATATAATAGGACTGACAATCACATACAAAAAAACGTAACTCTGAAATAGTTCAAAATTCGGTATTAAAACTAGATGGCGCTGCTTTGTAGCCTGGAAGTGGCAAAAATGTTATTTTCACCATTATTTTCTCGTGATTTTTTTATTTTTTAAGAACAAACGTCTAAGTTCTTTATTTTAACACCATAATATCACTTCTATACACAACTTTTAAATATTATATTTTTTACTCGTCAACAGCGTGAAACAGGTCGTATTTAATAGATGGCACTACCTCTGGAATCATTGATTGCTCAAGGTTGCTCGCTGGTTTGCCAATTTTTGCTACATAAAATAACTAGATGGCGTTGGTGCACTGGTAAAATGTGGATAAAATTACGCATATATTGACAAATTCGAGATTTTCCACGAACTAAACAGTCACTAACGTAATTTGGTGCTGTTAGAAAAGTTTTATACGTAAGAAGTTTGTTTTTCGTAAAATATGGATGTAATAATCAAGGATGTAGGTAATAGTATACCTAATAAATGAAAACGGATTAGAATAATTATGTACCTACTACCGTTTCCCGCTGCCGCAAATATGGGTCAGATTAAAATGTTTTTATTTTTAGGGTTCCGTAGTCCTACAAGAAACCCTTATACTTACCTAGTTTCGCCATGTCCGTCCGTCCGCTGCCTAGCTTAGAGGCTGTTAGTACTAGAAAGCTGTAATTTTACGTAGGTCAGTAGGTACGTAAACCTACCAGGACCAAATACATATTTTAACCAGGGCTCGAGCCAGGACCAAATATATCGAAGTCGGTGGCAAGAATCATTGTGTCATATATATTTCATGTACCTATCAAACACTAAATAGGCAATTCCTAGAACTCCTAGGAGGCCGGTCTTTATTTCACCCTTTTTAGTGGGTTTTTGAAGACGGTTTTATTTTTTTGTTAATTATAAAGCGTTATTTAAAAATTATCTTCTGTGAAAATTATCTAATAAATCAGCCGCCATCTTGAACTTTTTAGTTATTCGACCGATTGCTTCCAAAATCGATATCTAGGGATTTGTGTGGTCTCCAACAACGAATCCGTTGACAGAGTGAGAAAAAGTAGCCGCCATCTTGAACTGTTTAGTTATTCAACCGATTGTTTTCAAAATTGATATCTGGGGATTTGAGTGGTCTCCAACAACGAATCCGTTGACAGAATAAGAAAAAGAATCCGCCATCTTGAACATTTTAGTTATTCGACCGATTGCTTCCAAAATTTATATCAGGGGATTTGAGTGGTCTCCGACAACGAATCCGTTGACAGTATGAGAAAAAGAATCCGCCATCTTTAACTTTTTAGTTTTTTGTTCGATTGCTTCTAAAATCAATATCTGGGGATCTGTGTGGTCTCCAACAACGAATCCGGTAACAGAATGAGAAAAAGTAGCTGCCATCTTGAACTTTTTAGTTATTTGACAGATTTCTTCCAAAATCGATATCTGGGGATTTGTATGGTCTCCAACAACGAATCTGTTGACAGAATGAGAAAAAGTACCCGCCATCTTGAACTTATTAGTTATTCGACCGATTGCGTAAGTATGCGTACTAACTTAAGCCCCCATTTCATCCCCTTAGGGGTAGTTTTTCCAAATTCGCCGAAATATTTTTTTTATTTGTTAACAGTAGCCTATATACCAAATCCCACATTTCGAACTTCAAAAATGACCAAACTCCAATACAAATTTTTAACCCCCATTACAACCCCTTAGGGGTAGTATATCTTAAATCACTGAAAGCATTTTTTATTTATTGACAGTACCCTAAATACACATTTTATACGTTTCTAACTTTAAAACTGACCAGTTTGGTCCCCCGTACAAATTACCACCCTCATTTCATCCCTTAGCCTTTAACAGTAGCCTATATACCAATTTTCACGTTTCTGACTTCAAAATTGACCGAGATCTGATACAAATTTCCACCCCTCATTTCATCAACTTACGGGTAGTTTTTCCAAAATTGCCAAAAATTTTATGATTTTATTTGTTAACATTAGCCTATATATACCAATTTCCACGTTTCTAACTTTAAAATTGAACAAACTCCCATACAGATTACCGCCCCCCATTTCATCCCCTTAGGGGTAGTTTATCCAAAATCGCCGAAAGTAGGATTTTTTATTTGTTAACGGTAGCCTTATACCAATTTCCACGTTTATAACTTGAAAAACCACCAACTTCCCATACTAACTTTAACCCCCCATTTCCACCTCTTAGGGGTATTTTATCCAAAATCACCGAAAGTAGTTCTTTTTATTTGTTATCAGTAGCCTATATTCAAATTTCCACGTTTCTAACTTGAAAACCGACTAAACTCCCATACAAACTTTAACCCCCCATTTCCAGCCCTTAGAGGTAGTTTATCCAAAATCGCCGAAAGTACTATTTATTATTTGTAAATAAAAGCCTATGTACCAATTTTCAGGTCTTTGACTTCAAAAATGAATGACTTCCATACAAACTTCCACCCCCAATTTTTACCACTTGGGGGTTGAATTTCGAAAAATCCCTTCTTAAACGACGCCTACAATGCAAACTCAACCCCCCCTCAAAATTTCAAAGTTCTATCTTTAGCGGTTTGGGCTGGGCGTTGATGAGTCAGTCAGTCAACCGGACATTGCCTTTTATATATATAGAATTATAATTAAAATTCATATTATAATGCTAAAATAATATTGATTTTTCTTCTCTCCATTCAACGGCAACTCTCAATAACGCCATAAAATGCGCAGTCCCTTCAGTGTCGCTATTATGTATATATAGAGTTTACACGTATATCGTTCGTTCAAATAGTGTGCAGTACACCCACACACTGCTATGGAAACCATATAATATTATCTGAATAGCAATACCCATTATTGAATAATTTAATATTAAATCCATATTTCACTTTTAGAACATCCTGTACATGTTGAAATCGTGCGCTCGGTAGGATAGCGACGAGTCAAATGAATATATTTTGGTATCTTTGTCGTGTGTGGTGCTTAGCTATAATATAATATATATTTTGGTATATTAATATATATTATAGCTCCGTGTGTGACGCGCCTTAAAAGCAATGCAGCAGTGTTGCCAGGTCTATTTTTCACTTTACCCTAGCCTTTGTCAAATTTTATCCCACTTTTGTAGCGTTATTGAAAAATAAACCCAAATTTCAACTATGGTTTAAAATAAACGTTTTGCACAATGACCCTGTTTTCCCACTTTCGTTAAGGAACACTAAAACAGGTGTACATATCAGTTTACTCAGTATTTATCGACAATTTCGACATAGTTCGACCAGTTTTATTTAAATGGATAGAGATTGAGATAGTGAATATCTTAAGTACGTGGGTACGTCTAAGCTACTAATAATAAATTATAATTTTATAAGCCTTTAATATTATTACCACTGATGACATCAAAATGCATATTGCCATTAGGGAGGAGTATATTGTCTTAGGTACCAACCTAAGTGTTATGTTAAGTAAATAAATAAATGTTATGACGATAAAACAAAATACGATTCAACGAAAAAATTACCTTACATTGAGTTCTGTTTTTAGTGTTTTTACCCTAAATCTTGAGAAAATATCCTAAAGTGACATCACTGCTTCTCTTTTATAACTTTTTAAGGTTTGGCGTTTCAATTTTCATTTCAATTCGCGCAGGATCTAAACTTTCTTTTAATCTTTTTAAACTAAAATATAATTGCGGACATTATTTGGGTTCCGAAATTAAATTATAAATAATAAGGTAAACAAACTTTGAAATATATTTCATTTGTAAGTAATAATTATGTAAGTACAAATAATAGTTTAAAAATAGTGAAGTCAGCCGGAACGGACGGAATGTAGTAATGAATCATCCTCGCACCTAACGCCATCTATTCACTTTTTACTGTATCAATTGGAATGTCGTTGAACGCTCGATGGCTGTTACTTCACGCTTGCGCGTCACATAGAAATTGTAAAATTACGACTTTTGAATGAATTGGTACTCTTAGCGGCATCTAGCCACGTAGAAAGATACTAACTAACGGAGTACGGTGCGTAGTATGAAGATTGTCAGTCCTATTATATATGGTCCTTGGTATGACTTACTGATTTAAGCCCCAAAATTTTGTAGACGAATAAAAAAACACCCTATATACTCGTACTTAACATTCCCATGTGTCTTCTGTGAAAGTTGACAGTAAAAAAGTTTAAATCATGGAAATGCGCCATCTAATAATTTTACTGTATGAGCGGTAAGAGCAGTAAGATAAATGTATCATATGTTAAGAGCATTCGGGGTACAATACCTGGTGCCGGACAAGGCAGCAGTAGCTGCGGCCAAGTAGCTGGCGGCCACGCTGTGCCTCTTTTCAGAGTGGTCATAGCGGTTCTGAAGCGGACAGAATTCACACATTTATTTTCAATTCATTGGGCTCAATATTTACAAACGTAAAAGTTCGAACGCCACTGTAGAAAACCTACACTACATAATTCCAAAGACTTATAATGGAAATTTGAGGAAAATCGAGAATTTTTATAATCCCGCGAACGTAATTTTTCGATTGAAGACCATTTTTTGATATTGCTCATTATTTTAACCTAACCTTATTAGCAAATAAAACATGCAATTTATATAAAATAGCTTCAGCACAACACCCTCGTCGTGTCAAAGCGCACAAATTAATATGTATTTGGAAAAACGGAAAGATGTCTCCATAGAAAAAGGAGCCTTTGCAGCATCAAGACTAAGGGCCACTTGCAGGAAAAAGTAAAATCAAGATTTAATCTTAAACCTAGATATAAGACTGATAGTTCCACTCGTTTTGACATAACTAAACTGTATTTAAGGCTAAATCTCGATTTATTTTTTCCTGCAAGTAGTCCTAAGGAGTTCTAAATCTGGATTTAAGACTGACACTTCTATTATACATTTTGACACAATTAAAGTTAACCTAAGCTTAAATCTAAACTTGGGTCATACACAGTCACCGAAACAAAAGTTGTCTCTCCTGTTCCAGAAAGTTAAGGACTTTGAAACCAAATTTTTCGAGTTAGGATATATCCGCGTAGTTTTGGCCTGTATCGAAATTATATGAGTTAAAAACTCCCACGTCGTTAACTTTTAGGAACAGCCGGGACAATGTTGAACCTAACTCTGTGTAGGACCCATTTATCGTTTTCCTGCAAGTGACCCTAATTATTGGCTTTCTGGAACAGTGTGTTAAAGTGGCTCAACAATGAAAGTCCATATTAATAGAGTCATATGGGTCAATTTCAACAATGCACGATTTTATGCCAATTTAGGTGGCGAGATGAAAAGTAATATTTAGGAAAATATGAAATAGGAAAAATTTTTTGCTGATAATTTGCTAAAAAATATTTGAAATTGGAATTTAAAATGGGATGCTATTATTCGTTAAACTTTAGAAGTTATTAAGAATAATAATTTGGGCTGACCACCTGAATTTAATTGACGTGCCACCTAAATTTAAACGCCACCTAAATTTGTTGTTTATATAATTATTTAAATTTGGATATTATTAACTACTAACCAATTCATTAATAAAATAATTCTAATAAACCGAAACAAATTTCAGTAATTAGCTTTTGTTTTTCTTGATCATGTGCAAAATGAAAATGAAACAATCGTGTACTCAGTAATGAATTCTCTTCTTTTAAATTAAAATTTATACGTAATTATATAACCCAATATAAACTCAGGTTAACTCTCTAAAAATAATAAATAAACAAAAAATAATGATATTTAAATTTTATAAAATATTCCTTTTTCGTTCCCGGTCTATTATAACCTTCTCTCAATGCAAGATATTTTTTTGCGTTCACATACAGCATTTTTTTCCCTTCCTTCGTCTGCTTCTTTTTAGGCATCATTATAAACAATAAATTATAAGTTTATTGATTAATAAGCGCAATAAAAAATCAGCTTGTATGCTTCGTTTATCACAAACTCTGAAATTTTTAAATAGAAAAGCTTTATAAATAAGGTTTAAGCAATTACTACACGACTTTTTTGGCGGCGGTGATCAACGCGTTACGAGTGAAGTTATAAAGGTTTAAAATTTGCCCACCCGAATGGGTCCTCGCGCGCGGACAAAATGTAGGCATCGGTTACGACTTATAATAGTACAAATAAATAATCGGTACATGTTTCCAAATATGCTATATCTTATACAGATTTAAGATATAGTAACCAAATAACGCAAACGTAAACCTGTTACTCAGAATATTTTTTTAAATTACCAAACCAGCACTAGGACGCGCCACCCAGTCTTGGTTTTAGCTATTTAAATATTTTTTTGAGTTATTTAAATTTAACACAATTAGGTAGTTTTACCGGAAAGCAGTGGGGAATAATGAGCTTTATAACATAAAAAATAAATTTCATTATATTTGTCATATATCACCTCGATTTTCAGCCTGGACACGAAAAAAAACGCGCTCAGAAATTGACCCATATAAGTCTATTGAAGTCGTGGAGTATTCTTCAGACATTGTCTGTGTGGTGCTCACAGTTATACTTGTCTCCGCAGTATCGTTGCTGGAGTCGCTCTGGTTAGTGTTCAGTTCCTCAGTCGAATCTTTTTCTGGAGGATCGAAAACTTGGCCGTTATTTTGCAAATGCATATCCTGAAACATTAAGAGAAATCTAGCTAAAGACAACATGCAAAATAGTGCGACCACGAGCTGCGCAACCAGAAAAAATGTAAATAAAATATTAATTAGATATATATTAGATATATATAAAAAGAAAAGTTAATTCTAAAAATCCTTTTGTTGCCAACTGTACTTTTATTACTGGGAACTAACTCATTATTAAAATATATGTTAATCCAGTCGTAGGTACATTACTATTGGTGGAATGGTACCTACCTTCCATCTCCATCATCATATCAATTTAAAGATGCTATACTATTATTCTGACAAACAAGCAGTATTCCATTGCAATTTGTTAATTATAAGGTTAAGGTAAGGTTAAGCTATAAAAGTGAACAAATACAACAAACAATTACACTGTCTTGTTGAATAGTACACATGTGGATTTGATGTATTTGATTTCGCCGCTGTTGGGTTATTGGTGGTGGTTTCTGTGGCTCACAAATTGTCCGCTGACGTTCCTTTAAAAACAAAAAGTAAATAAAAGGCAAATCGTTACAAAAATGTACAAGACAGTAATAAAAAAAAAGCAAGGGTACCCAGGCTATCGTGCAATATAGTAACCACTGCTTGACAACATTTCTTATCCGACAAATTACTCACGTGAACTGCTTTCCCAATTTTCAAGCCAAGTGAAGTCAAGCCAAGTTCAAGCACAAGTTAAAGCCAATCAATGTAATTGACCTTATCTCAAAAAAAATGGACGCTCAACCGGGGTTGAACCACCTTCCCACAGAGTGCTAATTTCTCTGGACTCCTCTACTAAAATCCGATGCTTAAAGTTACGTTAAGAGAATGTTGAAGTGTCGCTGTTGCAGGCATAGTTGCCTGCATTTTCCATACAGTTATTGCTTCGGGTGATTATGGTGATCGATGACAAAGCTCGCTTACCATCATGTGAGAAACTTGCTCGTTTGGCCGGTCCTGAAAACAAAATACGGGAAAATTAGTCAGTTTGATTTTTGCAGATCTTGATTGGTTAGAAAGATTTCTCCATTATCTAACAAGGGCTGCCTTATGTCAAAACATGGTCACCTCTTCTCCCCCGCGCCTGATGATGCTGGCCAACTTCCTCCGGTCGTGCAGCACGCTCTTCATGTGCATAGCCAACTCCGTCTCCTGCGGGGGCGGGGACCGTGCCGGCGGGGAGGGGGCCCCTTCCTGAGTCTGCAATTTTAAAACAATACGTCTATACTAATATAATAAATGGGACAATTTCAACATTTGTGATTTTCGTCTCATTTCGGTGTAATTTTTAAGTTTTGTATATTTCTGAACGTTTTTCATTTTAAATTACGCATTGAAATATATTCTAGACGTAATGTTAAGGGGCACGCAATATCATGAATAGTTTATGATATATACGAGATAGAATATTTTATGACACACCGGAATTATTAATATACACCGAAATGATAAAATGCACCCACCGAAGTGATAAATACCCACTGGAATGATAGAAAAAGACCCACAGAAATGAGATCTTATCCACCGGAATGAAAAAGTTAATAATCTAAGTGAAGCTACTTTTGTATCATTCCGGTGTTGCTTATCATTCCAGTGGGTTATTCATACACCGGAAACGTCGGAATGAGAACATGGGAATGAGAAAAACTGAACAAAAATATTATTAAAAAAAAACGGAGTCCTCTTTTCTTAAACTAACGTTACTCCAGAAGGAAGAAACATGACGTACGTGTTGTATATTAATCTTAAATAAAACAAATAAAAAACACCAAAAATAAATCGAACGTCGGAATGAGGTTTTTTTTGTCCCCACCCCACCGAAACCAAATACTCACCTTTATATCTGATCGACATAAATGCGCACAGCACAACTGCTCGTACCAAACTCTTGCGTGTGACTAACTCTAGGAGTGCGCGGGAGATGGGTTGCGTATATATTGAAGCTTAGCAGATATAACGCACAGAATATTTGTCGGTGGTAATGAGAACGTTTCTCCGGACAAACGTATATTTACTCGTACCAGACGGTATGTGTAATAGATTTAAAAAAAGTAAGGGCTTCTTTTTGTACATTGACTATATAGTATTTAAACTAAGGTAAACGTTTTTCATAATCAAAAATAGTATTCAATTTATTCCATGTTTTGCAATCAAAACGGGGTTGCGGACAGTCCACCGTCAACCAATGAGGTCTTAATATTTTTTTTTAATTATTATTTATATTGATATTTTAATTCTAATTATTGCCCGAAGTAGGCTACTGCGTGAAGTTTTCAGAAAAAAATAGCAGTTAAATATTTAAACTTTGCTCACCCACGTTTTCAGCTCCGCCACCTTAAATTATTGCTTGGGAAATTGACCCAAATGCGAAAGTATGCTTGCTTGTTTGTTACGTTTTCGGCTTCAGGATGAAATTCAAAAATATTGTACGTAGTTAAACTATTGTAAACATCAAGAGTTTTTTAGTGATTTTTAAAGTCATATTTCAAGCTACATTTCGACTTTTTTCTTCTTTCCATTGATTGAAACCTCTAGTGTTAACCCACGACTCTGCCCTTTAGAATTTCTTGGGATAAAAAGAAACCAATGTCTCTCTTTTGCCAGCCAACTAAAAACGGCTCAGGGCCATAAAACACGCTTTCCCTAAAAGTGCACATTTTTAAAAAGTTCACTTTCCCAAAAAAGTATATACCCAAAACTTACATTTTCCCAATTAGAATACTTTCCCTCAATGTATACACTCCCCGTGAAAGACACTTTGCCACAACATTTTTTTTCCAATGTGAACACTTTTCCAAAACGCACATTTTCTCGGATTATGCACTTTCGCAAAATGTACACTTTCACAACATGACCCTTGACATATTGACATAGAAACCAAATTGCGAAATTGTCTATTTCTCACAGTTACTTGTCAATCGTCACTTGATATTTGTGGAATCGTCAGCAGACATAGTTACTGACAAAGTCATTTCTAGAGGGCAGAACATAATATAAATTTTGGACAATTTAACTCTGAGACATATTTTTACATATACTTAAATGATCTCTGAAAAAGTGCTCCTTTTGGGAAAGTTAATTTTCTGAGAAAATGCACCTTCTGAGAAAATATATCGCCTGAAAAAGGGCTCCTTTTGGTAAAGTGTATTTTCTGAGAAAGTGTACGTACTGAGAGGTGTATACTTTCTGAGATAGTGCTCCTTTTGAACAAATGCTCCTTTTGAGAATATGCACTTTTAGGGAAGGTATGTTTAATGGTCCTGAGCCCTAAAAATCATGTCGATCCGTTGCTCCGATGCTGCGTGAAACACAACAAACTAACAAATTAACAAACACACATTCGCATTTATCATATTAGTAGGAATGTTATGTTCTTATACCTTTCTTCTGTGCTCAAAAAATTCACTCATAGTGGGGAAGGACTTGTCTTTGTCTCCGGAAAGGCCTTTTAGTGTAGCTGGTAGAGGGAAGTCCATTTTAGGCCTCCGCATTTCCATTTTGTCTTGATCCAAGCCTCGCAGGCTGCCTGCTACAATTTATTACTATTTAAATCTTTGTAACATTTTGCTCTTGCTAAAATTTTAGGCTGTTAAATAATAACTTTAGTAAACACTATAAAATTAAAATTACGTGTTATTTCAAAAGATTGACGCGCTTTAATCGTCGTATGTGGTTTCAATAAAAAAAAAAAAATTACGCTTCGTTCTGATTGGCAAAATTGATAAAAGATAATAAAATAATGCCATTTGTGTTTTGTTTTTAGGATACAATCGTACTACTGTTTCTATAAAGGTCGAAAGACCCACATTTCTTAGGATACTAGAATAGACAAAAATCGATAAAATTTTCTCCTTGGACTATTTATTTAAGAGGACTTCGAAAGATTGGATTAAATTTCTACCCGTTTTCTTTTTCACGCAAACCAGGTACCTACTAGGTATTTTAGGAGTCAATGTATTAATGCAGGACTAAATAGTACCTACCTACTCGTACTTGCATGAATGTCATGATGTGATCACGGAAGTTCCTGAACTATTGAACCGATTCGTTAAGGACGTGTAAATGTCAATATATATAAATTATAAAGGTGCGTCATACAAATCGCCAGTCGTGTCCTAGTTTTTAACTTTTGAATTATTAATGAAAAAAATGTGTCAGACGAACCAGCGGGTCGTTGAAATTAATTTTACATTTTATTCTAAAGTTTCTGTGTAATTGTATTAATAAAGGACTGTCAGTTTTTCTATATTTTCTATTTTCGATGCATTTTTTCTTGCGTTTAATGTCCACTTATAGATGGAAAAAGATCTTCCTACATCCACTGAAGTGAGTATAGCGAGATTGTACATTAAAATACTGTCCATATCCTTTCCTTCCGAAAATAAAAAGAAAAATAGAAAGGCAGCCTAAATAAAATAATTTCTTTAGTAATTTAATTTTACACGGGACAGCTACCATTAAATGACAGGGTATATCCATGTTATGCAAACTCTCAAAACAGTTCAGCCTTTCCGAGCTCTGATTTTATAATATTTATACATCTGACACATTTTTATGAAAACAACTCGTTATAAAAAGACAATTAATAAGTACCTACAGTCGTGGCCTAATAATTAGGAACGCTTGTGATTTTCCTATACAATTGCCTTCAAATATGATATGACTTACCAAAATTGACCACCAATTACTTGACCAATTTTATTGTCATTCAGACAATTAACTAACTTAAGTTAAACTTTACGTTAGACAATTAACTAAGGTACACTGAAGTACAATTAATTTCTATTGAAAACGGACCTTTTATTTTATAGGGATTTAAATACAGGGTGCTGACACATCCATACAATATTTTTCAACTTTGTATGAATACTGAATTTTTTTTTCTTATCTTTATAGTTTACTTTAGTTTAGTTTATATATTGCTCAATGTAATATTACAAGATAAAATAAATTGTACAGCATGCCAAATTATCATAAATTACGCTGCGGTCGTCAGAATTAGAATAAAAATAGAAAACATCAAAGACTTGAAATATAACATAACGATTAAAGCTATGTTTTCAACAGGTGTTATAAAAATAAAACTATGTTTTCAACAGCCATTATTTATACATAACCTTACTTTATTAAGTAGTTAATGATAGTGTAACTCGCAATAAAGTTGGTCAATGACTTTTTGATTGGTGGTCAATTTCGGTAAGTCATATATGAAGGTAATTATATGGGAAAAATATAAGCGTTCTTAATTATCTGGCCACGACTGTATAAGTGTTAAGAACGTCTAAGATAAAGTTTTTCCTATTATTTAAGTATCTAATAGCATAATTATCTTTTATATGTAGATACCAGGAATGTCGTCATTCCTCCTCGGCGGTTGCATCATCGCCATTTGCTGGTACATCTGGTCTTTTGGTACCATAAACTGTTCTAGGTATTTTAAGAACTCCTTATACGTCACGTGGTTCTGCAATAAAAATAAACACCACGCTAAATGGACCATTGTTAAGGAAACGACGATGACGTCTCGGACAGACGTCGCGACGCCAGATTTTCCTTATTGACAACGTTTGTTAACTTATTAGAAGTTTGCCGTTATCGCCGACAACGACTGATAAAAACTAACGTGATGATATCATATGCAAGAACGTGTATAAATACATGTCTGAAGTTTTTCAATCCCTGAAGGTGCGCCCCGCCATTCAAATTGACTTTGCATGGTTGCGTCAATGTACATAAACTAAGTAGTGAGGCACGATTTCTTGCTTTAAAACACTATACGCAGAAATTAATATATGTAACTAGCGACCCGCCCTCGCTTCGCTTCGGTTAAATTTCCCCCTCCCATTTCCCCCCTTGAAGTTGAAATATCCAATTTTTCTCTTCATAAGAACCTTCCTCGGACTTCAAGAAATATTTGAAATAAAAATTAGCCGAATTGGCCAAGGCGATCTCAAGTTATGGCGTGACCAAGGGAAACAGAGATTCATTTTTATATATATATAGTATTACCTTTTCCTCCCCTATCCAATTCCTTTCAGCAGGCTCGGTGAGACCCAAAACATCAATCCAATGGTAATAATTCTTTGAGTTATTTCCGTACCAGTACTTTATAATGACGTATCTAAAAACATATTGTATAGTTAAGTGTAATGCATTCGCTGTCAGCTACATGGGCGTTTTTCTGGCTTTCACCCAGTGCCCTAAACGCGTATCTATGTATTTATCACAGTATGCGAGCTTCGTATAAGGCAGAAGATACCTTATTACAGAACCTGGAGAAAGAGACGGCAGTGAATGTGCTTAAATACTCGTATTATAATTATTAGCCGAACCAACATTGTCACGACATTATTATTGAAGTCTACCTACCTATCGTAACCTTAAATCACAACAATGAAATGGTGTGAAAATAATCTTCGACTTTCCGCGACAAATTTTAATTGTGGCTGTCTAAGCAATTTAATCTGTGTTTGTAGGTACTTATTTTAAAACTACCTTCAATTAAATATAATTAAATAATACCCTGAATACGTTAAAAACTGTATCTGATATGCTATTTATATCTGGGACAGATTGATGCATAAATTTATATATTAATATTGTTTTTTTCCAAGGTGTAAAACTGAGTACGTTCACACACACTAAATAATCTTTACATGTACAAAGTACCTACCAGCTATAAACCATCCGTAAAGGAAATCCCCTTTACATGTATGAGTAAGTAATTACTATTAACTATAGGTACACTACCAGGTATAGTTAATAGTAAATCCTTCAATTAGCACTTTTATGGAAACAACCCAATCCCGAAATACAATGACGTTAGCCTACTAAAAATTCCATGAATGACGTGTACGTACATTAATTACTTAACTATTGCAGTCTTTGGAAGTAGTCGTAAAGCCAACACATAAATGAATTAGAACTAAATTAACACACATAACAGTCCTTGTGAAAGATTGTATGTCATTTGTGATATTTGCGATCGTCTTCAACAATAGGTTGCAACCAAGACTGAGGCGATTTACATACAAAAGGTACACCTCATTTCGCTTCTGTTAATATAAGTTAAAATATAGCCTATGTCTACCCTGACAGTCCATTCTAAATATTGGTGAAAGAACTTTGGTATCGGATGAGTAGTTTCGGAGATTACATCCCACTTCCAAATTTAAATATTTACAAACATTAGGTACCTACCTCTCTATAATATTAGTGTAGATGTAGATGACTCACGCAAGGCCATCGTCGACCATCTGCTGCACTTCAGGGTCGTTGACGATGTCGAGGATTTCGCCGTTGTCAGGGTTCCGCTTGATGTCCACGAGCTGCCATGGAGATATGAGCCCGAAGCGGACGCAGCCCATCACCTCCGTGGCGAAGCGCCGCCGCGCCGGCCAGTCCCCGTACAGCCAGCGCACTCCCGCCATCAGGACCTCTATCTCACTAAACATCATTTGCCAGTTAGGATAAAAAACCTTAACATAAATGATGATCTATAATTTAACTTTTTTTTATTTTTAAAGCCATTAAAAGACAAACTAACTGAGACTAACTGACCAACATACTCTTTTAAAGTCACGCTAGTACTCTGAACTGACTCTACAACCCAAGGAAGATTAGGTTGTATGATTGACCAGTGCCGATCGTGTGCACCACCAGGACCCATCTTCGATTGCTGATGTTATTTTAACTTGCCCGTATGTCTTCTCCGATTATCAGCACATCACAGGTATTCAAGCGTTCTCATATGTTTGACAGATATACGGTAATATACGGTTTTTTTTGTACTTTTTATAGTGGGAAAATTACAAGTAGTAAATATATAGCTAAGAATAATAACAAATGTAAAGCTACGTGGGATATAATATCCTCTGTGGCAGCAGGCTATTCACAAAGAAACGACATTAACAGCTTATTGGTAAATAATATAACATACGATGATCCTAATGATATTTGTAATGTATTTAATAACTATTTTGTTGACTTGTGTAGTACCCACTCATTAACTTGTAACGGAATCAAATGTAAAAACAGTGACACCAACTATCTACCAACAATTTTTCTAATACCTATTGACGAGAATGAGGTCCATAGAATTATAATGTCTTTAAAAAATACAAATAGTGGCGGAATCGACGAAATCCTAACTAAAATTATTAAAGCAAGCAGTACTTCTATAAGCTGTCCGCTTGCTCATATAATAAATCTATCTTTCAGTCAAGGCATTTTCCCACAGCAGCTAAAGGTTTCTATAGTGCAACCTTTATTTAAGAGTGGCGATCGATATGACCCAAATAACTATCGACCTCTAACTATTGTTCCCATTTTATCGAAAGTTATAGAAAAGGCTATGTACACCAGACTGAATAATTTTTTGACTAAACATAATATCTTGCAACCAGCGCAACATGGCTTCCGAAAGGGTTATTCTACGGAACTGGCCTGCTTCGAGTTTATCAAATATGTAACGGAATCTATAAATAATAAATTACCTGTCACGTCTATTTTTCTCGATATGAGTAAGGCGTTCGATTATGTAAATCATTCATTACTTATTTCCAAGCATGACTCTTTCGGAATTAGAGGCCTAGCAAATGTCTGGATAAAAAGCTATTTAGAGAATAGAGAGCAATGTACCGAAGTTACTAAAATTGTAGAAGTTGATAATAAACTGGTAAAAAGAGTTTATAGATCCCAACTACGTGTAACTAGCGTTGGAGTTCCCCAGGGGAGTATATTGGGACCTTTGTTATTTTTACTTTATGTGAACGATCTTCCTCTAGCCACATCATCTAAATGCATTCTTTATGCTGATGATACTACTCTACTTGTAACAGGAGATGACCGTCTTGCATATGAAAGCAACATAAATAGTGCTCTAAATGATGTTTACACTTAGATAAAAAGTAATAACCTTCAGATTAATTTATTAAAAACCAAGTATATGCACTTTAAGTCATACAAATCAAATCCAATTGAACTAAACATCAATTACAACAACTATTCTATAGAAGAAACGGACAGCACCAAATTCTTAGGTTTAATTATAGATGAGCATTTAAATTGGAAACAACATATTGCTTATGTTTGCTCTAGATTGGATCGTTTTGTATTCGCTTTAAGGTAAATTAGGAGAACTGTCTCGGTTGAAGCGGCGATTACTGCCTATTATGGACATGTATCGTCAGTTCTAAGTTACGGTCTAATATTATGGGGTAATTCTGTTGACGTTGAAAGGGTTTTTATACTTCAGAAGAAATGTCTACGTGCAATAACAAATTCTTGGTTCATGGCTAGCTGTAAGCCCATTTTTAAGAAATTGAATATACTGCCACTTGCCTGCATGTACATACGGAAAATTTGTTTGTTTACAAAGAGGCATTCTCATTACTTTAAATCCCGATCAAATGCTTCAAATAACACAGTACGGGCCCAGTATAAGCATCTCCTATGTCAACCTCTGTGCCGTACGGATATCTATAAAAGGAATGTCTTCAATATGTGTATCAAAGTATATAATAGACTCCCCGATAACTTGAAAATTTTGCAGGGTTTGGATTTCGAAACTAAGCTCACAAAGTGGCTACTACGACATTTGTTTTATAGTGTTAACGAATATTTGGTTCATAAGGAGTGTAACAATTGTAATTTACTGTCAGTCAAATAAGATTATATTTTGACATCAATTAATTAAGTGTAACATTTTGACATTAATTTTTACTGACATATAATTGATTTTTTATCTGTGACACATTGAATTAGGACTTCTATGCAAGAAATTTATTATATTTTTGTTCTTATCATACTTTTAAGTTACCTAAATATTGTAGTGCCCTTTCAGGGCGTCCATGTGGAACTGACTTTAATCTAAGATAACAACACCTTTCTTTTATATGTACCTATGTGCCATTATGAGACAACAATAAATGATTGATTGATTGATTGGGCCGGCTTCTGCATCTCGACGTTTTGCGCCTATTTTGTGTGGGTATAATATAAGATGGCAAAGATTTTTTAACTTTTTCGGTAAATAATAAGTACCCTGCATAATATCAAGGATACGGTTGATATGTTTTAGAATAAGTATAATTTTTTTCTTGACGTGTGTTTTTATGTGCAATAAGAAAATATAATTTGATTGATTTGAATTAATTATGATACCTGGTGACACAAATGTAATTAGACTTAAGGAAAGTCAGTATTTCATCAGGTTCAAGGTTGAAAAAGTCTCTCGATGCCACCAAAGGTAGGAAAAATCTCATCACACGAGGAACCTGGGGAAAGTTAATTTTTTTTTAATGATACTAGTTTGAAAATATATGTAATACCTCTTCTACCTCTATCCCTATTGTATACGAGTATCTTTATTTGTCTGGTCTCACCATTATATCCATGACCGGGGAGATTCCTTTCGCTCGCGCTTCCCTAAACAAAGCGTACGCAGTGTCTTCAGTGAATAAGGACTCGTTAATTATGAACGCCCAGCATTGATCCTCCAAATCTGTTTAAGACAATATTAAACTAGTATTTTGAGATGTTCTCACTTTATTATACTTTTTTATTACCTTTGATCGATAGGAACTGCGCGGCGCAAAATAGGTCTAAAATGTTATCTCTCTTCAGTGCTTTATTACTCTCGGGGCCACTGTAAATCATCCACTCATAAATGGTCTGAAACGCTTCCGGTGTGACGCTTGACTGCAATAAAACCTATTACTGGAATTATCTGTTGACTGCAATAAAACCTATTACTGGAGTTATTAGTAGTTTCTTGATAAACGACACCGCACCGAAAGTATAAAAAACTATCGGTGAATTTTAATAAAATAACAGTAATTAAAAAAAAAAAAATCAGAAGGTAAATTTAAATAAAAAATGATATGGGGGGAAAACTCTAAAAACTCAGTCATTTGATTTATGCGTGATTAAAAATAATTAAATATAAGTAATAATATGCATTTTTTCTTTTTTGGTTGGAGGTCTACATCTTTTTTTGCCCATCAAGATTTTTTATATTTTCATCAAATCACTTTAGTAATTTTTTTTTTAATTAGAACTTAAGGTTTTTTCATACTTTCCGTGCAGTGTACTTAATCATTCTATAAATACCTACGGTAGGTAACATAATGTCTTTTTGCGCGCTGTTGTTGAAGAAGGACGAATATACTTGGAGCACCATGTGATGGCAGTGGAACTCTTCGTCGCCGATGTGTACTACAGCGTCCGTGTTCCTGGAACGTGAATCAATCGATGAAAAATTTAATCTGTTTATTTGATCAGCTGAACCGTTTAAAACTGATAGCATACGCAGGCGGGGAGACACACCCTCTGAAACAGTGCGTCATTTTACACATATAGGCATTGTAAAAAACGGTTTCAAGTATTTACCTAATTTTTATGAGTTCGCTATAAATTATCAAATGCGTATATCCGCTAATAGATGATATTACATAACTCCTATTTACTTTTTCTAAGGCCTAGCGCGCACTGCGGCGTATATCCGCTAATATATGATATTACATAACTCCTATTTACTTTTTCTAAGGCCTAGCGTGCACTGCGGTGCGGCGTGTTGCGGTGCATTTGTAAATCCGCACCAAATCTGTAGCAATCTACAGAATTTAAATGCGGAATTAATTCCGCAGTACGCGCGCTTCCATGTAGTTCTATAGTTTACAGATTCTGCGGAAAAAAAACGCACGAATTTTTACCGCAGTGCGTGATAGGCCTAACCCTAATAAACGCTAATGAAAATGAGAGTGCTAGTGGCTAAGTATCTTTGATTATATTTTTAAATGGACCGTTAGCTTGCACTATTATTTATTGAGTGGACTTAATCAGCTTTATGAGTGTCAAAGGATATCGTTTTAATCCCAATTGCATGTAAGTATAATTAATATAAATTACTAACTCTACGATATATATAGGGCCAAAAATCTAAATGTATTGCCGAGTTTTAATTCCGCAGTTGTTACCTAAAAGTTATGTTGAACACTGGACTGCGTAATACCTATACTTTACATAATATTTCCTTACAAAATGGTCATTGACTCCTTGTGCTAATTAGGTCAGTGTCATGCATGTTGATCGCGAATAACACGTTTATTACCGCCGCATACGGTGTAAGTTCCATACAACTTGAACGATACTTTTTCCTGAGAGAGCCTTTTTCCTGTCATGTGGATTTGCCCACCCACGATTGTTTGGCCCGCGATACAAACAAGTAACCATAAATAATTACCCAATGATAAAAAAAGGTACAATCAGCAAAATGGAACCCTGACCTGTGTGTTGCAAAATGATCCAATAGATTGTTTTATAATTAAAATCAAAACAATGTCTCACACATAATTGTGAATGCGCCTGTAGAATTCTTGAAACAAGTCTTGTTTCTTCGGCAGCTGGACCCTCATCCAGTCCACGGGTTCCGCCATGGCATACCCTAGGCTGCCCAGGTCCTTCCCTTTGTCTTCCCGTTTTACTTGCTCAGTCCCACAATTGAACTGAAGTTGAGGCGGTAACCCATGTTCAATAGGTTCATACTGCAGACAACGTTGGTCACTTTATTCGCATTGATCCCATCCTTAGGGATTGGACTTTTTGATGCAAATGACATAAGAAATAGGATAAATGGAGTTGAAGGTAGGATTACACTTTTTAAGTAAAAGACAAGGTAAGATAATGTATTCAACTAAAGTTCTTTGCTCAAAAACATCTTCAAGTCATTTGCCGAATCGATGAAAAATACGGGGGCCATGCTAAAATTAAATAATGATATCTCTTTCTAGTTGTTGTTAACGACACCCTTACCATATGGTACCTCAATAAATATTCCTTTGTTTTTTTATATTTTTATAAGTTTCCAAACGTTGATATCTTGTTATAAATCTTACTAAAAATTGTAATACTAATTTCGACTCCATTACGGATTCCTTATCTCATTTGCATGAAAAATTCCGATCCCTACCATCCTAACTTCTTAAATGAGCGAGCTACATTGTTTATTCAATTGTTTGTAACGCGTTTGAAATGGATCTAACTATGTCAATAAAAATCTCTGAATAAAAGATTTTCGGGTCCAGAAATCCATATTCTGTCAAGGTTTCATCTTCGAAAAGACTCGATCTCTTCCCGAGCGACATTCGGTCTCCCAGGTACTATAAAAAAAGATAGATACACCGACTAACATAAATCTTGAAATATGTAGCGTACAGTGACATTCGCCACTTATTTAGGATACTATGTATTACTCGTAAAGCAACAAAACTATTTTTTTAAGATGTTAAGTTTGCTAGTCACAAGAAGAATGCTAGAATTGTTAGCTTTTGATAAGCAATACTTTTCAGCGAATTGTACCGATATCACATTTATGGTTATCATGAGATTCATGAGAGACTTTATTTGATTGTTTTGAATTGATGGATTAAATAAAAAACGCGACATACTAACATAATTTGTTTCGGTGTCATCGTCAGGTTCTCCCGCTGCTTTACCTTCGAATTTTACTTTGACTTTGGCCTGAGTGGGGTCTGCGAGGAGAACACCTACGGTTGAAGACTGAAAAACTACCTGAAATAACATTACGATATTTATTTTATTTTTTTATCGTCACTTAACATCAGGTGAGACTGAGGTCAAACGCGAACCCATTTACGTTAAAAAAAAAAACGTTGAAGAACTGTTTTACCATTTTGTACTTGTGGATGTTCCTAGTAAAGTGACAAAGTTATCGAAAAAAAAAACACTGTATGTACTGTATAAGTCTCTTATTAAAATTCTGGGGTCCTAGTGAAAACCCTCATAGGTCAACTTAACTCATAATAAAAAATGCTATAAATCATATTATACAGAGTACACTAGGCTTATACCCTTTTTCACCTAGATTTTAGAAGACTTATACCCTTTTTCACTGGGACCCCAGAATCAATTTGAAGTAAGCAGATTTATTTATTTATTAATTATAGATTACCAACAGAGAATACAATGGTCTTGTGCTGATAAATGGATACATGTTATATTTTTTATAGCTAATTCCCTAATTATAAGTAACCTCAGCATGCGTAGCGTACATCAACTGGACGTAGCTTAGGCAAAAGGATCCAACTCAACCATTTCACACTTGTAGAATTTGAAATAATATTGACAGCAATAGAATTCAAATTTAAATACATTTACTTTGTGGGTTGGATCCTTTTCCCTAAGCTACGTCTTAGCTTAACTTTTTCAACGCCATGTCAAATACAAAAGACGTTACTCACAAGTATCAGAGTTATTCGTCTCATTCGTTTTTCGTTTAACTCTTATTTCGTCTCATTCTGTATTCGTCCTCATTCTTAATTCGTCATGTTCGCTATCTGTCCCTATCTTCATAAGTCCAACTCAGTAACTTGTCTTATTCTTAATAAGTCTTATTCGTTTTTCGTCACGGTCTTCCTTGGACTCATTCTTCATTCTTCCCTATCGATTTTTGTCAGATTAACATATTCGCCTAAATTTTTTCGATACGTTCTATGCTGGTCACATTCGTAATTAGTCACTTTCGTTTTCAGTCCAATTCTAAGTTCGTCTCATTAGTTTTTCGTTTAATTCTTATTTCGTCTCATTATTTATTCGTCTTGTGTGGATGTGTAAACATTAAAAAGAAAATTCACCAAGTAGGTATATTCTGGCAACATACGAGTACATTCATGACTAGATTTATAACTGTATGAGTAACTAACTTTTGCCCGCGACTCCGTCCGCGAAGATTTTGTTTCATAAAACTCATAAACCGAAGCGAAGCGAGGGCGGATCGCCAGTCTAGTAATAAATATAGTCTATGTTACTCAGGGATAATGTAGCATTCTAATGGTGAAATAATGTTTGTAATCGGTCCACCAGTTTTTGAGTTTATTCGTTACAAACATAATAGCCAATTCAGTCTAAAAAGATATGAATACTTACTCGTAGCGAAAAGACTATCGAACGGGACGAGTAGTGAAAGTGCCCAAAGAAGAACGAGACGAGTTGCCAATAACACCAAAAATAGAAAGATACCAATAACGAATGTGACTAAAGACAAAGTGCGAATGATACTAAAAACGAGAGAGACAAACAAAAACATAGCCCTTGGAAGACCGTGACGAAAAACGAATAAGACTTATTAAAAATGAGACAAATTACTGAGTTATACTTAGGAAGATAGGGACAGATAGCGAACAAGACGAATAAAGAATGAGTGATGAATACAGAATGAGATGAAATAAGAATTGAACGAAAAACGAATGTGACGAATAACTCTGATAACACTCACACGCCAATGACAGCTAAAAATTAGAGCTAATGTCAACCGTAACTCATAGACACTCAGGTCTATTTTGCGCTGTCAACCATGACGGAAATATCAGTCATTGGCGTTGAACCAGTGGTGCGGATATATCCGTCAATGGCGTTGAAAAGGTTAATTAACATTCTAATTAAGTTATTATTCTAAAAAAAAAAACATATTAAGTACATTGGACAAAGCGAAGGACAAAGCGGAGAACGAGCGAGATGACTCGTCTTGGTGCGCATACTCCTAGAGATCTCGGGTCCATCATGGTCGCATTTATCGCTGTGGAAAAACCATCCGTTGCTCTCGCACTTACATACTTGTCAGAAAAAGACGGGTGTCTTATCCACAACGATAAACGCGATCATAACAGGCTCGCAGGATAAAAGGAGAAGATAAGACGTGAGCCGGTTCCAAATTTGAGTACAATAATTTGATAAATAAAAAGATCTATGAAATTAATGAGCAATGACTCAATTTAAGAATGCTTTTGATAGTGGTCTCATACGAGTATAAATGTCTATTAAACGGTTTAAGTACCTGATTAGATTGTACTTTCAGATTACCGCTTGGAGTACTTTTGAAAGGGAATATGGCTGGTCGTTGTAAGCTCTGCTCTGAACTGCACACACTGAAACAAGCCTCAAGTTCATAATTGAGGTAGTGGTACGAGTCAAAACTTAACTTAATCACGTTTCTTCAGATCAACGAGACAGCGGATAGTACTTGGCTGTCTACTGGCATCTGGAAGTGTATTTTATTATGCCATAGAGAGTGCGAAGCTTAAAGCTGTCTGATACCTGGAGTTGTCGACGCTAGTGGACAGGGTGGACTCTGGCCCGATCCGGTCCGCCTGCGAGTACTCGGAGGCGAACTTCGCGCCGTACGACGCGGAACACATGACCACTTTCTTCAGCGGCGACCTGCAAAACACTGCCTCTAACCAAACCAAAAACACTGTCTCCTGGATGTTACCCGCGACTTGGTTAATGTAGAATCCGTTTATCTTTTAATTCAACGGTCTAAGGAGCGGGCGGTTCTTCCACCGCGGGAATCCGCATTTAAACCGCAGCGGACACAATTTACAAACGTACGTTGGTACGGTTTAAATGCGGATGCGTAGGAGAACCGCTCGTGTAGTATGGGCCTAAACTATCAGCTATACAATAGAGACATGTGGCTAATGGCTATAGAATATTGAGTTATACTCAGAAGGAAAGCAAACCAATCACTGTAGATACACATTGACGTAGTCACCACACGGGATTGTTGAGCCACTATAGAAAGTCGACGGAAAATTTTGACGTAATTTCTTTTGAGTGACTTGACGTTGTCATTATGACAGGGTTCTATGGTGATTGGTGGCTCAACAATCCCGTGGTGTGACTGTACTTACGGTCTTCGTATTTATAACATACTAGTGACCCGCCCTAAGCTGGCTTCGCCCGGGTGCAATAAAAAAAAAACCTACATACCAACATCGTCTTGACAATTAAAAACACAGAAAAAAAAATTAGCCAAATCGGTCGAGCCGTTCTCAAGTTATGCGCGTACATACATTCGGCAATTCATTTTTTTATTATTCTTATAGATAATGATAAAATGGAAGTTTAATTTTACCGCATCGTAATAACTAGGTATATAATAAGTTAAATAGCCTGTTTTGCTTACTTTTCTTTGCAATTCCACGACATAGAAGCGGCGCCCGCGGGATGCTTCAGGCAGTACTTCACGACAGCATCCCCGGACTGCTCGTAGAACGAGACTTGGCTGCACCTCTTCGACAAGACGCTGTTCGTTTGGTTCAAGCCCTCTAGTGCTGAAATAAACAATGTACCCTAAGGTTTATAGGTTACCAGACGACAGGAATGTTCTTGACATGTCCGGCAGTATGGCCTTCTTTCAGGGAAACAGGAAATGTTAAAATGTAAGGTTTTTTAATTTTAATCAAAAATCTTTAAAATTAGAAATAATTCGATTTACGTAATGCAAATAAAGCAATGTAGCTGTTCTGCGGTGGAAAGCGGCACTGCGTGAATAAGAAAACATGTGATATTGTCTTGCGCCTTTGAATCCTTCGCTAAGCTCAGGATCCTTTTTTGAGTTTCAGGATACTACGCTTGCTCTAGATTCAATACTAGCACTCGCGCCAAACAACAACTTTGCATAACAAATAACTATTGCACAAAGCAAGCACGGGAGCACACACCATCGACATAGTTATAATTAATTGACGCGGGTAGTCGGGGTTTTTGATTCGTTTCTTTTAGCGTTCAGCTCGGAACGCGGAACTCTGATTTTAACCAGGGCTTTTCATTCCGACCGGTTTGCGGTCTGCTGCTCCCATTGCAAGGAGTCTAGCCTACACTTTGTCATCTGTCACCTCACACACCAAATAAACGTAGTTAATACTTACAACTGTCACTGAAATTTGTTGTGAGCTCGGATAACGAACTGCTCCTAAACAACTTGGGCTTAATAATAATAGAATACTTTTCGTTAAAATTCTCGAGCGTATTTCGGAATCTTCTTTTTGGAGTTACTGTAACGCTGTGGAAAGAGAATTACGATTATAAGAATCTTCATTTGTATGTAAGGATCCTGAGGAAAATGAATAATATGCGCTGCAGGCAGTGAATGCGTTTATAACATGTGTATAATGTTAATACCTTTCGTATGCCGTGTCATATACAGGGTGACCTCGAATTGGTAATACAAAATACTTGATTATGATTCAGTTAATCACTAATAGTGTATTGCATTAACTCAGTTGTTAAAGTTAGCTTTCCTTAATTATCGTTAATTTTCTAACAAAACAAAATAATAAAAATAATTTAAAATCCCAAGTGTGGTTAACCTACATGACGTCATGCATATCTGTCGTACAGACAAGGAAATTGATTCTCGCACCATTTTGTACTCTGTCACAACAACGACGGAGATAATGACAGTGGACATTCAACGTGACGCACTGCCACCCAAAGCGACAAGGAACAAAATGTGTCTCAATTTCCATTCCTGTATCTATCACTCGATGTTATTAATAAACTAGGTGCTGATATCCATCCAACCCTTTAGTTATAAGTAGGTACCCTAATAAAATATCTGATAAAGTGAATAACTGAATAATGAGTGAATTATTAAAAATAATTTATTGTTGAATAACGTACAGTACAAAATACAAAATTGTAAAACTTAAACAACTTTTAAAATGTGCTCAAAATGACCCCCGCCTTCTTGGATACATAACTCTGCCCGTCGCCTATGATTGTCTTTCAATCTGTGGAGAACAAATGCATTGGTTTTTACATTATTAAATGCCTCAACTATCTTTTGGCGAAGTTCACCCACAGTATCTGTTTCCCGTGCGTACACTCTCCTTTTTATTTCGCCCCACAAAAAGAAGTCGAGAGGTGTGAGATCAGGGCTTCTAGGAGCCCAAGCGACTGGGCCACAGCGTCCAATCCATCTCCCAGGGAACTCTTGGTCCAAGTAGCTTCGCACACGCAGGGAAAAATGAGCTGGTGCCCCATCCTGCTGGTAATACAGAGCCTCCAAATTTTGCTGCGGCACCTCTCGTAGCAATACCGGTAACACATTTCTCAGGAATTCTTCATATTTCGGTCCATTTAAATTTCCGTCAATGAAATGAGGCCCAATCAAACAGTCGTTCAGTATTCCTGCCCAAACATTTACCGAGAAACGTGTCTGGTAGGAGTCCCTGCGAGTTACGTGAGGATTTGCTTCACGATCAGACCACCAGTGTTTATTGTGAACGTTGAACATGCCTACTCTTGTAAATGTTGCCTCGTCGGTCCATAAAATGTTCAAGTGTAGATTTTGCAGCAGCCAACGACAAAATTGCACTCTTCTAGGATAATCGGCTAATATGATATCCTGCACCCTTTGGAATTTAAACGGATACTTTCCTTCAGCATTCAGTAATCGCCAAATAAACCATTGGCTCGTTCCGAATCTTGCGGCAGCGTCCCTTGAGCTCGCCTCTGGGTGGTGGCTAAAATAATCGAGAACTCGTCTCCGAAACGTCTGTGAGTACCGCGGCCGCCGGCCCGGAGCTTGAGCGTGCACTGGGACAGTAAACTGTCCAAAATCTCTTAAGTTTTGGACAATGGAGTTTATTAGAACACGAGTAGGAGTTGGGCAGTCAGGGTGTCGTTCATGAAACAATGCTTGAGTTCGTACGGTACTTCGTGACGTAAAATAAAAAGATAACATATCCATTCGCTGAATATTCGTATAAGGATAAGCTCGGGGCATTTTGTTTAATTACTATCTTAATTAAATACGAAAATTCTTACTTTCTTTGACAAGACAAGTGACAATTTACTAATCAAGATACGCTATTATCATAAATGATGTGTCAGATAACGAACCAAAGAGGAAAGTGTTCATTTGAAATACTTTAAACCTCTTTCATTTTAAAGGTAATGGTAGGGTAACCAATTTAAGCAAAAAAAAATGGGATAATTAGAAAACATAAAAAAAAGTACTTATGTTTTAAAATTAAGCGTGAGACCTCGTAGAAGCGATTGGTTTAGGGAAGCTCTCTGTAGTACTTTGAATTTGTATTACCAATTCGAGGTCACCCTGTATATTTATTGAAATATCAATTTTATATCCAATTGATATAAAATTGATATGTCATGGTACTGATCCGGAACATGGCATACGAAGGTTAATCGGTTGACCTACTACTTATCGTCACTAAATTTGATACCAGCAGGCATAAAAGTTTGTAATGAGAATTTACAAAAGGTGATGTTTATTGACTTCGAGTGTATGTCGCTTTATGAAAACTTCGTCATTTTGACTCGATCACAATGCTACGAGTATTAAGATCAAAGTGACGAACCTTTTAATAGTGCGACCATACCTACATGCAAGCACCTAAATCACTCAAATTAAAAATACTGTTGTTAGAACTAATTGATGACGGAATATCTAGAAAACTGATAGGTTACAAATATTCATTGATATTGACTGCTACGACGTGACGGCGGGAGAACGCATACTCACTCACGAGATCTCCGTATATATGTACTGCTCCTCGAATTGGACACTATTTCTGTATTATTTACCTGTGGAATAATATATAAAGCAGCCATAAAAAATTTCAAGTTAATTTTTTTAAACCTTGTTACAAATTCATCACCGTTAACAAAACGAATACCTGGATATTTTTTTAATAAATTTGCTGTCGTGTACCTACTTTGTTGATATAAATAATAAAAAGCAGGCTACACGGTAAACCAACAATCCACTCGTCACCACAGCTTTCATTACTCGAAAATAAAACCAGGCAGTACTATATTTTGCGTTATTAATAACCGCCTAGTATCTGCGGCAGTGAGACATAAATACAGTGTTTTTAATCCACGACGGTGCTCAAATTGACGTTCCACGGTGGCGCCAAAGTACGTAAAATTAGCAGTAGTTTGAAAACATTATAACGAATTCTAATTGGCAGTTTAAAAATCGCCCAACGTGACGTGAATGACGTCGTTTCAGAGCCGAGAATTTAGCATTCTGTTTAATTCATGATTTTAGGTAGGTATAGTATTTAGGTTTAGGTTATTTGGTAGGTAGGTATAGTTTTCGGCTGGCCGCATCCCCTATTGTTCTCCTTAAGCTGGGTACTGACCAACGTTACGAGGTGTAATGTAACATGTTACACAGCGAGCATTCATGCAGTCAGTACCTACGTAGTGTTACGGGGAAACTAGCGAGGAACGAGCCACTCGTTGCTCGCTTTGAGTGCTCCACCTGGCTGTCGGTGTTTTGGCGAATCCTTTGACTGTTACGCGGTTCAGTCAGTACGCTGTCAAATTCAAATTCAAATTCAAAATATTTTATTGCATGTCACATAGTTATAGGTGGAACAATATAGGAGGTTTGCATGTGACGCCCTGCAAGGACACAGCAACATCAGATAGAAGCAGCTATACAATACAATATATCTATTTACTAATTATTTCCTAAAACTACTTAAACTAATTGCAGTCGTGTAGGGTTATAATTTATGTGTATGCAACATCAAAGAATTTTTTCAAATTGTAAAAACATTTATTTATTAGAAATTGTTTTAAGGTTTTAGTGAAGATCTTGTTATTATCTATGCATTTAATAGAGTTTGGTAAGTGGTTGTAAATTATAATTAACATGTGATGGGGACAGGATGAGACTAGTTTTAATTTGGAAAAAGGAAGTTTTAGTTTAAATAAGTATCGGTCATTTCTTTTCATACTTAGATTTGGTGAGTACAGATTTTCATGTTTTCTTGCAAATTTGCTTGTTTCTAAAATGTAAATGGAGATAAGGCTAAGTATTTGGAATTTTTTGAAGTAAGATTTGCATGATGCCATATGGTCAATGTAGGCTAATATCCTAATGAACTTTTTCTGAAGGGTAAAGATTGCACCTACTTCGCAGCTGTTTCCCCACAGCACAATACCGTAAGGCATTCGCGAGTAAGCGTACGCGTAGTATGCTGTGAGTGCCGTTTGGAAGTTTGTTACGCGCTTTAAGTTATAGAGAGCGTATATAAATGACGATAGTTTTTTGATTAATTTTTGTATATGAGACTTCCACTTTATATTTGAATCTAAATGTATACCTAGTAAGGTCGTGGGCGTTACGTTTTCTATGATTACAAATCGTCACGTGTTTAATGCTCCAATAAGATTCGATTCGATTCGTTGCTTTGATATCTTGAAAATAAATTGCATACTAGTATAGGGATCTTCTGTAGCATAAAAACGAAGTGTTAGTGCTAATCTTTCCGTGAAACTGATTGCTTTTCTATAATTTGTATGTGGCTGGCGAATGGAGCACAGAATTTTGACGAGCATGTTACGCCGGTTTTTAGAACACAGCGAACATGCTCAATGCGTAACATGCTCGATGCGAATGTTACATTACACCTCGTAACGTTGGTCAGTACCCAGCTTTAAGAAGATGCGGCAAACCAAAAACACAAATACTATTACTAGTACCGAATCCAAACCTTGGGATAATGCTCAACCAACGGAATTTCCTTTTCTTTCTGTACGACTCCCACAGAACGGGCCGCGCCGCAGCGCGGCGCAGTGCATGTACTCAAGGAAATTTAAGTGTCTATACAGTAGTTACATTTCATATTAGCATGGAATTTACTTAGCTCGGAACTCGATCGGAACTGCGCGCATGCCTTGGCTGCGTCCGGACTTCGCAATAGTCGGTCGGCTCCTCACGTATGCGAACGACTGCGCCCGGCTGCCGTTGCGTCCGGTCGGCTGCGTTCGGCTACTGTACTAGTCGTTCGAAAGTCAGGATGCGTGCGGCCGGATGCGCCCGCGTGCGCCCGGGTTCCCGCGAATTTTGGCTGTTGGATGTATGCAATCGGCAGCCGCTACTATACGCTGCGCTGCGCCGCGTCGCGGCGCGGCTCGTTCGGTGAGGATCGTGCATTAATTGCCATCCACACGCGACGATAAAACTGCGCAAACGCAATCGACAACGATTTATCTAATATAAATTGCAACTGCCACCGATGAACTAATCTGCAACGATTTGTCATACACACGATCGATAAATCTGCGCAAATCGGTTTGCACAGATTAATCGCTACAATATATAGTTACATGTGTAGCCAGCATTAGCTGTGAAAGCTGGTGGAAAGCCGCTTAGAGAGGTCATTTATTCCGTCCCTCCAGCTAATAATATTTATTCTTATTAATCACGATCTTAGTTGGTGCAGGAAGACAGCGATGCGGAGCTACTGGATACCAAGGACTATGCTTCTGGTGATGATTATCGTAGTGAGTACACACAATTAACGAATCTGTTTATGATTGATTACTATATATGGGAAAGATTTGATATACTAAAATACATATACAGATAACTAAATAATATTAAAGCAAAGCCTCGTGGTTGCGTTTTTACTTCTGCCCGCTCACGTCATAATGTTGATTAACTCGTCGATTTGTTCTGTTTTTATTTACTTGTATGTTTTTTCTTTAGAATTGTTTTAGTTATGAATTTATATGTTTTACAGCTGTTAACGTGTAACGCGCAAACTTGCGGCGGGTATAACTCATATACACAACATTTTATAAAAATTATGTTATTTATTAATATACTAAAAAGCCGCGATTAAAATAGACTAAATTTAGAACTCGACTCACTTTTTCCAAACTTACGCTCTTTTTCATTTCAATATCGCGGAAGGAATAATACAAAAATAGGAACCATATTGTTCATTTTACTGTTGAAAAGATTTTAAGAAATGTCCACAAGTCTTTATAAATTTTTGACAGATGAAGTTTGTGTCTCCGCAAGAAACTTGACAGGCTCAAATGTATTCCAAACATGACAACTCGAAAAGGTTGATACCTACTCTATGGCATAAAATATTGAAAGGGTTTTCTTCGAAAAAAAAGGTTTCACTGCAAACATTGCACATTGTTGCAAAATGGTTGCAAAAAGCCATTTGATAAAAATAATTTTATTCATTTCAATGACTTTCTATTTTATTTATCTTTGTTATTAGTAAATTTATTCGTACAGATTTTACCGAGTCCAAATCCGTTGATGTCCTTTGCTTGAAAATACTTACCTTAAGGTTAAACAAAATGGTGAAGAGGTAAATAGGAATAACTTGGCAAAGAAATCATGTTTAAAAGATATGCTACGAGTATATGAATGTGGCTGTGTTATAAAATGCTGAAATCGGACCGAAAATTGTACATCGAAACCTTGTCATATTGGCTGTGGAATTCTAAAAAGGAATTTGTTTGACCAAATGTTTCAGGGATTGAGCATCTTAGCCGACCAGGCCGCGGCGGCGGCGGCGGGCCCGCCCCGAGCAACACCGCTGGCTGAGGCGCGATTCCCTAATGTCATCGTAGCGCCGTGGAACATCCCATGCAACGTCACTCAGGAAAGAAATAGTGACGGCACATGCAGAGAACCTTTTTGATCACAATGCCTACGCCGCAAAACGACTTATGGGCCCTTTAGGCAGACCTCCATCACTCCATACTAAACAGTATTTCCCGGCCCATTATCGTTACTTACGTCCTTTCTTAATTCCCCCACCACAACTGTTGCCCGCATGCTATACGCCAAAATGCACCTACTCTCGCGCGTGTAAGGTATTTATTTTCTGGCCGTCGTCGTCGCGCGACGCCAATAATAAATAATAAATAAAATAAAAAATGTTTTTATTATCAGATAACTATTGGTCCATAGATGTTAGTTTACATTATAACTTATACCTATTGTTAGTAGTTACATATATAACGCTGACTTCCGATACGTCACGGAGCTCGAGCGACCCCACCGGGAGCACCCGCGTGCAGCCTGCGCAGCCTCTCTCGCACCGCGTCGTCCCCCCGCCCCGCAAGCACCTTCAGGAGGCTGTTGCTGCTGCCCTTTACTCTGCGCACAACGGAGGCAACTTTCTTGCGCATCAGCGCAAAAAAGTCGTCCGTGTGCGCATCGGCAAACATGCCGGAGGCACTACAACGAAATGGTAGCTTCAACAGCGCCCTGAAGGCGTTATTATATTGAACACGCAGAGTTTTATACGCTTTTTGGGTATAGTTAACCCACAGACTGCTGGTGTAAAACGTTTGGCAATATGCCTTAAAAAGTGTGATCTTAACTTCGGGTGTGCGACCAGCAAATCTGCGAGCCAACATATTGCCCCTTACAGAAAGCGCCCTGCGTTCTCTTTCGATGTCACAGTCATCTTTTAACTTTCTGTAACAATGTGTCCTAAATATTAAAATTGATTGACCCTTTGAAGAGGTACCCCATTCAGTTGTACTGGAGGAACATATGCCGAAGCCTTGTTTTTTCCTCGAAACACTAATAATTCGCTTTTCCTCGAATTGTACATTAGCCCATGCTTTCCAGCGAAGGCCTCACAAATTGCAAGTAATTTGCGTATTGCGCCAACCATGGAGCCCAGCAGCACCATGTCATCGGCGTAACTAATGTTATTTAGACATACATCATCTATATGACATCCGACATACGTGCTGCTGAGCTCCTCTATGAGTTGGTTAATGTAAATGTTAAACAGTCTCGGAGACGTCAGACCACCCTGTCTGACCCCACATTCCATTTTGTATGGTTCTGATAGTGTGTTTGCCCATTTTACATAGTTGGTCTGGTTTTGGTACCAAAACTCCAGAATGCCCACTAATTCAGCAGGGACTCCTGTCGACCTGAGCTTGTCCCACAGAACATCATACGCCACAAGGTCGAAAGCCTTAGAAAGGTCCAGGAAACATGCATACACTGGGGTTTTCCTCTCGACATAGTACCTGACAGTGTTCTTTAAGGTTAATTATAGCACTTTCAGTAGACAAACCCGCACGGAAACCAAACTGCGCGTCGTGCAACTTAGTGTGTCTACCGAGGTAACGATCGAGAACACCGTCAAACACCTCGGCAATCACAGTCGCGAGTGAGATGGGTCTGTAATTAGTTACCCTTGTCAGCTATGTCCCCTGTCCCATTTTTTACAATTGGCACGACTATGGTTTCCATTAGCTCCCGAGGCAGATGTGTGTGACCTAGACATAGGTTGAACAACAAAGTCAACACTCTCGGAAGATGGCCGCCGGCATGATGCAGGTGCTCGATGCTGAGCCCACCGTGATCAGGTGATTTACCCCTTTTCATGTTCTTAATAGCTTCTTTAACTTCCTTGCAAGTAAGAATGAGCCGCGAACCCGTTCTCGAGGGCACAGCACCGCGCACCGGCCGCGCAGGCCCAAGCAACGATTGCACTTTAAAATGATCTTAATAAGTTCGTTTATTTACAAGGGTTGGCAACAAAATGTATGGTACCTATTTGTTCGTTTCTTCATTCTTATATTAAATCTAGTTAAAGTCAACGAGACAGATTCATTTACCACCGTAGTAGAACCCTGTGCCAGATAACATTTTGCAACGTCGTTGCTTCTATTAAGTATTATTTCAAATTTAATTACTTAAAAACATAACTCGTACAGTCGAAGTCATAAATATGTTTACACTTTAGTACCTTGTCTATTCAACGTCGTGTTTAAACTGTCATATGAAATTGTCACAGCGATTAAAGTGACAAGGTACTAAAGTGTAAACATATTTATGACTTCGACTGACTGTAACTTTCGAGGTGTCATATTTTCCTTAGATACCTATGTATTTTTACTATAGTTCGTAAGTAAGTTCGATTAGTTTAAAAATTGCAATTTAAAAAAAATTGACACGTATATAAACTTGAGAGGCTTATTCTAAACGGATATTGAAAGTACGTCATAGGTTTTCTCTGTCCGCCCAGACGCAATAAGTTTCTAAGTATTTCTCACAAGTGCCCTTGGGTGCGTGACCGTCTGTGTTGACTCGGTACGGCATTAAGGCGTATATTCGCTATCGCAATTCCTATAACCGATTGATAAATCCGAAGCCTGTATTTGTATAGAGCGAAAGTATGTACCGTCGCACACTTGAAACGGTACGGCAGTGTATCAGAGTGAATTATTATTTATTTATTTATTTATGGAAAACCAACAGTTTTAAAACAGATACAGTAGATACAGAAAGCTAATTACAGGTTCTCACCGATAGATACAAGGTACCTGTATTATACCTAATTGTTACACTGTTGGTGGTTTTAACCACGCTTAGTCATAATTACAAAAACAATACAAAGTGCAATTACTAAAACAAAGAAAATTTACCACATAATCTGGCCGATTCAAGCATTGTGCTCACTCAAAGCACCTTTTGGTCAAAATGTGCCGTAGTGATGAGATGTTTGTAAGTATTAAATATGTCAATGTCCAACTCTTTTGCCATATTATTTATTTTTCTGCTTGCACGGATTAAAAAGCTATTCTGTCTATAGTTAGAGGACGCTGAAGGTACGGAAATCGGGGGGTAGTACCTTTTAGATATACTTGGAGTCTTAAAGGACAGTTTGGCAAGCAACTCGGGGCAGTCCACACTGTTATGCATAATTATATTCAGTCAAGCGATAATTCCTATACTAGTACCTAGGCTCGTGCTCGAGTTCAAAGATATGTAAACACTTTTGCGCCTTATGCCATTGAAATAAGATGCAAAAGTGTGTACATATTTTTGAACTCGATTGTGCCTATCATGACTGTATTGTCATCGACTTTAAGGCTCGTTTTCAAAAAACTTGTTCATAGTTTAAGGCTTATTGAAAACAAAATCACGATTGCGTCCTTACTGCCGCGCTCAGAGACGTCAATTAAGTTTTAAGTGTCATTAAAGTTGCTGCGTCTTATTCTATTGCTATAGCAAAGAAAGTGACTGCCGCTACTTTAATGAAACTTAAAACTTAATTGACGTCTCTGAGTGCGGCCTTAATAGAAGCAACGACGTTGCAAAATTTTATCTGGCACAGGGTTCTACTACGGTGGTAAATGAATCTGTCTCGTTGACTTTAACTAGATTTAATATAAGAATGAAGAAACGAACAAATAGGTACCATACATTTTGTTGCCAACCCTTGTAAATAAACGAACTTATTAAGATCATTTTAAAGTGCAATCGTTGCTTGGGCCTGCGCGGCCGGTGCGCGGTGCTGTGCCCTCGAGAACGGGTTCGCGGCTCATTCTTACTTGCAAGGAAGTTAAAGAAGCTATTAAGAACATGAAAAGGGGTAAATCACCTGATCACGGTGGGCTCAGCAACGAGCACCTGCATCATGCCGGCGGCCATCTTCCGAGAGTGTTGACTTTGTCTTTGGATCAGCTCGAGGCGAATCACCTCATCTTGATCCGCAACGTGTGCAGTTTAAAGCCAAAACGCGATGGCACCAGACGCGCGTCGAGTAGCTGCTGCTTTAATACTTAAAAAAAAGATAAAAGATATTTATTCAGTAAGTAGGCCGCACGGGCACTTTTACACGTCAAAATCTACCAGCGCTTCCCAAGAGGAGACCACTGCTGAGAAGAAGCGCCGCAAGAAACTCAACAGTTAGTCATTTTTTTAATAAAAAATATAACAATGTCACTACTTATTCTAGCATTATATAAAACTGTAAAAATAATATTAAATATCTGCGTAGTTTTGCAGGAAAACATGTCAGAATGACTACGAGAAAATTTATATATATATATCACACAAAACAGTTTTGACATGTCTTCCTACATAAACCGTGTCCCCTAGACAAGATACAGTGTTTACATGATTTTTATGAGGTATGTACGAGTAGTAGGTAAGCTATTGAACATTAAACATTAGTTAATTTTCTGGTTTAGGCCAAGCATTTTTGTCCGTTAGATAGTCCTCGACCCTATAGTACGCCTTTGACATCAACGACTTTTTCAAGTAATTTTTAAGTGCTGGAAGGGGTAACTCTAAAACTACGTCGGGTAATTTATTATAAAAATGAATACATTGACCTACAAATGATTTATATACTTTACGGACACGAAACTTTTTTATGGCAATTTTATTTTTATTCCTAGTATTTATATTATGTATATCAGAATTTTTAACGAAAGAGTCTAGGTTCTAAATAACATACATACATACTTATTTTTTATTTAACGGATCCCAGAGAACACGGTGACGCTCATATAATTTTATAAGTTTAATATCAGTTTCGTTCCATTGCGATCCGAGGCGTCACGCCCGTCTCCATCAAATTTTCGGCTCGGACTGAGGCTCCTTTGAGCACGGCAAAAAAACCGACAAAATATGGCTCAGCTCGCGGCAACGAATTTGCCTCGTGTCGCGGCGTGCCTCGGGTTTTAATTAGTTTTTAATTATTTAAGCTTTATATTTCTGTTTTTTTTTTAATAAATAAACTAAAGAAAACAAAACTAAACTAAATCACCTATAACTATTTAGAAACCAACTAACAGTTTAAATAACTTTACTTAGTGGTTTTGGCAGATGTTTCACATCCTTTGACCATAACCTGTGGCCCACTGTATACCTCGTGTTTACACGATTCATGAGTCGCGTCGCGACATTACTGTTTTCCAAGCTGTTTTCATAAAGCACTTCAGTTCGAGGGAGTTCTGTTATCAACCGGAAATGAATTGTTGATATCTAAGTACTTACGGAGGTCCGATGCAGTTTCTTGGGGTAGAATAAAAATCAAATATTTGTGCAAAGTTGTAAATGTTCCTCGACCATATTATTAGGTACAGAATGGTTCTTCATTTTGAATAAGTATTTATAATAAAAACATAAATTTGCCCTTGACTGTTCATATATAACTTTAAGATTAAGGATATGGTAGATGATTAATAATTAAAAAAAAACTAATTCTGTTTGAGAATTAGTTTTAGTTTTTTTTTTAATTTCATCATCGTCATCTCATTTCTTCATACTCGTAAGAAAGGGAAAGTGTATTTTTGGTTAGTGGACAAGAGTCCAGGAACACTTAGGTACACTCTCATGGTTGCCAACACCCTGCCAACCGTTGGAAGATGATCGGGTGCCTCTATTCTAGTCATTCTACCCTCTCTATTATTTTTTTATGTTCGTTTCCCTTTCTTATTGTTTCGTTTTCCTCCTTCTTGTTTTGTAATTTATGTTTTATGTATCTGTCAAAATTATGTGTGTGTAACCTTCCGTGGTTTCACCTGATGGTTCCAACGGAAGACCAGCGCCGACTTTAATGCCGGCATTACGCTGAGTTGGGACCATTTCGTGACTACATTCTTACTGTGTGTATTTTTTTGTCCTTTGCTGATATTGGTCACGAATAAATGTTTTTCTTTCTTTCTTTCTTTCTTTCTTTCTTTTTCTTCTCCTCTATAGCAAAATACGACCATGCAAATACTTCTGCTTAGCGTACTTTAAAATAAAATTAACTGGCATAAAATTAACAAGTTCAAGTCAACTCATGATTCCCTTATTAATTGATATTTAATTAATTTATTTGTCGTTAACGTTATCTTATAGCAGTCTAAACGTTACAGTTGCAGATGCATTAATTAAAGACGGTGATAAAGCATCGTGTCACAAAAAAAAAACGATGACAAATAAAAGTATTTATAATCTATATACTTTCTTTGTATTTTACCTTAAATAACATATTTGCTGAAGGATACTTAGTATCAGTTTAGTGAGTCACGGCGCGACGTCACATATTTGCTTTATTGGCACCTATAGATAAGGAAGGCCCGATGGATATATAATTGGAGAGCCGGAGTCGGACAGCATTCATCTGACGACAGCAAATCGACTGGTTGTGTTCAAGGATCAAGGACTTTCGACTACAAGACCAAACACCCTAATAACTAATGTGAGTACTACATTTAATATTGTTCGACCGTCAGACATGTTTATAGCAGTGATTATTAAAGCCGCGCCCCCGAGGATAGCCTAGATAACATTTTGCGGATTAGGAAAATAAAGATATTTAAAATGTGTTTTAAAAGTTTCTTAGCGTATCTTTTTAGAGGAAATAACATGGAAATAACATTTCCAATTTTTAACATATCCTCTGTGTATAGATTATATTCTAAGAAAATAATAAATGGTTAGAGCTTTACACATAAACGTAGTTATCAAACAAAGATTAGGTACAAGTCAATAGGGCTAATGACGCGTTAAATGGGCATTGTAAGTCGTTATCCAGCTAATGGATTATCAAACAGTCAGGGCCATTTGCACCAAATTATATTTAAGCCTAAATATAATTTAGTTGTGTCAAATTGTATGGAACTGTCAGTCTTAAATTTTACTTTGATATCCTTTGGTGTATGTGGCCCTAAATATATAAACGAGACTCTATTCGTTTAATTAAAATAAAAAATGTGCACCATACGATGTTAAATGTTAATCAAGTGTTAGTTCATACATTTTGACAGCTATTAACACTCTAATCGTCTCTTAAGTGGTTGGTGAAATTTGACAGAAATCCAGTACACTAAACATCAAAGTAGATAAGACATCACTTTTTTTACCAACTACCGAAGATGGAGGGTAATGTTTAATACGTTGACGTTTTCAATCAATAGATAAAGCATTTGCCCGCGACTCCTCCCGCGTAGGTAGAAGTCGTTTACCGCCGCTCCCTCGGGAACTGTCAATTTTCTCGGGATAAAAAGTAACATATGTGTTATTCCAGACTATAATCTATCTCTGTGCCAAATTTAATCCAGACCCGTTCAGCCATTCTGGCGTGATTGAGTAACAAACATTTATCCATCCGTCCAAACTTTCACATTGATAATATTAGTAGGATAACTACAGTTTAAACTTGGCTTTAAAGCGATTAAGGTTTTAAAGTTATAAGTAAGTTATTTATGAACACAAGACAAGGACCCTCGGGAAGTAAAGGACGCCGATATATTTTTGCATGCGGCTACAGAATAACTTCAAGATGTAATTTGTACTTCACAATGCACAAAAAAAATCACGGTGTACTGGGCTTTGCCAAGGCTACCAAACCTGTTTCAGCTCCATCGGAATGCAAAAGTGGTCAGGACCGATTTAATTGTATTTTTTATGCTAGTGCATTCGCCCGCGCCTCCGTCCGCGTAGAAGTCGCTTACCGCCGCTCCCTCGGGAACTGTCAATATTTTCGGGATAAAAGTAATTTATGTGCTATTTCAGACTATAATCTATTTCTCTGCCAAATTTCATCCAGATCCGTTTAGCCGTGATTGAGTAACATACATCCATCCATCCAAATTTTCACATTCCATAATGTTAGTAGGATGACTGCGCAAAAATAGGAGTGTAATTTTTTTGAGAAGGATCCATAGAATTGTTTTTTTTATCAAAGTGGTATCAGGGTGGTAAATCCACCGGTTTCAGTTCGGCTCTTCTAATGTTATTGACTTTATATTATACTAGCTTTTGCGCGGGACTCCGTCCGCGTGCCACAATTTGATCGGTGAAGGCGTTGAACCGTGAAAACGTAACAAACAAACTCAATTTCGTATTTATAACCTTAGTCGCCTGTTTCAACGGCTCCTTGTTGGTACATTAAATATTTTATATTATTTAACTTTTAGTACGAAGAAATCTGTATTGGGTTTATTTCCTTTACGTAATGCTAGTTTTTGCCAATTGTCTGTCCAATTTCTGGGATAAAGGGTATTCTGTGTCCTTCCCCGGAATTCAAACTATCTCCATACCAAATTTTATCGAAATCGGTTCAGTAGTTTAGCCGTGAAAGCGTAAGAAACAAACTCACTTTCTCATTTATAATATTAGTAAGGATTAAATTAAATTAAATTATAAGAATTGTAAGAATGTCGTTAAATTTGTTAAAAATTTAAATTCGACGCATGCGCAGACAAACGACTGCTTTAATTAGGTAACAACTTGATACCCGCGTTCTGGCCTTGATCACTTAGTCGTGACATAACAGTTTTTACTTAGTCATTCGACAAAGCCAACGGCCTTATTGACGGATCTAGAGCGTTGTTATTTCCTGGCTGATGCTCTAAACAACGACCTGATCAACTAAAATTATAACATTTATAAGATAGTTCCTAAAAGAACAACACCGTCGAGTAACTCATCTTTATTTAAAGTAAGGCCAACGAGACGAGATAAAGAATGTAAACAAGCTTGCAGGAGTTCAAAACATTTTTATTTGAAGAAATTATATACAAATTTTAAACTTCCTATTCTAGTCGTCGTCGCCTGCGTACCAGAAGAAAATGATTCGTTAGAAGAGTCCGAATCAGCCGTATTTATGACAAAACTATGTATTGTATTATCAATGTTGTCAATTTTGCTATAAAAATTAAAAAAAAAACACGGAACGTAAAAATCGTGTCACTTTGAACGCAATTCAAACAGAAATGAACTTCACAAAATGGTGACCCTGATGTTGACAACTTCTGTACTTATTTATTTATTTATTTATTTAATCTTTATTGCACAAAAAAACAAATTTGAGTACAAAAGGTGAACTTAATGCCTAATGGCATTCTCTACCAGTTGACCTTACAGCTTTCCACCGCAAATCACGCAACGACAGCCGTCATCGACCAACTGAGGATATTATTGGAATAAGGACAGATATAATAATCGCTCGCTATCGCAATATAACTCAGTAACGGTCAGTTTGTATACATTCTTTATCTCGTCTCATTGGCCGTACTTTAGTCATATACATTAAGGTCATAATTGCATTTTTACCTTGTCGCTTTCACTTGTTTGGCAATTTGGCAGTTTGATTTTAATCTTGTCGTTAAACTCGTTAAACCGACAATCGCAAAATATTATAATATTCCGTATTCATCAGTAACTAGGTTCTGCCCGCGACTCCGTCCGCGTAGAAGTCGTTTATCGCTGCTCGCTCGGAAACTTTTAAATTTTCCGGGTTGAAATCTAGCCTACGTGTTAATCGAGGGTATAAGCTATCTCCATTAAAAATTTCATCCAAACCCGTCTACCCGTTGCAGCGTGAAAGAGTAACTAACTAACACACACACACAGACTTTCGCATTTATAATATTAGTAAGGATAACGATTAGACCTATTCCGTAATTATCAGTAATTAGACCTATTTTCTTGCAGTAAAATGGCCGACAGCGATCGCATTGTGTTCCCCGACGAGGTTGCCGACGAGAAGGCGAAGGCGGCCGAGGTTCAGGGGAGCTCCGGGGCCGGCGACACCAACTCCGTGGAGGAGGCTCCCGCGGAGACTCCCATGCCCAACATAGCCATGAGGAACCTCATCCAAGCACCCTACAACTGCCCTGAAGGCTTCAGCATGGGCGCCGACGGAGTCTGCCGTGAAACTTTCTAAAATTACTTTTAGAGTAAGAGCTAAATTACATTAGGGATGTTTTTTTTATATATTTGTGTTTTTACAATATACTTACCTAATATAAGTGAGCGAGCTACGTATCAAACAAAAGACTGCGATAAGCAATTTGAAGGATGAGACGTTCCTTGACAGTATTATTAAGTTATATTATACTTCATCTGGTTATTAAATTACCTGTAGTGTTTGTTCCTGTTAATTAAATTTCATTTTCTCTAGTAGGTACTTTACCGTGTTTTATTTTTATTAATGTGTGCATAATACATAATATATGGGTCCATAATGAAACAATGCCTTTTCTAATAATTAACGATCATTTACTTTAAAATATTCATATTATTACATAATAAGTATTCTATCTTTGTGTACTGGAACATAGGGACTAAGTTAAAAAAAAGTTTTTTCTATATCTTCAATAAAATGTTGTTGATATTTGCCTACGTAACTTAAAAGCTATAAGTAACCGAGCGTTGCATAAGTTTTAACAAATGGAGCATCACTCTCACAGGAGTTCCTGAAAAAGAAGAAGGATTGTTTAGTACTGTGTCGGGCTCTGTGAAGCGCAACCATTCGCGCAACGCGGCGCGTTACGTGTTGCGCGGCGTGTTGCAGGGCGGGGACGTTGCGCTAGCGCCACGGGTGTGCAGAGTGGCTGATGACGTAGTCGGATACTGATAGTGATAATTGCCATCGGTAGTCGCTAATACTTTTCATATCTTTGATTGATGATGATACATGTGTACAAAAATACATTTAGGAGATTTTAATGGTTAGAAAGGTGCATTCTGGTTTCCTCACGTCATATAGGTACATTTGTTTTGAAATACTCGTAACAGTACAATTAATTTTTACTTTGATTTACATTTTTGATGTCCTATACGACTAAACTACAGCGGCGTGGAATGAGCAGGGACACAGGCATTTCAAACATAACGTGCAAACTTTCTACTACACAATGAGGATAAAGAAACAAAATGGCATTATTCAAAAATCATATAATTACGACAAATAAGTACGCAGGTACTAAATTTATATACACACATAGAAAAATTTTGCAACCCATTATAAAAAAAGAACTATTAATTTATCTATTAGGCAATTGCGTAATGCACTTAATAATCTAGGAATTAAGCGTGTCTGTTCAGGAATGTTTATTTTTTATTGTCATGCAGAATCAATCGTTTAGTGACGGACAAGACAATACTAGCGGCGGACAGCGTGCGGGCTACGGGACGGCGGCGCTACTTACTCGTCCTCCCAGGGACAAATGTCGTTCCGCTGTTTACGATCACCGACGTCGCTCTTATTATCACGCTTAACAATATTGGATTCGGAAACCGACGACAGTTCGTCTTTGTGAGCAATTTTATTCGTCGCGTCCGAGTCGGACACCGCCTCGGGCCCGCTCGAGACCCTCTGCAAGGGCGCCGAAGGCACTTTCTCTACGTGGTCGTCGTCCACTCCGATGTCCTCGCCCACGGCGAGCGGCGCCACCGCCGGCGCCGGCGCGGGCGCTGCGGCGGGCGCGGAGCTCGCGGCCGACCCGCCCGGCGCCGACACCGGGCTGACCCTAGTCGAAACGGCGACGCCGACGCCCGTCGCGGTTGCCGAGTTGATTGGAAGAGGCGGGGCACTAATCGCTACTGAACAAGTAACACGCACCGCCTCAGAGCTATTACTCGGTTCGTATTGTGCGGAGACCGTCAGTGCACCGGACGGCGGCGACGCGGCCGTAGCCAGGCCGCTGGACCGGGCCGGCGCGGGAACCGTCACCGGCGCGGCGACCGTCACCGGCGCGGCCACCATCACCGGGACAGCCCGCGCCACAGGTGACGCAGGCGCGCTGCCTATTGTCGCCAACGCGACGGACGTCGGCTCCATCTCAGTCGCACCCTCCTTCTCGGGAACGTTCTCTGGAAGATCACCGATTTCGCTACTCGTATGTCTACTTGAGGCCGGACTGGTTTCTTTAATCGTTGACGGTTCTCTCGTTAGCGTTTTTCGCGCCGAAATTTCCACGGGGCTTTCGGTGCGCGGCGCGTCCTCGTCGAGCGCCGGCACCCGTTTTGCCACCGCGCGCAGCGCCGGGTCGAGCGCTCGCGGCTCGGTGGGCGTGGCATCGGCCGATGCGAACACGGAGGAGGGCTCGTCGGAGTGCGCGAGCGAGCGCGGCTCCTCGGGCGACGCGGAGCAGGACTCGGGCTCGTCGGGCGCGGAGCTGACGCTGATGGTGGGCGTGGGGTGCGGCGGTGCGTGCGGCGCGGGCGCGGGCGCGGGGCGCGGGGGGCGGGGCGAGTGCGGCGGAGAGGCGAGCGGCGCGAGGTGGCGCGGCTCCACGGCCGACAGGCGGCGCAGCGGCGGCGGCGCGCCGCGCAGGCCCCCGTCGAGCGTGCTCTGCTGCGGCAGGCGGCGCGCGCGCTCGCCGGGCGCAGAGACCACGGCAGCGCTGACGTCGGACGAGGACGAGCCGGAGTCGGCGGCGGAGTCCTGGCGCCGCCGCGGGCCCGGCGCCTCGCGCGACGTGCTCTCCCACGGGAGCACGTCCGCGGTGTCATCGTCCAGATGATCCCTATTGAAAATAATTACTTAGCGTGTCACATATTAAATACATGTGGAGTTGTTTTTAAAAGACTAACGGAGCCAACGCCGTTTACCTAAATTGCCCAAAGGTTTATCTGATAAGCTCATTGAGTACATACACGGAGATGACTTACGCGCAATTTCCTAACCACAAAAGTCTGTCATTTTTTGGAGGAGGGGAGATAACACACTTACACCACTAAAAATATAAACAGTAACTTCAAATCACGCTCGCAAACAATCAAAATATGTAATCAACACGTGCGTACACGAATTACAATTACACATGCAAAAAATAGCAAACAAAGACATATTATGTTTGACCTTTTCTTATTTATGGCTTTAATAATGAGTTAAAAGGAGATATGCACAAAGGTTTTCTTTCCTTTTTTTGAAGGACTTCGTCAACAGATTATACATATATACTTATCAACGAGTTACCGAGCGACTTTACGCAAGCCGTTTATAAATCGATCAGGGAATCGATATATTGATGTGCAAGAAATAATACACAAAAATGCTTGAAATTGATCAACATTCATGGTAAAAAATAATAAAATGTATAATGGTACGCCATCTTTATTCGAATTTGATGCGTTTTGATTTTTGCTGCACGCTAATATAGCACAACAAGATATTTTATCGGAGCTTCTTACTCTCCGATGACGATTTTGATAATGCGAAATAATCGACTAAATGAGTAATTGTTATAAATGTGCAAGATCATTTGATCTTATACCTCAGCAGAAGGAAGTCTTGGTAAGGCCCGTCCTGTTATAAATGGTCTAAGGATCACCTCAAGCCGATTCGGCGTCGGTAGATGTGGGCAGACCCTTAATGGAAAGTGATCAACGCAGAAAATTGCCGGTATTTGAAGAAAGAGCATGGTCAGATGACCATAATATATTATATTTACGCCCTTCAGGTAATTATAAAATAAGGTTTATAATTACCTGAAGGGCGTTATATCAGCGAGGTTGGACTGCGAGTGGGAGTGCGGCGGCGGGTCGGGCGCGCGCGGCGCGGCGGCGCACACGGCCAGCTCGTGCGCGGAGCCCGAGAGCGAGCGGTCGGAGCCCCGGCGGCGCTGCAGGCCGCCGCTGCCGCTCGTCGGCCCGGGCTTCTTCCTCACCTGCCCGCCGAAATTGAAGAATCTGCAAGTTTATAAATAAATATCAGGGTATAAACTTACGCAATTTACCTATTCTAAATTGACCATACAAATGCGCTAGTATCGTGGCTAGTATACTGATTAATAAACGATATGAATACTGCATACTGCAATGTGGACATAAGTTTTTAATGCATATTTTTTTGATTATTAATTGAAAATAAAATGCTTGCAAGTGTAATAACCTATTTTGCTAATTATAAAAATAGCTGTGTCAGTATTTTAATTAGGTATAGGTAATATACACTTGCAATTCAAATATAATATATTTGTACAAAAAACGTATCAATGACACATATTTATTCATATCGCCGCCGCTAGCTATGGCTCCGTTAAGGTCCGGGAACCATCTTTTAACCCAGATCATAAATAGAGTTACGGACATTTAGGTGGAAATCGAACCTGCACTCTCTGTTAAACAGTGGGTATAACCATTATCATTATAACCAATTACCTAGTTCGACCAAAATTCACGAACATAATTCTCTTCAAACATAAATAATCGACTTGTTTCGTGTCGGTAGGTCCTTGTGGAGCGCTCCCACCATCTATCCTTTAACCTGCCGATAAGCAGCATTTTCCGCATTGTTGTGCGCCGGTATGATGCGTGCAATTACTATCATAGAGCCATGTCCTCAGGGTTGGTAACATATTTGCAATCTTGTAATTGGAAATGGCTTGTGTGCTCCTGCCGTAAAAAGTCTTTAAGCATAAACAGCCCAATAATCTTACTTTTTCTTCTGATGCACGTTCTTTCCCTCAGTGAGCAGTCTCTGGAAGTGGTCGGACCGTATGAAGCGCGGGTAGCAGTCCTTCTTGAGCAGCAGCGAGTAGATGTGCTCGGCGGCGTGGTCGAAGGCGTACCGCGAGCCCGACTTGCGGCCCTCCGCCACCTTCTCCGCCGTCGCGCCGTCAATGTTGATCTCGCAGGGCGCTCCGGGCTTTAAGAACTCTCTAAAAACGTAAAAAAGCTACATAAGGTCAAATTTTATATGTCTTGGAGCTCTCTGAACGAAAGGCAGGAATTTATATAGTTTAGTTAATTACATATGTTAAACTTAATTACCTTCATAGCAAAGTCGTGAGTAGCGTTTAAAGTCAACATTGAGCGAGACGCGGACGGGTATCGAGTGATCGACATGGAGAGTGGAGAAAGAACAATACTTAATCGCCTACGACTAACCATTACCCTTCTTCAGGGTAAACCATTTATCTCTACACAAAAACTTACTCATAAATAGCATCAAGTTTTTTCGGGATCTGTTTCGTACTGCTCCGCCGTAGGTCCATGACCGCAGTCCAGAACCGAATATTTTCGTGCGAGTACTCCTTGCGCAGGAAACTGGTGAACTCCTGGAGCCCTGTTGGATCTGCAACCAGTTCCTCGATGCTGATCGCCCAGCGCTGCACTCGTTTTTCACTTGGCACTTCCACTCTGCGGAAGAAAGTTATTTGGTTTAGATTAGTGGCACTTAAATATTGAGGGTAGTTTCGTGGTTCTCATGGAAAATGCAGGTAAATAATTAAAAAAAAGGTTGCCCGTGATATTTACCAGTATACCTACTGAAATACTGGATTATCGTGATTGTCTTTATTTAAGACCGGGTAGGTACTACTTGAACGTTAGCATCATCGTTGTTGTCATTGGTGTACATAGATGTCTGCTTTAGGTAGGAGGATATTCAATAAACAAGTTGTCTAATGTCAAAAACATACTTCAGAGTTCATGAAAAACAGTGTGCGTGGAAAGACAACGCTATGATTCCGAGATTTTGCGGAAAACTTCTATTCAGTTAAATTTACTTTTAAACCGATTGTCTTTCTACACATTATCTAATAGAAAGTAAAGTAAATAGTGTAACAGATTCTCAATTCAGTGGTGAACGAAATAGATTTAAGTTCAGAGAGATTTTTTCAAAAAAAAATCAATACTCAATACTCAAACGTACATACATAGATATCTAGATATATTTTATTTACATACATAGATATCTAGATATCTTTTGATGAGACACTCACATGGGGCTGTTGATTTGCCAAAATAGGGTATCGTCGCTGACCCAAGGGTTGGAGGGCTGCGGCGGGGTTAGCCAGGGATCGTAGGGAGCGAAGGTCTCCGAGTAAGCCAAAAGGGCCTCAAGGGCAATAGACGTCTTCACTCGCGTACGATCCAGGCTCGTTTTTAGATGTTCGATCTAGAAGGAGAAATCAGAAAGATAGGTTAATAGGTGATGCTGGAAAGACAGAAGAACTAAGGTATACTTACTAATTATGGGTACTCTACTCTTCTAATACTAATTGGTATTTTGAAAGTGCTAAAAGCATAATTTACTGTGTGAGTGTATACATATTGTGAAACGAGGCATTCTCTATTTAAACTTGGACTTTCCGTCGGAAAACTTTTGTAAAAGTACCCTTAAATATTAAAGCTGGCTGCAGACAGCAAGCAGGGCAAGTCATATATTATACCATGTCTACAATTTACTAATCCAACTCTTTTTTTGCATACGCGCAACCTTATATGTCAGATCTCTTACCAATAGTAATTAGGCCTGCTGGATATTGGCCAATGGACTGACCTCTCTCGTGAGCTGCTGGATGGTCCGTTTCTTGGGGCGGGGCACGCGCGTGCGCACGGGCACCGGGCAGGGCTCCTGCGCGCACGGCATGCCGGGCTGCGGCCGCGCCACGCGCCAGTACGCGCGCTCCTGGCTGTCGCTCACTATCTTGTCGACTTTCTTGCGCTCTTTCGCGAGGCGCACCTGAAAATTGTTTGATAGGGTTAATTAATTTACTTCCAACGACGCAATAATATTTATTTTAGTTTAAATTGCCTCACTACACAGTCACTTACCGATATACTTACCATCATGTTACTGTTAAATCATGTAAACTTTAGAAAATTTGGAAAAACCCTAACCTGTTCCTCTGCCTGCATGGTGATGAAGTCCCACTTGGCGGCGAGGTTCTTCTTTAGGTTGGCGAGCGCCTCCAGCTCGTGGTCATCTAGCGCATGGCGCTGCTTATTGCGCAAACTCCGCTTCACCAGGTAGATAGCGTACTCCACGTTGTCGGGGCCCACGATGGGCGCGGAGCCCCCAACTCGGGGTGGCTGCCATGGCCAGTAGTATGGACTCTGATAATATGAAGGAACAATTTAGACAAATCGCTTTGAGAATTGCTAGCAGCCGCCTGGGAAAACAGCTGAAGATCGAGAGAGTGGAATCCAATGAGAGATACCTATGGCCAGCAGTGGATTGACAAGGGCTGATGATGATGAAGCTTTGAGAGGTAACTTTAGAGTTAAACCAGCGAGTATGATACAATGATTCTTATCACTCACCACCTCGGCGATACTAGTTAGAGAGAGACGCACTTAGAGGTGAATTACGCTTTTCATTTCTGCAAGGCCCGTTGAATAATTATTGACGTTGACATTAAGGGTTAAGACGGCTTAAAAGCTTTGCAAGCCATTTAAGTTCACATTTAAGAAGGTATTAAGGTCGCCTTTGTCGTAAAATACAGGAAGGACAAAGTATAATGGTCAAGAACTGCCTGTTGCATAAAGGTTGTAGTGCAGTTCATTTTCTGTCCTCATTAATTACCTATCGTAAAATTAAATATGATATTATAAGAATTTTTCATGGGGTAAAATTTGATCTTTACGATTTTACTATATTCTCTGAACTTATTGTACCTACTTTTTCTATTTGTATCCTGTTTTTAAGACAATTTTTTTTTGTTGTTAAGGCAGCGCAGTATCTAATGTTCTCTGAGCCTTGCACGGAATCTGTAAAAAACCGCTTAAAACTATTCTGGGTAAAATACGGTAGCAGAAAAACTTTTCAAAAAAACAATTTAGTTAGTATATATAAATATATACGCTCTAAATCGCTTGACGATAGAGTCGTGTGGACGTTTTTTTCTAGACCTGTGAGTAACGTTTAGAGTTGAACGCGATGGTTGAACGAGGTACTCACTTGAAATCTATATTGTGAAGAGTCATCCTTAAACGTCAGGACTTTAGAATCGTTGACAGGGAACAAGTAACCGTATTGGCAGAGTTGGTTGGCTATATTTATTGCTTCAACTGTAACAAACAATTCATTAACATTAACAATAAGTCTGTTATTAGTTAAATATTTAAAAATACGTATAATACGTATTTTTAAATATTTTCATTGTTGAACTAGTATTTGTTTAAACATAATTTAAAAATATGATAACGATATGGATTAAGACAGATGGGAACAGAGGCCCTGGGTATTCGTTGGGAATTTTGTGAATTTGATATTCAATCATCCAAAAACGCTATCGTCCTGACTAAGACTTCTAGACCAAGAAATAAGGTACTATTTTCCTTTTTCAATATACTTCGTTTTTATTAGTTCGCACATGTTTCCTTTAATAACGTAGATAATATTGAGAAATATTTGTCTAACTGCCGCACTCAGAGACGTCAATAAAGTTTTAAGTTTCATTAAAGTAGCTTCTGTCACTTTCTTTGCTATAGCAATAGAATAAGACGCAGCCACTTTAATGAAACTTAAAATTTAATTGACGTCTCTGAGTGCGGCAGTTAATATTCTAATTCTTATTACTAATTAGTTACGGATGGTGCAATTGTATTCAAGTTCTAATTTTGACTATGTTTAATATAAACATGTTTGCGAAATAACGGTAACATTTATCTTATCTAAATAATATGAAGTTGCTCCTAAAGCCTTGTAAAGCAGTACTCACCATTGTTAGAAACCTCGAAACCAAACCGGTCCGTTATCCACTCTACTAGATCGTAACCTGAAACATATTAAACAATATTCCGTGAGTTTGCATCCGTACCAGTCCGCGGGTACAAGCAATATAGGCTTTTAAATGGGTCTTCGGGTTCGTCCTTCTCTTTCACTCTCTCTCTCGCTCTTATGCGAGTCTAACCGACTTTATCCAAACCCGAAAGACTTTCAAAAAGATATTATTGCACTGTATTTAATCCATCAAAATAAATACTAAGCTACTACGCCAGAGCAACAGGAAAATAAAAATAAATGTAAAACTGAACTAAGCGCTTGAAGTGAAGCGATTGAACTTGCAATCAGGGAACTATCTTCATTAAGTATAACTTTAATTTCTTAATATTTTAACGCATAAAATTTACGCAATTCTGGACCAAGCTTTAAAAAGTTTCCAGTGCGCTTTGATTCGTGCCCGGCCACTTAAAATAAAAAAACCGGCCAAGTGCGTTTCGGACTTCGCACATTTAGGGTTCCGTACCAAATTATCAATATATATTTTTATATTTTTAGTAAAATATACGTAATAATAAACATTATCACCAAATTTAAGCTCATTTTTTTAATCTGAATTTGAATCATAGGTCAATAGGAAGTTAAAAAACCTACAGAACAAAATTTTGTACAAAAAGCTGATTTTGGTGGCTTCTCATTCCTTTATTTTCCAATATTTTTTAAATAACGATACTGGGGTATGGTTGTTTAAAAAATATTGGAAAACAAAGGATGGGGTAGGTCAAACATTTTTCTTCGCACCCCTTTAGCTGTATGGTAGCCTAGGCCTTAAAAACATGAAGAAATATTTTTTGAAAATTTTTATGGCTTTGGGTCAACAAGATGCTTATATTGTGAAAAGTTAAAGACTGTAGCTCCAACCGTTTGGCTGTAAAACCTGTGTGACAGACAACGGACCGACGGACAGACGGACACGTGAGTGACAGCAATAGAGCTCCATTTAGACCCTTCCGGTACGGAACCCTAAAAAAGTGAAAGTTTCAGTTATAACACTTATAAAAGAATTTATTGATATTGAAAATTATTGTGTTTCAATGAGACAGATATCAAATAGGTACAGCGATGAATACTGTATGAAAATTTTCAAACTGTTATTTCTTTTGGTTGTTTACATAAGGGTCAATTTACCCTTTAAGTTTGTCCATATTTTTATACTGGCAAAGCTTCAGTTCAATGAGTTCATCAATCCGACAAGTCGTTTAAAATGAAAACATAATTAAGCGTACTGACAACATAACCATCATAGAAAATGGACATACCCGTATAAACATGATCTTTGTTAGTAGTGGGGTTAGATCTAGTACCTAAAAAAATGTAGAAAAAAGTTAGTCACACGTTTCAAACAATATTATTTGTATTTATGTTTTTATTTATTTTAACGTTTAAGTATTCCGACGCTTAAAAAGGAAAAATATGATGGACTTTCGACAGTTTTTCAAAATAAAAACATGTTCCGCCTAAGCATCGACGTACTAATGAAAGAGGTCGAATAACTGGAAGCCAATTCGCCGAAATATCGATAGTTTATGTGTAGGTAGGCAGCTTTCCCTGGGGTTTCATTAATATTTCATTTATCTAATCAGCCTACATTCACCTACTGCAGGGCTTATGGCCTCCTTTCTCTCGCGTCAAGTCCTGCATTTTTAAACCAATTACTTATGTGGTTCACGTAAATATGTGACGTTCTCAATATAAAGGGACCTTATGGAGGAAGGCAGTTACGCTCTTCTTATTCTTGTAACTATACGAATACTATGGTAACAGTTCTAAAAACGGCGTAACCGCCTGCCTCCATAAGGTCCCTTTATATTGAGAACGTCACATATAGATGTACGCATCCGATCTGACGAGTAAAATAATAGTTATGAACAATGTTAAGTAAACTTATGTATTTGATACGGCTAATCTATTCAGCGACACGGAACTTTAATTAGCTCCCGATTTTCCGATCTCTTTTCACTCCACGACGTCCCGCCCCACTACTTCATTTTTCATACATTGTCGCAAACATGCAAAGACAATTTGACTGGTGGCGCGCGTCATCGTGGATAAAATACATTGTGATTGTAATTCATATAATCTTGATCACAAAATACAAGCTCTTGTGCGGCTAAATTCCTTTCCTTTATTATTTGAAATTATTTCCGGTATTTCGTTTTGTAAGTAGGGGGTTCCACGCCTTTTGGCGAGGTAGGTCACTTTCTTGGGATGTTAATTTGGAAGAACGACATGTTCGGCCTTAGTCATCTTCTCAGTAGGTCTATTTCGAGGGACGTCATGTTCTGGGTTAATCATTTGCTCAGTAGGTCTATTTCGACGGACGTCATGTTCTGAGTTAGTCATCTTCTCAGTAGGTCTATTTCGACGGACGTCATGTTCTGGGTTAGTCATTTGCTCAGTAGGTCTATTTCGAGGGACGTCATGTTCTGGGTTAGTCATCTTCTCAGTAGGTCTATTTCGAGCGAGGCCATATTCTGGTTTAGTCGTCTTCTCAGTAGGTCTATTTCGAGGGACTTCATATTCTGACTTAGTCATCTTCTCAGTAACTAGGTCAATTTTTTTTTTAGTTTTAATGAATGTGAGCTTCAGCTTGCCTGATTTTGATGTCATAATGCTTAGATTCTTTTTTCATTCTTTGGTACAAATTCGGTTGTTTGCTTAATTTTCGATTAAGTCTGTGATGATAGCCTTCACTTTGATTAGGTAGGTACTTATTCGTCCTATATTTTTCTCTCGAATAGCCGATCACTTCCGGGGTGATTTGTGTTTATCTTAAGTATATAAATTTCGGATTTTTGTCAAGTACTGTAACCAATCTTTGTCATGTTTTTCAAGGAAAACTTTCATTTATTCGAAAATTTAAGTGCTAGAAAAGTAATGTTTTTTTATTTACGATTGATTGTTACTAATTCTTATGACGACTTTAAAACAAAGAAATACCTACGCACAAAAAAATATGTAGTCACGAAATGGTCCAAATCAGCGTAATGCTGGGATTAAAGTCAGAGCTGGTCTTAAAAAAATCAAAAAGTCTTTATTACCATTACCTTTTAGCAAGTTTATAGAATTGCAGTTATTGAAGCCCCCCTTTAGGTTTACAAAGGCCTGTTTTGGTACGCCTCGTTCTTCCAGCAAACAACATAAATAATTGGCTTAAGTAAATTTGCCATGTCCATTTATTATAATTATAATTATGTCTCACTGTGTGTATATGGGTGTGCGCGTGTGTGCCTGTGTGTGTGAGTGTGTTTGTGGGCTCATTCTTTGACTTTGTCACTGTTGTAACTGTAATAGTCGCTCAGTCTCATTGTATTTTTTCTTTGAAGCCAATTTGGTATGAATGTTTTTCAGTGATGGTAATTATATCTGTAAATATTTAGATGCTTATTTATTGTATTATAAAGGTGTCTAGACAGTTTGGGGAATTGTCTGCTTGCAAATTTTGTTTTGGTCTTAGGAACTTTTGTAACAATATCTTTTCTTCCTTTATTTTCTATGCGTGAATCGTATGGTAAAGTCTTATGTACCTACTTTTAAAACCGTGTAGTTAATATACAGCTGCCTAACCGTAAATAGTTTGGACAGACTATATACTATATGCTACCTTTCTATAGAGAATCTTCGCTGTATAAAATGACCTTGATTAACTAAGCCTCGTTGTGCGCGTTCTACCTGTAGATACTTGGTTTTTGCTGCCGCACCCCAGATAGGTATGCGGTATACGAGTATCAACACGGATTTAACTAAGGATATCCTTTAAGAGATCCCTATCATCATGAGATTAAAATAACTACATTATTGACATATTGATTAAATATATGATTTACTAATTAATTAATTAAATGTTGACATGATAATTATTATAACGCTGTGGTTTATTACTGTTAATTTAAATAAATGAATTATGAATTATCGGAGCTCTTCGATTCAGTGCTTGTTTTGGGCACCACATCTCTTAATGTTTTGAAAATCCAGGTCAATTTCCTTAGTCTTAGGGAAACATGTTCGAGGCGCGGATACCAGGACAGGCACTGGTCTACGAGAACACCCAGATATTTTGTGTGTGCAACCTTCTTGATGACGGGACAGGTACAATTTCCTACGCCAGACGTGTTGCTGCAGCTGTGGATTTTAATGGTTAAGTCCTCATTTGGTTGGGAGGTATTATAGATACCAAAGCAAATATCTGATTTAACCCTTTGCGCAGCATTTACCTACACATCATCCCACGTTTTACCGGTAAAAGTTACAGCTGTATCATCGGCATACGAGTAAATTTTTGCGCTTTTGATTTCCATGTCACACACGTCATTAATGTACACAAGGAAGAGTGTAGGGTCAAGTACGCTTCCTTGAGGAACACCACACGACACTTCTTTGGCTCGACTAATGCATTTTTCTAATTTAGTTTTTTCTATTTTTAAGGTAGTCTTTGAATAGTGTTAGTGGCGTTCCTCTTACATCGACTTTTTGCAGTTCATGGACAAGGATAGGGAGAGAGACAGTGTAAAATTGACATCCCAAGAAAGTGACCTACCTCGCCAAAAGGGGAAAACCTAACAATACCCTTCAGCAACAGCAGCTGATGATAGATTCTACCGCGTTGTTTCTGTATTTTACGTCTACACGTTGTTTTATCGCAATGCTTTGTGGATAAAGGGAAAAAACAAAGTAGAGGAAATGGACCGTTTGCAATATATATGATTATTACGTTGACGACGCGTTTAACCTAGTTGGTTGGTAGTAACGCTGCCTACGAAGCTAGCGATCCCGCGGTCGAATCCGTTTGGGCAAATATTTGTGTAATGAGCGCGAGTATTTGTTCCTGAGTCATGGATAATTTCTATGTATTACGTATTTCAGTATATTTATAAAAACGCGAAGCCCTGCGTATATATTCCATATTTTCACATTGACTTTAACCCTTCACCTTAATACGTAGGTCCTATCTATAAGCACAGTGAACGGCCTCTGGCGGACATTAAATATGAGCCAGATATTGATTTTATAATCAGACACAGGCATATAGGCAGCAAATGGCGACCACTAGACGCTAGACTAGGCATAGGTATTGCGGCAACCCCACAACTTAGATCTGACTTCACGTTAAATTTACACAAAATCTATTTATATTAAACTTTGTCCAAGTACTTAATACTGTAAACTGCCGGCTATGTTTTGTGCCTGTCGTGCCTATGCAAGATGGAGTTCATTTAGATATAGAAATTGATCAAATTTTGCTTAGATTGTTTGTTCTGACAATGACATAGGTGAGGCTATTTAAAATGCTTAGTATTTATAGGATTTACGCCTGAAATTAAATTGCACGATCAGGTACCTGATTCAAAAAACTATTATAAAACCAACACGATGAAGCTTTAACTACGCTAAATTAAGATGGAGGTAAATTTCGAACGATTTGACACACAAGAGACACTCGTAAGCGTAACATTAACAATCCCATTAACTAAGATAGAGAAAACATTAATCTTACCCATGAAGGCAGAAGGAACGTAGGAGAGAAAGATTTTTTGACTACGCACTGGAACTCCTGTTTCTTGGTCTTGCATTTCTTTTATCAAACTTTCCATCTGAAAACAAACACGGTTTCCATTAGAGTGAGTTTACGTTAGCAGTAGGTATTTGTCACGATGGTGACACGTGCCCGACTATACACTCGAAGCCGACTCGTAAAGGTGATAGGTGAATCGGCTCAAACGGCCGTACAATGTTACGCTTTACGACAATTACATGTCAACATTGTATCCGAAATAATTTTCTATACATTAAGAAAACTATTAGGTCGGGGCAAAAGTATTTTCGTATTTTTCGTACAAAGGAAAAAATTTTTTTTTAAGTTATATTTTTTTATTTATTTATAATATGTACATGCCGTTTTGATCGATGACTTGTTGCCATCTTGTGGGTAGTGCCATGATTCCATTGCTGTAGAAATTCTGAGATTTTTGATTTAAAAAATCTGACAGGTAGTATTTGACAGGTAGTATTTGACAGTGTTCTCTTGATTGATATTAACTTTATGCTTCCTAAAGAATTCTGAAGTGACCGAAACAGGTGGAAATCCGATGGAGCAAGGTCGGGGCTATACGGTGGATGCATCAACACATCCCAGCCAAGCTCTCTCAATTTTTGCTGGGTGGCTATAGATGAGTGCGGTCTGGCGTTATCATGATGAAAGACTACGCCCTTTCTGTTTATTAACTCCGGCCGGTTTTTCTCAACGGCTTCTTTTAATCTCACGAGTTGCTGGCAGTAGAGGTCAGAATCGATAGTTTTACCCGGCGGCAAAAGCTCATAGTAGACAATTCCTTTCCAATCCCACCATACACACAGCATCACTTTGTTCCGAGTTAAGCCGGGCTTTGCCACTGTCTGTGGAGCTTGTCCATGCTTCGACCACGATCTTTTTCGGACGTTCTTATCGTAAGTTATCCATTTTTCATCACCCGTAATCAACCGTTTTAGAAATGGTTCGGATTTATTTCGTTTTAACAATAAATCGCAAATTGAAACACGTTGCATTAGGTTTCTTTCAGTGAGATCGTGTGGCACCCAAATATCGAGCTTTTTCTTGTACCCAGACTTTTGTAAATGACGTAACACTGTTTTGTGATCAATATCCAGTTCTTCAGCAATGTCGTAACTACTAATATGTCGATCTTGCTCAACTTTTTCATATATGGCATTGATTTTATCAGTAACAGGGCCTCCAGAGCGAACCTCATCTTTCACACTAAAATTTCCAGACATAAAACGCTTAAACCACAATTGTGCTACTCTTATTGATACCGCATTAGGTCCATAAACCGCACAAATTTTATTCGCGGCATTAGTCGCATTTTTGCCTTTTTTGTAATAAAACTTTAAAATGTACCGAATTTCTTCGTCACACACGTCCATTTTGATAGCTCAAAAACAATTGAAAAATGCCGGGAACCAGTTTTTTTTTAATTGTATTGTATTTCAGAATGTGGACTTTTAATGGTATTAAAACCAGCCAGGTACATTTAGTATAGACGAAGAGGTTTGATTACAACTTATACGGTCCAAATACGAAAATACTTTTGCCCCGACCGATGTTCTCTCTCTTATTTTTCATATTCTTGCCAAAACAAGCGTAGGAAATAACATAGCAATACATGCAGAGAATGATCAAAAATAATTTTCTTCAGGTACTTAATTTCAAATATTGACGAAATGTGGTTATTATGTTTTGAGGCAAAAGTTCAGAAGTGAAGAAAATTGCAACAGAATGAATAGGTTCCCCACCATCCAATATGGAAGACGTCCGTTGTCAATCATGAATATCCCGGTACTTAATCTCACGTAAGCATCTCGCACACGTGCCGGATCGGCTCTGTCGGGTCATACATAATTATATGGCCAGCCTAGGCTTGGATTACGTACACGAGTTTAAGGCCAACTGCGTCGGCTTCAGAGCCTTTATTTAGAAGGTAACATTTTGAATAATAATAATAAATAATAATAATCCAGCCTATATACGTCCCACTGCTGGGCACAGGGCTCCACTCACAATGAGAGGGTTTGGGCTATAGTTCCCACGCGGGCCCAGTGCGGATTGGGAACTTCGCACACACCGTCAAATTGCTTTGCAGGTGTGTGCAGGTTTCCTCACGATGTTTTCCTTCACCGAAAAGCACGTGGTAAATTTACAAATTATATTTCGCACATAAATTCCGAAAAACTTAAAGGTGCGAGCCCGGGTTCGAACCCACGACCCTCTGCTTTAGAGTCGGCAGGTCAAACCATTAGGCTACCACGGCTTTTTTAATAGATGGAACATAATAATCAGTGGAGTATTAAAGTATCTTAGGATATATTGTGTTTTTGGAGGACATTTTGAACAACCGCACTGCCTTCGAAACCGGCAACATGCTGAGCTCATTTGTTGTTCAGTTACTTTATGTTTTGTTTGTTAGTTGGTTTTCCATTATAGATGTTGGAATAGACTATCATTACCATATAAAATTCTTGAACCCTATATTCCCTAGAATTGAACGAGTTGATAAGAAGCCGAAAAAAACGATAATTTCGTCGTTCTGAAATCAAAGCCACAATCATATTATGGTTACTATTTTGAAATTGAAGGCAAATTATCACGTGGGCACGAATATCATTCCATCATAGATTCTAACAACACGCGAACATGAACATGCGTGTTCGAAAAGTTTCGCATTATGGCCGTAACAACACGAATGCCTACCACGAATTGACACGGGACTTATTGTACCTGATTTTGAGAAGTTTGCTTAAAATGTCACACAAGTCAGTGTTATTGAAAATAAAGATTGGTTCCGCTGCGCAGCCGGAAAATAAATTTCGTCCCGATTTAGTAAGTGTGCGTCGTCTCCAGCCACTCGTCACTTCACTTGATGTGAAATTTTAACGAGACACAGCATGTTCCGTTTTAAAGAAACCTCTTCTGAGTTCCTTAGGACAAAAATAAACCTCATAAACAAGTAAAGGCGATTGCTTTTGAGCGTAGTGACGTCATTCGTGTCCTTTTAGGTCAACGTGCACTTGAGTTGAAGCTGAGAGGGCTGTGGGCCGAGGGAGCCGGAGCGCCCTCCATCGAGAGCCCTCCACTACAAAGCCGATGCAGCTAAACTCGATCAAACCGAGCCACGACGAAGATGCAATCGACTCTAATGACTTGGAGTAATAACGTCTTGTCTTTGCGAAGTAGGGAATGTTAAGACTTTTGAAGTAAGTGTGCATCAAGATTACCACGGTTTCCTATTTCATTTTCATGTAGTATGTTTAACTCATCTTGAAATCGAGTGGCATGGAAGGTCGATTACACAGTTTCTAATAGGTACCTATACATCTTATTCTATTGATTTAGAAATTATAAATGCGTAAAATCGGTTAACATTTGTATAAGGACCCAATTGTAATTTCTTATAAGCATGAAATAATGTACCTACCTACAATTAAATAATAAGTAAATTATGACTTGACTCACCTAAAAATCTTCCTAATTAAGATTTAGAGTCTAAGGGCCGTATTAATAAACTCATCTCAACTCTGATCCCCGTCACAAGATGCGTCAAAAATGACAGTTTTCTATGGTTTGACGTTTACTTTGACGTATCTCGAGACGAGGATCAGAGTTGAGATGAGTTTATTAATACGGCCCTAAGTAAGCATGTAACAACCGGACATTACTGAAATAAACAGTTTAAATTAAAAAAAAAATAATTTTAATTTAGGGGGTGGAAAACGTTATCGCCGTTTGTATGGAAAGCCGTTAACTCACAATCTTCATAAAGAACAATTAGGTTTATAAAAATACGTTTTGAATAAAAATGTAGGTAGGTAGTTAAACCGTTTTTATTATTCAAACAAAGGTGTCGTCCAGCAGTTATCCTAAAGGTATGAGCTGTGTAATAGTGTTAAACTGTTGAGTGAGCGTTAGTGGTCACTGATTCATCTCCGGAGACGGGAGCGCGAAGGCTAAGGCGGTGACGTCACGGGCGCGATCGATCCGCGCCGCTCGGGTCACATCCCGCGGTCCGGACCTCGACGCGTCGATGCTTGCCGACTATCCGACTATATACACCAATTTGTTTATTTTCGTACGAGATGCGTGAAATTTAGTAATATAATGTGCTAATTAAGTTAAATGAATATTAAGTTAAAGCGTCTTTAAAACGTTCAATATTGCTGTATTTGAGTAAAACATTCAAAAAGCAATAACGGCGGTCGAACGATCTAGTTGTTGTTGGCCGAATCCATTTCATAAACCATTTGCTGAAACTCCGACCATTAATCACTTGTGAGGCCAAGTCGTTAAACTGTGGACTAGAAAGCCCTATTTATACGTATTGCCGTTCAATAGCCAACCGAATTCAATAGCAGGTCGCTGCATGGAGTGAACGAGCCCTCAGTTTTGAGGTTAAATGTATTGAGCCAATCGGGGATGGGGGACGCCTGAATGGCGGCAGGAGCGGGAGTTGCGGACTTACACAGCCTTTTTATTTCGACACCGACCCCAGTTAGTTCTATGAATAAAATGGTACACTTCGACCGGACTGAAAGCCCGCAACGCCTGCTATAAAATACGCTAAGATTAAAAACTCTGTTGAGGAAATTCTCATTTGAGTGGTCGCTGCGAAGTCATCATTTGACGTCAAGGAAATATGGCCGCCCCATTTCGCTTTTTGTCTCCCCGTTCGTTATCTGGCATGATCCCAAAACCCCGAAGGTTTTCTTATAAGTAGGCCCTCGCTTATTACTGCGTGCAAAATTCACGAGTGATATTCCGCCCCTGAGAAAAAAATTTTTCATTGTTGAATATTTGCGCTTAATTTACAGTAAATGCGATCGTGAGGTTATCACAATGAATACAACAGCATTCTGGGAATCAGAACGTGTTTTCCTGTTTGTTATTCGAGGCTCTATTGTGCGTAGCGTTCCCCAAGGGGAGCAGGGGTCGCAGCGTGGCGTGTGAGGCTTCGTTACAACTGAAAACGGGGCGGTTAGGTTGTAAATCAAAAATGTCAATGTATGGCAGAAACAATAACATCGCTCTCGCTACTTATCGGAAGCATTTCCGTGTTAAATAGCTTCCACCAATTAATGTAATGTATGAGAGTTATCGAGGCGGCTGACGGGGCGAGTTGTAATGTATTCTTGCCAGCGCTCCAAGCGCTGCTGCCGTGACCGCGGCACATTCAAGGCGATAGCCTGCGAGAATTGTCAACAGAGATTAGGTTAGACAAGGCCTCAAGGATTATCGAAGCTTTATCGCAATTGACCTTCCTCGTCTAGACTGAATCAAAACTATGTTCCGTGCTGAGGTTATGTGCTTTTGCGGAAAGGTATGTACCTATACCTACCTATTTTTATGAATTCGGTAGGCACGGTGACAAGACTTTTACTCTTACACCTACGACGTTTAGAACTGTCACAAAAATTATGACTTCGATTAAAACGACCGCAAAGCGACTCGACTCGATTGTTATTGACATGCTACTTATGACTCTTCCGAGGACCTCTGACATACTGACTTACATTGTTAACAAAAGTATTGAGACCATGACTTTCCCAACTGACTGGAAAATCGCTCAAGTGACTCTGTTACCTAAAAAACCGAATCCTACGAATCTATCCGAACTCCGCCCTATAAGTATCCTTCCTTGTACGTCTAAGATAATCGTCTAAGAGAAAGGGTGGTTTGCGAACAGCTGTCCGAATACCTGGAGAAAAGCAGCATCCTACCTGAACTGCAGTCGGGCTTTCGCAAGGGTCGGTCGACAGTTACTGCGTTACTCGATGTAGTCGATAATATCCTACAGGCTCGGGATGCTGGTAAAAGTACTATATTAGTTCTTTTAGATTTCTCCAGGGCCTTTGACTGTATTAGTGTACCCTTGCTAAGATGTCCTATTACGGGTTTGATGTCACTGCGATAAATTGGTTTAGTAGTTATTTGTCTGGACGTGCGCAGGCAGTTGCGTTGCGTAGGGTGGATGGTAGTACTCTGTGGTCCTCTCTTTGTCCTGTAACAAGGGGTGTACCGCAGGGTTCGATCCTCGGTCCCCTTCTTTATATTGTACAGTGCTGACATTACTCACAGTATAAAAAACAGCAGGTACCACCTTTACGCGGACGACTTGCAGCTTTACCTCTCCAGCGCACCGTCGGACACGACAGCCGCCGTAGACGCTATTAACGAAGACCTAAATCGTATTTCCTCTTGGTTCTCAATCCCAGCAAGTTGAAATATATGGTTTTTGGATCAAGACATCAAATCCGTAGTACTCTTGATGCCCTGACTACCAGCAGTATTGCGGTCGTGGGTGAACCAATAGAGAGGGTGGTAGAAGCAAATAACCTTGGCCTTCTTATGGACGGCAATTTGCGCTTTGAGAGCCACATACTTAGAGTAGTGAGCAACTGCTTCTACCGCCTTAAAGTTCTATATAACATACGTGATTACCTAAGTGTCGATTTGCGTGTTGAACTTTGTGAATCACTTATATTATCTAGATTAAACTATTGTGATGTTGTCTACGACGGCTGTATTGTTGGTAGGTCTAAGAGGTTGATACAACGTGTGCAAAACGCAAGCGCACGTTTTTGTTTCCGCGTCCCTCCCCGCTCCCACATCACTCCGTACTTAAAGAGACTCCAACCTATCTTTATAAAAAAATTCAATGGTCGAAAAGTGCGCGCAGGTTTAAGGCAGTCGCTGTCGTGCCTATGCACCGGACTGCAGCATTCAGAGGGAGTTTCACCTGAAACTCCCTCAAACCTTTGCGGCGTCCAAGTGCTGGAACGATCTCCCTCCTCCTATCCAACGGGCGTCTATCAGGTATATACCTTTAGGCGCAAGCTTAAGGGTTATTTGTTGACGCTCCAGAAATCGTTTTCCTAATCCTCATCCAGCACTTACCCACATAAATATGCCAACCTGTTGATTTTAAAATTACCTTTCTATTTTGGCCATTTATATTACTCTTTTTTTTATATCAAGGCTGTATATCAGTATTTATGAATGCATTTTTATTTCATTTATTTTTTTCTTGTGTCGCTAAAATTATATAAGTAATTTACACGTATATATTATTTTTGTACGGCGTTCCGTGACTCACTGACGGTACTGGCTGAAAATCAGCGCTGTAGGTGTCTGACACCTCAGCATAATGCTGAGCCAGTGTCCGTTTCACTGCCGCGCACATACCCTTATAATCTGTGCTGCCGCGAGGACACAGCGCGATTTTTTTTTCCTGTTTTGTTGCTTTATTTTATCTTTGTATATTTGTGTCTTCTGTGTAGTGAATAAATGTCTTTCTTCTTCTTCTTCTTCTATACCAAGCGTTTGCTGATGGCGGGTTAGGTACTTTAATGAATTGGTGATAAGATTTCAGAAAGTATTTCATATGTATGACGTGCGAGGATTTAGCTTATGAATAGGGAAAGAAGCGACCAGTCTGAGGCCCGGCGTGGCGAACCCTATCGATTTTCCGAAAAGCCAGAGCCGCCGCTAAAAGCTTCGTGTTAAAAATACTTAAATAGGTAGAGCAAGGCGTCGCTTCTAGAATCGATGTGATGCATAATGTACACAGGAAAATGGCTATTAAAGTGCTAAGGTTTAAGCAAAGTTGGCTATTTATAGAGGTTTCCTAGACTGTTTTCCTTTCTAAATTATATCCACATATTTTAAATGTTATCTTTTAAAATATCAATTTTCATTTGGATTTGCTTGGGGTCTTGGACAAGTTATCGTCCTAATTTTTAAGAAAACTCCAAAATATGCAGAATAGTTTAGTTTCAAAAATAACATGTTATGTAAGTGAACCATGGTTCACTAGAGTCAAATAATTAGGATAGACCATATTTTTACCATTCATTCAAAAACCATTTCGAGGATTGGGGTTTAAATAAAGTTTTATACCAATTGCTTTTTAAAATGCTCAAAATCTTCGGAGAATTAAAAAAAATCAGTTTGACCTTTGTTAGACATTCGATTTTTACTGGAAGTTCTTGTAGGTATTTCTAAATTACGTTTTGCTATACACATGTAGCAAATTTTGTTGTACAAATTTATTTATTTTTACTTAAAGAGGCCACCTGCAATACCTTTTCCAACATTTAAGTTATATTCTTTAGATTATGGCTTGTTTTTAGCTTTTCAGTTAATATTATATTTTTTAAAGCAGTCGGGTCGGGTTTATTGATTTTTTAAATTTATTGATTTTTTTCAAATTACTTTTATTCCCTAGGGTTGAAATGCATCACTTTCATCCCGCTTCTAAGATAAACAAACAAAGTAGGTCGACATTCAGAGTAGGTATTATGAGACATGAAAAATCTTTGTTATTCTTCCGGTCCGTAGGGTTAAAAATAGAAAAACTAATCAGGCATAAAGAGGTTAATAGTAGACTCACCTTATCAAAAGCAAGGGGTCGGTGTCGCGGCACGTCAGCAAGTTCCATGGCGTCGGAGGGGCGGGGCGGGGAGAGCGGGCGCGGGGGCAGCGCGCGCGCCGCTAGCCGACCTCCATGGGCGTCTGCCGCCGGGGCCGCATGTCCGCGCCCGCGCTGCGCCCCCGACACCTGCCAACACCACTTCCTTTAGCTACTTTGATCAACTGGGCACTTAACAGATGCCAATACATCACGGTTCAAATGCGGACTTAGCACATTCAGCGGCACTAATACGACTGACACATTTAAGTTAGCTCTCAGTGCATCCCTTTGTTATGTTATGAGACTAGTAAGATAGAACCACACTTATGGATAAAATTACCTATTTGTCAGTCATGTTAGGGATATTAACTAACAAGAATGACCCAAAGACGTATCTATCCAAGCGACATTGTAACCTATTGATTTCTATATCGCTGTGTTTGTTCCCGCCTTGCCAAGAAAGGGAAGGAAAGAAGAGACAGCATAGAACATGATTGACATGAAATCATGCACGATTATTTACATTATTCGACATGTTTTACGGTCGATTTTCTTTTATTATGAGTTTGCCATATTTCGGCGCTGCAGTCTCCCAAACCGTAATTACTGAAACATGTAAAATGAAAGCAATTTAAAAATCCATCCGTTTACAATATTGTTTAAAACCGATTGAACATAACTACGCCTTCTACTAGCGACTTTGGTCAATATTTAGAAAAAAAAAAAAATTCTCTAACCTTAATTCTACCCTCGGACGTCCTATTTACAGATGTATAGGGCTGTGACTAAAAAATTACACGTCATGTCACTTTATTTTTTCCATTCTAGTATCTTACGCAAAACCCTATGCTTCCTACCACTTAATACATAATTATTGTATTAGAGTCGAACAAATCGATAGATTAATGAGTCGCGAGAATGAATATTAGCTAAGCGAGTAGAGCATGACAAAAAGTGTTTACTATGTACACTTACAGACGGACGGTAGCTAGCTCATCTTTTTACTAGTACTTTTTATTTTCCTCGGCTGACTAACTTCATAATTATCGCAGAATCGATAACTAACAAAAAAGTTGTGAGGTAAAAATAGCGGAGGAATTGAGTCTACGTTATAGGTGTCAGCCTCACAATGTAGCGGTTGGGAAATAGCACGCAAACGATAAATCGACGTCATACTTAAATAAATAAATATTAGGAGACCCTCTTACAAAATTGACCTAGGCTCGTCTAAACTCCTGGCTTGTACAGTCGTGATATGGAAAGGCTAGTCTCGTTTTAACTCTAGTTCAATACCTACTAATAAGGTCAAATACTGACGAAACTTTTCATACCGCGGCTATACCTACGTACTATCCAAAGAATTTATGTACTTTCGGAAAAAATGGAACCCTGGCCCAAAGAACCGTGTCACAGTCACATTATAAATCAAATCCTTAAAAGTGCCAAACAAATTGTTTTATAAAGTCATTGTGATATGGGTTGCATTTTTCCGATGATTGTATAACTTGTATACCTTAATTATTTAGAACGAATATTCGTGTTTATCTAAAATATTTGCCCTTATCGAGGAACAAATTTATTTATTTATTTCTTTATTTATTTTCAGGCAACAAGGCCCATAGATAAATACCTTACTGACTAAAATACATATATGTATAACAATATCTTAAACTATTTTGGCGACAAACCGGGACCTATGGAATTATGGTCCAATGAGACCCTAACCCTAGATTAAAATTGTCAGGGTAACTTCACAAAAGTATAATGAGCAATAGATAATTACCACAGTTACATATACTCGTATACTTACATGAGGTAAAACAATATATGATCTTATAAAAATTTATCACTGACATACTTTATAACTGGAAAATTTGGAATATGATTACTCGCTAAAATAAAAGTAAAGCGATGCCACGGTCTGTAGAACGATCAATAATTCATAGCAAAACCGATCTTTCCTTGGTGTGAGTGTGAACGAACTACTTGAAATAGCTACCTGTGATTGATGAGATCAATTTATTTAAATATATAAGTATGTGTCCCGCCCGAGTTGTTTCATTAAATTACGCATGTCTGCCGTACCCTATAGCTCACTTTGTAACTAGGGTTGCCAAGTATATATAAAACAAATTTATGTAAAATAATTATACTATTTCCGAGGCTGCTATTGCTAATATATAAGGTGATGCAAAATTACAAGAATAAGTATTTTTAATATGTTTAAATTCATATTTGATGTTATTTTGAAATATTTTCTACTTTACGAACATTTTTTATAAGTCGTCAGAGCTTGAATATATTTGTTACTAACGACCCGCCCTGGCTTTTCTCCAGTTAATATAATCTAAAATATAGCGTGCCCATCTGGAATTAAAAAAAACTAGTAACTAATTTTACAGTCTTCGCCTGAGCAACAGAAATGTTTTTTCTTTATAAGTGGAAACTGTTTTGGCTAATGTAATTTTAAGTTATGGTTGTATCTTAATGTGTTATTTTTTGCTTTGTTTGTTTCCCAAATAAATAATTTACCTTTCAAATGGTGAATTATTTTTTCAAATAGGTGCCGTGGCTTCAGAGGACTTACCTCCACAAGCACCAAGCTCACAAAATTCGCACTCTCTCTTTATAATATTATGTATTATAAATAAGATTTTTTTCGAAGGGACCTATAGGTACGTAGTTAGCCTCTGACGGCTTTGACTACTTCACCGGAGAGGGCGAGCTCATGAGGGGAGACGAGTTAGTTAAAAAATAAATCAGATTTATACTCGCCCTATTGCTCCCATTCATATTTTGTTCATTGATGATGAATGATTTTTCTCCTAAAAATTTAGTAGTTTCGCCTACTATATTATATGCGTACTTATAGTAGTCGAACCCGTAATATAGTAGGACATTACTAGCACATCGTTGTGGCCCAGTCAAAAGCATTTTAGAAACATCTGTAAAAGTATAAAAACACTCTCGTGTTGACATGCGACGTTGTGTCAAAAGTTCAAGTCAATTAATTGACTGCTTTTCGAGTTTTGCGTTTTGCGAGCACAAACATGCGGAGGCTGAATTTTTATATGTAAAGAGTTAATAGGGTTAGTTTAACCTTATTTGTATTTAGGTGCTGGAGCAGTGGCGTTAGCCTCCGGAGTACTCCGGACCCATCACCGCACGGCGCGACGCCGCCCCACGGTGGCGGGCGGCGGCGCGGCGCCGTGGTGATGGGTCTCTTATAGTTACAGGTTCATAATAGTGAGGTGCAGGTGAGCGTAGGATGGGTTGAAAGAACGTGTATAACTTACGTTGTTGTGATCGTCGTCTACATCGTCCATTGACTGGAAACAGACTTATGTCGACCTATAGGGAGTAAACTGCTAGACTGCCAATAGATTAAGTGACCGCGAGTACATAATTGTTACTGTGGGGTTATTTATTAAACGTAGTTTTACGCGTTATTTGTAATTTTCTAACCAATTTATTTAGCGAGTTGAACAGTGATTCAATTCGTGTTTATAACCAGCTAGTATGGAGCTATTTATGAATTTATCGCGGATTTAAATAGAGGTATCTGTGCAATAGCACACATAGTACTCACTTGCTCTATGACATATGTACGAGTATTTGCGCTGGTAACCGTATTTTGTTTTCTTACAGATTGTCCTTTGCTAACACGGGCCATAAGTATATCCCTAACTTTAATCGAATCTTATGTTTGTACCAACGCAACGTGGACAAAAATATACCTGTCCAGTAGAAACAGATTTTAGTACGCTCAATAATATAAGGTACTAATCAATCTACACCCGGCCAAGTCCGCAATAACAATGAAATGAAGTTAGCGTGCGCGTGCGCGATCCAAACCAGCTCATTAAACTAGACACAGAATAACCACCTTCCCGCATAACCACATAGCATAGGTAATACTTAGCAAATCATGGCGATACAATCCAGTACATTACAGGTGTATCCACGGTTTATCATTATCGCATACGCAGGAAATAAAACGCTCACGTATAAATAAAAACAGTCTATGATACCTTGATAAGCCATGCTGATGAATTCACGAATTCATCTACTGATGTCATTGGATTGTCGTGTTATCTGAAAAGTTCGACATCGTGTTAAAAACTGTGGTACGTTTGTACTAACCCTAAATTACTGATAGATCAAAACAAACTATTTTTGGAGTAGGCATGAAGTTGTAACACTGATATATAAACTGGAGTTGTCGATAGAATAATGAAATCACTCACCTCAAATACTGAATAGCTAAATCATAAGTGTTACGAATGCGTTGCGTTCGCGGGATTAACAACACGATGCAAAACATGTGCGTACACTAGTTATTCTAACGGCACGAGCGCACGAGCAAACGATTTCGGACGCCATTCTGGAGAGATTCATTTGACGGGCAGCAGAAGACGGCCGGCGCGCGGTGCGGTTTATAAATTGCTATTGTTTAGCAAACGACAGGCTCCGAGCACCTCGTAATGTCGTCTGATAAAGCAGATAACGCTAAAATCTCTTCTCAAGTCGTAAATTTTCGACTCACGGGGGAATTTCGGGAGGCTTAAACACCTTTAGATAAGTGAGATAAGTAGGAGCGCGAGGCATCAGCCACCACACCATGCCTCGTTAATAACTAATATGATTCTGACCTGAATTTTAACGGAATATGTTTCCTTTTAAGGTGAGCTCATTTCCATAATACCTAGGCTACGCGGGAGTATAATTAGGCATATCTCATTTCTGTAGTTGCTTCTCTTGTAAGATAAATTCAAATTGTAAAAGTCCATCATTCTCTTATCTTACTCTTTCTTTTAAATTGTCACACGCTTCCTGATCTTCGGATCTATTCGAGAAGATCAAATAGGCAATAGTAATTTGATTTCTCCATCCCTTATTGTGCTCATTTCGTACACGTCATTAACAACTTTATATAACCCTATTTACAAACGAATGGTAATTGGCGCCAGTAAATGATTGACTGTTTTATTAGGTGTTCTGGCATTAAATATTACACATTGACGCACCTACCGCATGTCGGTGAACCCAGATATATTTGGAACGGCCTTCTCGTGGCCCCTAGTACACCGCACGTTGCCCATAACCTGTACATATTCAATACAATCAACAGATACTTACACGCAAGAACGCATACGAACAGTGTTGGTAAAGAAGAAGGCAATTCATTCACGTTTACAAATCGGAATGCCTATTTATTTTGGGAATAGACGAGTAATTTGCTGAGGAATCTCAGTGCTGAAAATGTAGCAAATTATTATGCTTTAGTAACGTTGGAATAAATTTAGGTGTTTTACATCGAGGATTACTATTTTTAACTGTATGTGGGTGTTGATAATTGTAATATAATTAATAGAATTCCCGTCAATCTATCAGATATCAAATTAAGTTAGTTACGACTAATATAAATACGAGTAGTAAAGGCATTAAAAGCAAGACACCGGAGTTACTGATGTAATACCAATACTTATAGGGGCTAGTAAAGTACCATTCCATTTGTCATTGCCGCTTTGGCTTAAATGGACACCATTCTTCGTTTTAAGGTGACATTCACATTACGAAATAATTTAAATTCACGCGCGACCGCCGCCTAACTGCCGGAGCTTGATTTTGCATTTTAAAACGTTGATGAGCTTGAAATAAATATCACAGTTACCTAGCTCTTTTTGTGTTGTTGCTGTTAGCTACATAAGTATACGAGTATTTACGTCAAACGCTGTTTGAAGTAAACAATATAAGGTAGTTTTAGATGTAGATTAGTATAGACGTGTGAAATTGTCGTCAGTGTGTACAGAGTCATGCCAGTGATGATTTATATTTGGGTAGTAGATTAGATATACATATGGTCAAGGCAAAGTTTTTCCTCAATAATACCAAGATGTGATCGTACCTACTTGTACCGCTTGAATTCTCAGTTTAAATGCTGACCAATGCAGCCTCATTACTGGCAAAAGTATTTGCATAACAACACCGGAAGCCGTAGCGACGAGCGTAAAGTGTGTTTGCAATCTTTATTAACCACTATTGCCTCATAAACCAATGCGTTATTTATCGTTGAGTGGCAAAAACACGCTGTGTAAGTGGTTAGCGGGGAAACTGGTCTGTACTTTGAAAAACTAAATTTAAAACACAATTCGTGTTTCTTTCGCGTCCTGGTTACAATACTGTTGCGTGAATGAGACTTACTAATTATGTTTAGAATTCCTTGTTACGTAGTAGTCCTGTTATGAGAGTGATTGAATATAAACACATTTGTTTACACGGCAGGCACGTGCTCGGGACAAAGGGAAACGTGAATAGGTGCCTTTGATTAATTACGCGATTAATATCTGTTCGGAAACAAACGGCCACGAAACAATGCTTCTCGCACTTGCTTGTTCTTGGCGGCTTAGCGGCGAGGTTGGCCCAATACGGCTTCCAGGGGGAACGCGTTGAGTTTTAAAACAGAGGCACTTTCCAAACAACGAATTACAATTGGTATATAATTTGTTCTTGTGTGTAAACTTTTTACCTGACTTTCTTAATCTGGGGTTTTTACGAATAATTGCCGTACAAATATAGTAAAACGGAATTTCACAATTTACGTAGTTACTTACTAAGAAATATAAACAAACTAAAAATAAACATATTTTTAAACTCCTTTCGTTAAATGACGTTCTTCATGAAGATGTCGTTGTTATTCAAAATGTCCACACATTAACTGAATACAATATCCGTGATAGCCTCTAGATCACATGTAGTGTACAAACCACATTTTCTTAATACACAAAGCTCTTGTTGTACCAGTCACAGACGTAGACCTAACATCCTGCACCTACCTCGCCCCGGGGAGGTGACCCCCCGATCCCGAACAATGACAGCCGTCGTCTGAACGAAACGTCTTTTCCCATGGACGGTTTGGTGAGAACACATTTCGTCTCGTCGCCGGTCGTTATGGGCCAATTAACACCGATCTCCGCGACCTCTGCGTGTCTCCAATCTGTTGTCTGCGATCCGAGACTTGAGCGCTAATCTAAGCACTTAAGCACGATTCGATGACAGTTTGGATTCGTAATTTAGTCAGAAAACGTAAGTTACACAGCGAGCTATATGGAAATGTTATTTTCAAGAAATAAGCTCCAAGCTCATGTAAACATTAGCCTATTGAGAAATTCTAGATCACGGGTATATCTTCTAAACCCCAGTTTAATCTACAAAAACTAAACATAATTATGTAGACACAGGACATCCGAAGTATTCAAGCAAATCGTTTATCGTTCGTTCCATTATTAATACGTTTTTCTAATTGCAATATAAAAACAATAAACGATCAACGGAGCATATTAGTGAGTTGGTCAATCATTGTTTCTCATTTCTAAGCAACTTAAATACGGTATGATTTTATTCAAGTTAACCTATGTATTAAACATATTATGGGTCTCAACTTACTCTCTAACCCGTGTATATCTTAAAGTAGTGTCTAGATGCATGCTCTGAGATTTGTATCGGGGCAGGAAACCAAGATTAGATGACCAACCAAGACAGGGAGCCTTGTTATATAACAGCTACTCACTAATCCACGGGCCAGATGGTTTGTACCGCATCAACATAATCTAACACAGCGCAGCTCTAACAAAGGATAATTAGGTGCGATAAAGGACTGGAAACTAACCGATAAGGCATCGGAGCAGCTGGATGCGCAGCACACGGCCGTTAATGACACCGAGAGCCCGTTCGGAAGAGTTCAGACAAATCGAAGTCAGGCGCGTGACGTAGCGAGACTGACCACGACTGAAACTGTTTTCGCGCGTGATACTGGTAACATTACCTATCATGAAAGGGAACAAAGCGCGGGGCACTCGCGAGGCCGAGGGCGACTGAGCACGAGCAGCCGCGGGATACGTTACCTAGCGAGCGAGGAGAGCTGGGAGTCGTGTGTGGCGTCGGGCGCGGTCGGCGCTAGGGGCGCGTCGCCAGCGCGCGCGGCAGCGACGGCGGCTCGCGCACTGCCGGCCGCGCCGCGCGGCCGCGCCGCCCGGGCCCGCGCACGCGCTCCGGGCTCCCCGGGCCCCCGCGCCCGCCCTAGCCGGGATACCAACCGCGTTATCGAAAATACTCGCGCTCTAATCATCAACCTACAGTTTTCAATATTCAGCTCGCTAATAAAATCGGAGTACCTAATCGAACTACATGGACCGTAAATAGATGAGCAAAACCTAATCTTAACTAATTTTAATTTACTAAAAAAGACTTTTTGTTTTGTCATAAGCTTGCAAAGTAGCTTTATACGTTTAAATCTACAACAAAATTTGCGGTCTACAACCTATCATAATCTTAGCCAGCAAATAACACCCACCAAAAACTAACAGGGCGTAATAACCCGCAAATCCATTTCGATCGCAAAATCCCGCCGCGCTGGCGTTGCCCCGCCGCCGGCAACCCAGTCACTCGCAAACTGATCGGCCAGATCCTCGATTGGAATGAAATTTATGACAGGTCGTGGATCTATTATCGACTGCGGCAATGCCACGGCAATCGCTTCGGCCGTCTAATAAACGTAGCCCCCCGACATGATCGGAACTGGATTAACGGAGCATTGATTTACATTGGCTTTGGACGATAAGGGTAGATATCTATAGTTTATGAAGAGCTTAATTGATTTTGCGGAACTTGATATAAGTACCTATGCCTTTACACCAACGTTTAAGGGAACCCTAAATACTTTTAAGTAATAGTTAAACATGTGTTAAACAATGTTTTCACTAAAAAGTGTTTGAGCGAGTCACTTAACTAAAGGTTGGTAAAAACGGGCATTAAGTAATTCTTATTAATCCTAACTAGTACAGTAAATGCGAAAGTATTTTTTTGTTTGACTTTCTTAAAGTTAAAACTCCGCAACATTTTGGAAAGGCATATTTAAGTAAGCCTGTACGTTTTGCGTTTGAATTATATTATAAATACATTACATACATTACATTACATTACATTACGTACATTATTTATTTACTGACAATCTAATTTTTTTTTTACATAAGACTGAACAGTGGTTGACCTCGATCTCACCTGATGGAAAGTGCTGATGAGGCCAATGATGTAGGTAGCTCACTGGTTCAGTAGATTCACTTTAGCCAATAATTGATTTGAATTTTCGTATTTAAAACTGAAGTTAAAGCGGTTAAAGGGTAAATTTCCGGGCGATTCAACCGCCGTCATTAGTATTTTGACGAAATAAATGACACCTACAGGAGCGTCCTCACTGAGGGCATTCTTACCCGAGCATTTGTAAACGAGCAATAATTCCAATAATTTGTAAGCTTTGTACCCTCGGCTCGCTCGGGACGCTCCTTACCAGCAACTTCTGATGTAAACAGAAGCAGAACCGGGGGTGTAGTTTCTATTAGCATCGGAAGTTGCCGTATATAGTGTCGTGCCGTAGTGTGTGATTTCGTCAATCTATTGAAAACACTAATGACAGCGTTTGAAACGCCCGGAAATTTCTGAAATACTCTTCGGAAATACTCTGAAAATCGAAATTCGATAGTTTCTCTTTCTTCTTTTAATATTATAAGTCAAGTTACTAATTATCTTATGGCATTATGCCGAGAGGCACTCTTCCATACAGCACGATGGCATTTCAGTAAGCGTAGGGTAGGACATCCAAAAGTTTCAAATTTACTTAGTGTTATCCTCGTATGCCAGGCAGGTGTGTAAAAAGTGTAAAAATACCGCCAAGGACGCGGCTTTGTTGTTGCAGTTTATCTGTGCGGCGACTGGGTTTGATTGTGCCACTTTCATTTCCGTTTGATCCCAAATACTTATCGGAAAAATGTGACGCAGCGTTTAAAAATTTAATTGTTCTTAAAGTAAAAATGTACATAATTTGCTTTGACTCACGACTGAGTCGGTAAAGAATTATACTTTGTAAGTCTCCTCTACGTACTGAAAAAAAATCTTTGAAAAAAGATTTCAAAATCATGCCACATGCACTAACTAAAGCTGTAATATTTATGTACGTCGGTGTGGCACAATAGTAGCTAACTGTCTACAGCATTTAAATTCTAAGGCGACTATTCAAATGCAACTGATTGGATTACCGTTTGGACTTTTAACTGTCCGCGTCCTCATGGATTGCATACGGTGCATCACGTCACGCGTCGGCGGGCAGGCGAGTCGCGCCCTCTCTGAATAGTCAATGTTTACACTGAGGTGAACCGGTATGCGGTACGCCGCCTCACCTCAAACACACTAGCTATATTTTAACAATAGATATAAGTACAGATCTTTAAAGGTTTTTGTCATTTTCTCGAAAACTATAAAATTTGAATACTTCGTTTTAATTTATAAGTAATTATAAAAAAAAACAGATTTTTCGGTTCACTAAACTTCGGAGATAAGGGGGGCACGATAATTTCTTTAGCATTTTTGGTTATAAATCAAGAAGTACGTCACGGAAAATTATAAAAAAATAGTTTTGAAATGTGCAGACTGAGCCCTTTCATAAGACACCCCCCTTGCTATAATAAAATCACTTTCATTTTTCAACCCCCATTCTAGACCCCTTTTCAATTATTTATAAAATTATTTCATTTTTTTTTTACTAAAATCAGATGCGGACTAGCAAGTTATGCAACTATGCCAAATTTTAAGTCGATAGCTTGTGTAGTTGCTGCGAAAAACTGCTGTGACGTACAGACAGACAGACAGACAGACAGACAGACAACAAAGTCTCACCATAAGGGTTCCTGTTTTACCATTTTGGTACGGAACCCTAAAAATAGCCTATATTAAATAGGTAGTCCAGGGATAATTTAGGTTCCTATTTGTAAAAGATTTTTTAAATTCGGTTCAGTATTTCCAGAGGTAACCTCCAACATACAAACATACAATTTTACCTGTTTCTAATATTATGTACCTATAAGTATAATAATGTAGGTATATAGGCTAGACAATGTATTTATCATACTGGTCAATACTTGTAGTATTTATATCTCAGTGATCTTGACGTATATTATTTTATTATTAATGCATTTATTTCAGAGTCATAGTTCCATATATTGTTAGTAACATTGAATCTTATTCTATATTAGTAGTTAATTTAATTATATTTAATTATATATAAGTATAACCTGCCAGGAACGCAGTAACCCTTGCCTTGAACGGGTATGCGCGTTTTTACAGTAGAAAGAAAGAAAGAAAGAAAGAAAAGAAAGAAAGAAAATAAGTTCATTTGATAGGCATTTAGCAGGTATACGATACGAGCATTGTTTAAAGCACAAGCATTAAGAGCTGCGTCGATACAACAAAATCGAAGTAGCTTTTACGCACCGTAATTTAAGCAAAATAAGTATATGTAGGTATATAACCCATTACAATATGGTTTCTCATCTTTATACGCAGCAAAGGCGACCTCCCTCAATGGATCGATCTAGCTACTAAGGTCGAAGATCGTGCTGCAATCCGAGCGCACTCGGGCCAAATTGCACAGACTAGGTCGATAGAGCTCGCTAGATTTTGTTATGTAAGTAAGTAAGAGATATCAACACCACCAAGTGTATGCCATGTGCCATGACATCAAAGGGGTAACTAGTCATCTGCTGCAATGGATCCGCGCTTAGTGGCTCTACATGACTAGTAAATAATAGAATGGAAATACAGCGTCGATAATAATATATCATCGTCAGGTCAGTAATTATCGTAAAAGGCGAGTCACTAATCAACCTAATCATTTAAATAATATATTACGGGTATAGGAAGCCATCTTAGTGTGAAGTGTGAAGCCACCTTCAAAAATATTGCGACGTCATCAAAATTGCTAGAATTACTTCTAAATAAAGCAACCACAATAAACGCGGCTCAGTGAAGCGCATTAGAACTCCGGCGATAAAGCTGAGGCAATAAAACTCGCGAGCAGAACCGTTACGTCCAGTAATTGGCGATCGCCGGGCATAACGGCAAATATTACTATCGTGGTGCAAAGGTAAATAATGCGTCATGGTGACTAAAATCGCTCAATGCATTTTAGGGCCGTATTAATAAACTCGTCTCAACTCTGATCCCCGTCTCAAGATACGTCAAAATAAACGTCATTCCATAGAAAACTGTCATTTTTGACGCATCTTGTGACGGGGATCTCAGCCAAGATTAGTTTATTAATACGGCCCTTAAGTACTTAGTCGGTAGAAAACATGAACCGGTTCACACTTGCACGGTTTATCCGACTCAGTTTTCTGATTCGGTTTACCGTATACCTGCGTAAACACTTAAACTACGTAAACATGTACATCGAAAATAAACAAATCGGTTTTTTTTTTGGAAACCGTAATACTTAGGAAGGTACCTATTTTTTTTTCATAATATGTTGACGCAACGTCGTGGATTGAAAAAACTATTGGTGTATGTACTAGGTACGAGTTACTTTATAATTGTGCTACTACGAGTATACAGCGGAAGTTTTCCGTTCGATCTCGATGGGGTTTCATAAGGAAATTAAAAAATGCAAATACCTAAGTTTATTTTTGTTATGTGGGTTACGTAGATATAACTAGGCATAATTACGGCAATTAAGTACTTAAAATGGTTTAAAAATTTGCTTGGCAAAAATAGGTTTGAAAGAGTGGAACTCTGGAACTTCTTTCAATCGCACTCAGAGACGTCAATTAATTTTTAATTTTTATTAAATTGCTGCGTCTTACGGCCGCACTCAGAGACGTCAATTAACTTTTAAGTTTGATTAAAGTTGCTGCTGTCACTTTCTTTGTTATAGCAATATAACAAGACGCAGCAACGTTAATGAAACTTGAAAATTAATTGATGTCACTGAGTGCGGCTGTTATTCTATTGCTATAGCAAATAAAGTGGCAGCAGCAACTTTAATCAAACTTCAAAGTTAATTGACGTGTCCGAGTGCGGCCGTTTATTCTCAAGTTATCATATTATTAATTTTTGGTAGAACTTGGATCATGTAGCCAATCTCACTCCGAACAGCGCCCTCATTTTACAGAAACCTTTTATTGCCATCCTATAAGTACAATCGACACATTTGATTCCAACACAATGTAATAATTAGAATAGGTAGTAAAAACTCCATTAGTGACGTCGACTTTGACAAAGTTCCATATGGTGATCAAGCAATCAATTTTTTAACTGTTTGTTAATAAAAAGCGCGAACTGATTATGAGAACTAAAGAAATGAGGAATGAATTCCCATTGGTCACATGGAACTTTAGATTACGTATACATTTTGTTTCGATGTGATGAACGTTGTCTATCTCAATACAAAAAGCATTGTTCTATGAAAAAAAATTAATTACCAAAGACCTACTAAGTACCCAGTGATCATAAAACATATCTGCACCGGGTTATTCGAAAACAAAATCGATTAAATAGAGGAAAATGTGTCACGAATCGTTCTACGGAAGCTCGGCTCACACGCGATCCGGTAGTTTCGCGACCTGCCGGCCATTTGGTCGATACCATCAGCCATTATCCGTGTTCAGACTGGGCGAGCAGTTAAGCACCCAGCGGGTTCTAGTGTGTAGCTGCAGGGTTAAATCGCTCAGTCTCGGCACGGTTTAGTTCCCTGCAATGGCGTCCCTTGCCGAGGTTTGGTTTAAACGGTTATTACAGCTCGCTTTGATGGTACTGTGTCGGCACACCCATGTCAGCTTCGAGGTTTTGGACCTAGATAGAACATACATGGAACATACCTACGAGTATAGTCAAAATTATATTTCCGCCGAGTCTGATTTCGATACATCATCGTCAAATTGTTTAGTGCGACTAGCTGCAACGGACTTCGTCGTCCCACGGGAACAGAGATTTTTTTCGGGATAAAAGGTAGCTTCATGTGAATCCATGCTGTCTCCATTCCAATTTCATCCAAATCTGTCCAGCCGTTTCAGTGTGAAGGAACAACAAACATAATAAGTCACACACACATAAACTTTCGCATCCTACTGTAGGATATTATACTTAAATGAGAAAGTTCAAGGTTGTTTGGGTTTCAATCACGTCTAAACGGCTAAACGGATTGGATGCCATTTGGCACGGAAATATACGACTTAACACGAAGGTATTTTTATTCCGGAAATTTTGACAGTTCCCGCGGGAAACTCGATAAACGACTTCTACGCGGACGGAGTCGCCGGCAAAAGTTAGTTTATAATACTAGTGTGACAAAAGTAGAAAAGGTATTAGTTACAAAAAAGCAAATAAGGGTAGGTGCAATAACACGACGTAAATGTTCTTATATTGCAATTTTAATATATTATGCGTAAAACAACAGATTATTATCAACCTTAAAAACGTTAACTCTAAATTACTATTTAACTAAAGTACTTGAAATAATATAAAATAGATTGGAATGCTTGGATAATGTTGGACGTAAGTCAAATGCAATGACATTAACAACGGACTAAAATGTAATGTAATGTAATGTTTTACAAGCAAAGCAGTTATCACAAATGGGGGATCTCTCACAGAAATTCAATTGTTTCGTAAATTCACAGTTACCACTTTAGGTATGGTATGATTCAACCTAAGCTTCAGTTTTATATAACGTAGTTTAACATATCACTTTTATACTGATACAACTAAAAATAAGTACCTACACAACGTAACTTTTAAAGACTTATAAACAATTTCATCTATGTAAATAGTATTTTCACAACATTTATGTAACAATTTGTTTCTCGAAATACTTTAAATAATATGAAATGAGATACAAGAAACTTTTGTATATAAATTGTACCGAAATAAAATTACAGGGAAATACTTGGGTGTCTTGAGAGCGAACTTAAGCGCGCGACTTATCTGACTTGATGAACTTGTCCAACTCTGCATCGCTAGCTGGGTCGACTTGAGACAGTTGGCGGAAGCTCTCATCGTCCACGAAGCAGATCTCATGGCCGTCAGGGTCTGCTAGGATGATGACTCGCACAGTAGCCTTGCCCGGGGTGTCCAGGGAGATGAGGGGGGTGAGTATCTTCTCGTTCGCTGCTCGGATCTGGCTGTCGATGGTCGGTTGCTCTTCGAATGGACAGGCGAAGGCGATGCGGCCGTAGGCTTTCCCGCGGTTGATCGGTTCATCTGTAACATTCAAGATACATTTACATTAAAAACGGATTCCTTCAAAGGCTACGAAAGCTGGGTCACGAGGTTTATTTACTATGTGATTTTATGCATGTTATTAATAAAAAAAGCCGGTCAAGTGCGAGTCGGACTCGCGCACCGAGGGTTCCGCACAAACTTGTAGGTATGTAAATAGTTCGTAAATCACGGGAATACAACATAAAAAATCCAGTATAAACTGACACCCAATAAGTATGCACTTTCTTACTTAGTGAGTGTCAGTTTATACTGGACTTTTTTTACATTTAACAGTTTTCAGATTTTTTCCTTTACTTAATAAGACATTGCTTCTTGCCAAATTTCATGATTCTAAGTCAATGGGAAGTACTCTATAGGTTTTGATTCCCTTGAGATTCCCTTAAATATGCGGCATAAACGGCCGTATCTTTTGATTGCGTTGACTAAGATGTTTGATTTTTTCACTGATCCAAGGGATTGCAGACCTAAGTATTTGATTTTAATTTCAACTTGATACCTCCACGCGTTCCTGAGAAAAAGGGTCTTGACAGACACACAGACAGACAGACAGACAGACGGATAACAAAGTGATCCTATGAGGGTTCCGTTTTTTTCATTTGAGGTACGGAACCCTAAAAAGATAATATCTAACATATACAAAACTGAACTATAAGTCTGGATAGATTTAAAATTTAGGTCCATAATGTTTTTGTAATATTGGTAGCTCATAGTTATTTAGAACAACAGGTAATTACATTATATAAAGAATGGTCCCTAGACAAGCATTGAATGATTTATACATAAAAGCTATATAATTAATTACCGATCTGTACAAGTTCCAGTTTAGCCTGGTTGTCAGAGAAGCCAAGCTCCACCGATTTGTCCTTCTTGTCGAAAATCTTGAGCGTCAGTAGACCATTCCAGTAGGCGATCGATCTGGATAGGTTTGAGCAGGCCAGGGCCACTTTTACAACTGGATCTGAAAAATAAAAGTAAGATAACTAATTAAAGATTTTTTACGGTTTCAGTATCAGGCTTCGTGAATTCAACATAAAATGAAGCCACTTTTTTACTCTCATCATGCTTAATGAGATAACCGCTTTTTATTAACTGTAGGTATAGGTACCTACTCTTTATTATCATGGTCATCATCAGGACAGCCAAAAATTGTACAGAAACCGAAAATTATGAACTGTTGAACTCTGCGAAATTCCCGTCAGAATCAAAATAATCATAATACCTATTTAGTAGTTCGGTCAATCGGGCAAAAGGTCATTTTTCAGTGAAAGGGACAGAGCTATAAAAGAGTTATACCGAGTCATAAATCCAAATGAGTCCGGGAGATCCGAATTTGTAAAAGATACGGAATTTTTCTGCATTCAAAGATTTTTAAAATGTCTCGTACAACTCTGACTTCGCCATACTGATCAATCTGAACCGATCGTCTTGTATACCTCTGTCCTTTTTACTGCCTGAAACTTATCAAGTTATGATAGTTTATAATATACTCGTAAATTCAGCACTGCCGACATCATGAGCTTCAACGACCGTCGAAACGACACTTGGTGGTGGTGGTACCGTTAAGAAAGCTCGCACAATCTGACAATTACTTTAAACGGTACCTGGATGAGTCAAGGATCTCAATCTAGATTTATCTCTTACGTAAGTCTGACTGTGCAGTTAGCAATATGAAAGGACATGTTTTTGATAACATTGTTTAATCAGTTAGATTTATTGCAAACAATATCGCCAATAATAACTTGACAAACGAAAGACTCACTTATCTATCATCTGCCGTAACATGCAAGTGAACTGTGATACACAGTAGGTATATTTATATTATAACTGTTTGAGATGTATCACGTTTGTTTACTCAAAACTTTACTAAACAAGTAATTTTAATATAATTATGTGACGCATAATATAATTATGGGGGACAGCATCTTAGGTGTCAAACTAAATGATCGTATCCGTAACGCCACCTTGCGCTCCATGGTTCAAATAGTCGACGTAACTCAGAAAGCGGCCAAGTTAAACTGGGACGGGTGGTCACGTCTGCCGCATGCCGAACGAGCTGTGGGTCAAAGTCGCCACGGAACACAGTGGATCGAAACGGGAATTTGAGGGACTTAGGAATAAACTTTTCCTTTTCACCTTTTTTTTATAGCGATGGATAGATCTAATCAACCCTAACAAAAAGTGTTCTATTTAATTTTTTTCTAAACCTTATAGTTTGCTCAGAAAAAAATATTTTCGGTTTTCTTTGTATGGAACGGATCCTAATGAACTAAATTACTCCTAAGTCTTGATCGATCTTGCTGTGAGACCTTTTTTTTCTTAATCCTTGTCTTACTTACTATATATAAACACTATAAACATGTGCATAAAGGCACGACTCTGCGAGATAAAGAGATCGAAAGAATGACAAAATTTCAGTTTTTAAAGACAAGTTTTTTATTTTCTTAAGTTACTGAGGATTTTACACAGAATAGTAAGTTAACTTATAAAATCTCGTAAATATGTATTAATAACGCATTATAGCCTATACGATTTCAAAATGCACTATTCTTTAATAGTTTCTTTTTTTAATTCTTTAATCCTAATTTCCTAAAGTGTTTTGGTTGAATTTTATTTTTTATGTAATTAAATGATTTACGTAATCCTGCAAATGAGGGTTGAAAATAGCAATGCACCGACGAGAAGTTCCCAAAGTTGCGAAACTTTCAACGTGAGAATTTCTCGGTAACTTCTGAGAATGTTCTCGAGAACGAGAATTTATCTCCTGACGTGTGCTTATTTATTTATTTATATAATTACCATTATCATTATCGTTATCACTATCATTATCATTTTATCAACAGACAGGACGACAGATGCGGCTGAAGACGTATTTACTGGTGCTGGAAATATATGCAGTTACAACTATCTCTGAAATGTTCTCAAAAATTTAATGAGAATTTAAGCAACTTATTGGTAACTTATCACTTAACAACAAAATAATTAACTGTATCAAACTAAAACATGTACATAAATACTATGGAGTATTTATTATGCACATTTAAACTTTCTTGTAAGAACATTTTCTTTTTTAAACAATAAGTTTCATGTTGCAAGAATGTTCTCAGAACATTCTCAAGAATGTTTCCACGTTTTAGGAATGTTCTGCAACTTGTACTAGTTGAAAATAGGTACTACTATTGGTAGTTACGGAAGAAAATAATAAAACATTTATATGGGGTATATCAAGCACCAGTAAACGAGGTGCGAGCTATTCTCGTCAAGTTATGGCTATTCTGTCTTCCTTAGAAAGAAGGTCCGATCCAACCTTATTGTCAATATTAAAAGAGGATTGAATCTGCTATGACCTGTAAGTCATTCATTATTATAAGAGCGTGTGAGAGAGAACCTACAAACCTGAACGCCGTTTTAAGAGCTACTGCACTGTAGATTGCCAAGACAAGTCGTCACATTTATTTAGTTTGCAGTCTTTGTCTTTTGGGAATACTGAGTGGGCATACAAGGTCACATACATAATGAATGTGTAGGTACTTTTGGCCATGACTGTGCGACAGCGGCAGCAAAGAGCAGCAGTGAGCAGCATCAAACCAATAAATAGATGTAGGTAAGAAGCACGTCACGAGTTGCTGTGGCGGCGAAGTGGTGAATTATGTGCACCTGTTTCCGCCGCCCTCACCGCGGACCGCCACCGTAGTCAGCGTCGCGCAGACGTAGCCGTAAGACTGTCTTGTTTGTTCACTCCGATATTTCCAAAAGACAAAGACTACAAAATTGCTAATGCAACATTGTGCAACATTGTTCACTTAAGGACGATTCATTCCCGCAGACAGTACTCATGTAATATACTCATATAAGATTATCTAGGATAAGGAGTCTCAAGCCTAGCACGGGTAGTGATACCTATCACCTATCACTCTAACGGCGTGACTATACGCGTGCACACTTGATTACTATCGCTTATTATCAGGTAGCAGACTGATGTTATCAGATGCTATTGTTATATAGCAAAAGGTATAATATTTGATTTTTCGATTGCTTTTTTCAGGATTTTTATAAAACAAACCTAAATTAATATAACCTTATCAAAACATCAGATATTTTAAAAAATCTAAAAAGTCACTGTAACTTCAATGATATCAAAAATATTACTTCAAATAATTATGTATACTGGGTATTTTTTTATTCGTCTACAAGATTTTGGGGGTTAAATCAGTAAGTCATACTGATCAACTTTCACTATGGGACCAACCCCGAAATCGCGAAAAAAAAATTTACCATCCCATACATTATGGCCAGTCAGCTGACGATGTTTTGTATGGGAGGGTCAAATTTTTTTTCGCGATTTCGGGGTTGGTCCCATAGTGAAAGTTGGTCAGTATAACTTACTGATTTAAGCCCCAAAATTTTGTAGACGAATAAAAAAACACCCTGTATAAATACATTATGGCCAAAAAAGCTATAGGAATGGGCAAGTGAGTCCTGTGAAATATATAAACCCAACAATAATAAAACATTTTTTTTCCCGTCTCTGTTGAACAGAAAACAAAAAACGGATAACAATATAGTTTAAACATAATATTCCTATTGAAATGTTCACACAATAGAAACTACATGTATTTATGCATACCATGCATGAAATAAAGTAACAAGCGTAACATATTTCTTACCTTTGTCTCGAGGTTCTGGTTTGTCAACAATGAAAAATTTGTATCCACCAGGCGCTTCTACATATTTAACTCCATTATGTTCCTTTACTGGCCAGTTGTTTGCTGCAGCTCTTCTTAAAGTCTCACTGGACTGCACTGTGAGACCGATAAAGTCATTGCCTGTCTCGTAATGTGTGATGCCGTAGTTGTATGTAAGTTCAACTACAAAGTGTGTATCTTCAGGGCCATAGCCAACCATAGTTTTGCTCCATCTGTTTGCATATGGTCTGAAAATGAGCAAAGGAATGTGTTAAGACTTTTCACACAGAAGGCATATTAATTACTTCTTGTGTTACTATTGTTAGTAAGTAGCGGTCACAATATTAAATAGTAATTCAACAATGACAGACTGTAACCAAGATTTGTAGTGTACCAGTGGTGCAATCTATTGCTTACAAACACGTCATTAGTCAGAAGCAAATACTAAAATTATTTGCAAGTCATTAAACCAATAATTTACCATGATAATGAGTCATTTATCTGAAGTTACATTAAAGATCAGTAGATCCATGTGTCACAGCAAAAACCATTTCATGTGGGCATTAATAATGTTGTGTGTTGTATGTGTATTTTTAAGTAAAATCAATTTCTTTTTATTGATACACATTGATCCAAAAAAAGTAAAAATAAGTTTCTTATTTGTTGAAAGTGGAAGTAAATGGAAATGACTCACCCATTACAGGCAGCTTCGCACCCCTCACTGAACTCCTCGTGGCGCAGCACCTGAAACATGCCACAGTTAGTTATTACAGCTACCCATTCGTTTTATGAATTATTCTCAAGTGACTAACAACTTAAAATTACTTCAACAAATTACTTACACATTACACTGCAAACAACTTAGAAAAGGAATGCAACTTTAAAATGGTTTTACAGAACAGACACAAATACAATTCATAAGAACTGGTAAAAATAATAATATTGGTGCTATTAGGCAAGTGCCAGGTGCAAGTTGCATGAAAAATAACGTCAAACAAGCTACAAGTTGCGCATACAAGTTCGAACTTGTATTCAAGTGACATGAATTCTCATGTAACTTGCATTTGTCTAATGGAATAGCACCTTAGGCACCCATTAAGCTGGCCATACACATTAGGGTATGCCTGCGCATCTTTGCCTGTACAGTTGAACTGCACAGGTAAACCAGAGCGTGTATGTGACACAAGTTGCCTGTACAGACGTGCAAACCTGCACAGTTGGTTCACATACACGCTCCGGTTTACCTGTGCAATTAAACTGTACAGGCAAAACTGCGCAGGCATACACTAGTGTGTATGGCCAGCTTTAGACGGTTTTGCTGTCAGTTTTGCCACAGTCACTGCTGTGACTGACGGATAACCTACCGTCTAATGCGATGACTGATGTTTGCATGATTATTATCCAGATATTTTGATTTTTGTGTCATGCACCATCAATCATGACTGATTGAATTGACTGACGCAAAACCTATCGCCTAATGGACGCCTTAAAACCTAATTAGTAAACCAATTAAAACCGGTTCAAAGTTGTTTACTGCGACCTTGAGACTTTTTATAATATAAGATAGGTAATTTCAATTTTATGTTTCTTATTCCGAAACTACGTCTGGATTCTTACTTATAAACCTCAATAGGTGTCACAAAATTATTTCAATTTAATGTTTTATTTACCTTCATTCCCAAAATGTCTCGGTAGAATTTTGCGGTGAGGGTCCTATCGGCCACTTTGAATACGAAATGCAAAGCACGTCCGCTAACCATTTTGATTTAGATCAATTATCTGGTACTTTATGAGATTACTTGAACTTAGGAATAAATAAGCTATTAATATAATTATAATAATATTTATCACAGAAAACCCAAACGCGCGTACGTATACGTACAACAAGTGGGTGAAGTGGCGGTCGGTGTCAGACTGACATGACAACTAGAATATAGTGTCAAACGTACGTAGCGAACGATTAGTAGCCATGCGTTCATAAACCGATTAGTTTCATGAGGTGCGTTCACACCAGTTATTATAATATCGAGTATTATTAGGTAGGTAGGTATTATTATTATTATCATAGATACGAAGAAATCTGGTGACTGCTAACAAGTTGAACGTAAAGTTGTTGTACATCTGAACTCTAACTACCTAACAAGCAAAAAATGGAATATGTAGAGCCAGGATGATTACCATGAAACATTGATTTTGAACGTTCAGATGCATCATCCCTTTTACTCGTCAATTGTGATTAAATTGTGAGAAAGGGAAGAAGCTAACGTAACTTCGATCTTCGATTTGAAAGTAGCCTCCCAGTAACTACCCGCGGTTCGTAAGTGCACGTACCCAATATAGTTATATTTATCTCGGTTTTACGTAAATCGAATTGTTAGCGTTAGCGTCACGACTTGGTTTGTTTTGACTTCAATAAGTAAAATGAACACATTCGCGGTATTTGATGCCATTCCCAGTGCAAAACGAAAAGGTGGCGAAAACTTGATATGAGCACTGAATATAGTTCAACCGTTTAAAAGCGAAAGGTTGTCCGAGCAAACATTCAAAATGTGTAGTGATTAATAGCCTAAACGAATTTCTGTCAATAGTTGTTCAGCTTACTCACTCATAAGCCAACTAAATAGTTGTTAAAGGTTGAGTTACGAAACGTTAGTCTGCGAAAAAATACGGCGAATTAACCTTTATTTGAAGGTAGATTAGGGGTAGGTACCCCAAAATCCTTACAATACCTATAGGTAAAAAACCGGATCTCAAATTAAGCGTGTGCTAGACGGTTTGAAACCGTCTAGCACACGCTTTAATCATTGGAAAAAATAATACAGTTTTTCTGCATGAATACCTACGACTCCATTATGCCACAGAAAATAAAAATCCTTAGGTAGGTACATACTTAACCTTACTAATAGGGTGAGGCACTAATGTTGCAACAATATACCCAGAACCGAAAAGATTCTATATTGTAGCAGCATTCGTGCCGGGGCCTATATTATAAATGCGAAAGTGTGTGTTTATTTGTCCTGTCTTCACGGATTCAGTGTGTCTGCGCTCTAAGATTTAATAATTCTAAAGCACGTATCGTAGATAGGTAGTCGAATCTGTTTACGATAAACGGATAATTGATAAGCGATAGGCACACTTGTTTCTCTTATGATCACTGAGTAGGTACCTACAGCACACTGCACTTAACTTCCTACTTAGCTATTGTGCACGGGTTTTAAGTCTTGGCGCGTGTTATTGCATAATTTAATACTTAGTGTATAGAAACTATACGAAGAATATAGCCACAGTAATGGAACGAAACGAAACGAGTAGGTATATTGCTTGTTCGCGCGCTTTTGTTTCGCAGCGAAACTAGGTACCACTTGCTGCGACTTACCCAGCGCATAGGTGTAGGTTGGCATTAAGGAATAATTAAGAAAATTCAACTTTGTCAGTTTTGTGACGAAAATTAGCCATATAATGTTTGGGTAATTTTCGTCACAAAACTGACAAAGTTAAATTTTCTTAAGAGGACTGTGAACCAACTACAAAATCTAGCCTTTTCATATAAACGGCGATAACGTTTCCCACCCCCTAAACGTTAACCAAATTCGACCAATTTTTGATATGTGGTCAGTCGGAACAAAAACTATGTCCGGACGTTTCGTTTTTTTTAATATTTATTAGTTATAAAGAGATTATGGCTGAAATTACTTTTGTATGAAAACAATAAAACGGGAATAAATCGAAATTGATTAATAGGTAATATTGAAAAAAAACGAAACGTATGGACATAGTTTTTGTTCCGACTGACACCGTATCAAAAATTGGTCAAAATCGGTTAACATTTAGGGGGTGGAAAACGTTATCGCCGTTTGTATGGAAAGCCGTCTCGTCGTCACCTCACAATCCTCTTAATTATTCCTTAATTGGGGTACACGTTTTAGTGAAAATGCCCAGCCCAGGTACAAGCTTGTGTGCAAGTGGTTGTGCTGCGCTGCGAAACAAAAGCTCGGGAAGAATAAATGCGCGGGCGCCATGCACACTATTTGAACGAACTGAAATTGTATGGCCGTTTGTGCACCGCTCGCGTTTTTACCGACCGTAATTTCATATTTCGCTATTCTGGGCCGTTTTTTCTGTTCCGAGATATTTCCGTTGCGGCAACGTAAAGCAATTGCACGTTTAGTAATAAAACGGCTCAAGTCAAAATAAACCTGTATTCCATTTTCAACCGTAATTAGAAGAATTTCAGGTTTAAAATCAAACTGCCTTGTTTCGACATAAGCCTGTTTATTACTAAGCGTGCGTACTTGCGCTTGTGCACTAACGTCCGCGATGCATAATTTTCTGGACAAATACACGGTGATACATTTTTTTAAAAGCTTTGTGAGAAAATTTGTATAGAAATAATTAGTGAAATAATAGTGCTCCCTGGTGAACTAGGCTTTGCCACAAACCCGAAAAAAAACCGGTCAAGTTCGAATCGGACTTGCGCACCGAGGATTCCATATTTAGGTAATTGGTCCGCATAAAAACTATGTATGTATTTCAAAATTTTGGGTGTTTAGTGATATATAAGTAATATTGGTATTCTGGTACACAACGAGACGGGACCTTTAATAAAATAAATAGTAATAAAAAGTGTAAATAAGTGTTTACGTGTTTAAGGTTCATTTTAGGTTGCGTAAATTTTAACAGACATTTTCAAAGAATCTCGAATGTTCTGCGCTACTGACTGTTCATTTCCGTCTAACAATCGCGCAACACTTAGAACTTAATAGGTTACAACCACTTTGTTGTGATGTCAAAAAACGCACACACTGTTTCTGCGCCGGTCGGTGTTTTTACCGTCAAGTGCACAAGCGTCCGCTCGTTTTCTTACCGAGGGAGGGAGTGGGGATTTTACGGTCGGTAAAAACGCGTGCAGTGCACAAACAGCCATACAATTATGTACTTCGTCCGCTAGATCGCGTAGGAAAATCGCGGGCAGTGCGCACTGTAGGTATATATGACATGGGCCTGTATCTGGTAAGTAATAATTCATAAAATAATTATATATTGACGACGCGGTTAGCCGAGTTGGTAGTGACCCTGCCTACGAAGCTAGCGGTCCCGGGTTCGAATCCCGGTATGGCAAATATTTGTGTGATGAGCGCGAGTGTTTGTTCCCGAGTCATGGATGTTTTCAATATATTTAAGTATGTATTTCTCTATATAAGTATGTATATCGTTGCCTGGTACCCGTAGTACAAGCCTAGAGCGTAGTTTGGGACTAGGTCAATTTTTGTGTGAGATTGTCCCTGATATTTATTTATTTATTTTATTTATCTATTTAAATTATTTTGACCAAACGACTCCTAAACGTTTGATGTCAGCAGTCAGACTTCTGCAGGTATTTTACACAACAAAAGCGCAGTCAAGCAGCGTGGACTCAGTGATCAAAGTGGTCAAATTCCAACGTCAAATTTTCATAATTCGTCATCTAGTCGGAGGAAGCGACATCACTCTCGTACTCGAAACCCCGTTGGTCCGCAAGAAGTGTTTCACTTCATCGTTCTTGATACCATCCGCTGAAGAGTGCAACATCCTTCTTCATTTGTGTTTTTTAATTACTATGTAAAACCTTTTTGATCAATAATTGGGATGGATTGGGACGGGAGGAGGCGGGGCGGGCAGCTTGCAGTAGGATACCAAGTCGTGTAATATACCCTAAAACAATTTAATAATCAAAATCCAATATTCAATCATCCACATAAAAACTACATATAATTCATACAGAAATACGGTTAATATATTTTCCCCTAAATCTAAACTACATTTTCAATTTCGTGGGTAATATTTTTTTTTACATTTTTCTTTTCAATAAATATAATCTTACATAAATCTCGTACATAGATACGTATTTTCCTATAGTGTCGTCTACTTCTGTAAATATTAACTTTGATTTCGTTTTTCAGATTAAAGTTAAACATTATCAGGTATTCCGTTTTTTCAGGATATGACTCGGCCGGGGACATCACATGCCCGCACATAGTTTTATGCAATTGTAAAATCACTCGAAGGTATGTTTTTTACCATGTTAAACAGATTCAGGTATATAGAATACAGACAATAGACGTGAACGAAAACAATGCGTAGCAGCCATCGACAACCAACTATGGGGTGACGCCGTCAAGCACACTCTCTAAGCACTTAAGTAATAAAATATCGGAAAAGTCTATTTCCGAGTTTTTTGATTCTCTAATTTGGTTTCTAGCTACACCTTTACTTGTATCTTGACCAGCTTCTACCACCCATAGTTAAAAAGCATAGACAATGCGACAAATATAACGATAAAATATTAAATTTACTCATAGATACCGACTAGATCAATTCACAGATGATGCATCCCATGCACAGTAATAGTTAATAATATTTTTTTACGACAAAGATCAACATTTGATTAAAGATATCCAAACATTCGTATCAAATATGCAAATAGGTTGTTAAAACTGCATAATGTATTATTGGTCGACAAAGATTGTCTTTTTCCATGTTGTCTTAACTTGGGCATCTATGCCCCTGATTTAACAAACGAAGTAGGCAACTAAATTCTGGACATTTTAGACACCTCAACAATTGACCGTGATATATTTTTTACAACAAAACGGTACCGAAGAATATAGAATAATAACTTTATTATGATCTATACTTAGGAGATAGTTTTAATATGTAAACATCTCTATCATTGGAGTAACGCCTCGTGTTTGTATCGCGGCCTAATTAAATGATAACGAAACGTCATATGAATGCAAACACAAATGCACTTCGTCCATTTAAAACGTCAAATAAATTATGCATATATTTATGAAAATACTTCATCTCACAGATAAAAAGCGGTAAAAAAATAATGGCAATGATTTGCGACCACAATAGGTAAATAACGTAGCCTATAACGACTGTCCCGCCAGTGGGAGCGGCTACTTTAGTCTTGCTATATGGGCGTTCTTCAAAAAAAGTGTAACAATAGTTAAAGATAAAAATTAGGAAACCGTAATTTTCCGTTCCGTCACGAAAATTAACGATATTAATAGCCAAGACGGCTTTACAACTATAAATAGGTAGATAAAAAGTCAATTTTAGGTCGCCAGGCTTGCAAGGTTGCAGTTATTGTCCTCGAGGTTGAGAATCTCGGCTAATAAGTACTTTTACTTTGTTTTAAATATAAATTAGATCGGTAATAAATAGACAAATCGGCGAAATTCTCAGCCTGGAAATAGAAACACACACGAATGCAATGACCGATACGTAACGAGTAGCGAGCGTAGTTCAGTGGTTAGGCTTTTCCCTCTCCGCACCTTCTTTGTTCTCCTTTTCCTTTTCCTTGTCCTTCTTCTCTTGAAGCTGCTGCAGTTGTGCCGGGAGAGCCTTCAGGATCGCGTGTACCTGACGATGCACAAAGGTAAACATAACTCTGTTAAACGGCCCGTCTGAACCAGGAGCTCTAACAGAACTTTCTGGCCCAAACGTCCAGATTCCTGATTCATCCTAATAGTTTTTTCTGCCATTCCCCTTGGCCTTGATTCGTAATTATCATTTGAGTACTTTATATATTTATATTTTAATTAGGTCAAACATAAAATAAACGTAAATAATAAATGAAAAAACCGGTCAAGTGCGAGTCGGAGCTCAAAAATATATATTTTTATGTACTTCAATTCGTATGCAATATGGTCCATTTTAACTTGTCTCAGTTGTACCTACCTAGTACAGATCTTTAAAGTTTTTTGTCAATTTCTCGAAAACTTTACACACTTGGTTTTATTTTTTCCGTAAAATATATATAAGTAATTATCTATAATTTTTCAGATTTTGAACATTTTTGGTTAAAAATCAAAAAGTACGTCACGGAAAATTATATAAAAATTGTTAGTAATAGTTTTGAAATGTGCCAATTGAGCTTTTTCATATGAGACCCCATTTGCTATAATCAAATCACTTTCATTTATCAACCCCCGCATTCTAGACCGCATTTCAATTATTTATAAAATTAATTTCATATTTATTTTACTAAAAACAGATGCGGGCAAGCAAGTTATACAACTATGCCAAATTTCAAGTTCATAGCTTGTATAGTTGCTGAGAAAAACTGCTGTGACATACAGACAGACAGACAACGAAGTCTCACCATAAGGGTTCCTTTTTTACCATTTTGGTACCTACGGAACCCAAAAGAACATACTCAGCAAACACATTTTTTTTTTAAATAATGTAAATAGGTACCTCTTCAGCGACAGCCATGAGCACGAACTCGAACTGCTGCTTGGTGGCGACGGTGCGTGTGCGCTGGTCGCGGATGTGCTCGAGCGTGGCTGCGATGTCGATCTCCTTCGCCCCCTTGGCCATCCGGTTGAGCACCATGTCGATCAAGCAGTACGTTCCCGAGCGGCCTGCGCCGTCACTGCAATCATAATTAAAGTTTAATAAAATTCAGACGAGAATCTAATACCTGACCTAGTCGTAGTCCCAAATTAAGCACTAGACCCATACAACCCTATAACAAATAAAAACCCATAGGGTAAAAGAGAAATATGTATTAAGATACATATAAAACCACCAAGATAGCTGGATAATTCGACAGGATAATTGCGTCATCAGCGTCGTAGGTAGTTAAACGATTTTAAAACATTAAAAACATTAACCGGGATAAAATATCGTGATAACATGTTAAATGTTTATGTTTTTTGATTAAACATGCTGTTGTTATTGCCATTCCCGCCATGCCAGATCTTGGCTCTTGGCTATGAAGAGGTTCAACGCGGCATCCTTACATTCGCAATATCAAGCGTAAAGCCAACGCGTTGTTGGCCTAGTTAGAAGATATATCAAAGCATCCTGAAAACAATAAATGCTACGTGCTTGAAAACAACAGAGCAACGCTCTCTTGCTCCGAACTTAAGATAACTGTTGTACCTACTTACTGAGTGACAAGGATAATGTATCATTTACAAACATTATAAATGTTTCCCAAAATCATTTTCGATTTCATCAGTAAATATTTAAATTATCGCTCACTTAATTATCTGTTTTTTTTTCTATCAGCCGGTATCTGAACCAAAAAGATTAATTAAACGATCGTGTCGATTGTCAACTGTAATCAAGAATCATGATTCATGTCCTAATCTCGCTTTATTTTACCGCAAAAAATTAGCATTTCACGATAAAACTTTATTTCACAACACAAATTACAAATAAGACTAAATTAGGTACCTATCATATAAATTAGGCTAAAATACTGGCAGCGCAGCGTTTCCCCGCCGGCATCAGCAGTCCCAAAGCTGCTAGAATTACGCAGCTAGAAATACATTGGTTCGGCAGTATCGTATCTATACCAAGTATCTGGATGCCAACATAGCACTACGGCGCGGCTGTCCTGTCTTTATATATTTTTAAGGCAAATTCTAGGATTTTAGCGTAAAACACAATTTAAAACCTTTATAGACGTTACTTACTCGAAGTAAAATCATACTCGTACAAATTAAGGATGAACACTTCTTGTCGTATAGAGTAAATAGTATGAAACGAATAAAAATTTGCCATCATTAAAGTCTCTCTTAGTCTAAGTCTTACCTGCAGTGAACGACAATTGGGCAAGATCTTCCTCTGTACGACTTGTTCACCTTCCTGGAAGACAAGGAAAGATAGTTCGTTCCATAATTTTAACTAAAGGTAAAGGACTATAATATATTCGTTTTGTAACTATGAAATTATAATTTTTATGGCCTCTTGCTAGTACATGAATATTTTACTGAATTTAATTGAAGATAATGAGTTTGCGTGGGGCATACTGAAAGTTTCTGGAACTGGCCACTTTTGAAAATAGAACTCTTTATGAACATATTACGAGACTGTCATTTGTTTTTTCAATTTGGCAGGGTTCAGAGAAGAGAAAGAGAATCATAAACATCTTATCTACTTAGTCTTATTTATCAGAATCCAGAAACTTTCTGTATGACCTAAGTTTTTGTCGCTTACACGTGGTACAGTCACCAGCCTGTATGTATATATTATCCAACATTAGGCTCAAAGAGATTACTTGAGGCAAAAGAGCGTATCAGATATTTTTGGGTGGATGCAGTTCGCTTGCGTCCCAAAAACTTAAGTTTTTACAAGTTTAAACAAAACTGCTAGCTTAAAAATTTAGACCAACCTCCTGAATTCTAGCAATGCCTTGGTAGATGCCGGTACACCGTTCTCTGGCCAGGAGAGGAAGTGGAACTGGGTGACAGTGCGGGTCTCGCCGGTGCGCTGGTTCTTGAGGTAGAAGCTGCGAACCAGGTAGTCGTCGCACCAGATGTGCTCGCTTACCAGGTGCACCTGAAATAATTTCGCAATAGGTACGTGAAGAAAACATTTAAAGGAAAGTCTGACAGTTTTTGGGTCTACTTACATCACTGCCTAACTTTATTCAACATTGTGAACTTTAAAAACAAAAAGTACTAGGTACAGTCACACCACGGGATTGTTGAGCCACTTAACATTCTTAATTCGGTCGGGTTCTTAAATCGTACACGGTATGTTACTATTGAAATTTGACGATTTGACAACCGGACCGAATTAAGAATGTTAGCAAGCGGCTCAACAATCCCGTGGTGTGACTGTACAACGGCATCAAATTGTACATTTGTTAAGTTTTGTGGCTTAGAGGGCAAAGACTTGGTCTATCAAGAGCAAATTAATCAGAGCTCTTTCCTCACTTTTTAAGAACTAGCAGCTCCAGCAATTTCAGTAATATTGATACAGTAAGATTTCCTTTCCGTTATCTCTATTTGCAAAACAACAGCCTGAAATGGTATTCATAAGGCATGTCATCAAGGCGGCTATTCGAAATTGTCTTTCCCACATTACTACACACGATAGCTTTTATTAACTTGACAGTAAAGGCGGTCGAGTCGCCAACAAACCAATTGCAACACCGGTAAAATAAAGTGGACCAGAGGCCCTGTTCTGCTCCACCAAATGAACTGACCTCGTAGATGTGGTAGAGCTCGGAGCCCTCCTCAGGCCAGTACCGGTGGCACAGCTGCTGCCCGTTCTCTGTGAGCCTCGTCAGCATGACCATCACCACGCTGCCCTGCTCCCACACCAGCTGCCAGAAGTCGGGTGCCGTGTGGGCCAGCGGGCCCGCGGCGGCGATGTAGGCGGGGTTACGGGGGTCGTGGTCCGTCTGGAGTATATTATCAGAAAAGTAATTACTGAACAATCCCAATGTATGGAATGGAATTAAGTACTTACTTGTTACCACACTCGAAAACCTAATGTCGTCTAAGGATCTTAATGATGCAATACCTAATGCAATTTTACGTTCGCTTGCCTTCACAGTATTGCATTTTATGAAATTCTTCCATTTATTTATAAGGAAAGTTGTCGAGTAGGTTGACAAGTAAAAATACAAGTTTCAGATTAGATGCTTGACGCTTACATGTATGAACAATGACTTACTATGGTCGAAGCGTTGATGTAATCCGAAGACAGATGATTGGAGAGCTTGTTGAGGGTCACGCGGGAGTGGTCGTACGGCAGCACGTCGGCGTATCGGTTCTTGCCGGTGTTCTCGGGCTTCATCGCGGCATTGGTCGCGCAGGGCTCCGCCTCGTAGGCGCATAGGGCGCGCCACTCCTGCTCCAGTCGGTCCTTGTTGCGCAGGTGGTCTTCCATATAAGCCTGAGAGAAATGTATATGTATATAAGTAAATTGTTTGTACTTGTCAGTTTTTTTTTTGTCCGTATATTAGCTTTGAATTTTGAAAAACATACCAGAACCATGTGACCAGTAGATATGTCCATGTTGGTCAAGGCTGGTTCCTCGCTCCTGTAACAAAGTAATAAAGATACCATTGAGAGTACCCATTTAAATTTTTGAGTGACCAATTTATTTGAGATTTTCTGTCTTGTTTCCCTGAATATTTAGGTGCACCTGTCACTCACTCTTCCTTATATTATCTAGAGTTACGTTTGCTTACAACATTGCTTAAATTTCAGAAAATTGTAAATCGAAGGCATGCGGATTTTGCGAATTTTCCTAAGTACCTTTATATCAATTACTGTAACTGGTTTGTGTGGAAATACTGTATCATACACAACCTTCATTAATGACTGAACCTAGTTCAGCTAATTAACCGGAGATTAAGATGGCAGAACATAATGCGAAGACTTTTTGGAAGAAGTTATATGATCTGAATGTCAAAGAGAGAGAGGTAATTACACAAAACACTTCAGGATTTTGCATTAAGCAGGACCCAATATACCTAAATAAGGTAAAAAAAGTGCTAACCAGGAGGAGGTACTGGAGCGCGTAGAGGGCGAGTTGCCATCGGTCTCACGCGACAGCGACGTGATGCGCTGCGGGGGGTCGGGGTGCGGCGCCGCCGTCTGTTGCCCCGTCTGCTGCCCCGTCCACTTGCCTGACATGCGCGCCCGGCATAGCTCCTGGAACATCCACGTAAATCATATTAACAAACGTTATACAATTTATTACTGACGAGGTAAAGAGCCCTGTCGTGGCACTGCATAAATGATTGAATTCTTTGAAGCAGTGCAAAGCCAATATATCATGAATCTCAACTTGGAAGAGCTATGAGTTAGAGATAACGATGGCAGGGTGGCAGTGGGGTGCAATTATTAAGGCTGCATTGGTCACGGTAATAGATAAGTTAAATCTAGGTAGGGCCTTTATTTTTGAGGATTAGGCAGCAGGTTGTCTAATATGAAGAGTATTCATTTTTGGGAAATAAATATATTTGTATTATTATTAGTCTACCTGATAGTCTCTAGTAGCTTCAGCATCGATTTCAGCAGCTGAGGACATGCCTTGCATCTTTCTCTTGCCGTTAAGGTCACGTTTCAGTAGCACTGCGAATATCACTCCCCCGACCAGTAGAACTGATAGGCTACCCAATAGCGCCAGAAGAACAGGGAGTTCCAGACCTAATATCTGGGTATCGGAAGACTCAAACTGTTCTATTACGGGACGCTTGCTCTAAAATCAAAAGAGTTATTTTGAAATGTTTGGTCCATTGTGCTCAAAAGATTCATTTTGAACGGACTTACCCGATCTCCAACCCCTGTAGCAACTACTTGGGCACCTGTTTCCAGTCGTAACTCATCTTTGATGTCAGCTGAAATAAGTTGGTATGCTATGTAGTTTAAACCATATTTCAGCGTATACGTAGGTATACGTAGGAAGGTAGGTATAGAAGTAGTTCTAGTTAACTAAAACGTCTTACCAATGCGTCTAGCCACAGTAGCTGCATCATAGCCCTTCCTATTTTTCTCCACCTTGAAAGTGACTTCACCCGTATCAACTCTGCAAGAACACATTACATTAGTGGTTTTTTATGTATTAAGATAGAGTATTCCGTAATTGAAGTGTTCAAAAAAGTTACCTAGGATTTGTAAATGTGTTTTTCTCCAAACCAAGTTTTTCTTCAATTTTCGATATAAAAGAAATACCCCTGTCCCAGTCCTTCACGAATCTGATAAAAAATAAAATATCGTAGTGATTAACAAAGACATGTTTTAAAACGGTGATCGTCTATCGTTGTTAAGATTACTTATAAGTACCTGTTCTTAAATATGACGTAGGCGTAGGATGGATCATGCTCGTAATCATTGTGGTCATGAGCTCCAGTGAATTTTTGTGCACTTGGGGTACCATGACCTGAAACATAAAATCATAGGGACATGTCTTATATCCGTGCAAACATTTTTAATTCATCGTGTCTAAAAATATTACGATAATATAAAATAAGAAGTAAAATCATTGTATAAATTCATGATTCAGATCTTGTGATCTTTGACACTTTATATTACCTTGTGTTGAATGCTACGGCTGCAGAACTACCTTGCGCAACTGTCTTACATATAAAAGCCTAAATAATTAATAAAACGAAACATCAATAATGAAAATGCACACGAAACTAAAACATTCACTGTGAGAAGGAAACATTATGACATGACCACATTGATGAACTCCTACATTACGGAGGAGGGATAGCCAAGGGATGTCCAGCGCAAGGAAATAGATATATGAAATGAATGATAATTCAGTTTCTGGAAAACACAACATTTAGTATACACATATTACGAATATTTCAGAGAATCCCACAGCCTCATGCCTTGAGTGTAAAGAGAAAACAGAGTGCTGCAAAAGTAGGGAAACATTTAGTGCGGTGTTCTAGACAAGACGAAGAAGTGCGTTATATCATATTGAATAAGGAAATCCTTTTAGATTCGCTGAAACACAGCATAAGCATGTTTAAGGAACATTTCTTTGTGTACTTTAAGGGAACAGCGACAAATCTAGCACAGCTATCTCAGACCATCGTGACACTAACCTGTCACAGACTTATTCTGCAAAAAATGCTTTAATTCTTTCGCATCCAGGCGAGGGCCGGGCTTTTTAACATCATCTCGTTCCCTACGCATAAATCCCCACTCATTACTTAACAAATCTTGAAAGTCCTCAGGATAAGAATTTTCACCTGAAACATCGTCGGCATTTGAGACACCTTCAATCCGGTCGACCGAGGCTAACGGCCAAGCTTCTTTGACTGCGGGGGATCATGTGGAATTGAATAGCCATAAATGATACAAAAACATTGGTCAACTTAAAATACATAACTGAGAAAGATGAAGTCTTTCAACAAGATGGAGTGAAATAATGTTGCTGCTGTACCTACAATGCAAACAAAGCAATGAAGCAACAAATTGTTTTTGTTTTACATAAATATAAGTACTTATTAAATAACCAAAAGTCAAGACTCACCTCGAATATCGTTAGCCTTAAAAGGACCTCCTTCGGCATAAAGATCTCCATGTGGTTTCAGCTTAGACTTGATAATTTGACGCCAGTAATTCATTAGATTCTCCATATTCTTTGTATGCTTAACCCCCGGCTCCGGTTTATTGCCATCTGTGAGATTTAACCATATTGTCGATATAAATAAAACAATTTCTTCCAAGTTAGTACCTGTGAACACAAAACGAAGGTTTACCTTTCAAAATGTAAGGATCCAGTTCGCCACTGCCCAAATCGAACGGCATCTCCTCTGAGTCGTCGTAGTAAATCCTTGGTTCTGGAATCTCATTACTTGGGTTTTCATATTCGAAAGGAAAATTCTTTTCGGCGAAACTTTGCTTGTACTTTTCTAATGCATTTGACCGCACTTCAGCGTCAAGAGGCGAATCATTGTTTCCAGTAATGTATTCGGCTGTGAAGGGTGGAGGTTTTGTTTTTATCTTCCTGAAGTGAGCTCCAAGTCGGTCCTCATCATAAGGTCCATCGCCGTCCGGACTAATTATTTCTGACACCGGCAGGGATTTTTTAATTGTTTCCACAATAGTACTAGCATACGACTCCGGGTCGGCAGCTCTAGATTTTTGCGCAGCTCTGATCCGTTCTCTAAAACCTTCGAAAGGCAAGATAACTGGAGAATCTTCATCTGCACTCATTAGCAATAGATCGCGAAGTTTATCACTTGGGGTTTCTTCGGCAGAGATAGGTTGATCTTCATTGGTAATGATTGGTCCTGATAAACATATTTTTTTATAAAGGAATATTTGCAGCTTTTAGTAATGTCGTAATAGTTAACCACTTACCTTTTGAACGAAGAAGCTCAGCTGCTTCCTCGTCATTAATCGGAGGATTGTAGACCTCATTAGCATAATTGGAGTCAAGTTTCGAGTTCGGTGTGAATCGAATGTAAGCTTCTTGGTCATCCTATAATAACAGTTTAACGTTTATAATTATGATTTGACAACTCGTGTAGGGTACATGTTTTTTGAAAGAAATTAAAATATCTTACGTCTTCGCCCGCTGTGTCAGGGTCACTGGAACTCAGTTTGGGATCAACGAAATGGTCGCATATTTTAGGATTGATTTTAGCGGGATCACTGAAATTGCGTGTAAATTATTAGACATACATACATAATAAATAATACTCTGATGTAATTTTGAATTTAGTTTATGTTGTAATCTATAATCCTAAAAATAGCACAGGAATCCTGTATCTACAATCAAAGTTCAAAATAACTTGAAAATGTCTAATCCAAATGCCATTTGGGCCCGTACGACTTTGGAAGAAGGAAGGTCTAAAACTAATGCGTTGGGCCCATAACCTATAGATTCAAATTGGGTACTGACAGGTCGCGGCGCAGCGTGTAGAGCATGGCCTGCAGCACGCACTGCGTGTACGCATGCTCCCAGCGATAGCCGCGCGCCGCCAGCCGCTGCAGCTCTGACTCGAACCACTGCAGCTGCTCGGAGTTCATGTCGTATCTATGACAATACAGTAGGTTATATTCGGTTGTACCAGTAAATTATTTAAAACTGAACAGTTAAACCCCCTGAACATGAGTGTATCAATCAAGACAGGACTTATTTTTGAGTGTTTTTTTTATGATTATCCAAATTATCAATAACTATAGCTTGGTTTTTGTCAATGGAGACTTGTGACGTCACCAGTCACCAGTCATGCGGTACTTCATATAAATTTCCATACTATATCCAAACAAGCTTGATCCTTCATTCTAAGTAGCTAATTTCGACACCCCAACCGAATAAAGACTTATTTGCAAAATTAACATTCTGTCTTTATTCGGTTGGGGTTTTTGCAAATACGTCTTTATTCGGTTGGGGTGTCGATTTGATCTGTAAGACAACGTGTTTTTTGATACTGGCTTTTTAAAATGGCATTCCATTAAATTTAAATGTATTAAGTAGGTAAATTACTTTAACACTCAAAAAAATTAGACCAAGAAAGATTTTAATTTGCTGTCAATAATTAGATAAAATAGCTTGATAATAATTATAGCCATGTTTCCAATAAAGTAAGTATTTTCGTCGCTTCATTTACTCCTTCCCAACCCAATTACAATTCGATTAATAAATTAAATTAAACGGTAGATTAAAAGTAAATGATGAAGAGAAACAACTCACTGGAAAAGAGCTCCCTCGTCCGCCTCGCTCTCGTAGATCGGTATACACTTCCCGAAGGCGAAATCTATAAAATACGTCCCAGTTAAATTTAAAGTAATTAACAAGGTTTCTATTGATTTTCAAGCAGGCAGGCAGGTCTCGGAAAAAGTTCGTTTTGATTAACGCAAGTTTTTGGAAGCCATCTTGTTTAGTAGTGGTATCTAACCTAACCTACCTTGCGAGAAAATGGAAAGATCAGTAAAATAACAAAACTGCGTAATAGTTGATGGCGATTCATAAATAAACTTCTGCATACATATATACATTTTCTTGACTCTACATATCCGTCCGTATGTGGTGATATATACGGGTACAAGACAAAGATAAATGTACATCTAAGACTCTGGAACAAATACTATCCATTCCATTAATTATTATAAAACGTAACCCCAGAGAGACCTCGCCGTTACTTTACTGCGTTACATAAAACACTTTATGTAATTAAAAGCAAGTCGACAGTGGAAAAGCAAAAATGCTTAAGCGCCATATGTCAATATGGCGCTTAAGCATTTTTAGATTAGAACTCACCATCGTAACACCACTCCGCTCCCTCGATGCATAAGGTGGAGCTGAACAAGCAGCCTGCGAACACGCACTGGTTTAATCATGAGCACCTGGAAGACCGAGCGTCGTCGCTCAAGTCGAAACAGAATTTTCATTGATTTTCTTTACAAAAAAAGCCGGTCAAGTGCGAGTCGGACTCGCGCACCGAGGGTTCCGCACAAACTTGTATGTAAATAGTTAGTAAATCACGGGAATACAATGTAAATACGACCAGTATAAACTGACACGCAATAAGTATGCACTTTAGTACTTGGTGAGTGTCAGTTTATACTGGATCAATTTTTATGTGATGTAACAGCAAATTAACGGTTTTCGGATTTTTTCCTTTACTTGTGCTATAAGACATTGCTTCTTGCCAAATTTCATGATTCTAAGTCAACGGGAAGTACCCTGTAGGTTTTGATTCCCTTGAGATTCCCTTCAATATGCGGCATAAACAGCCGTATCTTTTGATTGCGTTGACTTAGATGTTTGATTTTTTCACTGATCTAAGGGATTGCAGACTTAAGTATTTGATATTAATTTCAACTTGATACCTCCACACGTTCCTGAGAAAAAGGGTCTTGACAGACACACAGACAGACAGACAGACGGACAACAAAGTGATCCTATAAGGGTTCCGTTTTTTTCATTATAGGTACGGAACCCTAAAAAGAAAAAAAAAACGATCTATAGCTGGGATTCGAACCCGCAGTCTTTACGTAGTACACCAACGCTCCAACCGTCAGTCTATTCAGACGGAGGCAGCCGCCCCGAAATTATACGAATCATATCACGCGGGAAATCCTTTTGCGTGAAAATAAGGGGAAAACGAATTTTTCCAGATATGAGACCCAGCTAGATCGATTCTTCGCCCCCGTAAACCCAAATGCAAATTTCATCGAAATCGTTAGAGCCGTTTTCGAGAACGTGAATACAAATATATATATACAAATGTTTCTCGTTTAATAGTATAGGATTATAGCTTGGCAATAACTATTAAACTCGTAAATTCCCGACTTAACTGTGACCCCTACTTTCAGAGCTGATTCTTCGAGCGTTTCAACCGCCGTCATTCCCGTGGCCGCATTAACGTCGAAATTCCTGTAACTTTGGATGTTATTTTCGGTTATCTTGTAGAGTGCCCTGACTTCTACAAAATTTAACTTAAATACTTTTTAACCTGTACGTGCATGTGCCCGTATGAAAAACAAACACCGACCCCAAAACAAAAACACCCTTCTCTGGAAAAATACAGATAAGAATCGCACAACGTATAGCAGTGTCCCTCTTACAATTTGTTAGTTACCTATGTTTCCATCGGCGTGCGAGGGCGCCAGCGTGCTCAGCAGCGCCAGCGCCCATAGGGCGGGTCGCAGGCGGCTCATCACATCTGCGCACAAACAAACACGCATTAATAATAAGTATATTAAATAAAATAAAATGTTTTTTTTTTTTACGACAGTACTGTATACAGTCACAAACTGCTCAATTAGACCAATCGAACGAGTTTAAAGTTTTAGTTTCCATGGGCCAGTGCTGAGGTCCTCCGGCCCCTTCCGACTTTATCATCACATCAGCTCTGTGAAGCACAGTCATCGATTCCCATAATGTGCACCAAATTTTAGCCCATTCCGATTCCCCGAATTCCGAAACGGTTCAAAATCGATCGGAAAGACATCGTAAAGTTGGCTAGTGGTAAGTTTCTTGCAAGTCACTGTCGGACATTTCATGCAGAAGTTTTCTTGCATGTGGAAATGAGGCCTATTGTAGAGAACATACGCTTAGTTTTCTTCGAATCACTCAGGTCACAATTGGAAAACAATTTCGTAAAGACCGGACGCGTTGATGTCTTTTGTATCAAAAACGTAAATGTCAATTCAACGACAAAAAAGAATATAGGAATAAAACATAAGAAAATAGAAACTATTTTAAAATTGATTTTAATTCAGATAGTCTATAATATTTAAAATATATTCCTACACTAATATAAATTAAATACAAATTAAATACATTATTTAAAGATAATTTAATGGTCTGCATACAACTCTACAGTGATTTTGATTGAGTAAACCACTTCTCATCATGATGACGATTACTCGGAAAACCAAAGCATTCAATCAGTTTCAAAGTGGCGGCCATTGTAAATAATAATCGAATACGAATTCTGTTACTCGTACCTAGTGCTGGATTCTGTTCAGTTGAATACTCATATCGTTCTGATGACGTAGTGTAACTACGTAAATCGGTGCCGCTTGAATTCTCATAACTTGGTAACTAAATATTTATTTATGTTAGGAATGCTGCAGCAGCTCGGAGTTTAATACGGTTTGAAACTTTTAGAAAACGTTGCCCTCTGATAACCGAGTTTTTGAGAATAACAGAAAAAAAACTACGATTCGTTACGAACTTCTTGGGAAATTGGGTAAACTAAATATACCGAAACCACTCGCTATTTCTCATCTTATTAAATTGCTACGACATTAATCACTAGCCTCGCTTATGCAATCAAGAATAAATTTATCATAATAATCTCGTAGGCGCCTCTACCTAATAAGATTCTGTCAAGAGCCATTACTGTACAGGTGAAGTGTCAGACGCAGCCCAATGGAAAAGGAATAATATCAGGAATATTCCTTGTAATTTAATATCGAATTCCAACGTTACGTAAAACCCGCCACAGAACAAGCAGGGTCTATCTATCCTACTCCTACTTAATATTATAAATGTGAAAGTTGACACATAGGACACTTCCACGAGGGAAAAGCTATAAACTACTTTTACGCGGACGGAGTCACGGGCTAGTATTCTTTATTTTAAACGATATTGGAAATCGTATTATGTCGCAATGTTATATGCCTCCCTTTCTAAAAGTAAAAATATGTAAATCATAGTGATATAAAAACCATTGATAAAGATAACCCTTAGACAATGTCGAATATGCATGTACTTCATAAAACTAATTAACAGTGCAGATACCAGATTCCATTTAATCGGTTTTAAACTGGTTTAAAAATAATTTTAGATTTTAAAGTCTTTTAAAAGCTATTAAAAAGTTAAAACGCGGGTTTACTTACTCAGCAAGTCAAGATTACCCGCGTGATCTAATTTTAATAACAATGCAAAGATAAGCGAATCGGCGTCTGACCTATTTTCTGCCAGTGACTGAGGATCTGATCATCTGGGAAAACTTCTGACCTTTCATGAAGGTTTCTACCTACTCGCAGGCTTCTCGAATTATTTTATTACCTACACTACACTGTTAATAAACTAACCCTCTGCTTTACGTTCGGAGATTTCTCGGAGTAAGTAAATGACGTATTATAATTACTCAACGTAATAATAATTATTCAATAGGTAAGTAGGTTACCTACATTATTTTTTATAACACAATTCAAGAAATTACGCAATTAATTCAAGAAACGCGCATTAAAAAATTGCGGCGGTGTTATTTTCCTCCAAGACTTAATTAAATTCTACCTATTTACCACCGTATTTTCTGCTTTGATGTCCGCGGCGTTTTATATTTAATGTTCCGAGTTTATCAACGCCTACCTGTACGCCTACCGGCTTCAATAACGCTGTGTATACAAAGGCCATGAAGGAATAAACGTTTGATAGAAGTACAGTCACCAGCAGTATCCAAACTAATAAGCCAACTTTGATTAAAAATATCTGACACTGTAATGGGTGCCCCTTGTTTTGCATAATTATTTTTGGTACTAATGTAATATTACGCATCATTTATTATTCGCTATACCTAATCATGACATTCCAAAAATCATTTAAATATCCATTATGAAAATAAGGTTAGGTTAGCTGTAAGTATTATAAAAATTTAAAAAACAAATTGATTTCAGAGAAAATTATACGTGAAAATATAATTGCTTATTATAATATTAGGTGATAAACTAAAGCACATATACATCACATTAAGAAACAATGACCTAATACCAGTTTCTCATCACTAGGGAGGGATCGGAAATTCGGATGCTTTTATACCTAAACTTCGGCCTCAGTGCCTACACCGCGTTGATGTTAAGTAGTACGGAGGCGGACTCAATTTAATTTTGCTAATAAATTTCCCGGGATTTCCCGGAATACCGGAAATTAAGATACATATACACATACGTATTAAAGTATTTAAGTAACATATTTTAGTTGTTTCTTTTTACAAAATATGTGGTTTGTTTGACTAACAGTACCCACACTATTCTTTAACATCAAACTAAATTAAATTTGTTAAGTTAAGCGTGTGCTAGACGGTTTGAAAACACGGTTTCAAACCAAGTGACCTCGGTAATTTGAAACCATGTAGACAGTGGTTTCAAACCAAATTTCGCATAATTTGGTTTGAAGCCACTGTCTACATGGTTTCAAACTACCGAGGTCACTTGGTTTCAAACCAGTGGTTTCAAACCGTCTAGCACACGCTTTACATATTATTCTTATGAAAACTAATGGTACTAAGTATTTTTGTCAAATCACCAAATTAAAACAAATATAAATATAACGAAATCATACAATTAGTACAGTAGTCGTTGCTGAAATGTTCTATAGCTGTCTGTCTCGTTTTTGATCGCGACGATTCTGGAAGGTTCTCAGTATTGCTATCTCTTTCTAATCATACTATCTCTTTCACTCTTTCTGGAAAATTCACCATATTCTCAAATGTATTTCAAAGGCCCATAAGAGGTCCTGAAAACGGGTTTTCAAGTTATCGCGTAATCTGGTAGAGGGTGGCCTGAAACGGCCTGAAAACATGTTTCAAGCACCTGAAAACAACGGCAACTTGGTCGAAATTTTGATAATCTGGTATGTGATGGAGCTACCTCTGAAACGGACTGAAACGATGTTTCAGCCAGCTGAAAACGCTTCCAAAGCACCAAAAATCAGGATAGCCATATAACCTCACATTTGATATTATGTATCATAAAAGCTTTTGCCCGCGTAGAAGTCGTTTATCGCTACTCCCTCGGGAACTCCAATTTTCCGGAATAAAAAGTATCCTATGTCCTTCCCCGGAACTCAAACTATCTCCATAATAATAAATTGTATGTATCTTACTGAAGAAATGATTGATCCTCCATGCAAACTTCCACCCTCTTTTCACCCCCTTAAGGGATGATTTCCGGGATAAAGAGTATCCTATGTCCTTCCCGAAACTCGAAATGTTTTTACGTTTGAAAAGAGTTTCTCCTAATATTCCATAATCAAAACATTACGCCCTAAAACTATTCACCACAATTTTTTGTTACACCCTGTTTATAGTTAAAACTGTTTACCAACGTGAAAATAGTCATAACCTAAATATTTTGACAGTTATCACTATTTCCTGATGTTTTATACAATCCCGGAATCTCAGAACTTAAATATTTAAAATAATATTTTTAAGAAGCCGACTCCATACTTGTTGAGCTTTTTCCGGGAATTTGCTAATTGTAGGTATAAAAGCATCCGAATTTCCGATCCCTACTCATAACCCTTAACAAAATGTCGCTGTCCAAGTTGCAGGGCCGTTAATCATCGCGACCCGCTCTCGCTTCTTTTCTCTACTAAACTAAACCTTATTTTATTTAGAATGTTAGTATGAACCTTCCGAGAACTGATCAATCATCCAGTCGATTCTTATCTGATTTTTAACTTACAAAGTTTCACCCCCTCCCCACTGCTCAACGGCTCCTCAACTTATTGCTTTAACTCCGTAATAATTTAGCAGGAGAGAGGCAGGATAAGATTTTAATCAAAAACTAAATAATTTTCCTGCGACTTCGCCCGCGTGAAAATTAAATTTGATATGGAGATGGGTAAGTTAAGTCACAGTATAAATATAGCTAAAGCAGAAAAGAAACTACGAACAAACGTCCGAAACGTCGCACTCACACAGACGCACGTCTCAACCATTTATCTCCACGCGACATCCGCCACTGACAGCACTGCCATGTCCGCTTAGGGGTCTCGTTAAATAAACGTTTTTTCTTTCTTTCTTTCTTTAGCTATGTTTATACTGTGGTTAAGACATGGGTAAAGTCATTGAACAGGGTGGCCACTTTTTACAACATTTGATTTTCCCTGACTTTTCCCGGTTTTCCAGGTACTTTTACGGTTTTATCCCTGACCATCCAAGCAAAAATAAAAAAATGTCACAATACTTTTTATATTCAATATAAAAGTACACCGCACGGAAAGTATGGATTTTTTTTCTCCATACATTTTTCTATGGAAACGAAATCTAGAGATTTTTTACATAATATTTTTTTTCTATATAGGATTTTGATGCCTTTCGAGGATTCTTTCATTTTAATCAAGACTCTTAACACCTTTTGTAAATTTCCCTGACATTTCCCTGATCAGCGAATTTCCCTGACTTTTCCCGGTTTTCCAGAAAGTGGCCCCCTGTTGAAAGAAACCTGCATGTATGATAGTTATAGAAACCTATCTCTTAGCAACCTCATTTATACGTTAAAATAAATACCGTAAGATCTGTTTTTAAGTTTGTACCCATACAGGTACTCGTAGGTACACACTTTGGGGTACAAATTTTATGGTAAATAAGGATTTGTGATACACTGCAGGTGGCAAAGCTAACATCCCTGACAAAGTTGCCAGATTTTACGGTACATGTAGATTTGGTGCTAAGTTTTGGATAAAGTTATTAATAAATTTTTGCTGCTTCCTTCCTGATAACCTTAAAGCAAGATAGGTACAGCTTCTTAATAATATATTTACAGCAAGCAGCAGATGTATATACTATTTGAATATTTTTTCCGAAGACACCAAATTCAATCCGAATATTCTGGAAATATTAGATTACCTACTGTCAGACAAATCCATAACGCAATTTTCTTTAAGAAATGTCGGCGAAACCGCTGCGGGACTTATTTTATCTTGTACTGATTTCATTTCGTCATTTCGTATACACTTCGACCCTGTAAGATCTTTTTTAGGGTTCCGTACCAAAATGGTAAAAAAGGAACCCATATGGTGAGACTTCGTTGTCTGTCTGTCACAGCAGTTTTTCTCAGCAACTACACAAGCTATCAACTTAAAATTTGGCATAGTTTTATAACGTGCTTTCCCGCATCTGTTTTAAGTAAAAAAAAAAGAAATTAATTTTATAAATATTTGAAAAGGGATCTAGAATGGGGGGTTAAAAAATTAAATTGATTTGAATACAGCAAGTGGGGCGTCATAAGAAAGGGCTTTTTTCTTTATAATTTTCCGTGACGTACTTTTTAATTTATAACTAAAAATGTTCAAAAAATGACCGTACAATCTGAAAAATTCTTAACTTATACATAATTACTTATATTTTACGGCAAAAATAAAACAAAGTGTTCAAAATTTATAGTTTACGAGAAATTCACAAAAAAGTTTGAAGATCTGTACTAATATTCAGGCAAGTCAAAATTGACCTTATTGTTTACGAATTAAAGTACACATACGAATAAAGTACATAAAATGGTATATTTTTGAAAGTCCATACGGACTTAAATACGGAACCCTCGGTGCGCGAGTCTGACTCGCACTTGACCGTTTTTTTTAATTAACCCTCTTTCACACTCAGTTGTTCGAATGCGCAGGTTTCCCTACGATGTTCTCCTTCACCGCGTAAGAGCATCGGGTTAATGTACCTACCTACTTAAGTAAAAAAAAACTCATTTGAACACGCAACGCACGGGGTTTTAACTCGATACAGTCGATCGGTGCCTTTTGATCACGAATCGGTACCGCCTAAGCCATTATGCCACCGAAGTTATTTTCGTAGCGGGGCTAGTAAGGTAAGATAAAGCACTTTAGCAGATTTATCAGCCGTGTCAAAGAAGAAAGAAGGGTAAATCGCTGATATTAACTGTAAATCCTGCTAGCCTCGCAGCAGTACAGTGGCAGCTTAGCGATGAGCGATCGTTATTTCAATATAGGCAATCAAATCTCATCTCGTATAAGTCGTATGTGAGATATTTCTGACTCTTGTGAGGAATTTAACATTAAAATCCCGCAATATGTGTTAACAATTCGAATTTGCACTAAATTTGTAACTTCTACAAGTTATGTGAATTAATATTTACTTATTTTTAACCCGGAATTCAACTTGACATTTTACAGTCAGCTATTTCTTGAGAAATAATTTCAAGCCATTTTTGAATCGATAGTAGATTTGATATTCATGAATCTGTACGGATACAATCCTATATCAACATGAATTTAAAAGTCTAACCTCCGCATAAAGCTTAGGGATATAAATAAACACTCGAACAATTTATTTTCTCGGTCCCTAACAAAATAGAGCCATTGCCATTTTATTTTGTAGGTTCCTACACAGTCGCAATTTCCATAAATCTCTCAAAGAATGGCCATTGAGTGAGGACCGCGGCTCGTGACGTATGTCGGGCCCGGGCCACTGACGCAGGCTCCTGCCCTTCACGGCCCACGCACTCAAACCTATACTGCTGCCTATACTGCGAACAATCAACCTTTTTTAACCAAACTCAGGTTCAAACAAAGCAAGAAAACTCGTCATTCCTACCCTGCCCGAGCTCTATAAATAGCTCAGCTATCGATAAATTCTCCATCCAAACGCAAAGCATTGCTCAGGTACCAAAACACGTAGGAGGTAGGTACCTATTTTAAAACACCGCACTCTCAACCTGGAATCCTTCGTCGCACCCCGAATTAAACACGAACAAACAATTTTATAAAAAATAAACAAACACATCCGTATTAGGTATAATTATTAGTTTCGAGGCCGTGTAACAGGTCTCGCGGTGAGCTAATGGGTAATGGCGACTGAAAGCAACTACGAAAACCGATGCGAGCGACATTACAATCTCAACGCGAGAGTTGGTGTTCTACTGTACGCACCGTTTAGAGCCGCCGGCTGGACGCGAACATTTCTGGAGGCTTCGAAGCACTTTGGTTCTCACAGGCACTGGGACGCGGTCCTGAAAGCGTCGGCCGAGGAAGGATGCGAGCCGCCAGCTGTGCTCCGCTGAGGCGGACCTGCGCAGAGCGCTCTATCGATCCAGCAACCGTCCATTCACACGCGGCCTCTTCCCCGCCCACATCACGTTCCGATTCTGTGTTATACACCAATCATCATCAGATAACGCGATATTAGCACTCAGCCTGCGCCGAGCACTCGAAGTAGATACTTCACTCGGACACTAATAACGTTGCCGCGATACGCGACCGCGTGCGGCTGGAAAAATATGGTTAGGATAGATTACCAAATTGTTTCGTTTTGTTTATTACGTTGTAATGTTTTGGGATGAGTTTGATCGTTGTTTGAGCGACTGCAGCGAGAGAACCGACGCCCACGCGCAAGTTATCGCGCCAACAGCGCCTGAATACTAATGACGCTGTTACGATAACGCTCCCTTGCTCGGTTCAATGCTTGTCCTAACCACTACTTTATTTATCCTCGACATTTGGTTGGAGTCACGTTTGAGCCCTATACAAGTAATAGGTATAACTTTGTTAACATTTCATGTTGAGCGTAGGCGTTGTAACTTCGTAGCACCTGAAATGCTACGCCGCCAATTCATTTCCAGATTATTACCTCAAACAAAAATATAACGGACTGTCGCAGCACAATCCCACTTCCAGCTTTCTAATGTACAGTCGAGGACAGAAAGATGTTTACACTTTTTCACCTTGTTCCATTGTAATAAGGTCCAAAAGAGTGTATACATCTTTCTGTCCTCGACTGTACAGTCAAGGTTATAAATAACGATACGTTCAGAGTGTCAAAAATATGTAACCACGACCTTATTACGGCGACATAAGATCGTGGTTATGGCTACTCGACGAATCAAAACTAATATAATAAATGTGAAAGAGATACCAGTCTGGAGTTTAATTGTTACGCCTTAACAACTAAACCGCTGAACCGATTATATTATAAGTAATGAAATGTCTCATAGTTCGTTCGCTCAAATAGTTTGCATGCTTTTTTACCCGTAACAGACGCTCGAACTTGGTCCAGCCCGGACAACGGGTTTGGTTCGCTCCAAAGCATATCGGCGATATGGTCTGAAGACTGCTCTATGCTTATTATAAATCCGAAAGTGTGTTTGTGCGTTTGTTCCGCCTTCACGGTACAACGCCTCAACAGATCAACGTGATGGTAGTATAGCGCAGAGACGGACGGACAAAAAATCTGATAGTTCCCGAGGTAATAGCAATAAACGACTTCTAAGCGACTGGAGTCGCGGGCAAAGGCTAGTTTAATAATAAAAAACGGTTTATGTAGCCAATGATTTATTAAAACACTTAGACAATCCGTAAAAATCTTTTATATTAACAAGGAATTCAAATGGCTATTATATAGAACATCAACTATTTATTTTGTATCTTCACTGCACTATGATATTAACAAGTTTGACAAGTTACATTTTGAATGTTAACGACTGCCAATATCAAAGAATATAGGATGTATGTATATAATATGACCAACGTAAGTTAACATGCGTTAGACTATGTCAATGCTGTGAAATATATTCCCACAAATTCCTAGTTGTTAACTTTCGCAGAATGCATCCTGTCTAGCCCCACAGATATCCTAACTATTATATTTATTTACACACGCTAATAGTCGTACATAAATATTTTAACAGTTTTCAGCCCAGCCATTTATTATTGCTGCTTGTGATGACTGCATAGTGGACTATTGCTTTTTAAAAAACTATGTTGCAAATACGTTTCTGCTTAAAACGCATTTATCAGAGTATTATCGGCTATAACTTTCCAAACATGGCCAAAACTCACATTGCCTGTTTATTTACGCAGTATTTACGGCTCCCAAGACTTGTACCGACTAATACATAATCGATATGCAGTTATTATGCAATATATTTGAGCTTCCTATCTACGATAACTTTTGCAAGTCCTAGATACGAGTAGTTTTTTTTTTTTCAAAATAGTTAGCATTCATTATTCTAACTTCTTTTTACAAAGCTACACTTAACAGCGGTCAACATCAAGAGCAAACATTATCTTTCTTGGTTAGATGTAAAACTAAAATATCAAAGCAATATTGAAATGTAAAAACTATTAATAAGATCACATACAATTTAAGACAAGATACAAAGATGTTTAAAATTTAAAATACTTTAACCTACTAGCGTGAGACACGTGTTGCTATTCGTGTCCCGGTTTACAATCTAAAACAGAGAGAATTTTATTCCTCGTACAAGGATATCACAAACGCACGTGACAATTTTAATAAATTAATACAATAGCGGCCAACAGGTGAAATAAAATCTTAACTTTATTCTAGCGACTAATCTAGCAGGTACTTAGTGAGGCACCATGTAATGTATCATTCACCGTTACATTGTGAACGCAAATAGCACAATGGAATTATGTTAACAATCCATACACAGAATGTCGAGTTCTAAGGAGATTATTATTAGGTGCATTATGATTTCTCAACAAAAAATAATTTCTGTTTTGGGCTGTTAATTGGCACAAGCCCTTAATCGTAAAAAAAATGTGTCGGCGTGCTCTAACATTACCACGTCAGATTTATGAAATAACCCTGTATTAATGATAATAAAATGTGCCAAAAACCGAAATAGAAGTTGTTTACAAAGATTCTAAACTGAATACTGCCGTGGAACTACGACGACGTAAAAATAAAATCGTAAGATCTATGACGGTTTGATTTAGCATAGTATTATAGTAGCATTGTGTGTGACACTAATGTAATAATTTTCGAGTAAACTAGCACAAGAGGAATCTTTAGAATCACAGTAACGTATAGTACGCGCGCGATCTGAGTGCAGTCGGGGTATGAGGTGGGACGTCCCCCCGCCGGCGACACGCCTCGCCTCGCTCGCCCTGTAGTGTACTGCTGTGTTGACCTTGATGTCGCTCGCTCGCGTTCCTCAGAGCTGCACTCAGATCGCGCGCGTATTATAGCTCCTGGGCAAACTGTTAATGGCACGCTTAAACGAAAAGAATAATTTAGACTTACTCTACCTATATCATCGAATTATTTATCACAATCAACCTTTTGTAAAACATGTCTCAATTTTAAATAGAATCACTTTTTGGGTGTTATAATTTCATAATAGTTGAGAGCTGATCGAAAATTATAGCTTTATTTTGGTATAAATTATAGAATTTAAGAATATTTTTTACTTAATTATAAAAAACATATCTACCATTAGCTTGTTCATAGTTGTTTCACGCAAGGCGTTCCTTACAAATATTATTTCTTGTCGATTTAGTGGACGATTCACGTTAACAAAATATTTGTTTTTTTTATTAATTTGTCTACAACGAATTTCACTATGCAGATTGTAAAAAATACGTCTCTTTTCAAATGATTCAGATTATGATTCAGATTCAGATTCAGATTTTATTACTCAATATAAATTACAGTATAAATTTCACTTCATGTCAAATTACATGTTATTACATTGAGATCGTCAGAACTAGAAATTACGGTTCACTAATGTTTGACCAAAAAATTATTGACAAATGGTAATTTGACAAACAACGTCTCACCAAATGATCATTTGGCAAACAAGACATTTGACAAAAGTATCATCTTACAAATACTCATTTAGCAATTGATCAGTTAGCAAACTGGGCAGAAACCTAACCTATCCGAGTCGGTTCTGCCCTGATTCGTCTTGCTCGTTGCATTTTCTGGATAGTTAAAACAAATTACAATCAAGATAAAAATGTAACTGTTGATCATTTGGAAAAGTAAGTCATTTGTAAAATGACTAGTAGTAAAATGATCAATTGAGGAAACATTTTTTTGCAAAATGTTGTTTGTCAAGTGTAATTTTGCCAAATGACTTTTGGTCAAACGGCAGAACACCAGAAATTACACATTAATGAAATTACAACAATATAAAATTTGAATTATTAAAATTACGAATGAATGATTATAGTCATTATAATACGAGGGTAGGCGACGAGCGTGGGCAGTGCGCACTAGTGGGGGCGCGCGGGCGCGGGCGGCGCGGGGCGGCGCGGGCGCGGCGCGGCGGGCTCGTACACGTCGTCGTAGCGCCGCGCCGCGCCCGCGACCTCGCTGTAGACGTGGCTCGCGTCGTCGTACGCCGCGTCCGCCGACGTCGAAGCCCCCGCCGCATACGCGTACTGATAATAATCAGCGTTCTGATACTTTATCGCCGAGTAATTCTTAGAATTCTCGTGAGATTCGCTGAAATTGCGCAGCTTCTCGCTCTCGGCCTCATACTTGGGCACGTAAATGTTTTTCTCGTACTCGTTGGCCGCGACGTTCGGCGTGGATAACTTCGAGTAGAAGTCCTTAGTTTCCAGTATGAACTGCTGCTGCGCCGGGTGGACGTCGTAGTTCTCGTAGAGAGCCATGTCGTTGAACAGGGCGTCGTGCGCCCCGTCGGGCGCGGCGGCCGACGCCAACGGCGCTGACGATGCGTCATTGAACCCTGACGGTGCGCCGTTAAACGCTGACGGAGCATTATTAAAGCTGCAATTCTCGTAAATATTTTCATTTGTATTTTTTGATCTGAGATTCAGTGATTCGGAAATTTTATCGTCCAGCGACATCCCCGCCAGCGACGTCACAACATTTGACTGACTGGACGTCGGTACGTTCCTTCCTGACGATAAGGAATTCGTATACGTATTATTTGAAAGCATTCCGTATGCGGCGGTGGCATTGTAGGACGCCCCGTTGGAGTTAACTGAATTATTTGGAAGCGTTCCATAATTGGCACTGTTAGAATTCGAAGCGGTGGAATACCTGGGATTCGAGGTATTTTGTGATGTCCCGTAACTACTATAACTAGAATTATTAGGAAGAGTTGTGTGACCAGTATTACTAGATACACTAGCTGCTGCTGCCGCGTTATTATACAGGTTTAGTGAAACATCTGAACTAGTAGACGGCACTACACTATTGGGTGTGTAATTGTTCGAGTATTTCTGAGATTCGTTGTGATTTGTTGAGGTGAACTCTCCCTGGAAGTCGTAGTTAGGACGGGTCGGCCGGGGCCAGCACTGGGAAGTGTCGAAAGGGTCCGGCTGGCTCAGCGTATGGGAGGTAACCAATAAATTATCGAGCGATTTGGTCCCGTAGAGATTAGAGAAGCTCTGCATGTGCTGTGTGTAGCTCGGTAAGCTGTCTGGGTTAGGCTCGCTCCAGTCGGTTTCTTGACCTGGAAAAAGAGAAGTTTTCATTAAAGTAGGTATTTCAGTAAATAGGTAAGTAGGATGTCCTAATCACGGCAGAACTTTTTGGTAGACGGGCCCCGAGGCGCGTGGAGTCGTGAAGATATGCGATGCGAAGATCGCAAATGTGCTGTCAACACTGAGAACTAAACTGGATTGCCTTTATTTATTTCTCCCCGCATCTAAACTAGATTTATATTGCTATGTATGTTAGTAACGTTCTGACACTGTTTATGAAAATACTCACTAAATTCTGGCACATCGATTGGTTCATCTAGGATAGATACGTCGTTCTTCTTCGACGCCTTTTGCGGCGGCGCACTCTGTCTTGTCGAAGGCGGCATATCCAAATCGATGAGAAGATCTTCTTTTACTGTAATATTATTAATACATAAATGCTAACAACAATAAATTATTTAAAATAGTGTAAAATTAAATTTAAAGTCAAATTTTTTACAACAAATGCACTGTGCAACAACACTTCAATGGAGCTCAATTTTTTACATTAAATCATTGTTGCAGTGTAGGTTGTCAAATAAAGGTGTTGAAATGAGTTTGTTTTATAAACAATACTTTTGTAGACAATAGCGCCGCAATAATTTTCTACTCATATCTTGTCTATCTGTATTCCAAGTATTAAGTGATGAGCTGTCAACGAATTAAGCTTAGTATCTATTCAAAGCAATTTAATACTAAAAAATAAATGTGATATCGTAAATGTGTAATCGTCAGTCAGACCCAGCAAGCAGCAGAAAAAAATTATTTGTTTGGAATCATTTTATTACTAACAATATTTATGGAATAAAAAAGTCTTCATACACTACACACGTTAGGTTCTTCTCTACATATGGCCATATCTACTCTTAAGACATGTCAAAGTAAATGTCGAGACATAGAAAACTGTAATTTAAGAGGCGTCTCGAGTCTGGCATGTCTCTCGGGATCAGTTGATCATGCGTTACATAGCCCCTTACCTCCCACGAAGTCCCCGTGGTGGAGGCTGCGCGAGTGCGCGGCGCGCGCGCGGCGCTCGTTGGTGAGCTTGTTGTAGTGGAACTGCCTGCCCGGCGCCGCGCCGCGCCAGCTGTCCGCCTGCGCCGCCTCCGCCGTGCGCCGCCGCCGCGGCGACGCCGGGCTGCCCACTGGCGACCATAGATGCCATTTATAACGGCACTACACCTAAACTATACTTCAATTATGCTTCGACCTATCTTAATGACAATCAAAATATTGTACGCCGGAAACTGGCTGAATGTGACGCCCTGCCCTTGCCTTAACATGTTATTATAAACTCGCATTCTGACAATAAATATTTCTATTCTATTCTATTCTATTCTAACTACACATACGTCTTTCTTTCTATATGGTATGGTATTTTAATCGAAAATTAAACAATTAAGAATTAAAAGAAAGAAATCTTTAAGTATTTAACACGAGTAAAACTACAAAAATACAAGCATAACGTGACAGAAATTAAAAAGAAAGAGTACCTATAGTGTTTAAAGAAAGAGGACACAGGGATGGATTTTTTTAAAATAATGTAACTATTTTATGTCACGTTTAAGCATTTTAGTAACAGATCATCCAATCACTGATCGTCATCGCCATCATCACCATAATATGATTGTCCTTACATTATGACCATTATTGCTCTAGACCATATCAGAACCCTCATGCTAGCAGAAAGCGCATCCATACACTCTATATTTAATTGCTTCGCATCAAACACACTTAATATATTAGTAAGTATGCAGCAGATTACATAATTATTTAATATCGTCAAAAGTACCAAACCACTCGGGTAGATTCACTAAGTATTACCAAATTACAAATCAAGCTCAATTATAAGCTCGCCTTTGTACATTTTATTTTATTAATATTAATTGTAAATTTATTATTTGTGCAATAAAGAGTTTACATACATACATACAAATCAATTGGTAGGGCTTATTCCCAGTTGTCCGCACCCCTTTGTCCACACTGCGGACTACTGGGATTTTTTTTCGCAATGCGGACAACTGGAAAAAAAATCCCAGTTGTCCACAGTGTGGACAAAGGGGTGCGGACAACTGGGAATAGCCAATTATTGGAAATTGATAACCATACGAAAACCTCTTGTCACCCTTTTCCGAGTGTTCATTATCCGACATCCTTAAACTAACATAAACGGTAAACTAATTAATATGTGTGGTATGTGACATACTCGTAGTTTCAGCTCCCTCAGTTTCGTTTAAGGTAAATGAGCAAATGACGTCATTAGTCAAGCGCGGCCTTGACCCGGCCTCTGCTAGGAACCCGGATAGCTATATCCGGGATATAATTACGTATTGGACCTTCAATTAATTTATTTTTACTTAAACTTACTGGCGCATTTTCAGTTACAAAGGATAAAGTTACAAAACTGTTATTGTGTTTTTTTTTTACTCCCAGCACTAAAAAGAGAGCGTATTAAGTTAGTCGGTCTGCCAGTGCCTAGCGCTTAATTGGGTGAACCGAGTTCATTGCGTTTTTTTTTTGTTTGAAAACTTGTATTTCGGCGTTAAACTTGTATTTAGCTAAGATCTTAGCTAAGTTTCATGAAAATCGGTTAAGTTAATCAAGAGTTTGTGTGTTCACGTCGGTTTTTATTCTAAATTGTCATTATCATTTATCAAATGCTAAACCCTGTATTTACCTACTTGCAATCTCAGAATAAATAACCCGCCCTATGAACACTAATATCAATATCAAGTAATGTTGACATGGGTGCGACGAGCAATATGTCCAAGGTGTTAGCATAATCCAATTAGTCATAGAAAAGTGATAAAAACCCCCACTTAGTCATACTTAGCGATCTACAATGCCAAATGCGCCATACCTACATACTCGTATATGGCAGTAACAAACAATAAGCTATAGACGATATAGTATTAATTTCCCATGATCCACGTGTACCTTGGCGCAGAACTTGTGACGTATTATTGTATATCGATCTCTGCATTCACGACAACTATTTCGTATTGGAGATCACATGATTCTGGAAAGCATGACCGCTATTAAATGTTGATAAACGGCTATATTACTGGATTGCTCCATTCTATAATCAAATATATCATTTCCTTTCTTTGCAATACTTTTTAATGCCAGTGTCATCTTTTCCAGGGATAATTCTTTAATTTTGTATTACTTTTACGAGTAAAATGCCTGGGCGGCTAGATAAATGGCGACTTCCGCTGTTTGCGATCGACGCGGCGCGGCGCGCACGCAAACGCCTTGAGAGGGAGCAAGATAGAAATATAAAATAGCGCTATCGGATTATCTTACGTAGATCGTTTAGGATCAATTTAGGTGGTAACTACCCACTTAAAACAGCATAGGTACAGTCTGCGTCAAATATACCGCAACACACCTTTATTACTATAGGAATAAGAATGTGTTGCGATATATTTGGCCACTTTGACTGCTCCTATGTACATATTTGATGCTGACTGTACAAGGAAATGTTCCGTCACGAAATTTTGTTAACTAACCTCAGATTCGGATTCAGCAACCCAAATAACATATTATAGAATGTAAAAAATCGAAACTACCCTATAACTTGTCAGCTAGGCGCCCTTTTGAGCACGTATTGATTCTATTAATAGCAGTGAAGATATTATCGTGTCACTGAAGTTGATAATAAATGACGTGTTTTAACGGCCCTCGGGTTTATTTTAGGATGGTGAAAAACTGTCTGTGGTGGAACTATCGTAAATTTACATTAATTCTAGTGTAAGGTTTTTCTGAAATTCAATAAACTTAACGCCAGCCCTAACAACAAAGTGTCATTCGCCACGACAACGCATGTCGCTCTGCGGGGTCTGATTATAACAGGCTATGAGCAAGAATATGATAACGAACTTACAACCGTTACTAATTAAATTTACTTTCACCAACGAAAGTAAAATGGTTGGGTTAAACGCGGCCAACATTGGTTCATCGAATGTACAAATAACGTGGACGAATGTTTGTCCACGTGTTACGTCATTTCGCGTCTTCGCACATTACCATATTATTATGGTATGGTATTGGTATGGTATTGCGTCGTAAAGAAATGTTTTGTTATTATTACACACACATAATAAGGATCGAGTTAACTTTTTGGGAACACTAAGTAGAGAAAAGTTAAAATCCTAACAAATATTATAAATGCGAAACCGTCTCTGTTCGTTTGTTCCGTTATCACTACGGTTCAACGCCTCAACCGATCCACATGAAAATTGATACGAAGGTCGTTTATAAACCGAATACACAGGGTACTTTTATCTGGCAAAATTGGACGGATCCCGAGAGAATAGCGATAATCGACTTCTACAGACCAGATTCGAGGGCAAATGCTAGTTGTATATGCTCCCTAAAGGTTCCGAAAGCCAAATAAATATGCGTAGACATAATAAAATTAAGCGTTGTTTCACACTGCTTACTTGAATCTATTAATTCACTTCTAAACGCCCTGTATGCAAGTTACACGTGTGAAAGCTACGTACATAGTTACTTTCCCGTATCTCAACCGGATTTCTTTATAAGGAGGAGGAGCAGGCGATTTTCCTGCTATGGTAGCATATCAAGACATAAAATCCAAATATGTATAGTTTGAATGATGAAACTTGAGGGCATTGCAGTGTCAAACAATCTTATTGCGTATTTTATTAACTTACCTTTTCTTGTAGGTGATGTTTCCGTTTTTTTCTTCGGTTTTACGTGTTTAGTTTTAGTTACTTTCAAAATAGTGCTGAAAATAAGATAAAAATCAGAATTAGATGTGAAAAAGATGGACGAATCCGACTGTATTATAATAAATATGAAAGTTTGTACCGATTTGTAGATGTTTGTCTTTCAATCACGGAATAAACATACACAGCGTGAAGGATATATTATGGTACTTATTATGCCGAAAAATGGGCTAACCAAATTCAAATTCAAATATTTATTCAGTAAATTGGCCACATACGGGCTCTTTTACACGTCAGTAATATAGAGTGAATCTACCAGCGCTTCGGACAAGACCATCATTGCGGAGAAGAAGCGCCGCAAGAAACTCCAGCAGAAGGTCATTTTTTCCAATATAAAATACAATAATACTTAAAAGTAAGTTACATTATACCCTCATAGAGTAACGCTGCACTACTTAAGAGATACATATATTATCAGTACAAATGTATCCCCTTAACACTTAATACCATTTATACCAGGACGGGCCTTGCCCAGACTTTCCTCTCTGCCGGGTATAAGATCAAATTCATATTAATTTATTCATTGTCATCACATGACAGAAAAGTTATACAGATTGGTGTTAGTAGCTTTAAAACTTATTCCTAGGTTAGTCTACGTGATTTTGATTTTGATTGAAATTTTAGATTCAATGACATTGTTGTTCCCTTGCAGGGTGGGAACAACAATGTCATTAAATCTAAAATTTAACAATATTCAATTAGCCGAGATAAAATAATGAAATAAATAATAATAATAACATGCAAAATGTGAAATTAGTCAATTTGGTATTAAATAGAATGTCAATATAATTATAATTTAATAATTTCGTCATGATCAGATCAAATAATCTTGCACGTCTACAAAAACTACCCATTCAGTCGATTATTTTGCATTATCAAAATCTCCTTCAGAGAGTAAGAAGCTCAAAGAAAATACATTTTTGTGCTATGTTAGCGTGCAGAAAGAATCAAAACGCATCATATTCGAAGGAAGATGGCATAACATTATACATTTTATTATTTTTTACTATGAATTTTGATCAATTTCAAGTGTTTTTGGGTATTATTTTCTTGTACTCTAATATATCGATTCCCTGATCGATTTATAAACGGCTTGCATAAAATCGCTCGCTAACTCGTATATAATCTGTGGACGAAGTCCTTCAAAAAATGGAAAGTAAGCCTTTGTGCACATCTCTTTTTAACTCATTATTAAAGCCATAAATAAGAAAATGTCAAACAAATGCCTTCGCGCATTTGTGTGTTAGCGGTTTATATGTGTGTTACCTCGCCTCCCCCATAAAACGACAGACTTTTGTGGTTATTCAATGCATTAACATTACCTCGGAAACAATCCAACTTCCAAACTCCTCTGGTTTTGGCCCTTCCACCAATGCAGTTCCGGTCTTTTATCTATTAGCACGATCGCGTCACCAGCTTCTATTGTCATCTGGTCTTGTCGCCGGTAGCTGTGACGTAATAAAAGACGTTAACGACATTCGACTACAATAAATTCTGGTTAAGACCAAATACGTCGGTGAGACGTATTATTGTAAGCCCATGATAATGGCGATACGCCCAACACTGACGCGATTTGCGTACTATCGATATACGATTTGAATACAAGTATAGAATACTTTATAAACCGTATTAATGAACTCGCAAACCCTGCCAAATTCCAGGCGCTGAAAGGGATAGAATCATAGCACTTATAACTTTTCCTCCCGTCCGTTTCTCTACTTGAAGTGGAAATCTTAAGGATAGTTAATGTTTTCATTTCATAATAACATTTGTTAAACTAAGGACATTAAAATCGTACTCACACTGTGACATTTTTATTGCTTTTGCGTTTCAATTAGCCAAATTCTCGAATCTACTAGAGCAACCAATGTGATTACGTTTAGGGCTGTCATTATCTTGGAAACTTCGTCGCTTAATTGATATTTAACGTCACGTGTCAATTATAACTTGACCCGTGCGCTCGTACGCTTTACGCGGAGATAGTCACCTATGACCTTGAAGGATCGAACCATGTTTTCTCTGGCTTACCTAAATGCAGCAATAGCGGTTTCAAACTTATTGGTTTCCATGTATCTGAGTATGCCGGCGAAGGTGGGCCGTTCCTTGGGGTTCAGATCCCAGCACTGCATCATGAGCATGTACACGTCCGGGGGACAAGCTCCTGGTGCCGTCAGTCTTTGACCCTCGCGCATTATGAGCCGTAGGATCTCGGAGCCATTCAACCCTGAAGGAGGACAATGGATCAAATTGTGTACCGGAGAATAATGGTCAATTGGCCATGACAGTTGAGGTCATGAGAGTGAAAAGGTCGGATTTCATCAATAAATTAGGCGATTCCAGAGACTTCTTACACGTAAAATTCATTTCCCGCCAAAAAATACATCCCATATTTTCTCACTAAGGAAATTTTGAAAACATATTGTTATGCGCATCTATACTGCTATACCTAAATATAAACGTAAACGTGGCCACAAAAACTTGTAGTAATTTGGGAAATTACGTTACTGGAATATTCGCATAGGCGCCGTATCTATTTACGCAGCGCGGGTGGAAATTCCGGAGCCTTTAATAAAATTATGCAAAGTATTTTAATGGCGAACTATAACTATCTAAGCGGGGTCCTACCTACGCGCGCTATTAACCTAATTGGATAATTCTCATATCGTTTCAACCGCCCGTCACAGCCGTGGCTACAAAATTGACGATTTTCTAAGGAAAAGCTTTTGATAAGAATTGTAAGCGGCGGCTCTGCATTCTACAGAATAGCCGCAAATGACATTCGAATCTACAGGGAAGCCCGAAGCCGTCAATAATGCGACCACGGTCGTGACGGCGGCTGAAACTCTCGTAAGAATTACCAAATTACTTCAATGAGGACAAAGTGCTACGTGACAAGTACACATAAATAATATACATGGTGTCCCATAAACCAACGTCAAGCCGTTAAGGACTGATAGAGCAGCTAAAAAGCTATCGATTTAACTCCTATGTATGTTCAGCGATTTTTACTAGTTTCGGAGATATAGATAATTTTAATCAGAATTTTTGTAATTTTCCCTTATGATGTCACGAAAAATCCTTAATTTCATGTTTTATTTCAGAAGTTTTTCAATAAAATCTTACATTATTAGAATAAGTGAAAAACAAACCCTGGGTATACCTAGCATATAAAAAAACACTTTGTGATTACTAAGAAATTTGTAAAAAAAAAACGGGCAAATGAGTTTTTTTTTTATATAAGAGAGGGAGGCAAACGAGCATGCGGGTTACCTGATGGGAAGTAATCACCACCGCCCATGAATACCGACAACTCAAGAAGAGTTTAAAAACTTTGCTGATTCGTACTGGGACGCGCTGTATGAACACTCCATTTAAAACATATAGGGAGGCAAACTGGAGGCAAACAGTCAGCCGCTCAATGTTCGCCTAGTGAGAACACAGCCTAATACGGGTGCTGATCGAAAACAGTAATTGTTTTCCGCAGGGAACTTCAATATTCTCGATTGTAAGCATATTTTCAGATGTTCAAGACATTTTTTGACATTTAAACATTTTATAATTAACAATTTGTAATTTAATTTATTTTATTATTATTTATAATTATATTATTTATATGTTATAGCGGCAATGGAAATATACACTCTGTTAATATTCTAATCTAATCAATCATAATTTTACATATTATCATGTAATAATATATTTTAACGTTCATTTACACTTGAACATAGCAGATTACTGTGCTAAGGGGTCAACTGCTCAATGATAATAAAAACTATCACTCTCGTATTTATTATCGGCAACGCGCCCAACGAATTTGTTCATTAGTGAAAAACCGTACGGCCCGTGGATCGGTCAAGAACGAACCTTTATTAATGTATCAGTAGAATCAAACCGTTGATTGTATTGTTTTAATTGTTATTTACCTATCCAAGGCTCCTCGCCAAACGAGAACATCTCCCAGAGTGCGACGGCGAACATCCAGACGTCGGAGGCGTGCGAGAACTGGCGCGAGCGCAGCGACTCCGGCGCGCACCACGGGAACGGCACGCGCCGCCGCTCGCTCATCACGTAGCAGTCGTCGGCGTCTGGCAATTCTCGCATTAACCCAAAATCACCAATCTTTACCTAAAAGTAAATTTATTTTATAGATCATTAAGACCCTAAGGGGAGGGATTGGGAAAACAAAAGTAAATGGGCTTTAACTACAGTGGATTTCATTTACGAGTATTACGACCTTGGTTGTATAGCGACCATTTGGCTATAGCGACGTAAAATCTAAGTCCCTTGAATTTAAAGCATACTTTAGTACAAAATTCATGTGGCTATAGCGACTTCGGATGTAACGCCGACTTCGGGTGTAACTGTTTTTAAATAATCATTTGTAACAAATTCCTGGAAATCCCATGCAGATATTGCGACCGAAGTCGGCGGCCGCCCAAGGTACAAAGAGCTTTCTTATCTTTTGTTTAAATTCACAGATGTTCAGTTACCTGTGGTGACCTTACTTTTTGTGTATAGAAATTAGCCAGGTAGGTAGATAAATAGCCAGGTAGGAAGTTAAATTTATGGCTCAGTTACAAAGTGATATTCTGAGTAGCAATTCGGTTTACCTTTGGTTGTAACGACTTCCGGATATAACGTCGACATTATTGTGGTCCCTTTATCGTCGTTATAACCGAAATCCACTGTATTTTCAAAATCGTTAACAATGGTAGATTGTTGCATCAAGCACAAAGTAATAAATTACTGAATGCGGTTCATAATCTGCTTTTCTTTCAACCACTTACAAAATTAAAAAAAAATATATTTTTAGCATATGATGGATGACTAAAAAGAAGTACAGTCGGCAAGAAAAGCTTGTCTCAAAAATTAAGTTTTTGAAAATAATTTATTTCAGGTTATCTTCAATGTACGAGGAAAAAAACTGCCTCAATTTTGCCATTCTGGTTTTGTTATTTATTTTTATGTTTGGAACTTTACTTCCGAGTTTAGATGATTCAAATTTAGACATTTTATTGTAATAAATTATACCTAACAATGTTATAGAATAGCAACTTATTGCAGATACTCCAGAAAAGTTACGGTTTTTAAAACATTAATTGATTATAGCCTGATTATTTTTTACTCCATTTTTATAAGATTTTCCAAGAATCTATGTTCATTAATCCAACAAACTTTCCACCCGGAAGTAGGTATATAAATATACTGTCACAAAACTGCCTTTTTCTTTTAAATTAAAAATCGTAATTGTAATTTTTGTGTCTAAGCATAATGATATTATTGTCTATAATAAGTAGAAGGTGAAATCTATAAAAAAATATTTACACGGAAAGCCACTAAATCAGCAAAATACAAGGTGTTCAAATACACTGATCAATATGTATATTTTATAAGGAATTATTATTTACCACCATAAAATCCACCTTCCAGTATAATTTTGTGTATGATTTGCTTGCAACGTTTATATTTATTGTAATCAACAAGGAATGAAGAAAACTATAGGCAATTACGATTTTTAAATACGGAAATAGGTATGCAAAATGAAAACAATATTCTAGCTAATCAAATATAAATGAGACATCCTTAATTATTTTTTGCGCGATTCATCTTGAATGTTATAGATCAAATATAAAGTAAGCAATATGAAAAAAAAAAAATTATAATTACTTTTAACAAAATTTTTAGGATTTTTTTTTAAATAACTTATTGACTCATAATTAGTTGGATTATGTTTTTACCTAATTACTAGAATTATAATATATCCGATACACAAGAAAAATCAGCTATTATAAATTATTTACGTTTCACCATCTCACTAACGTCCGTATTTTTCCTGGAGTAAGACTTTTATATTATATATAGATAAAGGAGAGTATAGCAATGATTTTACATTTTTACATGTACCTAGTATCTACCTACGAACATGTAGGTATTATTTACACTTGAAAATGGCATTTAGGATATAAATATAGTGTTTTTTCTCCACCAAGTCCTGTCTCACTACTATATTTTTCTTACACCACCAAACAACTTCAATTTAAATGGCGAGGTGCACCATCAGGGTTTGAAAACACTATATGTAATACCAATTTGCAAAGTGAATGATTCTCTCAATCTTCAATGACTATAGTGAGGAATTTCCAACAACAAAGCTACTGTTGTAAATAACAGATTCATTGCCTATTGTGTTGAGTGTTGTTGACAAACATGATGATTAGTAGTAATAGTATCAATAAATTATAGTTTTTACAGCTCTATATACACTATTCCAAAAATTCTAAAACTGTAACTTTAGGAATACTTAAATATTTAATGATACACACTTACCAAATCCAATGTTGATAGCAGAATATTTCTACAAGCCAGATCTCTGTGTAAAAATCTATTTTTCTCTAAATGTGCCATTCCAGCTGCCACTTGTTCAGACCATTTGCTTATAAAATTCAATGACACTTTTCCATTTTGAGCTCTTATATAGTCTAATAAAGCACCCATAGGGGCCAATTCGCACACCATCATTAGAGGATGGAACACCACACCATGCAGCTTGATCAAGTTGCGATGATTCAAGCTGTGCATGGCTTCTACTTCTCGCCGAAAGTCATCATAAACACCAGGTTGTGCAAATGCATCAGCTTTTAATACTTTAACAGCTACCAGCACAGTCTTCCCTGTGTCTGTTTTCCACTCTCCTTTTTTAACTACACCAAAAGATCCATTTCCTAATTCATTAAGCAAGCTGAAAAAGGTGGAATATATTAGTTACAGAAACTTGTTCAGATCAGTCTATGCAAGGGTTAAATAAACATAGAAATAAAGAACACCTAAAAATAAAACAAGATTTGCAATAACATCTATTTTTGATTCCAATAAGATTTCTCTCTACATCAAAATCATAAGCAATTATCATTTTACTACTATATAAAGTTCTGAAAAAATTACTTGATATTGGGCAGTTTACACAGGACTAACTTATGCCTGCAGCTCTGTCTATGTTGATGTTGTTTACCACTTTTCTCCCAGGAACTATTAAATTTCCTGGGATGAAAGTATCCCATGTGTCAATTCATGACAAGGACTGTGTCAAGTTTCAGTGAAATCTGTTCAGCCATTTAGACGTGATTGAAACACAACATCCATACAAACTTTCACATTAATATAATTATATAGTAGGATTAAACTAATGTGTGTTCATAGATGCTTTATAAAAATTAATCATTCAATAAAATCAATACCTAAAATGACCCTGAAAGGTACAAGGTTTGTAGTGAACTATGTTATATTTTTTAAACTATTAGGATCAAAACAATGGTTACATAGCAAAACACTTAAAATCACATTTGATTTTATAAATTTACAATTTATTATTTATACATTCAAAATATATAAAACCAGAAAATATAGTAGTTTGAAGGTATAACCATCAAAATGCATAAAGTACTTTGTCCATAATGGTTGAAATACATACAGACTAAATGCATATCGACAGTTAAAAGGCGACTTGATTCAAGCTCCATTTTGGAAACTTTAAAAAAGATTGAAGTGACATTTTCTTACTACACCTATAAGGGAAAAAAGGCTTAAATTACAAGTAGTTTAAAAATTATACTTCTTACGTGGGCTCATAAACCATGGTTTAAAAAAAATACTAAATTCCCGTCACTTAACAATCAAATTTGGTATCATTTCTAATTACTGGGAATTAGAAATGATACCAAATTTGACTGGATTCAAGCGCCAAAAAAGTGCTCCGATTTACTACAAAGACACAGAAAAATTTGCCGATTCCAATGATATGTATAACTCAATATCGCCCAGAGTGGCGCTTGAATCAAGTCGCCTTTTAACCATCGAATGTTAACAATTTATACCTTCCAAATGTTTACTATCTATCATACTATAATAATTATAAGGAATAACAATCAAAATCCAGAAAGTATGTTTATCATAATGGTCAAAATTATTATCATAAATACGAGGTAAGTTTAGGTCATGTTAGCTTTTCAGCTGGCCCAAAGGGCCAAAACACTCAGAAATTTTTACACTTAGAAATTTATGAATTTGGTATGTTATATAATTTTGACTTTATGTATTTTGAACATTATAAATATAGTGAGCAGTATAGATTTTAAACAATATGAATTTAGACTGTACAAATTTTAAATTTGACACTCCAACCAAATAAAGATGTACCTATTTGCAAAAACCCAAAACGAAATAAGACATATGTTCAAAATTAACATTTAACATTGTTTTGTGAATATGTATTTATTCGACTGGGGTGTAGAACTCATGGTATAAGATGTTATTAATTTCATACATTATGCAATTTGACTTTATGGGTTGATCAACTTTTTCTTGTACCTCGTTGTCATGGTTACGTCCGCTGGACAACTCTTTAACACCACGATTCTCTATACGTTTTCTATGGTTATAGTTCATCAAACGTACATTTTTGTCATAGTTATAAGCCCATTATTTTATGGACTATTTCCTAAGCACATTAGTAGCATATATTATAACAGTTTTCTTTGAGAAACTCGGTCACTGTTGTCTCTTGGACAACGGGACAGAATAACAAACAAGAAAAAGTTGATAGACCCTTATACATTTTGATTGTATGAAAAAGAACTTATAACATTTTATGTATATGTTTTGCTATGTAACCAAAACAATTGTACATTTTCTCCTAGATTTACTGGAACAAATCACATAGGTACTTATACCTAACTGATTAACAACATGCATATAGCAGCAGGTATTAATTTATATTGACTTACATAATATCCTTCTCTAAAACAATGCAAGTACTTCTCGACTCTGTCTGTGTGGGTGGCCTTATTGCTAAATCAGTTTTCTCTTTGGACACAGAACTAGATGATGTGCCAAAGAGTTTGTTCCAAAACTTTCTGTTCCATAGCTGCAGCTTCTTTTTTCTTACAGCATCAAGCAGCCTACGTATCCCAGGCAAACTGATGCCAATTCTCGCGAGATCATCAGCATGTACATAATCAAAGTGTGCCAATCTTGTTATCTATAAAAAAACATGTCAACAATAAACTGATAAGCTAAACACGAGCTACGATTCTCAGCCTTGACTGCGTCGCTTAAAAGGGGTTGCGAAAGGCCATTTAAATTTTTCGCAATTGATTTAAGTACTAAACACGAAGGCGCCGAGAAAATTTAACTAAATCAATTACCTATTTAACTTGTTCTGAAGCAAGAATTGTGACAGATAAAAATAACATTGTTTACCTGCAGCTGATCTCTAATGGGCAAATAAAACTGCTCCAACTGCACATTTTGCAAGATCTCGCACAGCCAGTCCGTGCCCGAATCCATGCTGCAGTGGCGATGTCTATGACGCGCTTTATTGAATCAGGTGTACTCAGTAGAAAACATTTGAACGCATCTCAAGCAGGAAGTTGGAATAGTGAAGGAAGCATTTAGCACTGAACTGCTTTTAGTTTTACCAGTGATCACAAAATAAACTTTGTATTTAATAACTCGCACCCATACACTCAACTTTTGTCACTAAATTGACTATATATGAGGTTCCTCCCACATTTCGTAAAGAACCGCATTCTACAAAACACACATCTTTTTCCAAGTAATGAAATCTCGCAATGAAATGGACAAGCAAGCAATGAAATCAGGAAGGCACACTTAAAATAGTTCTAACTTTCATTGACGACATCGACCTCTGGAGTTTGGTTGAAAAAATAAAAAACGTCAACTGTCAACATGTGTCAGTCCAATGTCTGTCAGTCAAGCGTGGTCTTTGCGTTTCACTTGAGTTCTCTCATTATTAAATGTATTGCTGAATATTTTGTTATTGTGACCCCAAAGAACGGCGTCATAATAAAGTGACATACTGAGAGGCATAAAATGGATATCACTTTATTTTGAAACGGTTCTATAGAGAGTTGCAATTCATTTTTCGGTGGTAAACTGTACGACACACGACTAGGTACCTACGTATATATAGTATAGCTTTAGTTCCAACCACCATTCTCTAGATGGCAGCACTTGTCATACATGCAAGTTTGACCATAGAGTTGCCACTCTTTTCCTCTATAACTTTGGCTAGTCCGCACTGCGAAACACCGCGCGATTCTAATCCGCGAACTTTTATGGAAATATGGCGCGGTTTTTTTTTGCATGTGCGTGTAACTTCATATAATTTCCATTTGTCACGGAATTCTGCGGGAATAATCGCACGGTGAAATTTCGCAGTGTGCCCAGCCCTTAAAGCTTTCGGCACACCAAACGCGTGTCAGCGCGTCGCGCTTTGAACGCGGGCCCGCGCATGTTGTAATACACCAAAGCAAATTGAACCCGGCACACCAAAAAGTAACGCGATTGTCACTTTAAATTCAAGCCTTCTTTAGTCATTGCATTAAAGTATATTTTATTTCTATGCACATTTTTACTGAGTATAGAGTACATACTTATTAGTTATTAGTTCCATGAGTAAAACAAAACCCACCTTTTTTTATTAACGATTAAATTTAGTTTTTTTCACAAACGTACCCGCACCCCGCACTTGCATCAAAATGTACTATTTAAATTATTGTTTCTTATATGTGGAAGAAATAGTGGAAGTGTATGTTTATTATAATTTATGGAAGTGCAAGTGCGTTAAATAACAAAGTTTATTCAGTGAACACGAATAGCTTGGTCGTGACGCCGTCGGTAGCCATTTAAAAAATGGCGGTTATTTTTCAAATAAGAAATGACTGCTTCAATTATTTTTTTTAGTTTCAACTTGGTAGTCGCAAGTTAATCGCAAAGCTTGAATCATATTTAATTTTGTAATTTGTTTTTGAAGTCTACACCAATCATGCAGCATCCTTTGGATGATACGTCCGAGGTGAAATTGGTAGATTTTGGATCTATACCAGTGGACACAGTGGCGAAAAAATATGTTTGGGTTGAAAACCAAACAGATGTAAGTTTACGATACTTTATTATCCCACTAATATTATAAATACGAAAGTTTGGGTGTTAGTTAGTTACTCCTTCACGCTGCAACGGCTGGACGGATTTGGATGAAATTTGGAATGGAGATAGTTTATGCCTTGGATTTGGGAAAACTTGGTAATCCCTAGGGAAAACCGATGAACGACTTCTACGCAAACGGAGTCGCGGACAAAAGCTAGTCACTTATATATCCCAACATTTGTCCCAAATGTACATACCTACTCACTTTGTTCCACAAAAATATCAATCAAATCATCTTTACGCGGCCGCCGATTCCGATCCCAAAACTTCTTAACCTGTTATTGAAATTTTACTTATAAACACTTTTATTGAAATTGAGCTGTCCCCACCTGCAGCAGTGGCGTATGAAATCGCGGGTTTTTAATGAATGATTTTCACCGACCGGGCCGCGCCGCGCGCGGTGTAGTGCATCGTGGCGAATGCGAGCAGAACGCCAGAACGGCGGCAGCTGACGACATCCACCCAACAGCTAAAATCAGCTGGAACTAGAACCTAGGCGCATGCGGGCGCATTCGCCGGCACGTTCTCTTTACGCACTACTTAGAGCGACTAGTGCAGTAGCCGAACGGAACCGACCGAGCCGACCGGAAACAACGGCAGCCGTCTGCAGAGGCATGCACGTAGAGCCGACGGGATTCCAAGCTGTGAAAATTCCATACAAATATTGAATTTAAAACTAAAACCGTTAACGTTATAGGATGGTAGCTCTGGACGAAAAAAGAGGCCGTCTCGTTAATGCGATAACAATATGGTTTAAAAGTTACCTAATTGTTTAAGTGGAATAGTGGCCCTGGCCTACTGTATATTTTTTGTAGTCGTTAGGCAAGGTACCTACTACCTACTATAAGATTGTCTTACGTTTTAAATCTACGACTGACAACATGATAGGTAGTTAGCGGGTTGCCTGACCTTCCAATTTGGATACTCAGAGAACATTTGAATCTACCAGGAACTTATGTTTCAGAGAATCCTCGTCTATCGAGTCTCACTTATTTACGTGTTGAACACAGTGGATCATGTGTTCAAGTTATCCGTGGCGTCGACTCCAGTAAAACCGAAGGACAGCGCCGAAGTGCGAATCTGCTTCCGTCCGAACATACCGGGCCAGACTTTTACGGAGTACTACATAGTCGATGACACGGGCGGGAACACGTACCGAATCACTGTATCTGGAAAGTGCTTTGGTGAGTAAAAGTTGACGGATTGTCTGATAGATTAATGTAGGTACTACCTACAGGTAGATTCACAAGAGCTGGCACGAATGGAACGAACGAAACTATTGTCATCTACCTATCCCTTTAAACGTTGTTCGAATTTCAAACCGAAAACCTGTATTTATTTTACACACATGTAAACTTTCATTCTGTGAATCTACCTGTAGGTATCTACCTGGAGTCTGCTTTTGCATATTATGTAAAGTCAGACTGTTTTAGTTAAGAACCTAATACTATCCATATGGTGAGGAAACGATACACAATATGATGTGACTGTAGATGTATTTTAGTTATTTAAATAAAAACAATTAATCAGACATGTACTTTTTATTAGAGAAGTCGGTTCGTTATATCACAAGTTGTCAGATGTCAGACATACTTAGTGATGTCTTTAACACATGGTAGAGGTGTCATTTTATAAAAACGATCGGACATGGTGTAAGCGGAAACCTGTACAGGATCATGAAGATTATTTGATTATTCCCTTTGTAGGTCCAGAGGTTTCATTAAGTAAAAAGGAGCTTATATTCCATATATATAAAAATGTGGATGAAAATAGGAGAGCGGTAATCAATATTGTGAATAAATCCGCCGTGGAGACAACTTACCAATGGTTCTTGCCGTTATCAGGTCAAGGATATTTCCAAGTAAGCACTGTTACTGAAAGACCCAGTAAGTGTAAGGTGTTGGCACGAGAGTTGAGGTGAATGATTACGCACACAGCAGGTACATGCAACAAAGGTAGTGAATGAAAGGAGTGATTGTGAACTAAATTCTGCTGTCAATACATGACGTGATGTTGTGTGCGTGACTTCAACTCAGGTTCCGATACCTATACCTATATTATACATTATTGTTACTAAAGTACCATCAATCTGTGAACCCGTGTCGCCAACTTAAGGTTCACAGATGTATGATTTGATTAAGTATGGTGTCGACTGTACTTTTTGTTATAACTGTAAATACCTAATAAAAAACATGCTAACAGATCTCTACCGGAAACTGTGGACTCATAAGAGCATATGAAACCATATCGACTACGATCGTGTTCACTGGTACCGCGCTGGGCATGTATACAGGAGAACTTGCGTGTTTGTTCTTGCATCAGGTAAGGGAACTAATTAGGTGTTTCGTCATCAATAAATCGCAACATCATTAACAAAACATGTGAGATTTCCACATAAGTTTACCATGAGACCTGTGTCAGGAGATCCCGCTCCTCCATAGGTGCTCGAGAATTGTGTTGTTGTGAGTTATTGTATGTAGTTACTAGCTTTTGTACCACAGCTTCGTCGTGTCGATTTTCCGGGATAAAATGTATCTAGCGTATATTACTCGGGAATAATATAAATTCAACACATGCAAGAAAAAACATTGTATCTCAATTTTGTGTAATGAAATTTGGTATAGTGATAGGTTTGAGTCCCGGGGAAAGACGCTGGATACTTTTTATTCCGGAAAATTGAACAGTTCCCGCGGGAGCAGCGATAAACGACTTCTAAGCGGACGAAGTGGCGTGCAAAGCTAGTAAGTAGGTATACATATAAACATTTATGAAATTAGAAGTAACATAAAATTGAGAAACATGTTTTTCCATTGTATACTTATGTAGGTATATTGTGTGTTTCTATCAGTTTTTATCAGTAATTTTCAGAATAGAACGTGTTTAGGTAGTTACATTTGAACGAAATATTCACCACAAAATAAATTTCGCTTTATTAAGCGTGTACCCGATTACTGTAATTTTAGAAGCATTTTTCGCAACAGTCACATGGCTAACCTAACGTGATAAGCGGTTATGGTCCTGGAAACAAAACAAAAATAATACATATAGCTATTTTGACCAAAACTATTTCACATAAACGGCAGGCTCCCGCATGATGGTACACTGTCTTGACGCCATAAGTTGCGCCAGTTGCGCCCTCCCATCGGCCGCGAGGCGCGGGAGAAGAAAGCGCGTCGCGTCATGTGTAATGAATGTCGTCATTCGCAGACCACCATGATGAGAAGGCCCACCTTACATCAGTTGTGCTATGTACACATGACTATAATTTATTATTATGACAAGGAGGATTTTTTGAATGTGCTAAAATAATATTAAATTGAATGTTCGAGGTTAGTTATAATTAGTTGTTTTGTTCCTTTTTCACATTTTCTAGGATCCCCATTTCCTTAACGTGATTGCAACCGTGGTTTTGCCTGGTAATTTACTATACAACATGCAGAATCACGTTTTTGAAAAGCACTGGAAACGCAAAAATCGCTCTGAACATTTAATGCAGAATAGTCTGAAACGCTTAAAACACATACCTTCTGCATCGGTTTATGATAAATACCTGGATTTTGGTAAGGGAAGCGTTATGCATACCAATATGAATATATCACAGACTATCTGCCTCACCAATCATGAGCAAGAAGAGGGCTACATCCAGTGGGCGCCAGGTAAACACAACAAGTAATAACTTATCTGAGGAGTATACTTAGGTATATCTACCTAATAAGTCTTTGATTTTAGCACAGTTAGATTTTTGAAGCATAGTACCTAATCCTTCTTCCTATATAAATAGGTAGTTACTAAGAATTCATGGTTCGATTTTCGCAGCGTACGTACGTATACCTAAATTAATCCTTCTTCCTTCTAATTAAATATATCAGTAGGTACCTACCTAGATCAAGTACTTAATTTAAATAAAATATTGTTTACTAGCTTCTGCCCGCGAGTCCGTCCGTGTAGGTAGAAGTCGTTTATCGCTGCTCCCTCGGGAACTTAAATTATCCGGGATGAAAAGTAGCCTTTGTGTTAATCGAGGGTATAAGCTATTTCCATTCCAAATTTCATCTTAATCCGTCCATCACACACACACAAACTTTCGCATTTATAGTATTAAGGATTATAAATCCTATATATCGAGTTAACTAAGAGTATACCTACCTACCTTCCTTCACCTTTTGTTAATGTTTTTAAGAACCATAGCAACATAAAGAATAGAGAAGAATTATAGGAGCACCGGCACCCCAGTTGACGAATGACGACGTCACAATCCTATATGCGCTGCTAACATTGCAAAGGGTTATTTATTTATTACCTATTCTTTCAGATCCTGATAATGTGTTTCTAGTGGATCCTTTAGTTTCAGTAATACCACCAAATGAATCAAGGTTGTTCACCATCAGATTTCGGTGAGGACAAAATGCAGTCGATAAGTATATCGCTTAGTATAAATAAAAGAGTCTAAATATGGTACCCGCTTGTTTTTTACACGCGATTAAAATTTAGAAATATTTAAATTCAGTAAATTGGCCACGTGCTCGTTCCCATGTCGGTAACATAGAGTGAATTTACTAGCGCTTTTTAAAATCCCTGAAAATTAGGTAAAATATTAATATCTCCATTTCTATGAGAAAGCATTAACCGCCTTTAATTGTTAATTTGTAATTCAATTACTTTTTGCCCAACACTGCTGCTGAAATATCAACAGGTAATATGTCAATAAATATAAATAGTAAGTAACTGGAGAACAACAAGACGAGGTCTCTACGTCAAGAGCAATAACTAGAATAATTGCCTGAAAAAGTCTGCTAAACAGACCGGACCCCACAAACAGCACCTGTTCACAAGCATGACGCGTATCTCAGTACCTACCTACCTTCATACCTAAGTACCTAGATGAATTTGATATTGATTTGTAAAAAAATGTTGATTTTATTTACCTAGGCCTAAATTGAACGAGGAAGTATTCGGTTACCTTCTGTGCGGAGATTACCAGCAAAAGACTTACGATGAAGATAACCTTGATCAAGTAAAACTCAAACACACTTGGTTCCGTATACCCTGCGTCGGCAATACTTGGTCAAGCTGCACAGAGTGGCTCACAGAGTGGGACTGTCCTACAGAAGTATGGACCTTAAAAATCTTTGATTAACACATTTGACTAAAGCCTATAAAAACTTTCGCTATTACTTTTAGGTGATAATGCCACCAACGGTCCCAGGTCGGACTTCATTCGCTAACTTCATGCTGTCAAATAAGTTGGAAACTGCAATGTATTTTAAATTTGAATGTCCTGAAGAGACGTAAGTATCGATTTAAGGTCGCTGTAGTGAAACTCACAGAAATATCACAAGCATTGAAAATGAAAAAATATCAACAAAACGCCGTCTTCAAAGGTTGTTGTTATTATTGAATGTTGGATTAGTAGGTACTTAATTAAATTGTTAATACCAGGAATTTTGTCATTATGCCAATGTGCGGTATCGTACAAGGTCGAGGATGGCAGATTATCACCGTTGCTCTTGAACCGAAGACTTTAGGAGATTTCTACGAGAATTGGGACTTGATAATCAATAAAGTACACAAGGTAAACGACCGGTACAAAAGTAACATAGGTCATTGAGCAATGGAGATAGCAGTAATGTCTTATTCTAGGCTCCAGTTTGCTTAATTGGAAATGCTGAGAACAGTCAAGTTGAAGTGATGTCTCATGGATACAATCCAGCGACTGACGCAGTTTACGAGTTCCCTCCTACAATAACAGGATGCACTAATTACTGCACGGGGTACCTGCATAATCTCACTCGGATGAATACGCAGTATGTAGCCCTCAGATTGTTACGAACATGCACGATTTTAATATAAAAAAGTTAAATAAAAAATAAAAAAACTCTGACCCAAAATTAAAACTCTAAAATGTAAAAAAAAAAAATATGGCCTTTAAAGCTCAATGTAAGTAGTAATATTTCGATCCAAGTGTCCTCACGTCGGGGGACCGCTAATAGCTTACAATTTTTGTTCAGTGCCTAAAAAACCTCTGAACAAAAATTCAAGTTAACTTTGTATTTTGTTTGACCCACTTCCCGACAAGCGTAGGAAAGTCGAAAAACGGGCCAAATGTGCAGAATTACGCAGGCTATCAGAATATTTTTAGAAAAGGTTAAAAAGTTAAAGGTTAAAAAATTATCGAATTTAATATGAATAACCTATCCTAACCGATTTAAAAACCCACGACAAAATCGAGTCCTCTACTTTCAGAGCTCATAACTTTTAAATGACTTAATGGATTTTCATCAAACCAAGCTAAGACACTAGATTAAGTCACCTTTCTAATAAAAAAAAATCAAAGTCGATTCTTCCATTTAGGAGCTACGATGCCACAGACAGATACACAGATACACACGTCAAACTTAAAACACCCCTCTTTTTGCGTCGGGGGTTAAAAACAGAACACACAATATTAATATTAATTAATTTCCAGCATCAGATTGTTAAACTCTGCCTCATGGCTCGGTGGGGACAACGCTGGCTCGATAATAATTCCTCCAAAGGAGATAGTCTGCTATCACTGGTGGTTTTTTCCTAGGGTACCTAACCAAGTTTATGAGACTACCGTCACATGTTCGTGCGTCGGTCTCATTGATGGCAGGTTTGGTTTCAACGTTTTTGAAATAAACTAGTGATATATTTTTGCCTATAATATAACTAATTAAGTAAGTAGTTAAGCTTGAAACTTACTCTCATTTTTTTTTCATTGCAGACCTGTTGGTGAGCCTACAGAAATATTCATTCAAGTTACCGGGTTTTCTGAATATCCCGATTTAAGGGTAAACTTTTCAGCTCAATAAATTAAATAAATGTTATAGAAAACAAATAAAATTTAGGTCTTTATAGGTCTTACCAAAATCGTACAATCTCCACGATATTGTGGTACGAGACAGTGTGTCATACAATATTACTCTATACAACAACGGCTCTTGTTATTTTACTTCAAAGCTGTTTCACGTAATTAACGGACTGGAGGACGACTTTAGCAAAGACAGGTTTGAAATCGACTCTGCAATTGTAAGTACCAAATTCAATATACATAAATATAAACATAATAGGGTCCGACAACGAATAGTTTGGTATCTGAAACTCAATAGAACACCAGTTATTCATAATACCAGATTACTAGAGCTCCTATAGATATAAGTGTCATGTTCTTCTTTTTTACCGACAATGGTGAATTATTTTTTTTTCAGACATCATTACCCTTTTCACAATTTGTTTTTTAGGCTTCTGTAACATACGTCTATGTTATCTTAAAACTATTTAAAATTTTTACATACATATTTAAGCGGAATCATTGTGACGGAGCGGTCAGTTATGTAACTCGGCGTCCTACGTGAGCGATCTTGACGCGAACCGGGCAAGAGCATGTCGGACAATGCGCAGTGTAGAGTTCCGTCACCATTACAACAAATACAAAAAACAATCTCCAAAAACCCTAAATATTTAGTACTTACTTAGCTATTTTTCTATTCAAAGTTATCTTAGCTGATTTTCGTTAGGTATAAATATTTTAGTCATCAGTAATTCAAGAACCAACAAAGTCTACTTGTCTTAATCGTGATAAGTAGTTTTCCTTTTAAATTCGTTGTGCTTTTATTTCAGATATTTCCCAGATTTTTAGTACTTTTGTAGCTATAGATGGGGCCACGTAACTTTAGCGAAAATGATACTTTTAGAATTCAATATTTCCTAAACGGGTACCATATACAAAAATTTATAATAACAAAAATAGTACATATAAGTACCTATAAGTACCTAATGATTTTTAATACCTAGCTATCCCATGATACATCATTCGAGGTTATAATAAGGTAAAAAACAAGTAAAAAATAATAAGTTTACCTATATGTATGGGAGGTACCCTAAAACATTTTCTTTTATCTATTGGCAATTCTGAATATAAATCGCGTAAAAGAAACAGAATCATCACCCCACCTGTTTTGTATTTCTGTTTCTTATACATAGACAGAGATTTTGATGTAATAATGTCGACTTGGTGTAGGAGCCACAGATAGGAGAAATATATTTCCTTTTAAGTGAATGAAAAATATTTAAGTATGTGATGCTGATTGTGATCTTGGCAATCTTTGGCAGAATTGACAATATTCAGGGCTCTTTTTACATAAGTAAAATATACTAAATAGTATTATATAAAAAATAAAGTTAAGAAACTAAACCCTGACTACTAACAATTAATGAAACAAGTATGGACCTTTTTAATGTTTTATACTATTTACTACCATGTCCTATCCTCTATCTGATTCTGAATAAAGCCACTTCTATTTCTCATATGATGACGTACAGTATAAATTTAGTAAAATCCAACACCTTGGCAGCAGGATGCAAATGGATTTATTCTGAATCAGATAGAGGATAGGACACGGTAGGTAATAGTATAAACATTAAAAAGCTCCATACTTGTTTCATTATTTTTTGTAGTCGGGTTTTAGTTTTTTAACTTTTTTTTTTGTGGTTGTGTTAATGATTTTGCTTAAACAGAACAGCCTGAAACCGTCTAACTTCTGCAACGTAACTGTAACAGTTACACCCGATGGAGCAGGCCCTAGGCAGGTCGATATCAAGTACACAGTGCTATTTCGCACCGAATTTGACGAGATAGAAGAAATTCAGCCAATCACGAAGACTATATGTGTCATTTACTACGACGGAATCTACCCGAGTATCAAGGTATCAATTTTGTTTGATAAACGTTCAATTAAGTGACATGCTTTTTAAAATCGGTTTGCTTTCCAGGTCAAGCGAACTATATCCGTAGAATGCCCAGTTATATTAAGCAATCATTGCGTTTGGAATATCACCAATGTTGATGAGTAAGTGCAGGCAGATTATTCATATTTGTGTTAGGGTAAATTATCCAGTTATCATCTGAAGTAGCTGTTGGCTTTTAGACTTCAAAACTATTTTAATCATAGGATGATCAACAAATAAAGGGGTCTATTTGAAATTGCTTCAGCCCGCCTTGTTTAAACCTATCGTAATCAATCATGTTGACTATTGAGGCTGGAATATATTTTCTTTCGATAGGTGTGGATCAAATCAAAACACATCTACTATCCGTGGCAACTTTTATCCAGCACTAAGGGTCAGTTCACACCGAGACGCGTCGCGACGTGGCGATGCTTGAAGAGGCCAGTTGTTCCACGATGCGCAGCGCGACGCCAAGAGGTGCATCGTGGAGCTAAGTACGTAAAATTTGCGATAGCGCAGCGAGGCATCTCGAGGCGCAGCGCGATGCAGCGCAACACCGTGGGGCATTTACGTATAGTAAATAAAGTTATATATCGTAACGCTATCTCAAAAAGTATGCGCCTCGTCGCGTCGTGTCGCGTCTAGGTGTGAACTAACCCTAACATACAGGGTGAAAAGTTGAGATGGGTCACTAAGGGCAGCAGCTACCTAGGAGACCTGTACTAACGTTTTAGGTAATGACAGTTGTGATTGTCTCGATACAATTCATACAATACAATTCATTGCGATAAAGAAAATTTCACTTTGTAATTACATTAAATTATATATTAAATTAGATATTACATCAAATTTTTAAACTGGCTTTATAAAAGTACCAAATTTATAGACATTTTCACGTCAAAAATAAAAGACAATAGCTATCAAATTCAAAATTAGAAAGCAATAAAAAAGTATAAAAAGCCATAAATTATTTAAAAACAAAATTGCGCGTGTAGCACCGTACACGTGATAGAAGTGAAACTTCTTAAACACTTCCGTGGCTCGGAATATATAGCTCGCTTTCTCTTTCTCTCTACGTCATGAATATATTTCTTCTCTCTCATGTACCTAACGAAATGTGCCTAAACGTGACGCTTCCTTAAGGTTAATAATTACGATGTACCTCGTAGCAAAATTGGCTTAGGTATAAAAAATATAATAGAGGAGGTTTATGAGTATTGAAAAAATATATGTGAATAAAATATACTCGTATCATATTTTTTACACTCAGATTCAATAATGTTCTAATGGACTGTCGGCCGAATAAGCCAGCGACCGCGAATATTTATGGCCCGGATCTGTGCGTGCACGCAGGCCCGGTGGAGCTAATATTCGTCCTAGGCTGCGTGTACAACGTACCCGTCGCCTGGAGTCTGCGAAGGGAGAAGCTATGCGACTGCGAAATGGTCGAGGTCCCACTTGGAATATCCATGTTTGAGATGAGGCATACGTGCATACACAGAGCTTTGGTAGAATTATCACCGCTCAACGGCATTATTTCGGTATTACTATTTTTTTATTATCTCATCTACGAACTACATTCCTTTATGATCAGTAACGTTCATTTCAGCCTGATAAACCTGCCTTGTTGCATCTACGATTTAATTATGCGTACGAGGGCAGCAACACGCTATGCTACGTGATGACTTTATCGAATCAACGGTCGATATACTTGCACATACACATGTTTGCACATATCAATACTAGGGCAATATTAACACCGTTACGACGGATTATCGACTTCTCAGACTATTTAGCGGTGCTCGATTGTGGTAAAGTACCTATAAATAACTTGGATCCAGTAATAAGGGTGAGTTTTCATTAATAAAATAACCTACAGCCGAAAGTAAGTTGAGGCCAGTTGAGTTAAACCAACTTTCAATCAGCAAATAGGCCGGAAAGAAAAAATTTAACCTGTTTTATAAAATGTGCTGTTTTGTGACCGCGACTAGGATCATCTTTGGAGATATTTCCGAGCAATGTTGTGAAAAGAGAATTTGAATTAGAATAGAATTCTGTTCTAAAACTCCTAGACGTTGGTTGTATTGTAACCTACCTAGCCTTACGGACAACGCGAGGGAAAAACAGAATATCAGCCTTACAGTTCACTGGCCGAGAGTCGACCAGGGGTTTAAAACTAACTGGTTAATGGCATATAAGACTACTGAATGAGGGAATATTTTTGCAAAATGCGAATCAAGGGCAGCAGCTCTAGTCACCATTATGAGTTTTAGCAGCATAAGTATGGCCGAGTACCTATCAGATTTACCTAATCGCCAAAGGAAAATATCAGCTAGATGACATAAAACTAAAATACACAGTGGGCTTAACATGCATGAACGAAATAAAATTTGACAGGTGCTAGCGAAATTAATACATCTATTCCATATTCTAACGTAAGGCTTAACGCTTAAGGTTTAAAATAAAAATGTCTCGTCCTGACTTATTACCTTTTATTACTAAGCGACTATAACGATTTTCACATTTTTATAGCGATTTAATATAAGACGGGACACTTTTATTTTAAACCTTAAGCGTTAAGTCTTATGTTAGAATATGGAATAGATGTATTAATTTCCCTAGCACCTCTCTCAAATTATCTCGTGCATGCATGCTAAACCCGCAGTCAGCAGAGAGTCAATTCAGCTGGATGACATGAAAGCAGAATACTCAGTCAGCTGAGAGTCAATTCAGCTGGACGGCTCAAAATTAGAATGAGCAAGTAACAAAACATCTGGAAATGTAAATAGTCCGTTAATTAGAATACCTAATTCGTTGAAAGTAAAATTTGTTGGTTGACACTGAACACAGAAAGAGTTAGTAGCAAAACGTCTGAAAATGTAATGTGTCATACGTTAACAATTATGTATATGTGCCAGTATATGTAGTTTTGGTTTTACACGTAGCATTTTAAGATTCAGACGTTTTGCTAAAGAGGCATTTAGCGTCCATGTATTTATAGTAACAAAGACATTCCACAATCCAGACGTTTGAGCGATATCGTCCTTTGGCGATAAGGTAAATCTGATAGGTACCCGAATTAACTAAGTTTCGTAATATGAAAAGTACTTTGTACGAACAATCTACAAAAATATTTTAGATTGTATGGCTTTACAATCCGACGGATGTATTTACGACATGGCGCCTCCTGCGAGGCAACACGATTTCTCCGGACGATGAGGTGCGGTGTCTCTTATATTTTGCCGAAGTCCCACCACTGGGTAAGCTGGCTATTCCGTTCGCTTTTATGCCAACGGAAATGGTTGACTACGAGGTAAATAACTGTATATACAAAAATGCTTAATTTCTGAATCGCCATTGTAAATTCCATAAAATGTTCAAAGATAAAACTTGTTTAACTCTATAGATCTTAAATACATATACCTACTTATATAGTTTGGGTGCATTTTTATGTTTCCTTCGAGTGTATGTTAAATATGTAAAATAGAGCGTACTGTTTTAATTATAATTGTTAATGTAAAACTATTGTAGGTCACTTTCATGTGTTCTTTTGGATATGACACGGTCAAAATTTTAGTAAAAGGCCAGGGTGGTCTACCAAACTGCGTGGAGACGAGGCTCGATGTTCCTTTCTACGTGGAGAAAGTAATTCGGTCTGCGTATAGGAAGGAAGTTGTAAGTAAACAATTAACTGATATTATTTATTTCTCAAATCCTATTCTTGACTAATTCTGACATAATTTATTGAAGGTATTTTTGTCTGTGGAACACTACACTATTCCGATTATGCCCACCCATTCACTATCCAGAGATGCAATAGCTATCTATAACGACACGGACAGTGTGATGCGATTCATCTGGTTACCGTAAGTAAGTTCTATTTTAATGCATACACTACTTTTATTTCCGCTCAATTGTTTTTGACCTTTGTGTCCTTGATCCAGAGAAAGAATCGCTAACATTGTAAATATTGTGATGACTCCATGCTGGGGAGTCATTCAGCCTAAATGTTCAGAATGGATAACGATGACCGTTTACACACTGCAAGAACCTGCTACTTTTACGTAAGCTCTATTATCTTCTATACTTATGAAAAAAATAAAACCGTCTTCAAAAACCCACTGAAAAGGGTTAAATAAAGACCAGCCTCCTAGGAGTCCTAGGAGTTGCCTATTTAGTGCCTAATAGGTACATGAAATATATCCATGCCTGGTCTTTTGCTGAAAAAAAATTTTTCGCTTTTTAGTGATGCACCTAATATTATTATGTGATAAACTAAAGCACATATACATCACATTAAGAAACAATAGCCTAATACCAATTTCTCATCACCCTTAACAAAATGTCGTTGTCCAAGATGCAGGGCTGTTAATCATTGAGGAGTTCTCCCGGTACTTCATCATCTCCACATGCATTATAATGAATATAAAAGTAGTTTCATTAAAGACTAAGGAGTTCCGGTGGTATCTCTGGTTTTCATCATCAGTTCCTCTTCACCAATAGGTGCTTTTAGAATGCACATTCTTAAGGTCTTACAGGAAATACCAAAATCGCTGTATATGTACTTTTGAGGAGTTCCCTCGATTCCTCATGGATCCCATCATACATACAGCCGAAAACATAAAGAACCTCCTACTTTTTTGAAGTTGATTAAACATCGTTTGCCCTGACTGGCGATCAACACACAGCCAAAACTACCGAGTATAGAAAGCTAAAATTTGGAATATAAATTAATTTTATAATGTAAGCACTTGCTAAGAAAGACCTTTTGGAAATTCATTCCCTTAAATGGGGGCGGAAGTTTGTATGAAAGTTGTCCATTTTTGAAGCCAGAAACGTACTGTTTTTGGCGTTTATCGAATAACTGACCCTAAGCGGGTTAAATGGGGGGAATGTTTGTATGGGAGTTTGGTCATTTTTGAAGTGTGGAAATAGATACATGGAAATTGGTATACAGGCTACTGTCAACAAATCAAAAACAATACTTTCGGCGATTTCGGAAAAACTACCCCTAAGGAGATTAAATGGGGGATGAAAGATTGTATGGGAATTTGGTCATTTTTTAAGTTAGACACGTAGAAATTGGTATACATACAACTACTGTTAACAAATATAAAAAACTACTTTCGACGATTTCGGAAAAACTACCCTAAGTGGGTGAAATGGGGGATGGAAATTTGTATGGGAGTGAAGTCATTTTTGAATTTAGAAACATGAAAATTGGTATTTAGGCTTCCAAATCAAAAGTACTAGATTCGGTAATTTTGGAAATATTTACTTCAATTCAATTCAATTCAATTCTTTGATAAATATGGCTACTGTCCAGTGGGACAATTCTGCCAGTGTCAAGGTTGGAAGTTACAAGTGATCAGTAAAATGTTTATCCAAAAGCAGAAACTGACACTTCAGTTGAAAATCTAAAAAAAAAAAAAAAAAAACCTATTTACACACCTATGGCTACAGATACTAAAACTACAATTATAATTTACAACGTAATATTAAAGTCATTAATATACTTAGCTAAAATATATACAAAGGAAGAATTTACAAAAGTGAGGACATAACTAAGGCTAGCTGGGCGAGAGATAAAGTCAGGAAGAAAGTTGTACAAAGAAACTGGAATTTTTGGACAGTTAAAAAATAAGTGATCCGGAGTTCCCTCCTAAATATTTACTTGTAAGAGTTTGGTTATTTCTGAAGTTAGATACTTATATGGACATTGATTTTTAGACAACTAAATATAAAATATGAGTATGGCGTTTTTGGAAAACTTACCCCTAACAGTGTGAAATAGTTTTGAAAAATTGTATTTTAAGTTTGTTATTTTGTGTTAGGGACTTGTTAGTATCTAAACCACTTATATCTTTAAACTAGTTCTTCTTCTTGCGTTTTCAACCGAATTCTAAATAGGGGGAAGTTTCTCAATTCGATTGTATTTTTTTCGTGTGTATTTTACGCAATATCTTCGAATCCCAGGGAAATTAACAGAACTCTTCGAAAATTTAAAGGAGACATACAGCGGTGGTCATATCAGATCATCATAAGTTCCACTTTACTACGCTAAATATGTGTACCTATAACTCTTTGAAGGGTACTTAAATAAATTGACCACTTTATCGGACGCATGGTTACAGGACGACAGTAGCATGTGAAATATTGGATCTTACGGCCCGAAAGCGCTTTCAACGAAATGAGTTGCTTAGACGCAGCAAGACTGAGAAATGTCACCATGAATTCATTATTACAGAAGAAGGATTCTTCCATCCAGTACGTTAAAATAACACAATATAATAACATTACAATATAATATTTTTACTCGCGGACATTCTTAACCAAAAGTATTTCAAATTATTTTTGTCAGAGCATTAATGACGAACTGCCCTATGTATTGGACATTAAGAAGCCAAAACCGTTCTACTTGTCACTGACCGTCTCTATATCGTCCAAAGGACAACGAGATGGATACCCCAGAATGCTCATGAAACAAATGTGGGAACAGGTAAGCTGAGATAGGTCTCAAAAAGATATATCCGTCCTATTAATTATATTAGGTTAAAATTTCAATTAAAAATAAAGTTTACTTATTTATTTATTTCCTCACTTACAACTATTTTTACAGGTACTAAGCCTAAGACAATAGTGCAACTGTTCTATTTCTATTACTTAAATTTCGAGTTATAATCATTATTTCTTTAAATAAATGATGTTAAAGATTAACTAAATAAATAAAATGTTTCAGACGCCGCCCTACGATTTATTGTCATCGGAACTGAGCGATACTGTTGGCCCTGAAAAATCCGGTAACATGACTATAGCAGACGTCATCAGAATTATAGACGGAATATTGTGGTAAGTTCTTCCTAATGTATAGTTATTATCGTGATAGCTTGTTATTTATTAATTACCAATTGTTTGTATGACCCATTGGTAGAGAATCCCAAAAGGCATTACTCCGCCATTTCCACCTACTTTGTGTAAGTTTAATAGTTCAATCATTCGGTAGTTTTACCTGGAAAGCTTTCCGGGAGTTTTGAAAATTGGTGATAATCTGATAATATAGATTTCGACGTGCTCTTTCCGAATTTCTACTTTGCCGCTCGCGTCGCCATATTGTAAAAATGGCGCCCAAAACATTTATTTGACAATATCTCCTTTTAGACAAATTTTACGATTAAAATAGCTTAGTGTTCTAAGCTATCTTGGGCGCTGATGGGGTTTCGTAAATCTCCAAATGGTTGCGATTTTCTAAGTTATTTTAGTGTCAAACGATAGGCCGTTAACGCTCTACATAGCATTTGCCGGTTTTCAGCCTGAAATGTTTAGTTTGTTTTATCACGACATGATAGTTTTCTGTGAGTGCTTCTGGTACGGAAAATTGGTGTTATTGAAGAAATTTAGTTCCGAGGATCACAACGCACTTTATATTTTGACTTGTAGATAAAGTGTATGCGTGTTTGTGTAGATGTATGTTGGTTTGCGGCACTCTTGCGCTGAAACTATTCTTTTTACAAAAAAGGTTACTACATAAATTATAGGAAAATTTGTCTAGTTTAATTTGTTCTAAACTATTTTCATCGTAAAATGAATCGGAAAGGAGATATTGTCAAAAAATTGGCGGCGCGACCGGCAAAGATACGAGGTGGCAAAGTAGAAAGAAAACTTTCCAGGTAACCTCTTTTTTGAGCACCGAATTACTGTGCTATAAATAAATAAATAATTTGATATTAGAGTCAAGCTGAAATGTTTTTACCTATGATTATTTCAGGGATGCTTTGCATAGTAAAATGTTCCAGTATCAAATTAAATATTACTCCAAGGAAGAAATACCCACTTATTCTCGCCTTATGAATGCATTCGAGAAGAACGTAAAATCAAAGCTAAGTAGGCGGTAAGCATCTATATTTTTACCTCGTCTAAAGCTGGGTTCAAGCTAACGCACTGAAGGTTTAAGTACTTCTCGGTCGTTATCGTTACTTACGTCCTTCTTTACTTCCCCACTACTATTGAACAGTTCCATACTACTTTTATAGTCCCGACCATCCTACCAATTCAATTCATCGATTAAAAGCAAAAGTTTAAAATTTTGGCGGTTGTGCCCAATTATACAGGGCCGGATTTAGAGGTGTGGAGGCCCTGAGGCAACAAAGGAGTGGAGTGGAGGCCCCTAGTTATATAGATTAAACAAAACTAGCTGAACCGAGCCGAGCCGAACGACGTCTTTTTCGCTTTTATTGCATGGACATAACCCCTTTTCAAATTTGTACCTTACAAAATCTTCTAGAATGTTACAAAATAATAGAGCAAAGTTAGACTATTCCTGAGGAAACAAATCGTATGTAGAATTAGTCTAAGACAGCTTCTTTTAGGATTATTTACTAAGCTTTTTTGTTTTTTCTAGAGTTACATCTGGAATATGCGATGCGATTGTCAATAAAGCTGTCTTCCATGTGTATAATCTCAGCCCTAAACATGAAATGAACTTATTTGAAGCTTAGCAACGAAACTTTGTTTTTTGATGTAGCTAGCTATAGTTTTCTTAATTATATGAATGAAATTTATTTTTCCGATGACGATTGATTTATTAACTCACTTAAGATATAAATATCACTGGATACAATTATATCAAAATAACTTAAAATAAAAAAATAACATGTTTGAAACAAATACCTTTGTCAAGGTCAATTAGTCGAGGATTTTTTCAAGCCTCAGTTGTATCTTTTTGGGTTTTGGAGATGCTATTACAGTGACCGATACCCGATCACCCAGCTTAGGCGTTTGATTGCCGCCTAAGTTGCTCCTGTGTATCAAACCGTTGTCGCCTACTCCGCAGTCGACGAAGCAGCCAAACGGAACTACATTGCGGACAACGCCTGAAAAAAAACATTTTGTGGGATTACCACTTAAAACCTAACAAATATGAGCCAGAGAGCCTATTATGGTCATGTTTATCGATGTGGGTCTTCTCTTCTCTTCTAGGTTATAGCGGAATAATTACGTGAATTATTGAATTGACAATTCGGAAATGTCACCTGTCAACTATCAATGTCGGGTTTGAAAAATAAGGGCCAAGAATAATAAAAAATACCTGTTAGCGTTAGTCCTTCTCTCAGTTGATCACTTGCTTGAACTGCCATTGAATACACCGGCTTGCAAAATACTATCACGTTGTCTTCATTAGTTTTTTGCTTAAATGCATTAATTATAAGCTCTAGATTGCTCACGTCAGTGTTCAACTCTTTGCTTATAACTTCAATGTCAATGCATGATGTTTTTCTCTCTACTAGATCAGGGAAATGTGATTGAGAAAGTTCTTTAATATTAACACTAATTTTCTTAGCAAACCTGCAACAAATAACAACACATTTATTGGTAAAACTAATTAATTAATAATAACAATAATAATAAATATCAGGGACAATCTCACACAAATTACCCTAATCCCAAACTACGCTCTAGGCTTGTACTACGGGTACCAGGCAACGATAGACATACTTATATAGAGAAACACATACTTAAATATATAGAAAACAGGTATTATTAGGTAAAACAAGTATACTTACAATTTTGCAATGCCATAACTTTCAGGGTGAATAATTGTGGCATCCAAAGGTTCGCTTCCTCCAAGAATTTTTAGAAAACCAGCACATTGTTGAAATGTTATTTTCCCAATGCCTGCCACCTTCAGTATTTCGGCCCTTGCACTAAACCCTCCGTTGTCATGACGGTAGGACAAAATCTTTTTCGCCCGACCTTCATTCAATCCTGAAATACGTCTGAAAGATAACAGATTAGTTAAATTAGAGGAAAACTGAATTAATTGTATGTAACTTAAAAATACGTAGATACTCTTTCCTGCACTTTCCAGTTTTTTGTTCAGGGCTTTTTGTATCATGTTTGGTTGAATTATAAATAAATAATAATAATAAATTTACAGACAATCTATTTACCTCCGTTTCTCCCCACAACAGTTTAATTAAATCAATTCTTAGCGATCGAAAAAAATCATTCTATCCCCAGCAGTTAACGTCTTTCGGCTAATATAGACGATGATGATGATTCAGAAAAGATCAACCAGCAGGGGAAGAGCTCCGTTCCTTGACGGTTCACAAGATTAATGTAGAGGCAAAGCAGCTCGCAGGAGGCTGTGGTATGACGACTTCCTAAAGGAACTAAGAGTAAAAGTCTATGTCTAGTTCCACGAAGATATAAAGAGGGGTGGGATCATTTCACAGAAGAAGGCAAACTTTCGGCAATGGTTGAGATTCTCGAGATTCTCGCTGTGCCTCCACCTAGGCTGCATCGTCCATGACCTGGGCGGGCACGCTTATCAATCGACAGTATCGTTGGACGTCGATTGCCTGATCAACCAAATCCATCAATTAGCCAAATTGGCGTTGTTGTGATGCCAATTTTTTTTCGATTGGTTGGCGTGGTAAGTATCGACAACAATTTCATACCTACATAAAAAATACCGGCCAAGTGCGAGTGCGAGTGAGAGAACGAATACAAAAAAAAATTGAAAAAAAAAAGTTTCTTGTATGAGGTCTCTCCTTATAATTTTACTTTTTGGCTTTTTTATTATTTTCAGGGTTCAAAAGATACAGCTCTAAGTTAAGACGGATGGACAGCGTAGGCATAGTAATAGGGTCCCGGTAGGCAACCTTCGGGTATGGAACCCCAGAAAGCATGAAAATAATGCAGCTCTAACAAAAATAAAATACTTACCTGAGAAGGGCTAAAGAAGCAGTGTTGATGTCAACACCAACCAAACTGACAATCTTTTCAACTGCACAGTCTAATGCCGAATCTAACATCTTTGGTGGGATATCGTGTTGATATAGCCCAACACCTATGTTTTTCGGGTCTATCTAAAAATTAAAACATGAATCATAAACTCTAAGATGGTCACTGTCTCATGTTGAGATTGTAGAGCAATTTCATGCGCTTAAAAATATGACACGCTCTAATGTATAGTAATCATCTAGTTATAGAGACGTGACTGTACGTGGCTCAATCAATCATCACATCACCCATCACTTTTTCTAACAAAACATTATATAACTTGTCCCCTGTATTAATGGACGGATGGATGGTGTGGGTTGATAAGTTGATTAACCCACCGAATATCTAGGTATGAAAGTTGACACCGCAAAAGCGCGGTAGTTAAAAAAACTCGAGTCGGCAAAACTTCCAACATTGAACTTCCATCAGTCAATAGCTGCTAATTTTATGATTTATTTCGCTAGTAGGTACATATTGTAAAACGTTAGGAAATTTGTGCTAGTAGAAAGGAAATAATGACAAAATGAGTCCATATCGGCTCACCGAAAAATTTGTAGTCCGAATGTATCGTTATTCATAATCATCGCAAGTCCTGAAGTGAATTTTACTGAAACCGTTCTGTATTTAGGATGTTTTTTAAACAAACCTAACCTAACCGAACCTTATTTGCCAGTTAGATATTTTAAAAATCCAGAAACAATAACGGTGTCAATTAAATATACTTTAGGACTTGCGATAATTATTAATAACGATACATTCGGATTACAAATTATTATGTGAACTTTAGCGCACCAGTATAATTTCACGTATCGTACATTTACACTCCAAAGAGCAATAATTTACTTACTTTAATCAGTTCTCCTAAGGGATCTAGGACTCTTCGAGCAATAGACAATGCTGATATCAGATTAGGGTCCATGTTTGGATGTTCCTGAAATGAGTTAGATGCATATTATTATCAAATTTAAAAATAAACTTGTTTGGTATTGCTATTTTGCAGTTTAATACCTTCTGTGCTTCTTTACTAATTGAATAAATGGATGCTCCTTGTTCAGGTACAATAATAACAGGAACATTTTCTGATATACCATGATATTTTAGCCAATTTTCTGTTTCTCGACACGCCGTGCCATTTCCTAAACCAATTAATTCTACTCTGAAATATTGATTCAATTAGAGGCACCAAACTTTAAAAAACATAATTTTAATAATAACAACAGATCTTGTCGTTCAGATCAAGGGATCACTTACTTGTTCTTAGTCAATAAATTAATTAGTTGCATTGCAGCTGGATCTTTTGGCACATTGTGCCATAAATTCGGGTAAATTGTACAAGCATCCAGCTTTTCACCATCGGAGTTTATAATTCCTAGCTAAACGAACATAACATGTACATTACATTTCATTTCTTACAAAAGCATATGAATACTCAAATATGCTTGATTGTATTGTGATTGTATAAAGTTCCATATGCTCAAAGATTTTACCTTACAACCAGCCTTGAATCCGGGGTCTAAACCAGCTATTCTTCTATTTTTTATTGGTTCTGTCAAAAGGTATTTTTCCAGATTTGTGGTAAAAGTTTTGACAGCCTCTTTCTGGGCAGCTACTGTAAGATCAGTTCTAACTTTTCTTGAAAGCCATGGTTTGATCAGGCGATTATAAGCATCATCTAGACTTTTGCATACCCAATGATTGCTCTTCCATAAAGACAAGCAGAATCTACATAAAAAAAGAATGTTTTAATTGTATCCGTATCAACCTTGAATTTTATCCAGAATGAAAGTTTTCTTCTAAAAAAATCTGAGGCTTGGATAATACATTTACCCAATAACGGAGTTTTAAAAGTAAATGTTCTAAGAGATAAGTTGGACAGCTTAAGACCTGGAAGCTGGCAGCTTAAGCAGCTTTTATTACACTATTACCTACTTTACATTTATATCCAATGCATACAAGACTGAGTTTCATGGTCGCTTGTGACCTTTCTTTCATGATCTTCACTGCACAGGTGATAAGCAGGCCATCAGAGTGAGCTTAATATGTTACAAAAATCATCACCCAACTCTACACTTAAGTAAGGTTCACAGACAAATGCATATTTTTTTTGACACAATTTAGTTTATTACTAAACTTGAAATTATAAATTAAATCTTTTGTTGACCATCCTCCATGCAGCAGGGTTAGCATATTTTTCTCTATTTAATTAGTAAGCTCGTTAGAAAGGGTTGGACGGTCTGCCCCCAGGGCATTAAAACAACAATCTTACCTAAAATAATACAGTTACATTGGTTGCTATGTTTTATTGATTATTTAAAAAACAACATACCTTTCAAGCCTGTGGTGAAACCAATCTGGGACTACTACTTTGACTGATAATATTTTCTCATCTTCTCCTCTGTTAAATGCCAAGGTTTGGTGAGGTTTTACAAATTGTACAGGACACTTCCATTCAAAATACAACTTGTATGTCTCAGGATCAGATTTCGTATCCACCTTTTTATTTTCAACTTCTTTTGGTTTTGTTGAGCTTTTTGTGCGGCTGGTTTGAACTGTGAATCGGGTTTCCTCTTTCCTAAAATGAATGTGGACACAATTTAAAAGAAAACTGACATAATTAAAAATTAACTGTTCACACCACAAAGTACCACACAGTACAAAAAAAATAAGGTAACATATTTTATGAGTTAACTTACAAGTCCCTCATTTGTTCAAGAACTCTTGTGTCTTTGTATATTATATCAGCTACAATGTGAGTGATGTGATTTTCAATCTTTTCCACTGAAGACAACTCATCTGCATCACTGCATAACAAGCTAAGGTCTATGTAATCTCCATTGAGTAACCTTACAGCATATGGTTCTAAACCCAAATTGCGGGCTTTTTCTGCTAGTGATAAGGTGTGAGATTTTAAAGGTGCATACTGAAAACAAACCATTACAGAAGTTATGTTAAATGTATGTTAGGTCACAAACATTTTAGTCAACATTGGGCTTTAAAATATGTAACACACTTGTATGCCTCTAGTAATAGAGGCATGTCAAATATCATATTTTTGTGGTCAATATTGACTAAGATAATAATGTCATTAACATATTCCACTCCGGAGATGCAACATATGCATCCAAGCATACCGCTCCCAACGCACCAAAGATGCAAACACTGCATCCAAAAAGTTACTCTAAAATGTATGGTGGCACGTCAGGTATTATTCATGCGCTAGACACCGGAGTTGAGTGTGTTAACTATAATTTAGGTTTTTTTAACTTTGCCATGCATCTTGTACTTACTACTAAATCAAGTTCTGACAAATTTCTTGCATTCAAAAGGCTTTTCTCAATGTCTGGTGTCAGCTTTTTTGATTTTCGAAGAGTCTCTATTACAGATTTGATTTTCTTCTTCAGATTGGAAACAGCTTGATAACTTTCATATAAAGCTTGAAGTCTGTAAGTACATTTACCATTTAAAATAAAAAAACGGGTGCGCCAAAGTTCATATAAAATTACAAATTAGATTATTGGAACTCCGAAAATGTATCTCATACAATTTTCCAACCTAATGATCATTGTACATAACTTTTTTTATTACTAACGATCGAAACTCATAATCATCAGATTTAATAATATCACTAATTATACACCTTGTTTATACTAATATTTGTTTTCATATATTTTCTGATACTAACGATTGAAACTCCTAATCATTCTAATTCATAACGAAGGTCTCCATTAGGTACGACGACGAGCGAAGCGAGGAGTGTTAGGTAGAATTGCGACCCTACAGCGCGCAAGCCGAGCGAGCGAAGCGAGCGTGCCGCGGCAGCGGCCGGCGAAGCGCCAGAAATGAACATATTTTTAACTAATACTTACATATAGTAGACGATGAGCGAAGAATCACCCTTCTATTTCTAAGTCCCTGCTCCGTTGGTAGTAGTAAAAATGTATGAACAAAAAAGTATAAGGAAAAAAATTATGAAGAGTGATTATTATAAATACAAATGAGTATTAATAAAAAAATTATGATAACTGTCTGTTATGAGTTCCGTTGGTAGTAATAATAAGTTATGAACAAAAAAAGTAAGAGGAAAAAAATTATGAAGAGTGATTATTAGGAATACAAATCGGTAGTAAAACCAAAAATCGGAATATGAATTTTGTATGAGCCAATATGGACCCTAAAAAACATACAGTTAATTTACAAATAAAAAATACAATAGTTTACATTGCTTACCGATCGGGCATTAGGTGATCCACCAAAGTCTTCCTATATCTAGCAATAAATGGCAAGGTGCATCCTTCAGTCAAAAGGGCAATAAAGTTTTGAGCCAGCTGTATAGGTACCTGCTCAACACGCGACAACATCTCTGCTTCGTCCCACACATTGCCGTTAGTGTCGCACTGTTCGTCGCTAGCCTCTGCTATTGCTTCTTTTACTTTTTTAGGTTTACTCGTTGAGACTTTTGGTTTTACACTTTCCTTCTTTTCCGCCACTTTACGTTTTGGTTTAACATCATTTTTATCTTTAACAGATTTGAGTTTCTTACTTGGTAATGGTTCTTGTTTATCTTCATTGTTAATCCTTGCTTTACGTTTTCGCGTCAACGGTGTGGTCGAATCCATTGAGCTTAAATTTGTTTGATGAATACAAGATGAATACGTAAACAACTTTTAAAGGGGTTTTGCAATTATATACTTACTGTGAGCCTTGCATCAGATAACACAGCTTTTACACTGTATACTTATAGATATTAATTCGATTGTATAAAATTAAGGATAAACCTATGGGACAAACAAACAGAAACTCTCGACCGTTTGAATCCAGTCCAACAGGCAACAGTTCACAGCTGTTCCGCCATAGATAGAGTACATTGAATAATAAACAGTGTTCCACTGTCAGTAAAGCGCATATTACACCTTCCTAAATTTAACATCCTAAAGGGTATAATATTCCTAAATTTAAAAATAAATTCTTCCTAAATTTTGCATTCTAACTGCCGCAGAGACGTCTTTTAATTTTTAGGTTTCATTCAGTGGCAGTTAGGATCCTAATTAAGGAAGGTGTAACAGCATTTAGGAAGTAGCATCCTAAAAAAGTATCCTAATTAGGAAGCAAGGACGGGTTCTGCCGTCCTAAAGGGCTTATTACACCTTAAAAACATCCTAAATTACTTAGGATCCTAATTCAGGAAGGTGTAATAGCATTTAAGAAGTAAGCATCCTAAAAAGTATCCTAATTAGGAAGCAAGGACGGGTGCTGCCGTCCTAAATAGTTAGCATCCTATTTAGGAAAGGGTTAAGGAAGGCGGGACATTTAAAGGCTAAGGCTTATTATACCTTTCTAAATTAGTCACTAACGAGAGGGACGCCGCAATACGTTAGACACGTATAGATATATCTCCATCTCATCCAACGTGTTGCGTGCGGCGTCCCTCTTTACGAATTTATTGGTCAAAACGATTGGTCACCCTAGCAGTGAGAGACAAGCGCCTCTAGATGATATCTCAACCGAACCGGTTTTTTTACAACAGTGCGCATTCCAGATGTACAATAGTTCCATGATCATTATTTAAGGCGTGTCGCTCACTGAAAGTCGAGGCGGCGGCGCGACGCCTTCGCCTCGACTCTTGTATATTTATGAATGAGCGCACTTCTATGTAATGCCATAGAAAACGTAGAAGCGGCGCGCCGCTTAGCCGCCGCGCCGACGCCTCGACGCCGTCTCGACTTTTCAGTAAGTGACACGCCTTACATAACAAATGATGAGGTCTGTGGCTAACACAAACATTTACAAAAATTACTTATAGGGATGCTACCGTGATGAGGTAACGGTACTTACGTATCGACTCATATATTGAAACATAATCGATTATAGATGATTGTATAGTACTATCTGTGTTGTTTACTGTCATCTGTCAGGGATCTGTCACATTCACATAACCTATGAATTGTACAGTTAACCTAAACATTGAATTTCATATTTTACTTTGTTTTAAAGTTAGAAAGCCATGTCAGTTGAAAACAAAACGGCTGAAGATGTTCTTAAAAACTTAGCAAAGTGTTATCTAAAGGGATCCTTAGCATTTTCAATGGAAGTAAGTTAGAGAGGACAATCATTGATCTCCATCATTACAGTATTTTAATCCAAGTGTTAAAATGTTTGTTTACTTTATAGGTTGAAGATGCCAAGATAATGACATGGGATAATCAAAAAGCTTTTCTAGATTTAACGATACATACAAAATTACTGCAGAGCTATCCAGTAAACAATGAATTTTCCAAACTTTATTTTAAGAAGTTCATTAGTTTCATTGAACCTTATCAGGAAATTCATGATGATTATTATAATTGTTTGTGTTCGGCAATGAAGGCTAATAATTCGAACGATTTCTGTTATCGTCATTATATTATTGGGAACGACCTTAGCAATATTGTAACAATAAAGGAAACAAATAAAATGGTTGTAAATGGAACTACAGGAATGAAAACTTGGGAGGTAACATAAATAGGTTTGTCAAACATAGTTTATAATGCAGATAGATATTTGTCTCTTTAAATTTATATTATACACATATGTCATATATACATATAGAAATCAGATATGCGGGTGCATATTATTTCATAAAGTTTTGTGTTGCCTCTGCTGTTGCCTGTTACGGAAGCAAATTTTTAATTCGCTATATCGATTGACATATTTCTTGTATAAATACATATTTACGTAGTTAAGGTTATTATTATAATAATTAATGCTTAGTATTAATGTTTGTAAGATTTCACATTTATTTCCACAACAACTTAGTAGGTATGTAAGGATCGGAAAAACCATATTATTTAAAAAAATATAAGGGGGGAAATTGGTAAAATTTAATATCCTTGTAAATATTCAATAAATCCAGACATGTCACATATAAAATAATTTCGTTTAGGAAGCCACCTCTACGTTTACTTAGCTTATATTGAGACTATGCAGCAAACTTTAAGTAAATAAGCTCCCGAATATCTGATCTCTAGTCATACATAAATAATGTATCTAAAGCATTTATTTGCTTACATCTTTTTTTTTTAGGCTGCCTTAATGCTAGCAGATTGGGCTTTAAACAATCAAGAAATATTTGATAATAAACTAGTTTTAGAACTTGGTTCTGGAGTGGGTTTTACTGGTATTGCAGTGGCCAGACAGTGCAAAATAAAGTCTATGGTGTTAACTGACTATCATAATGATGTTCTAAACACTATAAAGAACAATATTGAAATTAACTTTCCTGAAGATGAACCGTTAAGAAAAAACATTCCAAAATTAGGTTTGTTCTTTATGTATATTTTTACATTTATATTACGTACCTACATATGTATAAAATATTGTTTCTCATTTGTTAATTTAATTTTAATTTTACAGATGTCATGATGTTGGATTGGAATGATATTAATGATATTCCCAAAGATTTGGTGCCAGACATAGTGATTGGTGCTGACATAATTTATGACCCTTCAATATTACAACCTCTTTGCAATGTCATAAAATCATTTTTCGGCAAGAACAATCAACTGAAAGTATTCATTGCAAGTATGATACGCAATGAGGACACATTTAACAGTTTTCTCCAGACTTTGGGTATGATATGAAGTATCAATAATTGGCAAAAAAGTTTGGAATAAATAATGGCACTATTCATAGTGAAATTGGCGTCATACCTAATCGACATTTTACCCAACCACTTAACCTTTTGACCGCCATAATCTGATATACATATAAGACACCACACCATAGCTAATGCCAAACATAATTCTCTTAATCATTCTAAATGGATTTGGGTAGTAAAATACCATAAATATTGCACTGCATCTACTGATAATACCTCTTTTTATCAGTCAATCAATCAAATCATTTATTTCGGATTCAGTTACAATATGTATAATTAACTTGTTAATGTTAGTTTATACAAATACATATTATCAATTTAATAGCCTTTAAGTAACAATGTGCCAATGTGTGATGTGATTCTACTTTCCTGTTTGTGGTTTCACTAGCTTAATCTAAATTCTTTGTATTTAAACTTTTGTATTTAAATTTGTGTACGTCTGAAAAGACAGGATTTGGTGAACCTTAATAACTTAAAGAACAACACTGTAACCGACCCAATTGCACGCAATAAAGATTACTATTACTATAAAATTACAATTAAAAGAAAACTAATATTAAGGACCTTTGTTTTCAGAATCCAATGACCTCGATTATTTAAAAGTTCCACAAGTACACAGCAAATTAGTTGAATGGGATCATAGTAACAAGAAAATGTGTTTACTGAAAGTAATAAAAAATAAGTAAATGTTTAAATAGGCATTTTTGTTGTATTCCACAGTCCACTACAACTTCTGCTTCTTCAACCTGAGTGTTCTTTGATGGTTTTTGAAATAATGGGTTGGTTAAAGTCAATTGTTATTATTCTGCGGGCCTACTATGGTCGCGTTTATTACATGGACAATACTCGTTTCTTATATTCAAACCGTGGGTAAAATTTTCCACATGAAAAATGTGTCAAGTTTTAACCTGAATTAACCAACTCTATATGTGATTTGAATATTGAGAACGAGCTTTAAAAGTCGATTGAACTATCCAATTCTTAAAACAAAAATATAGGAAACCGAGTGTAAATTTCGCGCAGCTATCCTTGATAGCTGTATCGGTTTTTCCTTCGGGTGTGCTGCGATTATTTGGAATTAAATGTGAACTCTCTCTGATTCTGCGACTCCCAACTAACAAATTATGTATGTTCAGCAAGACATAGGTATAGCGGCACTCTGTTTTGGCATAAAAGGATGCAGACACTTCCGCAATAATCTATTATATATATCTATACCTATGTCTTGCTGAAAATACATAGTTTGTTAGTTGGGAGTCGCAGAATCAGAGAGAGAGTTCACATTTAATTCCAAATAATCGCAGCACACCCGAAGGAAAAACCGATACAGCTATCAAGGATAGCTGTGCGAAATTTACACTCGGTTTCCTATATATATATATAAGTAAATATGAATCAATCATGTTATCGACTACCATTGTACTTTGTAGTGATCGAGTTTTTCAGGATATAATCGAGTTCCATTCGTTGTGGTAGGGTGGTTCGAGCTTATACTGCCAATACGTCTGGCCATACTGCCAACTTTCTAAAGCTGAGAACAAATGATCGGGTAGTTTGCACGGTTCTCGGCCTTTGAAAAACGAAGCTCGCAACGAAGCCCGCAACGTAGATCAAACGAAAGCCGAAGGTGTTTGCTACTATTGCTACATTGTAGCAATAGTAGCAAACACCTTCGGCTACAACAACTAGCAGCTACAACAACTTTTGGAGCTAACGTAAAACTTCGAATTTCAATTTTCAAAGTTTTTATGAAGTTTGAGGAGACCGAACAATCGGCCGACTAAAATTGTCTACAGTCTGCACGGGGCTTAGGGTAGGGTTTGTGACTTCTACAAGAAACTTATATAAGACACTGGAGATCGCACCTAGAACTTTTTTTATGAAGACGAGTTCAATTACCCCTAATCATGTTTTCTATACCTCTCACACTATCTGAAATTGCTATGATAAATAAGCCAAAAGGTGTCAAAAAGAACGTGTAATGGAAAGATGAGCCCAAGAAGCTTCTTTTTACTCAAATTCTGCTGTTGTTTTACTGATTTAAGATTAGTTTTGACAAATTATATACCTACTTCTTCGAAGTCAATATAAAAAACTAAACATAAGATCAGCCTTTCACGCCCTTTATTTCCTTGATTTTTAGCAGCTGCCATTTTAATATTATAGCAACACTGATTGAACAATCAACCTGACACTATGGCCGATGAAAAAAGGGACCAAAAACATAAGCGACGTCATTCAAGGCCACTTTTCTTCGCTTCAAAGCATTGTTTAAATTGAGATCTCAAGTATCTTATATAGGTATAAGCTTCTTGTTCTAAGTAGTATAATATTATATCTTATCTATAGAAAAAAAAACTCATTCATGTCACTATTGTCACTGTCAAAGTCATGTGTGGGGGATTGGGTTCATTTTTGTACTTTTATGAAATATTGAATTTTAATGAAACAGTTTTGATTATTTGATAATATAATGTCGAATCAAGGGGAAAATCCGAGTTTGGAAAGTAATACCAGTGCAGAACCTAGTCCAAAACCAGCACACACTGGGTCTAAGAAGGAGGAGGCCTGGGGTTACGATTTGTATCCCGAAAGAAGAGGGACTTTTAAACCAAAAATCGGCAATATTCTTATTGGTAAAGAGGGAAAAGAAAACGTTGAAAAGCTAAAATGTGAACAAAACGTGGTCGAGTGCGTTAAAACTAGTAAGTAATAGGTACCTGGTAAATAACCAATAATGTAGGTACTTACACGATAAAGCGTTTCACAAAAATTAATCTTAAAATAAATCTTTTTTGTTATTAGGTCCAATAGTAAAGCTTATGATGAAAGCTCTAAAAAGCTCTGGATGGTGAGTGTATTTTTAGATCTTCATGCTTTTTTTTGCGAAATAAACTAAAGAAAACGCCTGTCATGTCAAAAATAAATCCTATTTATAATATTTTTAGACAATAATAATTCCTTTTTAGATTTATTATAGTATAACTTTTCACAGGAGAAAGTATCTACTGTATTTTTTGATATTTTCCAACTGTTGGTAATGAATAATATTTTTTAAATGTTTAAAATGACAACTGCCCAATTTGGCCAATTTCTAATAAATGAAAGTATAATAGGCCCAAAAGATTGGCTGTAAAAGAAATAAAAATTGGCCATATTAGTGAGTTCAAAATATAATAGTATACATATGTACATTAATTGACTGTTTTTCAGTCCAATTGACATCAGAAGACATTTTTCATGTGAAGTATGTGATTATTCTGTGAGTGGAGGGTATGACCCGGAACTTAATCAGGTATTTCCTCTCATAAAGTATTTCAAAGTATATTACATTTATGATAAACTGGTTAACCCCTTTACCATCAGGTTTCAACTATAATTGACACTAGCTACACTATAAATACAACCATATAATGACATCATGAGGTCTAAATACGCACTTAAAATAATTTGGTCCTGAAGGTAAAGGGTAAAAAAATTGCTGCGAAGTTTAATATTGCTAAAATATTTAATCTTCAATACTGCTGATGTTCTTTTATCAGTGCATAAATGAGTCCATTGTATCTATACTGTTTGTATTTACACTATTACTGTTAGATCATGTTATTGTTTTCATTCCTCTAGATAGTGGTGTGTCAGAATGTCAGCACACGGAAGGGCATGGTGCAAGGTGTGCTGGTGCATGAAATGATCCACATGTTTGACTACTGCCGTAATGAGTTGGACTTCAAGAATATGGAACACTTGGCATGCTCGGAAATTCGAGCTGCAAATCTTACCCATTGCTCTTTCACAAGTGCTTGGTCCCAGGGTGATGCTTCATGGATGAAGGTCAAGAAGGCTCATGAGGTAATATGCCATTTTGTGTGTCTTAAACCTACTTCAGATTTGAATTAAACATCAAAATTATGTCAAGTTCAGTGGTCTAAAGACTTCTAATTTGCCTAGTAATGGATTTGTAATTCCATACCAAACATATGAACTGATGACATATGTATTTTTTTAAATTCCTTTAATTCAAATTCTAAAGAGGCAGGCATTTGTTTTTTATCCAAATTATAAAGTAAGCCTTTCCTCGGTTAAAACAATTTATTTTGTTTCATACTGTAACCAAATATAAGATACTTCAAATAGATAATAAACAATGGACAAGGTGAAAGAAAGTCAATAAATCGATAACTTGGAGACTATCTCACATGTAAAAAATGGCAGCATAAAGTGTACTTTTCAATGCAAATGATGGCTATTTAAATGCTTTACAGGGTGGAAATTAGTGCTACCTTTTAGCTGTCATTGACGGTTTAAATGTTAATTGTCTTTTAACTTTGTATGGCTGCTAGTTCCATTATGAACTCTATTTCTTATCAACCCAACTTATTTGGTCAATAATTCCAAGTGAAGATGAACCAGGTTTTTAATTTTTAATTTCCAGGATTGTGTAAAAACTAAAGCTCTATACTCAGTCCTGGCTGTGCGGCAGATTGGCAAAGCTGAAGCTGTAGATGTCATTGAAAAGGTGTTCCCGAGGTGCTATGCTGACTTAGAACCTATCGGCAGGCGGATACGGAGGAACTCTGACGATATGATGCGCGTGCTGCGAGATTCTTCGTACTACGGGTATGTTTAACAAAGTGTGTTACAAATTATGGTGATAGTTTATATTGTGTATGTAGATAAATAATTTCTTAGTCATTTATGAATACTGTTGATGTTCAACACTGGAAATAAAACTAGTTTTGAATTTATTGTAATGTCTTTTATTTTATTATGTTCATATTTACAGATTTATTTAAATAAGTTTAAAATTAATATTGACTAAAAAATTAAACTACTTAATGTGTACTGCTCCTCTCCAATCCTATTATTATTAGACTTGTAAGTTTAATTTGTAATAGCAAGCAAAAAGGCACAATTTTACAAGCTAACATCACCTTGAATAGTTATTTCCCTAGAAAAGGTGCAATATGAATAAGCTTTAATGATTGAACACCCTGTTCAAATAGTTACTTGATGCGCTCTCGGCGTCGTCATTGAATAATGCTGAAAAATAATTATGTAATTTATACCAGACAATACAAATAGAATAAAAAGAAATATGTAATAAGTTCTTATAGCATTGTGAAGGGTCAGAAAAAAGGTGTCTTTTACGGTTGCTTCCAGTAAGACAAAATTCTAGTCTTGGCTTCACAAACAGACTTGTTAATCGTAATGCATGTTTCATAACGATTATGTATTTTTTACTTGTCTTCTGTCATCTCCAGACTGGAGCGGTCGGACTGCTGAACTGCTTGGTACATATTGATTGATTCTGAGTGCCCCTGTCAGATAAGGAAGAACTAGAAATGTTACACTGACCATTCAGATGTCACCTGATACAATGATTTTAGTAGCCAATATCGTTATATTTGATACGTGTATTTATTATATTGAGCAAAACTTAAAATTGTTTTGGTTTGATATATCTTTTAACAGGCAGCCTTATCTTATCCCCTAGCAGTTTTTGTCTGTCCCACTGTTGGGCCAAAACTTCTCTTTAGCCCCTCCAAAATTCTTCTATCCAGCGCCTTCTGAGACTAGAACATTGAGCCATTTACATAACTGGACCAGTTCGTCTCGTCTCCTTCATGTTCTTCCTCTTCTCTATTGCTTAGTGGAAAGTTTGGACATTCGCAATTTCGTTTGGAAACCGACAGCCATATCTGGTAATTTTTGGTTAAATAGGGTCGGCGGGTTCCGCATTTGTGCTATTTACTCATTTGTGCTGTTTGAAAGAGTAATCTAGCAGCTAAATAAATACTTAAGTACTCTATTTTGGCGACACGGTTAGCCTAGGTGGTAGTAACCCTGCCTAAGATGCTAGCGGTTCCGGGTTCGAATCCCGGTATGGGCAAATATTGTGTGAGCGCGAGTGTTTGTTCCTGAGTCCATGACTCATATTTTCTATGTATTTAAGTAAGTATTTCTCTATATAAGTATGTTTATCGTTGTCTAGTACCCATAGTACAAGCCTAGAGCTTAGTTTGGGACTGGGTCAATTTGTGTGAGATTGTCCTCGGATATTTATTTATTTATTATTATATTTTGGCTGTAACTATTATTTTAATAATTAACATTGTTAGAGCATTAACAGGGGGAGATGTTAGTTGCTGCTGCCAATTACAAACTATGATAAAAGGTACAGTAGGCTGCAGCAGTTTTGCAGCTGACCGTATTAATTGCTGCTTTGTCTTAGTTCCCATACTACAAACGGTTAAACCACACTAAAACGGTTATGGTTTTAGCCCCTTGCATTACAAGCATCGTGATTAAATTTCATTTGGTCCACCACGTAAAACATTATTTAATTTTTATGCAGCTGTTCGTCGAGCGCGTCTACCTGGGTAAACATGGTAAACACTAACATTATTCCTTATGAACGCCACTGACGGCTATAGCCGTCATGGTTGACAGCGTAAAATAGACTTGTGTATTTGAGGATAAGGTGTGGACGGTGTGGTGTCTTATATAACAGATTACGGCGGTCAAAAGGTTAAACAACTTGACTAGATGTGGCAACTTACTGCCGCACTCAGAAACGTCAATTCATTTTTAATTTTGATTAACGTGGATGCGTCTTATTCTATTGCTATAGCAAAGAAAGTGACAGCAGCAACTTTAATCAAACTTAAAAGTTAATTGACGTCTCTGAGTTTGGCCCTTCGTAATATTAGAGTAGGTACTCAGTGGAAAGTTACGGGGGGAACACCTTCTGCCACCTGGTCTTAAAGTTCCTGTACCGTCCCCTACCTTTAGCTTGTTAATAGTGTACCAAGTAGGAGTAGTAGGTATATGTGTAAGTAAATTCCTGATATTCGTGATTTCGAATTAGGTACATATCGATTGGTCATTGTGACCGAGCTTAAGGCTGCCTTTCCATTGAGGCAGAGACGAGCGGAGCGGTGCGAAAAGGACCAATCAGATTCCTCTAGTTTCTGTGTGCTATGCGTTAGTGTGGGTACTGTTCAAGGTGATTGGGTCTTTTCGCACCGCTCCGCTCGTCTCTGCCTTTAAAATTAAAATAAATCGTTTACTATTGTATTGGACATTGGGTTCCCCAAAGATCGCCACGATGACTTCAGCAATAAAAAGCGAACTCTGGAGCCCTAGAGTAAAAGGGTCTTCGAGGTTCAAGTGAAAAAGACATTATGAGCCCAATCGACTTATGCCCTTTTTACCAGGACCCCGGATTTACAGTCAAAACGTACAACTTTAGCAGGTAGGTATACTTACTATGTATCTATCTATTCGTTCACAACACACAGATTCACAGATAGCTCTTTGTTCATAAACTCGTTGTGTCGCACGTAAGCCCAAGTCAATTCTGTTTATGCACTCTAGATCATTTCGTAAAAACCTAGCTTGTTTCATGCCTTTTTAGCAAGTTAACGAAACAATCTTGGGTTGATATACAATTTTCCTTCAACTTTTATTACTGGTTTATGCGCTTACTAATGTTCTGTTAAATAGTTTTTAATAATTATTTCATACTAGCGACCCGCCCTTGCTTCGCTCCGGGTACTATTATATACAGCCTATGTCATTTCCCGGGACTCGAGCTATCACCATACCAAATTTTATCCTATCCTATCCTAATTTTATCCTATTATATTTAAATCCGTTCAGCCGTTTTCACGTGATGCGCGTTCAAATTAACAGATTTACAGTATTATTATATGTATGTATAGATATAGATAATCGGTTTTGTTTAACGCTATCTTTTTTAAGTATAACATTGTTATTAGAGATTAAAATTTATTTAAAAAAAGGACTAACTGTGCCGCTTCTCCTCAACAGTGGTTTCCTCGTGGGAAGCGCTGGCTGGAAGACTCCACATGTAAAAGTGCCTATACATGGCATACTTAGGTACCTACAGAATAAATATTTTTATTTTCATACTAGGTAATTCAAAGACGCATCGGGTTACTTATTCGTCGAATGAAGGCAAAGCCAAAGTTCGCGAGAAACGAAGGGGCACTCCCCTAGCCTAGCCTAGGTACCACAAATAACTAACATATACACTGAGAAAAAAATCTAGTTTCGTGTAACAGAATATTGTAAATTCCACTTGATTTTATTGTATTATATGTGACAACTATACGTTTTTTACACATTAATATAAAATTCTACTTCTGTACAACGTAATTTCTAGTACCTATTACCATTTACCTAGTATCGTAGGAAACAAATTTTGTGTAGTATACAAAACCTGTTGGATGCTAAATGCATATTTTACTCTGTAACTATTAGCTAGTAACCACTACAATATCAAAGTTTTCGTGTACTAGAATATTTTAACTAGAATATTCTAGTATTAACAAAAAAATGACTTGTTGTCATTAAAAAAAATCTGTAAACCGTAGCTAAAATCTGTTTTCCTACACCAGAATCATAACTACAATAAAATTTGGTGATATTGTAAAATATTTTTTTCTCCGTGTAGGGTAGGTAGTTAAAAACTGCAATTTTACTTAGTCATCTAGGTTCCTTAGAACGTTTTGTGAGGACATCACATGATCTCCCTTACAAATGGCACTTTTGACGCTCTACTAGATACTATGTAAATAGAAGTGCGCGTCTTCTCACTAGGCAGAGGCAGTAAGAAAGCACCCAAGTAACTTAACAGTTAGAAGCCTAGTTAATGGTCCCTATTGCGTTTAAATGTAGGTACCTATTTCAGAATCAGGCAATAAATTATTATGAGAAACATAATCTCAGTTTTCAATCCACGAAAACGCATCCCACCACTTAATTTGACGTTGCGCGAAAAATAAACAGAAAGGCGCGATTTCGTGGATTGAAAGATACTTGTAAATCCGTTGTTGAATGTTTGATGTAGTCGTAGATGCCGTTTATTTCACTCATTGATGCCGGTAGCACACTTCCGCCGCGAAACCGCGAAACAGTGGCGGAATCGTGATATTTAATACGAAATTGAACTTTATTTCGTTGCCAGAGTTTCGCTACTACAGTTCCGCGGCGGAGGTGTGCTACCGGCGTGAGGAGGCCCGAATGCGGTCACTGACTAATTGTTAGCCACGATGGAACTTTACTCAAAAAGTCTAATAAGTTAGATGTAGTTTCGTTCATATTATTTGATGTTTTGTCATTGTGACAAAGTTCTATGTTGGCTTAACAATTATAGTCTGCAACACTGCAGCACTCCCTCATAGGTTTGATAATCTTATCCCAACAGACCTTAAACATGTTTATATTTCAATAGGTAGGTACTATAATAATACATAGTGTCGAGGAATTTTGCTTCAATTTGGTACATAGAAAACGCACTTAATGTAATTTTAAGTCTATTAATAAGCTCAAAGTGAAAGTTTTAGTCATAATAATTTAAGAGTAAGAGGCGTAAAGTTGACATTTAAGGCTTATCTGTTTATAAGTAATAATATGCAATATGATTATTTTCAAAGGCACTCGATTTATGGTTTTGGACGGTCGTAAATACTTTTTGCATGAATACTTACTTTGGTTTTCAAAAATAATCTGTTCATTAAGTATGTAAAAAAAACTCAAGATATGTACGAGTATATAAGACAATTTTGTCGATGATAGGTATCTCTTTACAACACACAAAAACAAAAAGAAAACGCCGGAAAAGCGAGAAATACTTTTTCCTACGTATTTTATCTGTGTAGTAGCTTGGAGTGTTTTTTGACCTAAAGTTATTTTCTCCGTAGGATTTCTTAGATATTTTATTTACCTACTCCATAAAGTTTGTGTTAAACAAGATCCAAAAAAACATAACTACCTACTTAACGAATGTTTGTACCAAATTCTAATGGTGGTACTTCACTTGGCCATGTTTGCCAAATATTGATCTTACATCTCTCATTTGACATACCGAATGAAGGAGATGCAACGATAATACTTGTTAAATAACATCCAAGTGAAGTGCCACCATGGAGAAAAAGAGCACTGCGTTCGCAAAAAGTCTACGGAAAATTGACTGAAGCAACCGCACTACTCGTAGTTTCCTTTTAATCTAAATATACAATTACGGAACACTTGAAGATACCTCTGTCTAAATGTTACAATTTCGTTGTAAAATTAACCTGACTTACATAAATGGATCGTAGTAAAACTAATTTTGTATAATCGACTAGCATTTGTCTAATAGTAATATGTACAATTAATTCACAACGTCTTTGCACAGGCACTTTCACGTTTCATTGTTGTCATTAGATTGTTTTGACACATAAGTAGTTCAGTTAGTGCGATGGCGATGGGCCTCACTGAGGTAGGTAGTCCAGTAGATGACGGCGAAGAGGAAGAAGCACATGGGGAATACCATGAGCGCGATCCTGTCCAGCGCGCCGTGCTGTGCGCCGCAGAACATGATGCCCTTGTAGACGCACGCGCCGGCGCGCGCCATCACGCCCCGCGGAGCGTCGCGCGCGTCCAGCGACTCCATAATCGGCGGCGAGTCCTACCGACCAACACCAAACGTCAACATTTGCAGCCTCCTCAACCAACATCCTCTGTACACATCAACAGCCGAGCCCTCCACGAGCCTAAATACATCCAGTAGGCCTAACATGCGCTCAAAGCTGTGCACACAATATACAAGTTGGAGTCTTAAAATATTTTCTACGAAAGCGAGTCCAAATTACCTTAGCATATAGCACCGTACTTACAAAACAGCGTCAACACAAGAGCAACGGGAGCAAACGGAAGACTCGTTGGAACGATAGCCTAGTCTTGCGCGTGATGTTGACGGCTGTCGTGATCTACCACAAATGATACAATTCGTCCTATTCGTGTTTCTAAATATACTGCGTTCAGCTACAGCCACACAGTGCAGCGTGTTTTTTTAATTTTTGTTTACCTTGCTACCTGATCTTGATACAGTTCCAACCTTATTTTTTCTCCAATTCCTTTTTCCCGAGAGGGATGACTAGAAATTGGTTACCTAAGTTTAAAAATTTGTTTAAGCAAATTCCTAGACACATAGAGCAAACGTCAGTGGCACATTAATGCCTACCCAATGGATGTTATTTGCGGGAACATTCTACATTTCAAATTAGATACATTCTACACATTAAACGCATCAAGAACTAGGGTGTGGTATAAAGTCAATATTTACCCTTTGAATGGTCTGGTGCGAGAACTGCTGCTTGAGGCCCTCGTCCTCGACACTGAGCTGCGGAGAGAACACCCCGCCTTGAGGCGTGCCTGTCACGGGAGTGCAACTCAACCTCTGGAATCGCAAGAAAATAATAATTTATGGCCTGGGGTCGACTGCATGCAGTTGGGCCAATCCACTCTCGTCTAATGGCGGATAGTGAGGTAGTAGCAAAAGAAGCGGACTACTAAGAGAAAATGGAAGTGGAAGGCTAGGTCGCATGCTTCGTGTGGTGTGGAGTGTTACCTGTGCGTGGTTGACGTGCAAGGGCGGCGGCGCGAGCTGCGCGGCGGAGGCGGCGCGGCGCAGGTCCTGGCGCCGCTGCGACCAGCTTTTGTCATAGCGGATGCCGAACAGCACCACGAAGTACTCTAGCAGCGCCAGGAACACGAACAGCGTGCACGAGATCAGCCACACCTCGATGCACTTCAGCTCCAGCGCATCCGGAGAATTTGTGCTGCGGAAGCGCGTAAACTCGTGGTATGAATGATGAGAGTTGTATATCTTTGCTAGAGGATTCCAAATTTTCTCAAGTTGAATGCGTTTTAAGCGCGTTTATTCGCCCTATTGAGTAGATTTTCGAAAAGTTGTCTCTGATTTAAATTTCTATTTGTTATGATTTTCTTTTGAGTATTTTGAGTTTAAACTTAGGTACCTATTTATGGTACTTAAGAGTCCTCAACACCTCTATCACGCTTGTATTAATTGATTCACATAATTACCATCTTTTTTGTGTAGGTACCTACTCGGGCAAATTCATCCAAAAAGACCCACCACAGTTAACCAACCCAAATGGACAAAATGTTTCTCAGCTCGTTAGCTTACCTAACTGTGTCAAACATGGTGACGAGTGACAGCAGCGTGGTGACTAGGAGCACCATGCGGCCGGGCACGATCTCTGGGATGACGCAGAAACTGCCCCAAGAGATGATGACGAACAACGAAGACGGCAGGTAGCTCTCCAGAAGATACCCCCGGAGCTCCCGCGATAGCGTTATCTGTAGCCGCGCTGCCGAGTGATCTCCTAGAACCATAGTGTTAGTTGGTGGCAGAAATTCAATTTATTTTCCAAGATATCTATCTACAGGCTATTGAGGTGAGACGCAGACCTATTCATTAAGTGATTCCAATTGTTAATTTTAATTTGTGATTAGGTCTATTTAGTGTTAGACCTATTATGTTAGTGCACTGTGATGACACCTACTCTTCTATGCCTTCATGGTTATTTCTAAATTGTGATCTGCATAGTGGTTTGGGGGCTCGGTCAGTTGAACATTTACAGGCTAACGACAACATTTAGGTACAGAAAAATTTGCTTACACTAACTATTTACTGACTAGAACAGGGACCACGATTAAAATAGCAGTACTTAGTTAACGACAACGAATAATTCGTTGCTTAAATACAAAAGCAACACAAATCAAAATGACTTTAAATTTTAAATCAAACTAACTACTTATATATGTGTTTTTGACTTGTGACGCTTTTGTATTTTAGCAGCGAATTACGGAACAACTAACAACTAAGCCTATAGTTACAGTCACACACTATGAATAATGAAAACATAAGTATTATAAAATAAATGGAGAAGGAACTAATTAACAACACTTGAACACTAAGAACATAAAGGTATCTAGGCTAGGCGCGGATGACCAGGTGACTAAGCAAAAAGTCTAATAACAATGTAACGTATATATGTATGTATGTGTGTGTTGTCTAGTACTCATGGTACAAGCGTAGAGCTTTGGGACTGGGTTAATTTATGTCAGATTCTCCCCTAATATTTATTTATTTGTTTTATACTCCCATGTACGGAAGGTACATATAGTTACTAGGTAAGCAGGTGCGATTCATCCGAACCCAGCGGTTTTGCGGCATGCCAGCGTCAAGCGACAGCGCGTAGCGATAATTAGTAGAGTCAGACCGAGGCAAAAAGCAATTTTGACCATTTATTAAATGTTATTTTGATCTAAATTAACAAGAACCGCTGTGGCATGATTTCTGTGTGTCTAGGTACGAGTACACATGTCCGTATTTATATGTATACCTAGCTACCGTTACTAATCTTTTCATTGGGGTGAAATGATGAAATCATGCGGTGGGTTCTTCGTATAAATTCAACAACGCTCAAATCCGACAACGATATTAAATAAGTATCATTGGCCAAAATTACCTTCGCGCCAGTCCATCCGGGTACGTACATGATTAGTGATATGAGGCGCAATCTGAAGCGCGAAGCAATAAATATACATTTACCTTCACCATATTTTGCATAATGTTTACTTTTGTCCGTGGTGAAGCTGACTACGTATTTGGGCAGCCGGAACTGGTTGCGCTGCCCGCCGACCAGCCCCCAGCCCAGCCACGACGGCACCTCGCGCCACTCGAACCGCACGAACTCCGCCGTGTGCTTATCTGGACATCACCCATATGTTAAGCGGATTAGACTAATTATAAATATTGAATATGTTGACTGCCATATTATGCTAAAATAAGCGACTGCTGTCTTTTTCTAGCGTGTAAGTTAGAGTCATAAAGTCGGCAATTCTTATTACCACTTCATTATTCCGAAGAATTACAATGTATTTATAATTCCGGACGGTAGTTTTTGATGTATGAAATTTTTGGGTTCTACGAGTATCATAGCTACAAAAATGCCGGTAATTTTTTTATATTCGGCATAAATAACTTGGGATTTTAAGGTGTTCCCTAATAATCAGTCGACCTATAGCTAATTATAAAGAGAGAAATACTTAGTGTAACTTTAGGTTTGTTGTCTTAGAGACGATTAAAACATTTTAATCGCTGTGCACTGTATAATTTTCCAGATGTGGAATTTTTTCATGAGCGAATGGTATTCACGAAACTTTTAAACAAACTAACGTTCTCGTTAAAGTACCTAATTGCATGTCAATTACTTTTCTATCTCAATAAATATGAATTGAAGAAATGTATGTTCGCGCATAGTAACTTCCTATTTGGCTAATTATTTTTTTGTTGTGTTTGTAATTGTAAGGACAAGGTTGGTATGAAAAAAAAATGGAAAATCCACCGGGAAACTCAGAAATTTGCAGCGGGGGCGAAACCGCTGGCGGGCCGCTATTGTAACACAGATCTTTTAGAAATAAGTTAGCTGACACAATCCTGCGGGAACCGAAAGATATACACACTAATTAGGTAATAAACAATTTATCTCTCTCTCTCTCTCCGCTAGTGTAATACATATAACATAACGTACAGTGGACTGAGTGGTGTTGTTAGGGCTCGTTACGGCTACAATATACGAGTAATATACCTAACCTTTTATTAGTTAGTCCTTTCATTAGAATATGTTTGAGAGATACTTACAGCTACTAAAATCGATGTCGCAGTTTTGTACATCTAAAGGATACAAGACGAAGTCCATCTCGCATTTTATTGTTATCGTCGCACTGAAATAAATTAAAAGCACTTAATTCTCACACAAATCTTAAACGTATGGCTCTTCAACTATAAAACTGTCACTCAAATTGTAGCAAACACAAAACTTAAAATCTTCGTCAGACTGTAAATCTATTATTAAAACGTTAACTCAGTTTTGTTTGTCACAAAATTCTAAACATCATTAATGTCTTTATTTTCGGTTCTCAGACAGTAAAGATCATACTTTGAACATATTTAATCGGGGTGCCTATCGTTTCGTAGAAAGTCAATACCTCGAATTTCGGTTCTCCGACCACGTTTGTCAGAATTTCCAGTTGTTCGAATCACGATAGTTAGAATTTCATTGCTTTGTAATTTCATTTACTCGAAGTCATCTGGTGTCCGAAACCACAGTTCTCCTAATTTCACTTGCTGCTTTTTCAATACATCGAATATTAATAGGCAAAATTTTCTGTTTCTCGAAAACGTTTCACCGAAAACGGTTGATTCTGATAGTTGGAAATCCTAATTAATACTTTTCGAATGGGTTTCGACTTCGAATGTTAGACACACTTTAGGAAGGCGGAGTGGGATAGCTAGGCGGAGGGGGGTGTGGGGGGCGAAGCCCCCCACAATGGGGGCTCGGGGGGCGAAGCCCCCCGCCATAAAAAAACCAATACCCCCCTCACTAGGTTGGGTTAGGTTAGGTTAGGTTAGAACTGTGACCACAACAGCACGCGAGCCGAGCGAGCGAAGCGAGCGTGCCGCGGCAGCGGCCGGCGAAGCGCCCGAAACATAAATAAGAAATCATAAAATCTTTATATTCCGACTTTGTGTGAAACCGCGTACAGAAATGAAACTTATTCGGGAAATTAAACAATCGTTTAACTGAACAATCGGGGAAAACCTATTCTGTGAAAAGTGCATTCGGGATATTAAAACTTCGTAGATTTGAACATATTTTCAATTAAAAATCGGAAATGTAATAATCGAAGTAATGAAATTCGGAGAAACGAAAATTCGAAGAAGTAAAAATTCGCGTTACTGAGAATCGAAGTATCGTGTTCGGGCAAAAGAAAATCGAGCTATTAATTTTCTACGAAACAATACCTACCCATTTAATCGCTCTCTGAACACACAGTGTTAGTTAAAAATAATAATAGTTAAGTATAAAGAAGGTATGTTTTGTACTATTAAATTCGAATTTTATCGTTTGGTTCCCAAGTTACGATTTGTTGCTAACTTTAAAAAAATGTACCTAGTTAAGGACTAAAATTAAGAAACTAACTTTTTTTTTTTACAATTAGCTATAAGACATGGTGGTATCTCAGACAAAACCTCTGTAGCAAGTACAACCATATTACTAACGGGTGAGGACTGAATCTGCTTATTTAATTTGAGATAATAATATAATTGGACATATGAGGCCCAAGCTATGCTAGCAGCAACGCGATATGCGATAAAGTTATTGAAAGAAAACTTATTAAAATACAGTCATGACTAGGTTGTGTGCTGCATTATTGGTTCGGTTAATCTTTTAGCCGCACACATCTGCAACACGATTCAATGATGTGTACAAAGTCCCCAATACAATTAAGAGTTATCTTCAATATCTGTGATCAGAACAACGTGAACTCCAGCTGCCATAGACCGGGCCCCAGCTAAGCTGCATTACGCTAACTTGAGCGCTTTTCGAAAACTGTCAAAATGTGTAAGATTCCATACATTACGTCGATTTCCGAAATGTAAATGCATTTTAGCTCGGCACGGTCAAACATAACAATCGCTAAACTAATTTAAACAATAAACAAAACGAACCCAATACTGACTGAGACGGTGCTATTGGAGTAGAGCCTGAGCGACGCCATCTCCTGCAGCACGGAGAGTATCCTCATGGTCTGCAGCTGCCATATGTAGAGGTCAGGCGTCCAGATCAGCTGGCGGAACTCCCAGGGTAGGTCGATGAACTGCTGCGTCCTGCCCACGCGCAGCCGCGGGTCCTGCCATGACACTTGGAGGAACACGTCCAGCGTAATTTCCTGGATAAACAGAGGAATTGCTTTTTTGAAGCACTCGCGACATTAAAACAAGTTGAATGATATTGTAGAGAGGAAGTGAGAAAACAGAAATGGATGGAGTTCAAGAAGCTGGGCATGCAGTTAAATTTTCTAGGAAACTTTCCGTTGTGCGACAAAAACTAGCCATACAATAAAATTGTAAGAATACTTTTCGTCGCACAACGGAACTTTACGCCTTCGTTGTTTGTATGGTTAACTACGCTTAACTATTAGTTAATTATGTCCAACTTTTTGAAATCGACCCAAATAAGTAGGTACAGCTACTCTCATTTTACACCGTGTTTATATAATTTAATTAAATGTTTCTTATATACCATTAAGCACTCTTAGATCTGGGGCCGTAATATAAGCTGTGAAAACCTGAAAAGTTCCAGGCAGTGAAAGGGACAGAAATATATGCCTCCTATTAGCTCTATCCCTTTTTCTGACTGGAACTTGGCTTGGCTTGGTATTATTAAATATATATCATGTTTTTACCGTCGCGTTATGCATGTCTAATTCCCAATTAAGATCCATTCATGCAATTTTAATGCCCTCTAAATTTTTTCTTTAAATAAAAAGAAATACGGTCTAGTTCGAGTAACATTATGAATATTTTCAAGATAAAATGTATCAAATACAGAGAACAATCTTACAATACCCTTTACAATTATTAAGCGTGCGAATTAGATACAATTAGTAACCTGTATATAAAAATTGTTTCTTAAAAATAACGTACCAAAATAAAAAAAATATTTATATACCTCTTTATTCTCGTCCACTCCCGAAACACGGTTGACATTGAGCCCTATGAACACCGTTGTGTTCCTTCCTGAAAAGTAGGTAAACAAAATAATTAGCAGAGACTACAAAACTTAAGATACCGAAAATCACTTCTTAATAATTTCTGATATTTGTGCGATTGACAAACATTGAAACGAAACCTACTGGGAAAAGTGGGAAAGAATAAATTTAAATAATTACTTTCCATTAACATTCTTTAAATTTCAAAACAGCTCCTTACTTCCGTTGTTTCCGAAGCCTACCAAAAGAATCGTTGGTTGCGAAGTCTACGCAGAAATCTAACTTTAAAAATATTGCACGCGAAACATAACATCGGACTCCCGATCACTTGAATCGTGTCTAATATGACATATGGAGTTTATTTTTACATAGCATGTTTCAGCGATTAGCACGGAGGCTCGGGGTTGACTCCTTACGAGCCACGCTTACTAAAATCTATATAAAACGGGCTCGTTTTGGAGTTGTTGGCACAGCGATTAGCACAAAGGGTTCAAGAGCCACTATATATAGCGATCGTACCGGGATGCGCCTACCGTTTCAGCCCCGCATTCATCACTCAGCGAACCGGAGCCTCCTGCTCATTTACAAGTGAAAAGACTTAAGCCGAAAGAACCTATTAGGTACAATGTAGGTCCTCACGTGTGCCAACAAAGTTGAAAGTCATATCCATTTCGAGTTTGATGGTTTCGAGTCTCTTTAGTTTGCTCTATGATTTGCATAAAGCCAAAGTTGTATGAGAATGAAATATATGAGAGGAATAATTCTATTTTATTTATATTTGTAAATATATTACCAGTCGTAAGAAGTAGCTGGTGTCGTTTTTACAATTACATCATTCATCTATAAATTAAAGTCCCCCCCCCGCGCTGAGTTTGCGTTGGCTCGGGCTAATCTTAGAAACAACTGTAGGGATTTTCATACGGTTTTCATTAATAGAAAGAGAGATTATCTAGGTTAAAGGCTATAATTTATGAACAATGTAAATAATTCGTCTTACCCGTGCAAAGCCGGGGTGGGTCGCTAGTTGGATAACATAAGAAACGCGCTGTTTATACTTGGAGTGATAAATCAGAACAATATCGACCTTTTCTTCTATTATAAACCTAAACCGACTTATCCAATAAAACTGAATGAACTCCCAAAAAAAACTTACCTATATTAAAACACCGCTGCCGCAGTTTGAGTGATTTAAGACAAAACTTTGAGGCATTAAAACGGTATCACGACTGTTAAATCAATACTTTAAGTTCGGCGAAAATTACTAGGTACGCCAGAACTGCAGACATTCGTCCGCTTACAACTCAGCCACCTATGCCTAAAGGTTTTTCCGACTTGGCGTACGAAGATGTTGAATCTGGTAAATATACTTATACAATTAAAATCGATTTTTGGTACAAGAAGATTTCTTGTTGTATTTTTTGTTCAAAATGTATTTTTTTCTTATGTAACTCGTAAATTGGGATATAAGAATGTCAGCGACGGCCTCGCTAACGAACAGCTAATGACTGATGGGCTAAAACATGACAGCCCGCGGCTTTTGCTGACTAACATCCGGCCTTAAGTGGATGGATCACAGTCATCGTTACACGGTATCGAAAAACTAAAAATAGATTAGAAATTAATATATGACTTGTACGAAAATTTACCTAATTAGTTAATGTTTAGTCGCCACCAAGGCCGTATAGCAGCCATACGAATGCTTTAACCTTTCCTCTTAAGATGGGGTTTAGGTTCCTAATTAAAATTAGAAGACTTATAAATGAGCTGAGGAGTATGAGAACTTATTTGTTTAATTTATTTTACATCCCCGCTTTAAAACTGAAATATTTATTTATTTGATCGCGGTTGAGTATCTTCACATGTCTTATCTTCACCAAATCAGTTTTAGGTCGTATCTAAACAATTATTAATATTAAACAATTATTTACAAAAATCTTGGTCAATAGTTTTTTCAACTGATTTTGACAATTTGTGGACCCACCGAAGATAAGCTTATTTTGGCGCATTGGCGCTATCAAATTGACATTTATAACCGCTTGGCAAAATATAGCACCTCGTCGTACTATTTTATATAATGAAAAAAAAAAGTTGGTGTAAACTCACCGGGTGGAATGTTTCTGTTATAGTCTGTAGGTATGTCGTACGCTTGTTGCTCCATGTACAGGATCTGGCTGGAAACAAGGTTTACAGAATAAGAACACGGAATTAGAAATGCTAATCTATATAAATAAAAATAAATTGCCACATGCATGAAAAATTATCACTTGAGAACGGCTCGACCGATTTGGCCGATTTTTTTTGTTGTGTTCGTAATTGCCTGGCAAAGGTTTGTAGGTAGGACGAAATAATTTATTCGTTTGTATGTATTACAATATGCTACATAAGTTCCGTGTATGGCGGGAATAAGTTTACTCGTCAAGAAAGAACGACGTAATTTACATAACCTTCATTCTGTTCTAAATACAAATTCTTTAAGTTTCCACCCACCACCACCACCACGGAGTTTATGTTCGGAATCATATGGGATAAAGGCGGTGCGCCACAACCACAAGTGAATAAACTGGGGCTCTATCTCAATTTGTTGTAACCCATGTTGCTTTTATACAAATACATAAGAGTTATCATAACGTCAAGGGGTTTAAGTAAAAATTTTAGCGTTTTCTTAAGGCTAATTAATAAACGCAATTTATTTCAAACCATCACGAAATTCTTTATTATTGTTTTAATTGACTGACAATAGTACAATTATTGTCTCTATCATGAAGTAAGAGCGTAATTCACGCCACCATAAAAAATATGCAATTCTAAATTCTTACAACAGTTACTTAAATTAAGAAAAACAAATACACAAACAATATGAGTAACGTTTTAGCATACCTAACGGTCAATGTAAAAGTTAGATAACTCATCTCATCACATGAAACGCAAGCAAACAGAAAAGAGTCGTTGAATTGAATCGTTTGTTTACTTTGATTGACAATGACAGTTATAGAAGTGACAGTTTTTTTTTTCTTTTTCATTAAGTACGAAGGCAACAAGCTTGTCGGTCATTAAAGTGTACAAATGTCAACTTAATAACTAAAAAAAATATTTCTAAAATATTAGAGGAAATAAAAATAAAAGAGCCGCAGTTCCTTGATCTTTAGGATGACGACTATCGAAAAAAAATATAATTTACATCTCTTCCAAAAACTTTACCTACCCAATTGTTTGCTACATGTCGTCGATGAAACTGCAATACCGCGTAACTAGCTTTTAGTTTAACGATTTTGTTACGTCTGTTTCCAGTCGACTTTACGAAACCAAACAGGAGGGCCCAACTCTTGCTCGTTAGTCAGAAATCATAATTGAAACGCAAAGCTGAGTTGAGAAACAAGGGTATCTAAAGGTACCTAGTAAAGCTACGTAAACGACGCAGCAGAGTTAAGACTAAACTAATGTCGATTTGAAAGGTAAACATCCTTAAAATTTCAGTAACCATTTACAAAATCTTATTTTTTTCACGCGTAAATTAGTCAACTTTTATCCTATTGTCAAAAGACTGACATACCATCAGAAATCTTATTTTAGGTATTCTAAGAAACAATCACTCTGACGTTTGAGACCAGCATGTAAAAGACAACAATGCATGATTAATGCATATGAATATTATTATGCTAGTAGGAAACGCTTTTATTACTTATTATATTACTGTGATTATCTACGCTTCCGTCACAATTCTACAAAGTTGATGATTCTCCTCATAATCCCCAATAAACACTATCTTTATCAGTCTGTTTCATTTCAATTTACTCTGATGTTAGATATAATATATACATGGACTTGTTTTTATCGAATAGTTTTGTTTGCCTCGTCTTTTCCATCAATCATCAGTAGGGCCTCAATTTACTCGATTTCGATCGGTCACATGGAAAAATATTGGATGCTGATAAGTTCTTAAATACAAGTCTAACAAAAAGCAATCTTTACATACCTAACTGCATGTTTTGATATTGTCGTCTATGTAGACGACATGTTTCAATGATCTAGATATGGTAATCCATAATACTCGGAAACACTCAAGCAACGTATATAATAGATAAATATTGCAGCGTTTAATGATCTAAAAACTGCACAATGACAAGGATTCTAAACCAGGAAGATGTATGAACCAGAGTTAAATGCAAATCGTAAAAGAAAACAGAGGACAGCAATGCACATCCTCTGCTTATATGGACTGCACATCGAAAAAACTTTCATAAAGTTATTATTGGGCACCCATAAGGTACTTCAAGGTGGTTAATTGCCCAAAAAATCAGGAAATTCCTGGTCGTAACCGGGTTTAGCGGCGAATATAATGGTAAAATGAAAGGTTTCACAATACCTCACCAAATACCGTAAACCGGAGTCTTGGCCCTGGGTGTAACATTGCCCACTCGTGAATAAAGACTTTTTATTAATCCAATATTCTTAAAAACTATACCACACGCAAAAGCGTTTGTTTTAACATATCATACATAGTTAAGACAACAATCATTAAAATAATGTGAGTTTTAAGATGACTGTGAACCAACTGCAAAATCTAGCCTTTTCATACAAACGGCGATAACGTTTTCCACCCCCTAAACGTTAACCGAATTCGACCAATTTTTGATATGTGGTCAGTCGGAACAAAAACTATGTCCGTACGTTTAGTTTTTTAAAATATTGATTAGTTATAAAGAGATTTTGGCCGAAATTACTTTTGTATAAAAAACAATAAAACGGGAATAAATCGAAATTTATTAATAATATTGAAAAAAAAACGAAACGTCCGTACGTTTATAGTTTTTGTTCCGACTGACAGCGTATCAAAAATTGGTCGAAATCGGTTAACATTGGTAGGGGTGGAAAACGTTATCGCCTCACAAGGCCGAAGGCCGTCACCTCACCTCAATCCTCTTAAGGGTGGACAATGTTACCACCAGGGCCAAAGTAACCCCCTGTAGTCAAAGTGGCATGGCATGGGGATTTCAGTTCAAAATATTGCCACTCTACGAACTGATTTCCTACGATACTTTGAAGTGATGATTTTGTTTGCAGGTAAATTTAAAATTAATGCAACAATCAACAGCGGCAGATTGACAGACACGAGGCGTTGAACCTTCAATAATGCAAGCAGAGCCTCGTCGATACGCTGTACAAACAAACGGTGTTACTATAGTTAGAGTGAATGCTTACGTAAGGGAATGCATAAGAAGATTCCGGTAATACAATTATAGAGGAAGGCGCGGAGAATTGACTTGGCATTTACTTGGATTAGGGCCACTAAGCCGTGCCATATACTTGTGGAGATCGCATGGCCACGAATGACGAAAGCATCGAAAATTAAATTAGGTTTTGTTCAGGGGTTGGAAGATTTGGTACGTGTTTTTTTATTATTAAGCCATTTAGTATTTATTACATTGGTATATATTATATCTACTACGTGTTTATTTATGGCTATGTAAGTATATAAACATGCATTGAGTGATAAACACATACTTACATAGGTACATACTAAAAACCCGCGCTCTGGCTTTAGCGCCCGTGCTGAAATACGTTCGTATTTGACATCACTACATCGCTCTCTTATTTCGTTTAATCACGTCTCTAATTTCGCTCTTATTTATAGTAAATATATATTCATATTTATTTATTGCATTGCATTATTGACCTTAATCATTATCTTAATATGTATGTTGTTTCGTTAAAGAGAAATTAAGGAAAACGTTTAATGTGCTAAAAAGTAAATGTTACACACAGTTTTTGTTACATACTTGCTTTTTTAACACAATCAAGTTACTCGTTAAGCTTGCATGCATCATTCCTCTGACTATATTTTTCTTATATGTTTACAAGGAATTAATTACCTTATGACTAAGTGTGCTGAAAAATTGCATGTTGAAAGTTAGCACGAATACACCTTCAAAATTAATTGTGTCACAGTGAAGGATGGCGGAAATTACTTCATGATTTAATCGTTGTAGGTCATCTATGCATTGGTACTTGATGCATTACATCCAGTTGAAGCTTGTACAGTACATGCTAGACTTTTGCTGGAGTCTTACAGGCGCACGTCAGATTGCGATTAATTTCATTATGACTTAGTTACAAGTCAGATTAACTTTGCGTTTTTCGAATGCGGAAACGGAAATGCTCCAACAGTTTCGTGACTAAATATGAAGTATTACAGAATGTTATCGTAAATATTTACAATGTCGTACAATATACAAATATTACAGTAGATATATGAAAACTAGGTACCTACGGCTTACTGACATTGGGGTAAGTAATAGAACGTATAACAACAAAATATCTATTACTCATAAGATATAAGGCCGCTTTGTATAATTACTTAGTTGGTATAATGAACGACACGTATAACAACAAATTATATATTTTCATAACGTTTAATGATCTGTTGATATAGGTAACAACATTTTAAATAACGGTCAATAATATTCATATTATTTAATAATCAAAACCTAATATTTATTTTATCTAACTACATAAACATAACGTTAAAAAAATGTAAATAACGGTCTTTATATTTAGATTTCACAACATGCAAGTAAGTAAAAGAGCAAGATTTTCTCTACTGCTACTAAAAAAAACCTAACCTAACCTAACCTAACCTATCCGAGTCGCTTCTGCCCGGCCCATCTTACTTGCTCGCTCTGCTCGCTCGCTTATTGCCACCTTGTGTATGTTATTTTAAAAGTTATTATTCCTTACGAATGTTATACCATATGACATTATATAATATAAATGTTGTGCTAATTAAGCATTATTCCTTTTTTAATTATCGTTTTTGTTATTATATCTAACGTTTATTATATCTTATGAACGTTTATAATCCATGCAGGATGATTGCCATACGCAATGATGATGATGATAATGATGATGATGATGATGAACGTTTATAATATGACAATATTATAAACTGTTGTTATATTTTATGAGACGCACCCCTGAAATTGGCAGTATTCTTCTTGTAAATTTATTACTAACTCCTACAATTTATAGATGTTCGATTTAAGCTGGCACAGAATTGCAAAGTAACTTAATTTAATAGCCCAATCTCTATTTTTTTCTAATAATTACGTTTTGCCTAATGCAAACGTTGAATTGGTCGTTAGAATAAGTGATACGCGGAAGTCAATAAACTAATAAATAAACTAAGCCAAACGTAGCCAGACTAAGAGTATACGCGGTAAGGAAAATAAAAATGTCACAGTAAGCAAGCATGACATTTCGTCGTTCGGATGTGATTATTACTGGTACCTAATGTTCATTACAGCCGGAAGGAACCGGCACGCGACATCGTAAGGGTCTTCCGAATACCAGGTTTGACGTCGAGTTTAGTTTGTCCTTTTCTTTTAAATCTGAGATTACTCATGAGCGTGAGAAACAAGGCATATAAAACAGGATTGGTGAGGAGCAGCATTCGGATTTCGTATATAATATTGGTGAAATTACAATAAAAGTTTCATTAGGTCCTGATTAATATGTTATTTATTGCTTCATGCAAATAAGAACACATGAGGAACACTCGTGAAATTTCTTTGGTACTTGAAAAGTATGATCACAGACTTTAGTTGTCTAGTCACCTAATTGACCAGTCGCAGAAAAGTACTTATTTCTTGGGATTACGCTGTGACAGGGATAATGGCCCTAAGATTCATGTCCGTGATGATACGAAAACTAGTGCAGGCATCTATTTTATTAATACCTCAGATTAATACCTACATATACTTGGTACCTAATTATTAAAACAGTTTTTTACCTACCCGCCTAACTAAGCTTAACGGTAGCAAAGTTTAATTTAAAAACGAAACAAAAGAGAAAGGATCTTATAATTAGTACCTACCCTTGCACAAATAAACGTTACCAACGAGAATGGTTTGCAACCTAAGCATCGTAGCTGTATGTAACGTATAACAACTCAAACCGAGGTTTAATTGCCTTTAGTTTGCTCGCGAGCAGATACTTATGCTTATTGTTAACGTTACGTCTCTATTGCTTTATTTTTAACCTCCGACCATAAAAAAGAGGTGTTGATCGCACCGCCGAAAATGAATGGTTGGAATTTAATGCATTTTTTAGTTTGGTTGATAATTCATTTTGTGGCGGTTTGAAGATTGTTGTTTGTGTGTTGTAAGAATGGCGACGGTATCCTGCATTGAGCATGGTGCGACATGCTCTTGCCTAGTTTATTTTTGAGTTGATATTCGCTGTTTGTGCGACGCACCGTTACAGCTTCGCCTAGACTTTGGGTGGCGTGCCCCGGTAGTGAGCTCTCATTGTCAAGCGAATGACAGCTACGAGTAGTATACTAACATCAATAGTGAAATACAGGTCCTGTGTTGGCATTGATGACCGTACTTCGGTAAAATAACTAAATGCTGCAATAGTTTTAATTTTAGTGCGTAAGTATTTTGATCCACATTCTCCAATAGCGCTTGCAACCCTTGTTTATCAATCAAGGGCGGGTCCCGGACAGGCTCCCAAAATACCATAAATATGTCATTTTTATGGAACATATTAAATATGGATAAGAAGATTATAGTTAAGTGCCCAGTTTTTAGCTTTGTTCGCATTAATTTTCAGGGATAAAATATAACCAAAGTAACTAGCTTTCTTTCAGTGAACATGTTCAGCAACAAACGCCTAAAAGAGTTTACATAAATATATCGCATATGTATCCTTGAAACGCATTAAAAATAATTTGGGTAATAGTACTGGACTATTTGAGATATAGCGAAATAAGCTGAATAGAATTTCCGTTTGTCGAGCATTTGCATATTTCACTTTGATAGATCGCGGCCACCTGACCACGGCGGACAAGCAGACGAAATAAATAATAATGTATCAAAACTAGACCGATTTATTACTCTATGTCTTGGAAAATGAGATCAGTCTGTGCTTTTATTTGTAAAGGGACAATGGTCTCATTGCTTGAATAATTCATTGTTGTGATTAAAACTGCAATTTATTGCCATCAAAAATTATCGTTAAATCAATTATTAAGCAAATTAATAAGCAATGAAGGACTAGCCACCTCGCTCGCTTTACTTCAGTTTTAATAACTATATTAGTGAGGCATAATTAAGCTTTCTATTAGTGAAATAATTCTTAATATCAGTTCAGTCGTTCAAAAGTTTACCCCTATAATTTAATTTAATTAATAATAAACAAACACGCAAATTTACTTATTAGTTTGACATTTAAAATTTTAAAGGTGCATCCAAATTGCTACTCTTCAAAGTTACAGGGACTTCTTTAGTCTGGCATAGCGCAAATAAATTATGGATTCTTGATCTTCTAACACTGAGCGTGCATGGGCATTGCAGTAGAAAGGCTAAGAGATGCAAAGAAATGTCGGTGTAGCGTCTCGCAGCCCTGCCGGCCTGGCAGCGCGCCAGCGTCTGCGCCGATCGCCGACACCATCGTCCACGGACGGGATTACGACTCTTACAAATGCCACCTGATTTACACAATGTAACAAGTGACACACTTGAGACGCAAAACATGGAATGAAACGTGACATTTGTCCGTTGACTTATATTTCGTAAATAATAAATAGTTTTAGGATTCAATTTAACAATAATTTTGGTAGTAGAGTGGCTGACAGTCTTAATTTCTTATTTAGAAGCATTATGAATGGTAGAGCAAAAAAATACCCAATACATTTGAGAAACAAAATGCGATGCAGGTGCCTTTTATTTATCTTACACTCGCTTTATTCAATTTGCGTGAAATTGAAAACGGTATTGTTTTACTGATTATATTATTATGTATTAGTAGGTAGATAGTACGGTCAAGAACTTTAATTGTTGAGCACTATAGAATGTTGTCACAGAAAGCCAATGATTAATTAATTGGTTTCTCGTGATTTCACACTGTCATTATGACAGTCTTTTAATAAAGTTTACAATTAAATAAATTTACTAAATGTTCATGTTTTTTGTCAATAACAACACAGGTAAGGAATCGTTAGAAAAATGTGATATAAATAACAAGGCCTCGACTACATTTCCAGGTCAACAAGTAGCTTAGACGCCGTTAAACGGATAAGTTATTCCCACAATGTTTTCAAGGTGAAGATTTCGTAACAATTAGGAAAGAGATTGATGTTCTTAGTTCGGACGAATATATTATATTGTTATTATTATATTATATTATGTAAGGAGGATTTAGGTTAACTAAGAGATTTGCTCAATATTTGAGGTCAAGAAATAGACGAGCGGCCTAATAATAACAATAGAACTCGAATCAAGCCAAAATTAACACGTTTACTGCTGCTATTTGCGTCAGTAAAGTCCAAATATACCGGGCGGCCCGTCGGTAACTGTGACACCAGAAATAGACCCTTGCTCTGAATACCTCTCATTGCACACTCTGTAAAGAAGAGTTACGGCGCCGTGCCCACCCGTGGGCAGATTCGCGAACTGCTACATACATCATAACACAATTATAATATGGCTCGCGTCAAAGTGCTTAAGTTAATGACCAAGAGTCTATTACTGCTTAATCCGCGTGCCTATTATTTGTGTCCTGTCCTGCTAAACCACTTTATGTGAGATCTTCTCAATTACAACTAGGGTTCATCACCAAGTCAGAGAGTGACAAAGAAACCTGTAACTTAAATTGTTTTTTTTTTTTTTAAAAAACCTCATTTAATGTGTAAGTGTAGTCCATTGGCTTTGTATGAATGGCCTTTAAATTAGAGTACATAGTATTTATAGCAATATAAACAAAATGGGTTTGAGTACATATGCACCGTGCAGTGTTGCTCGGCTTTTTCATGACATTCTGCCGTGTGTTTAGATTAATAACAGGACTTATTTTATTATAGCTTCCTAGCTCCCGACCTGTGGTATAAACATATACACGACGTATAAAGTGGTAGATATTTGGATGAAGCTAGGTTTGATCCGATGATCGTTTGTACTCCGATAACAAGGAGAAATCTATTGGCAAGTTCTCAGAATGTTTGTTCGTTTAATTTTTTACAAGATATTCTCCGAGATTAAAGTGGTCCTGTAATAGTAGTTCCAAGGTGGGAAGGACATTGTTTCTTGTCGAAGGTATGTAGGTACTCGTACAAGACGATGACAAGACAATATACCGTAATTGAGGGTTGCAAAAAAATACTACTGCAAAGATAACAGCTAAATTGGTACAGTGAAAAATTACCACTCAGCCGAAAATTCAGTATTTGATTTGTTAGACACAAAATGGCTTTTGTCAAAAAGTTCAAAATGCCATGAAAATTCAGAAATTTCAGTAAAAGATGAAGTGGTTTCGTATGTAAATGTGATTGTAATAATATTGTTCTCATAAAACATGTCATACGCATGTTCTTTTGGATCGTGGCACAAAGCAACCAGTATCACCGGACGTGACACGAATTTAATGATATATATGTGATAGCTTCGTACAGGCTCCATATTATATACCTATTCTTCTTTTGAACAAGATTACTGCGAAATAACACGTTTGTACACACGTTTGACGGTGCAAAAAGTGCTCAAGGTATTATTTTCAAAGATTTTTAAATACTTACTCTTTGATGGAGTAATAGGAGGTTGAGACACGATATGTGTTTCCGTAACTGATTGATGGTGAGCCTCAGAAGGGGGCTCTACTCCATAATTAAGTAGTTAGATATGGTGAATGCTCAAATTTAATGGTACATAGCTTCTACTATCGAGATATTTTTAGGAATTATTATCGGTCGCCCTTCGGCTATCGTATTCTAAACTTTAGTACTTGAAATGCTCAAAACGAAAAAAATACAGGTGCTTGAGAAGCTAGAGAAGCAAAGATCAGCAAAATATTATCTTGCACAGAATAGAATGCTTTCATAACTCACTGAATTGAGTCAGAAAAAGTAATTATCATTCCTGATTTAGGTAAGTGTGATTTAGTTTTTAAAAGCATTCATGAATATTTATTGAATATAACTTTACATATAACTTTGAAATACTTACGAAGAAATTCCAAATTTCACGTTTTACAAAATTACACATAAATGTAGTACCTAGTCGGTATAGCAATAAATTAGTAGAAGCAAGGACAGAGCCTCTATTCGACATTGTATTAGCCCATCTTGCTTCGATATCGTAATCATATAGTTGACATTACAACAGCGCCTACTTACTGGACAGTGAGAGCTGTCGTCATAACGACAACAGTGTGATTACGACTATAACGACATCGTCGCAAGATAGACAAAAACAAAGTAGAGTAAAGGCCTACTTCTAGCACAAAACTATTCATATACCTAACTAGGTATAAACTTATTAGATAACCTTTTATTTGCACCAGCGGGAATATTTTTCGCTTAGACCTTTGCGGTGGGCTTCGTATGCTAAACATGCAAAGTTTCATGTATGGATACAATATCGCGACCCGAATCGTGCGTATTTCCTCGCCAGATTTTAAATTACATTCTTTACAATTCCAGCTCTTGGATACAATACTAACTAAAATATTTGGGAATTCTGTTTTTGTATATTAATTAAATATAGTATATGGGTTTGTTTTTGACTTTAGTCGATGCTATTTCATATTAACGTGCCGTATAATAAATATATAAGATATTCGGCTTTCGGTAATGTAAATCGGTTTGAGAAAGGGTAAATCCCCTTTGAGAAGGTCTAGAAGGGCCTCTGCTTTGTGTTTGTGAAAAATTTTCAATCTCTATCAATGAGTGTGACCATCACTTAGCGTGACGTCGGCAGCAGCACGTGGCAACAAAAATATATTATATTATGTTGGAAGGATTTGTCTCCGCCGCCCGTACATATCACGCTCGAGTTCGCCGAACGATTTTCTTCCAAGAGAATAAAACATTCGTATAATAAATGCATAGTAAACTTTATTTTCATTTGGCATTAAGTTCACCGTGTTTTGCTAAAATGTCTATTTTTAAGTAATAAAGATTAAATAAATAATCAATAATAAAGTTCGTGTTATATTTGTTTTGTCGGTACAATTAATTATTTTCATATACGAGTACCTACGCACTACTTGACAGAACTTGGGGTGTCACTGTGTTGCGCCTGCGGCACAAATATATGTTTTACTATTTCTTTACTTGGGTTAAACATAGGAACCATTGAAGTTGTCAGTTTTAGACGCTACCGTGTCTGTCTGTTTGTTTGTCTGTTCAGTGTCAGATTTGAAACTATAACTTCCCAATTAAAACACAGCTCAGAACTGGATAAATCCTTTAGAAAAATGTTAATATTCATATAAACGTATTTGTTACGGGGTCAAACGTTTGTCAAAAACAATTTTAATTTTCTGTATATACCTACCATAAACTGTATTTAGAAAAGATAACCATTGAACAAATATATATTATTAATCTACGGTTTCAAATAATCCCCGTTGGTACAGAAGTCCAAGTTCATTGGTAAATAGCTTGTTAGGTTTCATGTTGTTAAAAAGGGAAATAAAAAAACATAATTATATAGGTATGTATGTAAACTTATTATATACGGGACCCTAATAGTTCAGGGTCCGATACTTACTTGACCGGTTAATATGTTTTAATATATTTTTACAAGAAGCCAGCCTTCTCGTCCTGATTTGTATATCGTCCCCTGATACATATCATTTTGGGATTTTGTCATGTCCGATATGTCAGTTTCATACTCGTATACATATTCGTATATCAGGTATATGAAGCAAATCCAACAATCACACGAGCCAGCCATTTCGACATTGTGACTTGCGTCACGACAACCAGGGGCAACCCTGTGATTGCTCCCGAAACAACATCTGCATCCTCTTCCGGTTTCACTGATTTTAATATAAAACATTATTTAATCATCATCAACTTTGTTATATTTTATAAAATTCCCCTCATACGCATATTAATTGTTTGTCGCATTTACGCCCATTTACCTACCTATATAATTCGCACCTTCAGAATGAAAGTGACCTAATCAAAAATGTTTAGATTTTGAATTAGGTCTCTATAACAATAATCTTATGACTCGAAGTAGAAAACTTAACATTTTGTATTAGGTCACTTTCACTCTGAAGGTGCGATATGTATGTTGGAGTCAATTCTCTACGCTATGGGGCACATGCGTCATTTAAAGATTTTGCGTAAAATGTTGCCCAATAAACGCTTAATGTTTATTAGGATAGCTTATATATGTATTGGGATATAAATTCGTTTTTTGAATTGCAAATATATAATGAATAGTGAAATTAAGAATAATAATTCGGGTGAGTCGCAGCGGCAGACGCCAGTGTCTCGCGTGTCGCATCAAAATTATTTTCGTCCCCGAGGTCCCGCGACTTGCTCGGCTCAATTACGACTTACGTTTACAGTTCTGCCGCAATCGCGCCGCAAATTATCGGAACATACCTTTATGCTTGTGTTTATGTTTTGTGAAAAACGAAAGCTAGATTTTGTAGGTAAGTAGGTACATGAAGTTAAATAACGAAGAACAAATGAGTAAATACATATTAAAAGAACGATAAACCATCTTCAAACTTGAATAACCGCGTTGTAACAAAGTTAACTAATGCTAAGCTATTAGGTACATGTAGGTAACTTGTTACAAATTAAAATAAAAGGTTTTTTATTTTGAATTAATTTGTCGCCATAATTTTTATTAAGTCGTTGCGTATAGAAAATTATGCGAAAACTAAATTGTTTTCAGCAATGTGAATAAAGGTCTCCAAAACTAAAATTTTCTTATTTGAATAAGTATACGAAAGTTTTGAAGAGTTCTGGTGATAAGTTTTCCGTAAGGATTTGGCAGGTGTTGCCCCTCCAAAGTTTCATTTTTTTCAAGGGAATAAATCAGCCCGATTTTAGCATGACCCTTTGTTATGTTAAAATTCGCTAACTTAGAACAATTTGCGAACCTTGCACAATCGAGCAGCGCCTTATTGGCTCCGAAAGTGGCCCCGCCGCCCGCCGCCACCAGGGCCAGGAGCACTAGCAAGTTCCACATGTCGGGCTACGGCCTCGCGGGCCGGGGCCGGGGTCCAGCGCGCACTGTCACACACTCGCGGCGACTCATCATCAGGAGCACATGGGACAGCTCGGCCCGCTCCGGTGCGAGGAGCAGCGAGCGCGGCGCGGTACTGGCGGAGCGACGGCGGGCGCGGTCACGGGCGCAACCTTCGTTTCGCGCGGTGCCGCCGGATCTCACCCCGTGCTCTGCCGCCTGACGCGCCCCGGCCTCTACTCGCCACGCAACCGTCTACGGCGCGTATGCGGCAATGTGCAACTGCTGTAAACTGTAAACAAGCCGTCGCGCGAGTCGCACGGCGAACCTTGCGGTCTGTGACGTTACCTACACGTAAACCTGAATGGTAGAGACGAGAAAGTTTAAGTGTTAGTTTGTGTATTCTTTGTCTCGTCTGACGATATATAGGTAGTATTTGCGACGTTACGAGTTACCTTGGAGTAGCTTGGCAATAATTTGATTACACGATCGATATTGATGTGTTACATGTACACTACGAACTGAAACGCAATAAAAAGGGGTGTAAAAAAAAACCACTAATATTGTCCTATTAATGAATTCGTATTAAATAGGTTGATCTTATTAGAGGCTGTACTAATAAATGTTAATAAAAGACGCGCGTATTTAATATAGGTACACATCAGGCTACATTTCTGATAAAACGTATTAATTTTCGAATTAACGTCAAAAGTAAGACGATACAGACCGCTATTAAAACAGTTTTATTCACTTTTCATGTTATTTTGAAGTGCATGCTAACGACAAATATCGTAAAACCGTCATTAATATCTGCTGTAATAGCGGTAAGGTTAATAAAAATGATCCGGCTTGACAGAGCTCGCGTGTTCGAGCCAGCCCAGCCTAGATACATACAAAGACCTGGATACATGCTGTGAATCTTTGAAAGGGTATAAACGTCTATAATAATGATGCATTAAGCGGCCACGCTACCTAAGAAAACGCGATCAAGGTGTTGACGGCACCTACTTTCAGGATGCGTGACTGTGTAATCGTAACGTATAACAGATGGAGACCTAAACTTTCATCACATGCGCACACAGATGCTACTTCAGAATTATTCGAATTTACTGGGCTTAGGTACGTGCGACATAAGATAGTAAATTTAGCAAAGTATCGGTCGTATTCAGGCGGAGTTCGCGTGCGGTTGCCTGAATTTATTTAATTTCTGCCAACATAGGCTGCGTGTGGAATTGAGGCTCGCTCACAAAATCAAAACTACATTAGTACCTACTATCTCTTTCCTCCAATTACGTCACGATTAAAGAGTGAGAGGGAAATTATTTTAAGGACCCATGGTTCGGCGAAGTGCTGTGCGAGGGAGCTCCGGTGCCAGCGGCATTCAGTCATCAGACGATATTTATCGTTCCGATCAAACGATAACAGCCGTTCATAATCTCGAACCGAATGCAAATGTTGTTTAGCAAGTATATTTAGAAGGGCTCAGAATAAGAAGCCATCGGTGAGTGGTGTTTCCTCTTAAATTGGCGTACATAAGATGTAGTAATAAAGCTGGAAATTAATTTGAGCATTTACATGAATGTTGATACCAGTTTGTACAAGATCTGAAAGAGTAAGCTAATATTCTTAAGAGAGTTAGTGGCGGTTGTAAACGTCACATCACAGAGAGGACGGTGCATCGGCGCAAGCACTTCTCCTAACGGCTGCTCACACGCACTAGATCTTGGACCGGCTCCAAAGATGCGCTCGGCCCTGCGATCTTTGATTGGTGGCACAATTAATAATCATTATTAGGTACGGCCCCGAATATCAAATAAATAAATCTATATAGGTACTTAAATAAAAATCAACGTTCGTTAGTTTGCCCTTTATACATTAAAAACTGCTGAATTTCCAAGGAGTTATCGAAAATGCTGACAACTACCTAATTTACCTGCCAAAATCATAATGGCGCTCGTCCGATCAAAACATCATCGCAAATAAGTAAGTATTAGTAATTAGAAAGATTGCACTGAATTTAATTAAAATTTTCAGTCCATTTGTACAGTCACCACACGGGATTGTTGAGCCACTATAGAACCCTCTCACAGAAAGTCGACGGAAAATTTTGACGTAATTTCTTTTGAGTGACTTGACGTTGTCATTATGACAGGGTTCTATGGTGGCTCAACAATCCCGTGTGGTGACTGTACAATAGTAATTTCGGTGGATAGAAATGCCACCAAAATGACGACAGTAACAAATTTTATGAATATTGCTGACCCATAAACGTTAATAAATAAACAGTAAAGCGTTTACTTATACGCAGAAATAAAAACAAAACAGACTAATAAATGTTAAAACATAAACTGAAATAAAGATATTGGCATATCCTTCAAATAGCAATCCACGGAAATTACTTTTAAACGAACCATACAAAATACGTACATATTCTGAAAGAGTTACAACGACACACACTGAAAATTCGGTCGTTGCATGTTTACTCAACTTGATACTTAACACAACTAACTTTCTTTTCTATGAGTGCCAGACAATCGTGGTGATAGAATCTTTGGTTAATCAGATATAATATAAGCATAGTACAAAATGGCAAATACCTGCCAGTTACTATGTTATCAATGTGGGAGAGTGACAATGGCTGACCTACTTTCGAATAAAAATATAATTGCGCTTAATCATATTTCGTATAATGTGTTCTCGTTAATTGTCTTTCTAAAGATGTATTTTCTTATCAATAAGTTGCTAATACACAAAACTATTCAAAATTGTTTGGAGGAAATCGCAATAGGGATGATGACTCATGTTGAATTTTACTATGTTATCTATTGTTGTCTTGTATTTGAATTTAAAAGCTGCAAATTATAATAACAAAGTGAAAAAAATTATATCAAAGTCACATGTAAAGATACGAGGCCTCAACGTATGTATGTATGGATGCATGTAAATACTTTATTGTACTAAAAAACCAAGCAAAGTACAAAGTTTCGAAGTTTCGTCTATTGGTTTTTTCGTCCAATTTTAAATGTATAAATGAGGTGTCATTGGCTTCGTCTTGAAGTCATGATTAGCGAATTTTTTAAAATGTAGTTTGATGTCATAATCATAATATGGAAGCTGATGATGCATATGTTTCGAAAAGTAGGGTTTTAGTTTTAACATTATCTTGTCTTGCAATAGTCTCGGTTCCTAAAACCTAAACGGTCACTGTGAAAACTCAATAATCTATGAAATTACTTGAGTTGTCTGCGTTAGACGCGTTCTAAGTAGTTTCAACCGGTAGTTATCTACAAGCTAAGCCACGTAATATGTCCAACTGACGAGCTATCTAAGAGGCAACAAAGCCTAATACAACGCGTCTAAGCCTCGTTAGTGGTTCAGTCTCTTGTTTCTAAATACGTAAGAGTGGGAAGGACTGAGGGAGTATCGAGTCGAGTACGTTTGTGACGTACTGAGGCATGTTGTAGTGTAAACTTGCACTTGATCGGATTCCCTTTGTCCCTGCTTCGCTAGATAAACCGGCCGAACATGGGTCATTAGAAATTCCTTTACACAACCCCCGTCTTTGTCTGCGTTGAACTTTTTACCGTTATATCTTATCTTCTTCGTCTTATGATGCTCGCATTGATTACCTACCTATATCCGTTTCTTTTAAAAATCCCTCAAATCAGCATTAGTTCAGTCTTTACGTAGAAATCAGATGAATTCGAAAGCTCAATGGCCAATTACAAACATCTCTTTCTTCATCTTTGCCAATGTTTCAGTACGAGAAAAATATTAATAAACGCAGCAAACCCTTTAATGAAGGGGGTTATGTAATATTTAACATGCACTTCATACAAAATCGTTTGTAATTGCAACACGAGCACGCGCAGTAAACATTCTGTACGCTCGTTAAATGGGTCACCGGCGTCCTCCTCCCGCGGTCTATTTGTGAAAATTTGCGAGGCACAACAGTAGTTAACAGCGAACCACTTAATTGCTGTTCAGTATCGGTAATTACCAATATGTTGGTTGAGTTTGGTAAATATTTAGCCGGAGTCTCGCGCCGGCCGGGACGCACGGTCCCGCTAAATATACCGCTTTGTTATGTAGAGAAGATCCGTCACGGCGAGACGGCAGAACGTGGCTGTGACGTCTCGACTTCTCATAGCCCTACTGTAACTCTTTTTCTACGAGTGTAGCTAATAATACGTTCTAGCTAGGCTATTTCAGAATGGTGTCGGCCAATTCTGTAAAAATTTTTGGAAAGGCAGATCAAAATTAATGCGAAATAAATATTTTCTATTTTCTATTTCTATCATTAAACTTTTTTCAACAAAGTACGATAAGGACGATGATAATATCCCTAATTAATTGTATTACCAATTATTATTGCTTTGTTTTTACGAATACCACCAGATAGGACGGTGTAACAATTGAGAAACCTAAACACGTCACAGAGCATGTCACGACACTTTCCTCTTGCAAATCTATTCCACAGCGTCATAATCTTCAAGGAACATCAACGTTTCCGTAAAGCTATTTGCAGATCTCAGTCGCGGAGGCGGGGACTGTTCCACGACAACATAGACTGATTTTTTCGACGCTGGCCGACGGCCAGGTGCTTTGGCGGTCTTTGTCAATGTTGGATTTATTATTAAATCCCGACGAAGCAGCCGAGGTTAGTTAACGATTTCGCGTAATCACCGGCCCTTTGGTTTTATGTATCGACCTTGCAGTAATGACATATTTTCTAATGACTTCTTACCAGAAATGAAAACTAATTCAAAGTTAATAACTCTTTCAAGAAAGTTTTTACAAGAATTAAGACGCTTTTCTGCCGAGGTTAGAACAGTTGCTTCCTATTTTTAAACGAAGAGACGGCGGAGACATCAAATAATGTCAATTGTAATTGCGTAACGTTGTCTGGTATTTGAAAAATCTGGTTATTCGGGTGTGGGAGCGACTGGCCGAAATAAGACGCATGCGATGCCAGATGTCGCTCGTGCTCTACGCTGGTCGCTTCGATCTTTATTAGCTCTGTCTCGTTTTCTTGCATCGAGAAAGTATTGAGAGAATGGGAACATAGTAACGAAACTTCGAATTTCGAATTGCTGGTAGGGCTCCTGGCATGGCGAGACCGGCACTTCACACAGACTAATTGCGCTCATATATATCTACCGTCGATGTTGTATACTGTTGTAATTCTTATTATTTCTTGCGTGAAATTGTGAATTAAATATAAGTACCTATAGGAAGATCCGGTATTACAAGTAGACCAGTTTTTTGCCATAGGCTTATCACAGTTATCGTTATAAATCTAGTTGATGAAGTAGGGTTTCAAGCTTATCCTAAATAAATTTTTCCTATTATTATTATTATTAATTATTCCTAAATCAAACTTCGGCCCTATTATACGTACTTTTCCTCAAAACATCAGTTCGATGAATCATAATAATATGCTTTCATGCTACTTTTTCTAAGAAAATGATTCCATGCAGCTTACTGCAAATCAGTAATCAGCAAGTTTTTCAGTTAATACAATTTTATTTATTCGTGTTTCATGCAAATTACTGAACTAAATCTAATGAGTGAAAGCTAAATGAGTAATTTCAATGTAAACACATTTGCATACACGCCACGCTAGAAGTAGAAGGTACCTACTGGTAAATTAGACATGGATATTTCTTAAAGGGTAGTTTATATATAAAACAAAAACAAAGTAAAAAATATAACAATAATGTAGATAAAAAGATATGTATTATAATTACCTAATTTGGAAGGAAGCCCTAAAATACTGTATTATTAAATATTTATTTACCTGTGGAATTTTTATTTGGCCATCTTCATCGTCATGAGGTTAGTAGGTATTAATTAAATCTTAATACTTAATTTAATACTTGTAATATTATGAACGTGAAAGTTTGGATGGATGCAATCTATGTATGGTCGTATTTTTGTTACTCTTTCACGCAAAAACTACTGAACGGATTTGGGTTCATGCGGACGGAGTCGCGGGTGAAAGCTAGTGATCAATAAAACGAAGAGGTTGCTTTCAATAAAATTTGGATTTACCCAATTCTTGGTAATTCGTAATTAAAAAAACCATTTTGAGGTCAATATAGACTTACTTGTAACTTTGTTGAAAAACAGCTCTTAATATTTTAACAGCATTTTTTTTCTATTAAAGTGTTTTTATTGTTATTAAAGTAGGTACAAAGTATTCTTACCTGCCTGATGAGGAAGACAACTACGGTACGGCCGTGCGTGATGCCCGGGCTTAGTGTGAACGAAGTCAGAAGTAGGGCAAGGAAGTTCTGCAGTTGTGATGTTTTATTAAACAAACAAAAACTTACGGGTGTGCTAATATCCGGGTCCAACGAGACCGCCTCGGCTTACGAGTGGCGCTCGTACTTTTTATCTGACAGCACAATAAAATAGGAAATGTTTTTGTAGTGTGTATGTGTTTTCATGTCTGTTTTTATGCGACTTTTCTGACTAAACAGTTTGACGGATTTTCAAATGCGAGGTATCGTTGGATTGGTCTTTTTCTAAGGAAGGCTACATTTAAATCCTTGATTCTCATGTTGTGTGGCTGTAGAGGTACAACCTTTCTAATAGGGTTAAGAGTTTGGTACTTTTAATTTCCTTTTGAAGATAAGTGAAGACTTTCCTACAAACTTTCAAGTTCTACCTCTTCAATCCTTCTTCGGATGAAAATAGGCATATTCCAAAGGTTTGTATTTAAATCGTGATTTTTGTTACACTTGTTCAGCTAATAATATGATGTGAAAACGATTTACAACAACGTCTAGGCACGTTTACAGCTTGCTTTCGTCGAGCCTTGAGAGTAAAAACTTGTATCCCCATGGAAACGAAGTTTATTAACAAAGTTCAATAAAAGGAGGTTCTCAATTCCCTAGTATTTTGTTTATTTTCAAACAAACGTTGCTCAGCTTGAAATTATCTTAGCTCGGCTATTACTGGTTTCTTTTGAAAAAATACGTTCGCTAAATCATTGTTACTGCGAAGTTTAGCTTTATTTGGACATGCGATATAAGAATTAAAACAAAACTAAATTACTTTCGCGTTGTGGGGCAAAAATAATCTAATCCGTCGATTGTAAACAGTATAATGCCAAGAATAATCTCTATGACAGCTCATAAAACAATATATTACACTTAATTATTGAACGTTTCATAAATTCCACATTGGTATACACCTTGCGACGACGTTTAGTAATTTATTTAATCACTCCTTTTTATATGCCTCGCTTGCGAGTATAGTACTCGTAAGTGTTTGAAACAATTGAAATTACGAAATATGACTGTTATAGGGATCATACTATATCGCCCAAGGTATATAGAGCTGTGCGGTGTGGATGTACCCGACTCAACATTTGTATGACAAGGATATTCAGGCCCGTCCTTGACAGTGCCATTCGTCCCACTCGCGTGCTCACTGAAATTACCTACGTTCCTTTGCTAATATTCCGGCCTATACACGCTTTCATTTAATTAATAAGGTACTTAAATAAATTATTCAAGTTTTCAGCTTAAGTATACTGAGATAGGTACAACATGGACCAAATTGCACCAATGCAACAGCGTACTCAAATTTGGGGAAGGCCTATGCCCGGCAGTGGACGTGTTTTGACTGACATGAATGATGGTGATGATTAAAGATTATTGACATAGCTCACCGGATAAGGAAGTTGAAGTGGTATTGGATTTTGTTCTTGAGGAGACCGTGAAACGGCCACGTATTGTATGGCACCCTCGTGAGGTAGAGCGATGATCTCCATAGGATGGCTGGCCGAAGCTGGATGGGGGTCTTGACGGATACCCTCCGAACCTATAGGATCTTATGTATAATTAACCCCTCTTTTAAACATTTAGCCCATGGACTCTTCCACCTTTCCAGGAAGCGAATAGAGGGGCGCATAGCCAGCGTCTTGAAATCCTTTGACTTGGTATTACCATACCACAGTGGAATGGCAGTAGCTGGATGAGGGGAGCCGAGGATCGTGCTCAGGGGCCTGCATATGGAGTGGACTGCGGCTGATGATGATTATAGAATAGAATAGAATAGATCTTTTTATTTCAGACAACTTAAAGCCCATAGATTTACATTTATTTGTGAGAAATTAAAATAAATTAAATTACATTACAGCTAATCAAATTAAATTAAATAAAATCACATCAAATTAAATTAAATTAAATCAAACCAAATTAAATGAAATCATATTAAATTAAATAATAAATTAAATAATTCATTTCATTAACTGACAATATAATAAATTAAAATAAATACACACGTTTTTTGTTCAGGTGCGCCATAGAACAATGGTTCACATATGAACAGTCACTCCTGCTGGCTATCATGCTCATGATGCTATTGGCGCTAAATAATTAATTAATTATAATGGTGAATATTTTAAAATCGTGATTGCAGTTTACATTTGTATGTCAGTGTTTAATCGTGGTTGCAGTTGTCTTTTATTAAAGTTCTGTTTGCTCCGGGTTTTACGTAAGATCGTTAAAAAATGTGGAGGAAGTACAGGTAATTTTAATTATATGTATTTCGACCTCCTGCGTCATATGTCTTCTTTTTGAGAAAAAACTACACATTATTTCTGATCCTCAATCATTTTTATGATCAAGTATCCGGAATCTCTTTAACCTGTATAAGATTAATTAAATTTCACAAGTACATGAGTATTTTGAATCGCCTACGCGCTGGACAGAGATTAAAGCGTTCAGTAAGCGAGACATAAGCAGATCTCATTTTGAGTACGACCACATTTACCTATTCCTCTTTTTCGGTAAGTTTGTTTGTTCCCAGGTCTGAGCGCCGTTTGCGGCGGCTGTCAGATGGTAGATGGACATTGAAACACTTGTAACTTTTCGCTTTGTGTTTTCTGTTTGTTTTTTTCACTAAATGTGGCTACTCAGAGTTAAATTTTGCGTTTAACAATGTTTATCGAAGGTTATAAAATAGTGGCGACCGTTTACTTTAGAATAAAATAATAAAAGGTTAAATTATAAGTAGTGGTCTTACATCTACTTTCTGTCTGCCTGGTAATCATGGTGGCTAGATAGAAGCTACCTTTATCCTATACGTCGTGCAAAAGTTTGGAAACCCTGTTGTACGAAAAGATCTTCTAAAGTTACAAGTACCTAAAATGAAAAATGAAACATTAGGTATGTATTGAAAAGTGGGAATTAAAATCATCAAACCAGTCAAAAGATATCCACATCCATAAAGTGCGCATAAATAAACTAATCGTATGACATGAATGAGTCTAAATTTAATGTAAATTTGGACGGCTAACGAAATATAAGGAAAGCGAACTGCAGATACCGAGAAATCATCGCTTAAAATGAAAGGTCAGACAATGTAGGTTTATGCTTGCAGTACAATCAGCTTCAAATTTTAATATTTATAGTGGCACTGCACTGGCGACTCATGAAAACTATACTTCCAACATTAAAACGTTAGTTAGGAAAGCCGAGATTCATGCTATTACTATCTAATAATATCATACACCAGCTTAGTCTGTGGTTCCGCCTGATAGAATTTGAGATCTGTAAACTTCTGGGATGATAAGTAGGTAGGTAGTTTATAAATCTCTACTCCTCTAACTCCCTTATCAATAAAATCACGTCGATCGACCTAACCGACAAAAAGCCAACGAAATTTCTTAGTTATAGTATCAGTTAAGGCATTAGGATTAGGAAGATGTGAATCTAGATCCAGAATAATGACAAAAGTTTTTTTAGAAAATCTTAACAATCGATAGGGTATTCTAAATGTAAAGAAGAGAATTGCGGGAAGAGAGCATCCAAACATTTTCGCCCAGCCTGTCGTCAAACATAATTTAACTAGACGTTAAATATTTACAAACGTTTATTTTCGGCAACTGTCCCTTCCTTTATTTGACGGAGCCTTCGTGCTTCGACTGACATCAGCGTTGTCTCGCTAACGACGGCTACGTAAGCAGCATTGATTCAACAGACTTTAAAATTCAGCGAACCAACCAACACTGTTGGTACTTATTTAACGTTATTATCATGGTAAATATCGATAATTCCAGGATTAAAATTATCCTTTGTTTCAATACATGACACGGACTACCAGCGGGCTTAACATGCATGAACAAGATAAAATTTGACAGGTGCTTGGGAAATGAATACATCTATTCCATAAGAACGTAAGACTTAACGCTTAAGGTTTAAAATAAAAGTGTCTCGTCGCGACTTTTATTACCTTTTATTACTAAGCGATTATAGCGATTTTCACTTTTTTATAGCGATTTTATCAAGACGGGACACTTTTATTTTAAATCTTAAGCGTTAAGGCTTACGTTAGAATATGGAATAGATGTATTCGTTTCCCTAGCACCTGTAAAATTTTAATCTCGCGCATGCATGCTAAGCCCGCTGTGTGCGAAATTTCATCTAAAGCTTTTGCTGTTTATGCGTGATTGAAAGACAAACATTATTACAAACATTTATATATTTATAATATGATAGGATGTTTTTTTAATTTTTTTTAGGATGCTGCGACCTCGCCAACGTAATTTAAGGGAATGAGAAATGGAAGATCTTTGGTCTTTTTAGGGTTCCGTACCTCAAATGAAGAAAACCGAACCCTTGTAGGATCACTTTGTTGTCCGTCTGTCTGTCTGTCTGTCTGGGTGTCTGTCTGTCTGTCTGTCTGTGTGTCTGTCAAGACCCTTTTTCTCAGGAACGCGTGAAGGTATCAAGCTGAAATTCATATCAAATACGTAGGTCTGTTATCCCTTGGATCAGTGAAAAAATCAAACATCTAAGTCAACGCAATCAAAAGATAATGCCGTTTATGCCACATATTGAAGGGAATCTCAAGGGAATCAAAACCTACTACTCTGTCAAGAAAGTACCGGGAAAAGATCAATAATACACAAACTGTTTGTTAATCATCCAAATTTATTTTATCACCTTCAAAGTATGCTCCTTCAGAAACGATACACTTACGCCAACGAATAATCCAATCATCAAAACATTTTTTAAACGCTGTTTCCGGAATTGAATTCAGTTCTCGGCGCGAATTCTCCTTTATGTCTTCTACCGATTGAAAACGGGTGCCACGAAGTGGTAATTTGAGTTTAGGAAAAAGAAAGAAGTCGGCAGGAGCCATATCTGGTGAATATGGTGGTTGCTCGATGGTATTTGTTGAGTGTTTGGTCAAAAATTCTTTCACAATGATGGCCTTGTGCGAAGGCGCATTATCGTGGTGCAAAATCCAAGAATTTTCATTCCACAAATCTGGCCTTTTTCGTCGAATTTGCTCTCTTAAATGCCGCATAACGCTCAAATAATATTCTTTATTTACCGTTTGACCTTCCAGCAAGAATTCCGAGTGCACAACACCGCGATAGTCAAAGAAAACAGTCAACATGACTTTGACTTTTGATCGACTTTGGCGTGGTTTCTTCGGTTTCGGTTCAGTTGGAAGGCGCCACTCCGAAGCTTGTTGACTAGTTTGCATGTCAAACTCGTAAACCCACGTCTCGTCGCCAGTAACAATGCGTTTCATGAATGTTGGGTCGGAATTGACTCGTTCTAGCATGTCCTCAGCGACTCTCATGCGATTGAGTTTTTGGAGAAAATTCAGGTCTTTTGGGACTAGCCGAGCGGTAACATGTTTCATACCCAAATGATTAGTTAAAATAGTACGGATCGACTCGTGAGATACAGAAAGTTCGGCGGCTATCTCTCTCAAAGTTGAATGAGGATTTTCAGTCACTATTTCCTTCACTTTTGCGATGTTAACTTCAGTTGCAGACGTTGATGGCCTACCAGAGCGAGGCAAATCTTCCATCACATCTCGACCGCTTTTGAACGCTTTGTACCACTCATAAACACGTGTTTTTGATAAAGTCGAATCACCGTAAGCCTTCTGTAACATTTTCAGTGACTCCGAACACGAAATTCCATTGGCGATGCAAAATTTAAGACAAACTCTTTGTTCAATGTTTTTGTCCATTATGAAATTCGCAATACACACTAGATATGATATAACTAAAAACAGCACTGTATTTAATATAAATAACAGATGCAACTCAAACTCCGCGCCAAAATAGAAAACAGTTGTGCCAATCTAACAACAACAAAAAAAACAAAAATTTGAATTTGGAACCATAAACAAATCATCCATTCCCGATACTTTGTTGACTGAATGTATAGGGTACTTCCCGTTGACTTAGAATCATGAAATTTGGCAAGACGCAATGTCTTATAGCACAAGTAAAGGGAAAAATCCGAAAACCGTTAAATTGTATTTACATCACATAAAAAAAATGTCCAGTATAAACTGACACTCACTAAGTATGAAAGTGCATACTTATTGTGTGTCAGTTTATACTGGACTTTGTTTATATTGTATTCCCGTGATTTACGAACTATTTACATGCCTACAAGTTTGTGCGGAACCCTCGGTGCGCGAGTCCGACTCGCACTTGACCGGTTTTTTTTGGATTAAGTAAAGAGAAGTTAGTAGGAATTAAGACAAATAAGTTTTATGCAAAACTAATGCCAATATAAATAATTACATCAGCGTCATCCAAAGCGGCCCGCCCGGAGAGGAGAAACGTTACGTGTACACTTCTCAATACACTGTATCTTGAGGTAGAACAAACGAGATTTTTTCTATGTTTTAATGTTTTTTTGAGGCGAGTGAGTTTCGATTTCGAGCCTCGGACAAATGTACAAGTATTCAAATTAAGTTTTTTAATTCAACACCAACAAATATCATGAAATCCTGTTAAGTACCCGTAAACATTGGTCTAACTCGTTTAGAAACTTTTACGCTACGGCAAAAGTTATTTTAGACGCGTGTGACTTTTGCGAGAATCGAACCAAGGGCGTAGGTTAATGAAGCCGCTGCGTGACTGGGCTCAAGGCTCTTCCGACGCAGCCCCCTCCCCCCACTCTATCCTCTAAACTGATTTATACCGACTAACTAACATGACACACATTATGTTCAACAAATACTTAGGGTTTGTCACCAAAAAGAAGAAGAACCTAGAAGTTGGACACCCTCAATTTCCACGCCATTAAATATGAAATTTCGCTTGAAATTAAAAGTCATGTGATATTTTAGCCGTTATAATCCGACATTACAAAAGTTATATTGTTAAGTAACTTAGAAAACAGACTGACATACTAAAATATTTATTTTTGTGTTACCAATAATATTTACTCATCTGTAGATTTTACGTAAACAATATATACGTAGAGTGTACTGTTAAAATTTATTCACTTATAAAATGTGTAAAATGTGTAAAAATAAATAAGTCCTGTTTCCAAAAATATATATATATTTTTTTTTTACTCCAGTACAATAGCTTCATGCTTTGTAATAAGTTATCTAATAACTACCAGCTTGCGTGATTATACACCAATGAACTGAATTTTACACTCGGTAACAAGTTAATTACATATTTAATATTATTACATTATCATAAAGTTTGAAGACTTCATAAAAAAACGTTTGTTATTTAGAACACTTCAGCGCCATCTAGTTTCAAACAGTGGCGATATTTAAGAACAAAACTTCTAAATCGCTGCCAATTCTCCCGGAGCCTGATGCCGACGGGGCGTTTTCACGCTTCAAAGAAAAGTTACAAGATGACGCTGCGGACGCTGTAGAGGAAAAATAAAACTGGCTCAAGTTAAAACAATCCCACTAAAAATATTTCATGTAAAATTAACGCCAAGACTCAAAAGCTCATACCGCTTTCGCTGTAAAAAAAATATCAGAACCCAGGAAAAGCCAAGCCTCTAAGCCCTGACTTTACTAACCCTACACCTTGGTTTAAAAAGTATGGCTTGGCGGTTTCACGGTCAAACGGTCCGATGGACTTATATACGGTAGGAAACTACGTCTTCAGGTAGGAAACAGGTCTTCAATGTAATTTGTAATTCAATGTAAAACGATGCAATAGATCTATGAAACTTACAAATTTACAAATTACTTAATTTTTCTATTCCATGTATGTAAATGCTAGACTCCATGCCAAATGTCAGCTTTCTTGGATATCGGGAAGTACCCTAGAGGTTTTGATGAGTGAGTGAGTGGCCAAATCGTCGTATTTTAGGTGTCAATAAAATCTAAAGTATAAAAGCTAGATCATTTAAACTAGAATTTCATGTTTCCTTAACATCATCTTATCCTGTGAATTTATGCTCTCTGGTATTGTCTGGGACGAAGCTATGATGGTTTGAAAATGAGATTTAACGGTTCGAGAAAAGGTAGGTAGCACCCCGCCTTCTTTTTTGTTCGTCTCGGCGATAGCGATATTTTCTCTGGGCCTTTAATATACTATGTTTTTTCACCTATCGCAATCATATTGTTAATGATTCGGCCACTTCTACTGTCAAGTTAATAAGAGCTAATGATGTTGATAATACGATAACAATAGGGCTAAAACCAAAGTAGAGTAGTTGGTCGCTGCTGTTATCCTCTCGTTTTGAAATAGTCTACGTATGATATTTGGTAATTTCTTATTTATTACTAGCGACCCATGCGCGACTCCGTCCGCGTATAATTCGTTTATTGCGTATCCCTCGGAAACCATCGGTATAGATAGAATAATCTAAATAACTTCCTTGGTTTATCAGCTGTCGATCTCACCTCTGCCACGCTGAATATTAACCCGCCAAAGGTAAATTATTCATGTCATTATTCACCAAAGATTCCACTATTTGCGATAATTGTTTTTGTGCCAAATATATTAATTTTTAGGGTTCCGTACATCAAAAGAAAAAAAGAACCCTTATAAGATGACTTCGTTGTCCGTCTGTCTGTTTACCGAGACGCTTTTTTTAAGGAACGTGTAAAGGTATAAAGTTGAAATTAATATCAAATATGGATTTGCAATCCCTTGGAGCTGTGAAAAAATCAAACTTCTAATTCAACGCAATCTAAAGATACGGCCGCGCATCCCGCACACTCGCAAGGGAATCAAAACCTATAATAGGGTAGGTTAGGTACTTCCCGTTGACCTGGAATCATGAAATTTGACAAGAAGCAATATTTTATTACAAGTAGGTATTAACTACAAGGTTTTTTTGCGATTTTTTACGGAGCCCTCGGTGCGCACCTCGCGATTGGCCGGTTTTTTTTATTGTATGAGGTCGATCTAGGTTTAAAGTGATATCGAGTCATCAATCATCGATACCTAAAACATTTGCAACACAAAACGGATCGCAGGTGCTTTTAGAGAAAAGCAGGCTTTGTGGCAGGTAGGTACTCTTTTTTCCCGACTAGGCGAAGTCGAAGGTGAACAGTCTATTTGTGGTTCTGTCGGACACCATCTAAGCTATAGCTACAGATAAGTATCATATATTTTAGGATTTAATAATTATTCTTAATAACAAAAAAATAATCTTTTCACCATTCTTGTAAATATCAACGCATTTATAATTACTAATAATATTTGAAAAGTTTTACTCTTCTTACATAAAAATACACTATCGAGATTGCTAGTTGTCTCAAAAGTAAAAGTTGCAACCATTACCGCTTTCTACGGAAAAAAATATTTGGGGATGGTTTTCTTTCAAGCGGACTTAAATTGATCTAGAGCGATATGCCCGAGTCAAGACTCGTCTAAAATGACTGTTTTTATGACTTCGCGTTTACTTTGACGAGTCTCATCGCATCTCACATTTTTATTTAACGTTCTTTAAATTAGGTAGGTACCTACCTACTTATTTCATATTATTTATTATTATACTTTTTTCCATACTATTAATGACCACCCTAGTATTGCGGGTACGTCACACCTGCGCCGGATGCTCATAAGCCGGCCGTTAGCGCCGCGGTTTACCGACATGTTTTATTCAAACCCAGAGTTTTCACTAAAGAGATTGGTTTTTACCGCGGCGAGAACGCGTTGAAAGCCGTAGGATTACCGCGTGAAAGTTGTTGAGATGAAAACTGAATGCGCTGTAAAATAGGTACGTGCTGCTCAGCTAAAAAGACAGTTGTATTTATTACATAATTTTAATTTATGTTATGCTCAAAAGAATATACTTATATTAAAACCGTTGAAAATACTGGCATTTATTTTTTACAAATGTTTAATATTTGTATTTGGAGTTGCGAAGGTTAGACACAGCTCAAAATTCTAAGCTAGAAAAAAACAGCAATTGCTCTATCATAGAATACATTGATCAACTTCTGCAATTCTTACCTACTGCAATTTTTTTAGTCCGTGCTTTAGATGTTGCGTCTTTTAAGGTGTAAGTAGTAACACAACCATCATTTTAGAAGCAAATTCACCCACACTCGTTACGGTGATTATGTAAAAGTGAATGTCAGTTGCGATTGTCATCTATTCTACATACATAAAATAATATGGCGCGTGTCAAGCCTTTAAGCCGTTGGCCAAGAGTCTATTGTTGCTTAATCCGCGCGCAATATTAATTATGTCCTGCTATACAGGTAAATTACTTTCGAGATGTTTTTGCATTTGTAGTTGTGTACGGTCAGCACATAAAGAAATAAACCAATACTTTTATACATTTTTTATAATTTTTATAATCAGGTACATCAATGGAATTAATAATATTAAACAATATTAAAAAAGTTAATAATATTAACATTAAACCATAACATTTCATTCTAATATTCTTCTAAGTCAATGATATTCCGCTTGATATAGCAACTAGGTAATTCAGCGGGATTGCTATTGCATTCATTTTGGAAATATTTGTACAAATTATACAAAACTTCTTTAGTTTGGGAAGTCAAAGGCTTACCTCGACCATGTTTCAACATCGGAACCATTTTTAATTAAGAACGTTACAATAATAACACTGAACAAGAAATATTACAAACCATAAGAATAAATATAATTATTATTTATTTGACATTCACTGACTTTTGACTGTCAATATATTTTCTTCTTCAAAATGTGACGAACCTTTTTTTCTGACTGTGGAGTGAAATTTAAATTTTAGAATCCCTGTAAATATACAAATACTACTACAAATGCAAAAACGTCTCGAAAGTAACTTACCTGTACGTGTGTAGACGCAAGGCTGAAGCGATTTAACTGTACCACAAATTGTTCCAAAATACAATTTACGCGTGTAAAACGCAAACCTCATAATAAACCTTTCACATTTCGGGTGTCGTAAATGTTTCGCGCCATAAGCCGACCGCGGCCCTCACTCACTCGGACAAAGACCCAATGATAAATCTACACAAACCATCCCAAACCCTGCTTTGTTAAATTAAAATGTACATGTTACATGTGACCACTGAAATGAGTTTCCTTAATCACAATTTAAATTTGAACCCACTGTATAGTCCTGACTTATATCAAGGCACCCAATAACCAAATAACAAAATACAGGAGGTATTTTGTTCCGTCAATAATTGTAATTTTCTTTTTACGCAACATGTAATTCCTTTATGTCATTCACATAACAATGGCAGCCGAGCCTTTGAAGATAACAACCAGCAGAAGAACGGAAAGATAACATCATTCGAAATGTTTGAACCATGAATTTTTCTCTTGAATGTATTTGCACAGTATTAAATATAGCTAAAGCAGTAAAGAAACTACGAACAAACGTTCGAAACGTCGCACTCATACAGACGCACGAGACGAGACGAATGGTTGAGACGTGCGTAAGCAAGTAAGTAAGCAGTAAAGAATGAAACTACGTTTCTTTACTGCTTTAGCTACATTTATACTGTGGTATTTGTGAATGTATTTGTGAGCTCGCCACCTACGCTCAAATTGAATTTGGAATGTGCGGCCGCGAATTTTCAATTAGAAGTCGGTGTGGCCAACTTTTACTCATTTAGTGCCAAAAGACAACCATCAAGTTTTATGTAAGTACCTATTTAACAACATTATACCTATTTTTATAACATGAGTTTAATGGTCCGGTTGGAATCGGAAAGAAAAAAATAATGAATATACCTATATTTTTTATTTTCACGGAATCTTTTTATTTTAATGGTAAAAAACACAGGAGCCACATAACGTCAACTTCCGATTTAATAATAACACTCGATTTTCTTTATAAAACATGGGCAAAAATCTTTTCTTTTACTTTACCTACCATTTTTTTAACGGTTTTCTAAATTTAGAAAAATACAATATGTTTGTCAATTGGCGACATTGTCAAGCTAACAACCGAACGGAGGTTATTATTACAGTAACTTTAAAATAATTATCGTAGCCTATCTCGGGATCGCGACAGCGCGAGCGAGACCGAAGTTTTAATCCCTAGTACGAGTCCGGAGACGCTCCTAATGGCCCTTTAAACTTACGCCGCTCAAATTGGGCAACGCTAATGCCTCCCCTGATCTTTAAAAACGCCCAATTGGATTAATTTATGTTTTAAAAAGTTACGAATTGAATAAAATCTTCTTAGATCTAAGAGACTAACGTCCTTAGCTGTCCGATCTCATAAAACAAGATGATGATTTTTATTAATAAAAATTTTGTAACATCTACGTTCTTAAAACATGACAAGACGTATGCATGTCATCATGTTCGGTCCACGCAACTGTGATACGGGTAACACATTTAGAATATTATTAATGTGAACAGGGCGTGTCTTCTTGGATTGAAAGCTCAATAGAAAGCTCTATAATACAGCTCCATCGAATCCTTTACAATCTTAACTGACTGACACATTTTCACTTTGACTGGCCATGTCATGCGGTGCGGCTGCAGACAGATTCAATGAATTCAGCTTCTTATAGGGTTAATTAACTCCAGAACTCAAGTATCATGTATAATAAGGGAGGTGTTGCCAAAATAAAATTATTAATTATTGGCTTTTGCCAAGAGACATGAAAAACAGAAAACACAGCATGATCAGAAATAGGCCCAGACCTCTCGAGATTCAGTTACATAAATAAAAACATAAGGAACCTACCTAATTAAAAATAAAACAGTTGACCTTTCATCTCGTATCAAATTTAACTTCGGGTCAGATTCATATTCTTAATGAATAATCCTCCTAGCGCTTTTTCCCGTTCTTCGTCGGGGTACGCTTGACCATGATCCAGATTCGGCCAGTCTGTTTATTACAGTGGAGCGGCTGCCATCTGACCTCCGTAACCCTTGTGATAGGGGAACCAAACCAACTGAATCATGGTTACACATTTTACCACCTAAATGTGCAGGTTTTCTCACGAAGTTTTCCCTCACCGTAAGAGCATCGGTTACCGTGCAGGTAATGTACATAAGTTAGAAAAAATCATTGGTGCATGGCGACCGCTTGGGGGTTCGAACTCGGTACCTAGCACAAACACGAGTCGACACCGCTAGCCACTAAGCCACCAGGCCACCGACGCTATTACAGGTTCCCAAAGCATACAATAATTATAAATTCAAATGACACGCTAAATGCGGGAGGCTTGTCCATACGCTCGGGTAAACTAGCACAAGTAAGAGTCGCTTCGCGTTGTTTCCTCCATATAGCTAGACAGGTAACGTGCAGCATAGAGCTCACCAATGAACTCACCCTTCCTTACTTCTTTATTTCTTATTCTTCAATAACATCACAAAACGGAAAATAGCACTGCAATATTTTCCGTATCGCAGTCTAGATTTAAAAACGTTTTAGTGCATTTCGTGTTTACGGCTGTTCGGAACGTAAAACCAGTACCTATCGTAAAGATTTCAGTCAGGTGTCGAGGGTGCAGGAAATCCGAATAAAAGAGTCGCACTAGGTACTTGACTCTGACATAGTCGTATCACCGTTATCTGAACTAAACTTTAGCCTGACAAATAAATTCAAAAACGGCATCATTTAAATATTTTATATTTAAAGACACCCTCTTAACGGTATGTTAAGGAAAACAAACTACGAGGTTATCAGATTTAGGTGTAACAATCCCAGAAAAGGCCAATTTAACTTCTTACGTAGTAAAATATACCTTCCCCTAAGGGCCCATTTACACGATAGACACTTTGATGCTTGTCTGCAAAGGTCCTTAGAGACGGGTCAAGTTGCATAAAGAGGCAGTCACTCACTTATTCTCTAGGGTTTTATGATGAATCACCCCAACTTTATTACGGAATATGAAAAAAAGCGTGTCCGGAAGTTCGGTTTCTATTCAATGGATTCCGGTAATGTTTGACGGAACGTGCTTTGGAGTATGAAAGTTAAATTAATTGAAAAGAATCGGTTTTTAACGCGTACATTGATTATTGAAGAACACATTGGGTCCCCCTTTTTGGTGTCACATTGCACCAATTTATTTATTAGGTTAAGGTTCATAATGTCGTGCCCTATTATGTTATTTATTAGGTATGTTGGTGGTGTGTAATCAATAAAATGTTACGTTCTGCCAAAAAGTGACGTTAATTTCGTCGTAATACCAATACCTACCAAATTATTTGTTCTATTTTTACGGCACGACCTATCCATATGCCCTCATAATCATATAATTCATTACTTTTGTACGAATTAAACATAGTTTCTAGTGCTAAACTCCACAAGTTTGGGGCATAGATCGTAGGTCTTTAGAACAGTCTGGTATTTATCACTTCCATCTTCCATCGCACCTAGACTGTTTCGCTAATTACACTTCTTGTTCAACTTTCAACATTTATCCAAAGTCGGCAGATAAATGGAAAACAACAGTCATTCTTACAGCTTTAGCACAAATTGTTTTGACTAACGCACTTAATTAAAAATGTTATAAACGACTGAGACTTCTGTTGAGTAAATTGTTTGTAAAAAATATCATAATTACTTACCTACTCGTTATTGTTAACTTTGTCTGTTTTCAGTTTCAATACTGCAATTGTTTCAGATTCAATACTGCAATACTCAAATTAAAAAATAAATAGGTATTAGGGGACAATCCCACACAAATTTACCTACTTACCTGCCTAGTCCCATCATCTGTTCTTACAATACGGCAGCAATGCTAGGAATACAAACTACCTATCACAACGTCACTCTGATAACATAACCATCTGATAACGATATAAATATGATTTCAGGAAAACACCAAAAAGTCTTACAGATTCTTTTGCTCGAAGCTTTAAAACATTTTCGAGTATAAATTTTTTTTTTGAAGTTTCTGCAGATAATAAAACTTTCTCAGAGAAAGGAGGTAGTGACATTAAATCATTGAGTATATACACCAGGAGATGCCTTACGCGCAATTTTCTAACCACAAAAGTCTGTCGGTTTTTTTGGGGAGGTGAGGTAGCACACATGTAAACCGCTAACAGACAAATACAAAAATTGCTCTTATTCCTACCTACGCACTTACACTACTAAAAACATAAAACTGACTTGAAATCACGCACGCAAACAAACACAATACTTATGTAATCAGCACGTGCGTACATGAATTACAATTACACATGCAAAAAACAGCAACCAAAGACATATGTTTGACTTTTTTTTTATTTATGGCTTTAATAACTAGATACTTAGTTAAAAAGAGATGGGCACAAAGGCTTTCCTTTTTTTGACCTTGTCCACAGATTAGCGGTCTTTACACTGTCGTTCTATTGCGCGTGAAACAGCTAATCGTGTGCGAATGATTGCGCGTGTAAAGAAGTCGGAAGGGGAAGGGATAGACCGCGTGATGAGCTTAAGTAGTGCGCGTATTCCCGTGGTTCGAGGTTGCCTTTACAGTGTAAAATTCTTTCACGCACGCTTATTAAAACTTTTCGAACTGCACACTCTCCAACACGCGCCAGTTTCACGTGGTCTATCACGCACGATTAGCCTTTACACGTTCGCTCTTTCCGTTTTAACCAAAAACTGATACGAATACTTAATCACGCGCGAAAGAACGCTAGCTTTAACAACTTCAAAAACATTGTCGCGCACGATTGTGCGTACAGGCTTACCGGCACGCAATCCTGTACGCTCCTGAGAACACGCGATAGAACGACCGTGTAAAATCCGCTATTACTTATATATACGAGTTACCGAGCGATTTTACGCAAGCAAGATAAATCGATCAGGGGATCGATATATTAGTGTGCAAGAAATAATACACAAAAACACTTGAAATTGATCAAAATTCATGGTGAAAAATAGTAAAATATACTTATAATGTTACGACCTTTCTTAGAATTTTATGCCTTTTGATTTTTGCTGCACGTTAACATATCACAACAAGGTATTTTCTTTGAGCTTCTTACTCTCCTAAGACGATTTTGATAATGCGAAATAATCGACTAAATCGGTAGTTTTTATAAACGCGCAAGATCATTTTGATGTTATATCTCGGCAGAGGGGAAAGTCTGGGTAAGGCTCGTCGTGGTATAAATGGTCTAAGCATTAATTGCAATGTTCTGACAAGCCATGACAAAGGGGCTTCAAGTCGCACCTCGGCAAACAAGCGCCCGCCTCGGGAATCACATCATTGTGAAGTTCCCAACTTTTCCTATTAGGCAATTTCATTGTTTTCGATTCAGCTTATTTGAATGGAGTTTTTTATGAATAAATTACACGAGGCGGATGCTTTGGTATTGTTGGTAATTATGTATTCATGATTTTATAACTTTGAGTTGGCTGCCTAGAAGTAAGATGTATATATTAAAAATATAGGTATATACATATCTCAAAAGATATAGATGAAGGAATGAAAGCGTAGCTCAGACCAATTATAAGGACGTAGATTAATAAAAACGTCCCAACCCACACAACCTTAGTTTTGAGATATCTTTTTTAAGCGACTTCAAAAAAAGAAGGAGGTTCTCAATTCGGTTGAATGTTTTATATTATTATTTTTTAAATATTTGTTCAGAACTCCGTCATTTATTGTTCAATGACTACAGTCTCTCATCATATTAGTTTTGTTGTTAATGTGACTTCGTCTCGATAGATGGCGTCACCTGTATTTTAATTACCGCAATCGTTTGCTTGTCTTAAAATTTATGTGGTCATAATAGAATGCCATGTTTTTCTAATACGCCTATAGATGAAGCTAGATGTATATTAGCTCGCGCAAGTGTTTGTCTCTCTTAGATTGTATAAGTAATTTGTATTTTTTTTAACGAATATAGACCTTAGCGACCTACTAGTTGTTTCATTAAGAATACAGAGGAAGCCCATTGGACAGCAGTGCTGAGGTGTACATTTATTAAACGGCTTGGTTTTTTTTTTTGAAAGTATATAAGTATGCATGTTATGATTAGTTTAAAAAATTGTCCGGTGCCAAGAACTGCAACTGCGAGCTGGGTAACTACTTCGCGTAAGTTAAAACTTATAAATTATCTATACATATAATAAAATCGTTAAGACCAAAAAGTCTGTACATGGAAGATTTAAAAAAAAAAACCGATCAGGGCGATTTATAATAAGTAACTGAACATATTAAAACCATTTTTAAAATTCTTGTTTGTTTGTTTGTTTGTTTGTTTGTTTGTTTGTTTGACTGAGCATCACGTAAAAACTACTGAACGGATGTTGATGAAATTTTCATAAATCTATTTAAATAACATCAGAATAACATTTAGGCTATAAAATTTTTGGAAAATGTTAGAAGAAGGGGGTAAAAAGAGGGGGTAAAGTTTGTATGGAAAAACCAATTTAGATTGTTCTAGGATCATGAAACTCAGAATAAATACTTATTAATAAAAATAAAGAAACACCTGTTTCATAGTTTTTTTTTAATCTCACCCAAAAACGCAAAAAAGAGGGTTTTATGTTTAAAATTACTGGAATTCATACAACTATAAAATGAAAACCAATGAAGTTTGACCTTCGAAACATGCTACATATACGTAAAATAACAAATAAAAAAAACTACTTTCGGCGATTTTGGATAAACTACCCCTTAGGGGTAGAAATGGGGGGTTAATGTTCGTACGGGAGTTTGGTCGTTTTTCAAATTAGAAACGTGGAAATTGCTATAGAGATTACTGTTAGCAAATAAAAAACACTACTTTCAGTGATTTTGGGTAAACTACCCCTAAGGGGATGAAATGGGGGGTTAAAGTTTGTATAGGAGTTTGGTCGTTTTTCAAGTTAGAAACGCGGAAATTGGTATACTTATAGGCTACTGTTAACAAATGAAAAAATAACGTTCGGCGATTTTGGATAAACTACCCCTGAGAGGATGAAATGGAGGGTGGTAATTTATATGGGAGTTTGGTCAATTTTGAAGTTAGAAACGTGGAAATTAGTATATGGGCTACTGTTAAGTAACAAAAAATACAACTTCTGGTGATTTTGGAAAACAACCCCTAAGTGGGTGAAATGGGGGATGGAAATTTGTATGGGAGTTAAGTCAATTTTAAAGTAAGACACGTGGAAATTGGTATATAGGCTACTGTTAACAAATAACTTTCAGTGATTTTGGATTAACTTCCCCTAAGGGGCTGAAATGGGGGGTTAAAATTTGTATGGGGGTTTGGTCATTCTTGAAGTTAGAAACGTGGAAACTGCTATAGAAACTACTGCTATCAAATAAAAAACACTACTTTCGGTGATTTTGGATAAATTACCCCTAAGGGGACGAAATAGGGGTTAAAGTTCATGATGGAGTTTGGTCGTTTTTCAAGTTAAAAACGTGAAAGTTGGTATTTAGGCTACTTAACTGTGTACAAATAAAACATACTACTTTTGACTATTTTAGATTAACTACCCCTAAAGAGATGAAATGGGAGGTGGTAATTTGTATGAGAGTTTGGTCAATTTTGAAGTAAGAAACGTGGTAATTGGTATAAAGGCTATTGTTAACAAATAAAAAATATAACTTCTGGCGGTTTTGGAAACAACTACCCCTAAGTAGGTGATATGGGAGGTAGAAATTTGTATAGGAGTTCGGTCAATTTTCAAGTTAGATACGTGGAACTTGGTATATTCGCTACTATTAGGAAATAAAAAAAAAACACTTTCAGTGATTTTGGATTAACTTCCCCTAAGGGGCTGAAATGGGGGGTTAAAATTTGTATGGGGGTTCGGTCATTCTTGAAGTTAAAAACATGGAAATTGGTACAAAAGGCACTGTTAACAAATAAAATATAAAACATTTGGTGATTTCCGAAAAACTATCCCTAAGTGGGTGAAATGGAAGGTGAAAGTTTCAATGGGAATGAAGTCATTCTTGAAGTTAATGAAATTGGTATTTAAGCTACTGCTTACAAACCAAGAGTACTTTCGGTGATTTTGGAAACACGACCCCTAAGTTTGGTTATTTTTGAAGTTAGATATATGAAAATTGGTTTCTAATCTACTAAATATAAAATAAGAGTTTTCTGATAATGGAATCCCAGGTAAATTGATGGAACCCTTCAAAAACTTAAAGGGCTTATACAGCGGTTTTCAAACTTCTGTAAGAACATTTACTTACATTCCAAAAGCACCATTTGGTAAAGTGAAATTAATTACCAGACATGACCATCGGAACTCCTTAATAATAAGTATTTCACAACACGCTACTTTTGCCCATCATTTGTAAGGGGCTGTTTATTTATTACGTAAGACGATTTAGGGGGAAAGGGGTCTGATCAAGTCTTATTTTTTCTAACATGGGGGTAGGATTTTTTTACGTAAGATCACAAAAGCAAGCAAAAATTAAAGCGTTTTTATATTTTTGCTACTTTTTCTTTTCAATTTTGGTAGATACTGATCTTACGTAAGATTAAAAAGGAGGGAGGGTTCATCCATGTCTTTTTTTTTCTTACGTAGGGGGACGGGGGGTCAGAAATTGGTTAACATTGTCTTACGTAATAAATGAACAGCCCCTAATGAATGTGGTGAAATGGAAGTTTCGCCAAGTAATAGGAGAGTTCTTCAACGATTAATGTCCCTGCATATTGGATAGCCCCATTTTGTCAAGAGTGACGAAGTATTGGCAATAAGCATTAATGCCATGAATGTAGTGTATATGTGCTGCATGTAATACATAATCACATAATAATTAAACAAACACTAAAAAGCGAACAAATGTTAGGAAACATTACTATTTTTTTGCAAAGTCTGTCCCTTTATGATACGTACTTAATGAAAATTTTATTTGTACCTACCTACTTTTTAACGAAATTACTGACTCTCCGCAGACGGAGTCGCGGGCAGACAGCTAGTAATTAATAGTTCCATTTCCAGACAGTTTTTCTGTCGACTGCGACTTCTAGTCGGTAAGTAAGAAAAAAATATTAACAACTTTTGGCCCCAACGTGCAAACTAACTAAGCAAGATGAAAAATCCTGTAAAAATGTTTCGCTTGTCCTGAATTCTGATAATAAGCAAGAAAATATTGCTAACTTTATTACCCCACGCGCTTATATTTTCCTTTGAATCAGATTACAGGGGTGAAAACTGGACCGTCAAACAACTTGGACACAATGTCATTGAATTAGCCAAACTTAATTAGCGTTCATTTCATTTAGCAGGGACGGGGCCTTTTTAATCAAATGACCTTTGACAATATTGCGGGGAGAACTGTCCAAAGTGCTCTTCACAAAATTTCTTCTAAACAAAAATAAACACGAAACAAAACACATTTGTAAAAACAAATTGGCGTATATACTTATAAGTTATTTTTAACGTTATAAAGACAACTTAACCAAGCTAATTGTGAATTAAATTATAAAACACGAGTTTATCGGCCACTCGGGGAATCTAGTCACGTTAGTGCGATACCTACGTAACTAACTACCGAAGCGCTCCTTAACAAATAACAACAAATATAACGGTAATTAAACACCTCTTTGAATATCATACCGTTGCCACCCGAGTTTAGTCCGCTTGCGAGCACATTTATTGCGATTTGGCAAAACGTAGGGCCTTATATTCAACTAGTAGCTCTGTGAGCTGTAGACCTCGTGACAAACTTAACCTTGATGCCGTTTGTAATAGCAAAAACCCCCATATCGCCGCCATTTTTAAAATTATCGAAAAAACTGAATCGATAAAAAAACCCATATAATTATCGAACCTTCTCATAAAATTTCACGAGAATTGGTTGAGAAATACGACGGTACGACCTGCAGAGGAGAACAGCCAGCCGGACATACGAAAGCATTTTTGCCCAAGCTGTGAGCCTGTGACGGAGGCGCTTCGCTCACGCTTTGCGCTCGCCCGGTCAATAACAAATATTTTTACCTACCCAAAGTGTCTTACCATTTTAATATTTGACTTTAAATATTAGGTTTGCTTGTTTTCCCGATAACAATAGGTAGGTACCTATAGACTGGGACGTATTTCACACACGTACAACAATTTTCTCTACCCTCATTTTTATTTTTGATACAATGTAGGTAACGTACGTCGCGTCGTCTAAGGCCCGATACCTATATTTAAACCGCGGATAGATAAGGTTAAGTACTACAAATTTAAATATGACACATTTTGTACATGGGTTATGTCAAATTGTAACTCTGAATAACCTTATCTATCCGCTGTTTAAATATAGGGACTGAACATAAAACCAAACAAATGATTTAAACCAATTGTAAACAGTACTTATATCCCTAACATGACAATTACACCATGGCTGAGCAGAAAACTACCCATTGAATGCCTCGTTGAAAGTTCGAGCTGCGCGTGAAATATTGTGGATGCAAAGCCGTATGTGTTTTGCAATAAACGTATCGCGCTTTTCTATTCCCTGGTGAACCTGCGGAAACTGCATCCAATGACTATTCGTATGGTTCATGATCCTTTTGCGAAGGGGATAGGGATGAGAGTAGCTTGTACCGGTGGCACGTGGCGTTGTCGCGAGAGATCGTTAGTTCGCATTGTTCATAGTGCTTGAAGCTTTTAGTTTTTAACTTAGTTTACCACATCGTTTCATTCGTTGGGACAGATTGGTGAAAATCTAGTGAATAATAAAACATAGAAATATAAAGGTACTTGAGGGACAAACAATCGTCATCAATCATCATTCTTAGACGACATACCCTCATGCATCATATAAAGTTTTAAACTTTTAAAACTCTGTATTTATAATTTTTTCATGATTAACTGTCTCCATACGATCTACCTATACTAGAGTGATCATAACATGATCATCTCATCTCCAAAGCTCCAATACGATGAGACGTGGATACACATATACATTTCAGCATTGGAATGGAGATGATGATACCGATTAGATTTTTATGATAAGAGAGTCTGCGACAAGCTCCCTGGTGGTCCATGGAGCTTGGCGCAGCTCATAAATACAGCGGCATTATCTATACCAATATTATAAAGATTTGATTTTTGTTTGTTTATTTTTCTGTTTGCAATGAATAAACTCAAAAACTATATACTTAACTAATTTAAAAATTTATTTCATCTATAAAAAGCTACATTATCAGCGATTAACATGGGCTGTGTTTTATTTACAAAAAAATATTAGATCCCTACGAAAATAACAATAATGTAATAATGTAAAGTGTTAACAGCAGGCAAAATGTATGAACTAACAGTCGATTAACATTTAACATCGAATGGTGAAATTAGTACTAAAGGTCAGGGCTTGATTTAACGTAAAAAAGTTTCTAACGTTACCCGCTGATCGACAGTTAACGTTAGCAAAATACATCGTTAAAATTTTGTTAATATATTTTACAGTTATTTTTACCGGTAAATTGAGGTAACGTTAAAAGTAAAAAAATTACAATATTCACGTTTTTACGAACGTTATCCGCGTCCGCCATTCGCTTGATTTAACGTTATTTAACTTTAATTTAACGGTAGTTAACGGTATTTTTATGAAATTCCCGCTAAGTAACAAGTCTCTGGCTATTGTTAAAATTAACGTTAGTAAGTTAACTTTATAATAAAATTACTGTACCAAATAACAGTAAAATATATACCGTTACCTAAGTATTTTTATGAAATTACCTAAGTAATGTTATTTATTATGCTATCTAGTAACGTTAACGTTAACAAGTGCGAGATAAAATTTAATCCACGTATACGTGCATTGCTATAGCGGAGCCCAGAATCCATACTGACATAATAAAATGTTATTATCATTCTGTGCTACGCCAGTGGCAAGTAAAGTACCTACCTACACTATCCTTGCCCTCACCGCATAGATTTATATCGGCGAAATAAAAGAGGGTCCGAATTTATAGAGGTAACCTGCGGGCAGCTTCCGTCAGAGAATTATTATTACATTTTCATTTGATCTCACCTTTTGTTGGGCAGTGAACAACATGCTCTGGAAAATACCTAAAATATGTATATGTACTCTTGTTTGAGTTGATGAGTACATAATATTTTCAGGGTTTCGTAACGTACATCCTATGAGTGTGTTGTTCGTTCCAAAACGAAACCCTTGTAATATAACATCACTCGCTTGTCCATCCGTTCGTCTAACATAGCCTATTTTTAACCCCCGACGCAAAAAGACGGGGATTTGTGTATCTGTTTGTGGCATCGTAGCTCCCAAACGAATGGATCGATTTTGTTTTCGTTAGTTTTTGTTAGAAAGGCCGCTTAATCGAAAGTGTTTGCTATTTATGAGGTACAGCTCTAAAACCAAAGGTCTCAATTTTGTCGGCGTTTTTTTATCTATTTAAAATAGTTCTTTATGATATCCTTGTGTCACGATTATTTTTAATATTATTATTATTTTATATTAGACATTATTATTAATATTATTATTATTATTTTAAATTAGACAGGCAGTTAACACTGATATGTCTAAATTACTGTTCACTAAACAAAAAATCACGCTATTTTTTTTTATACTACATAAATAATTAAACCTACCTTTGTTTAGTTTTCTACACCTTCGATTCATGTGTCCGTTTATGACGGGCGTCAGGCAGTGCCTGTCATCCCGCCATCTTCTCTTTAGTACCAATTTCACCGTACGATGTTAAATGTTAATCGACTGTTAGTTCATACATTTTGACAGCTGTTAACACACTAATCGTGTGTTAAGTGGTTGGTGAAATCCGATGTAGTCTGTCTCCATCTACGTCCGCTAAAGGATAACATTAACATTAAACACCAGTAAGTAGTTTCTAGCGTTTGTGCACTACATTGGTAGGAGTTGTGAACTTTTGAACGGTTTCACATAAACGAACTTGGAGGTTAAGTAATATCAGGGTATCTATTTTTACGAAGCCTAAGTAAGTAACAAAATGATCAAAAGCCATACCGAAAAGACGATTAATTAAGAGGACTGTGAACCAACTGCAAAATCTAGCCTTTTCATACAAACGGCGATAACGTTTTCCACCCCCTACACGTTAACCGAATTCGACCAATTTTTGATATGTGGTCAGTCGGGACAAAAACTATGTCCGTACGTTTCGTTTTTTAAAATATTGATTAGTTATAAAGAGATTATGGCCGAAATTACTTTTATATGAAAACAATAAAACGGGAATAAATCGAAATGTATTAAAATTATTGAAAAAAAAGAAACGTACGGACATAGTTTTTGTTCCGGCTGACACCGTATCATAAATTTGTCAAAATCGGTTAACATTTAGGGGGTGGAAAACGTTATCGCCGTTTGTATGGAAAGCCGTCACCTCACAATCCTCTTAATAGGTAAAGTTCTTGTTTGGCTGTCTCAAACGTTCATTAGAGGTTCTGCTCCCACCTACTAGTAATATTTGTAATACTCAGATACGCACACAATTATTTTCCCCATTGTCTGTTTACACCTCAGATGTTTACGCCGCCGCTTTCTATTACCACAATCGCATTCTTTTGATTTCAGAACAAAAGCAATAAATATTAATCAAAAAGCATGATATGAAACTTGCTTGGCTCACGGACCCGTCGAGTTGAGGTGTGATTTCACATCATCAGTCATTAGGTTAATTCTATATCTTGTATTATTTGATGTACATATGTGAATGAACGTTCTTCATTTGCGTTGCTTGTGTGTGTAGTCGAATTTGGAATCATTGTTGTGTGGCCTTACTACTACTCTCAAACACCGCCACCCTGAAGAGATTTACCCTTAAGTAATAGAGTTTCCCGTGACAGCGCGGATCCGTTGTCTTCGGTGTTGACCCCGGATACCGCGCCCATGTTGCGACTGTTTATGATTTCTAACAGCGCACAGCAATGTGTTTATTTCGCAAGGTATTTCGTGTAGTAAATTGGGAACCGCTTTTGGCACTTATAATATTATCTGCCGTTAGCCCAGGCATTGGCCCAGCGCTGGGCCAACGTGTATATACAGCACCGTTCAGGAGATATGATTCATGAAGTAGTATTCATGAAGGTACACAATCACGGAAATGATGGCCCAAAGGCAAACGTGCGGTAAGCAAATGTTACCTCCAGGATCCTTTTCCGGCCAGTTTTAATTTCTCTGTTTTAAAATTTTATATATGTATTTCGAAACTTAATACAAAAGTGTTCATGTCTATTTTGCGTTCGTTAACAGCTTAAAAATTTAAATTTTCGTATTTATCGCAATATTTTACTTCGTATTGGATCTTATAAAATTCAATCATAAAACCTTGTGCAAATTGAACTGACTTTGCAATATAAAAATACTTGAACATCTTTTACTCAAGCGTTAGAGGCACAAACAACCTTCATCTACCCGCTTAGAGCTACCAACTAACACTTAACGCTCCGCGACATAATCGGTTTAGCGGCAGAAAGCTTTTTCTGTACAGACTCTATTAGGGGTTCTTTTGCCGTGAAACTATTTTTAGCTTTGCTCGGATATAGTGGTGCATTCAATCTGCGAAGTGTACAGGAAAATCCCCCTTAAGCACTGCACTTTGTTTTCATGTAAGTAATCTTTCCGGCGGGTTTAATTTTGCCGGCGACGCTCGAACAATGTGGAAGAAAAACAATACGACGTAAGTACATACAAGACTTACCAGGAATTCCTGCTTCTTTTTCTAAGATATTTTCTCATTACAATTTATCGTGATTTTACCTGTAGACTAAAGAAGACACTTAATTTCAAGTTTTTCGTCGAAAATTTAAATGATGTCGAAGAATAAAACACCAAGGTCATTTCATGAATGAAAATCTACTTATCCCTTTCAAACCCAGCTTAGTATCAAGTAATAATTAATATTGAATTTTATTGATTGGTCGATGTAATCCATTTTAAATTTTGAACAATACGCACGATCGTGTTGGCCGGGTCTGAAAGGGTTAAATGAGAAATGTCAAACATATTTTCAACACAGTAGTAACTAACATAAGGCAATTTTTTTGTATCTGACGTTTTGGCGAAGTTATACCGGACCTGGCTACGGAAGGAATATATTTCGATCAAGGTATTTGGTAAATCAAACAGCGGCCAACACATTACTGACAGTCAACCTTGTTTCCCGACAACGGACAGGGCATTCATGTTAACTAATACCTAATAACACAACTATTTACTGTGTAGCATAGCTGTACTGTCACCTAGGTATATACCTATAAATACCAATTTAATAATATAAACTTGGGAATAGGTTTATGCCCGTAACAATTGACCCAACCATAATGTTGTATTGTTCCCGTAAAGTTTAGCCGGTGCTGGCATATTTTACATAAATCCAATTACGATAATTTTAGTTTCATTGATGTCGCAATTTAATTTGCGTTACAAATTCAATTTCCGAAGGATGACAACTGAAGTCAGTTTATATTTTATACAAGGTGAAAAGGAAATTAAAATGTGTTCGGGACACGACGGACTTGTTTCGACGGCTTACGATCGAAGCTAATTAATCATGGCAATGATTATTGTTTGCGAATGACGAATAATATTCAAGTGGATCAGGAAAGAGTAATTAGTACGATGGACTGAATTATCTCTGTTTATATTGAGCCAGAATAAGTAATATAATATTATTGAACAGGACAGAACAAGTTAAAAAAGAATAATATTGTGGGGGTTGTATTTTGCAACGAATGATAAGTATTAATATGTATAATGAAAGGAACTTCTAAAAATCTCATCACAGGCTTTTTGTTCCTATGGTAATATCAGAATTCCATTGTTTTGCCTTTTCTTTGCTTCACAAATAGCTCTGCTCGTCATATTTTTAAGATTGTTCCGTGACTTGAACAAGTCTTTTGATACTTTGGTGATTTGCCATTTGAAAGAAATACCTATGTATCGTTGATGTCCTTTGATGTTTTCAAGGCTTCTGTTAGTTACTTGTTTTTGGTGTCGGTATGTTTTCATTGTACCAAAACCAGTAACGAAAACTTTTCTTTTCCTATTCTAATTTAACATTTGTCCTTGTTTTATATTTGTTCACCGTAACTGTCTGATAATTTTATCTGGGGATTGGAAAAATCGGCCCTTTTTGTTTTTGTACGAGTAGCTGTGTGTTTGTGTTAAAACCTGGTTTGGGGCGATTATTACTATAATAATCCTCACCATATACAATAAGTACTGACTTTCTATCGGCCGATTATACGGTTGTCCTTATCCATTTTTACAAAGTTTGTAGAGACAAAACACAATCGTTTCACTAAATATTTCGTAGTCCGCGCGGGGCCTACGGAGCTTGTTACAAACTACTGCATTTTTTTCTGAATAAAAAACTAGTGAATCCTAGGGTAGGTAGGTATTTATGCCGCTCCAGCTAAGGGAGCCAGGACAACCATGAAAACCGCTGTCTTTCACATTTTAAACTCACACAGTTTCTCCTCGTTAAGTAGGTAACTCGTAGGGTCATTCTCACGAGCGTTTCAACCGCCGTCACGACCGTGGTCGCATTATTGGCGGCTTCGGGCTTCCCTGTAAATTCGAATGTCATTTGCGGCTATTCTTTAGAATTCAGATCCGCCGCTTACAATTCGTATCAATAGCTTTTTCCTTAGAAAATCGTCAATTTTGTAGCCACGGCTGTGACGGGAGGCTGAAACGATATGAGAATTACCCAGTAAACCTCTGAATGGGCAGTTTATCTATCTCATACTTGACAAATTTCCTTCCAAACAAAATGGTTTCCGAGACCCTTGGCAGGATTAGAACAAATCGTTAATTTACTTTCTCAACAACCTATATCCTTGAAACGTCGACTTGAAATTTATATCTTATTTTGCGTTAGTAAGGGTTATTTTGTGGTGTAGGTTTATTAGGATATGTGTTTAAGGGTTTTAAGGGTGGATGTTCTGTGTTAAGCCGCGAGTTGGCAATGCGACACGGGCATGAGCGATTTATGGGGACATTCATCTTGATAATGCCGAGGCTTGAGCCAGCGGAACCCTAATATAATGAGCTGTATCGGGTCATCGGTGCTGACGTGTGTTTGCGTTGACGTAATTTATTTTAATTTAGGCATCACTTATTTATTTACACGCATGTATTGATAAGATTCAACGAACGATACGGTTTAAGAGGTTATAAGCTACATAAAAATCTTATTATCGGGTGTGACACTAAACGCGTTCCGAGTTCGAACGCTATTTTTCGATTAGTGCATTGTTATCTACTGCCTAGGGTGGTAGAGTCGATAATCTACTAAAAATTATATGTGATTGTAATCCCTTTATATATATTTTTATGTTTAAACAATACAATTCAAGACCAATCATATATTGTTTTCCTAAAATTGAAAAACGAAATACAATGCTCGTGCATTCCCTGTGTAAATCTGTACGTCTGTACCAAAGGTACTCGACCCCTCCCTGTGAATCAGGTCACACCCATTATGGTACTGAGCGTATTCCCCGCTGATTAATAACGGGTCAACTTTAAAGTAAGTTATAAAAGTGTTAGCGGTGTTATTGGCCACGTCACGGGTTAGGTCAAGCCACTTGCTCTTGTTATATAAGTAGGTATTTACAAAGAAATAGAAAGAAACCTAAACCCAAATTGATTTTAACTAATGAGGATTCTGAAAAAAATACTTATTTACCTACTACCTAGTGTAAGAAACTTAACAAAGAGTTAATACTAATATAATATAATAATTAATATAATAATAGAGATTTTCGAACTTTTTCTAATTTAAAATGTTTAAATTAGAAAAAGTTTTGTCTCTCAGATTTTTTTATCTAACACAAGTAAAGTAAAACAATGTGAAGTAGTTCATTACCTATGTTGTAACGTGGCTGGCCCAGTACATTACATAACTAAGAGCCATCAGAGAAAACATCATTTGCAACACTGTAAGATAATAAACATTCATTTTGACAAAGCCGGGTATCTCAACAGTAGACAATTGTTTTTACAATTTTACATCAATAGTGAACTAACGATAGATACTCGAAATCGATCATACTCTTTGTCTGTTACTATTAAAATATATCGGATGAGTCTTCATGAAGTGCACATATTAAAATGAGGGACATTCAATTAAATTTTGTCAACGAAAAAAATGTTATTTTTTAACTTTTGTTTTTTTTTATGACTCTCGAAATAAAATATTTCGCAACTGTGTGCCACATGTAAATAAATAAATAAAATTTAATTTAATGTCCCTCATTTTAATATGTGATACTTGATGAAGACTCACCCTTTATTTATTTAAAATATTTTACCCATGCATGAAGTTTATCATGTAAACTTTTCCAATATACAGGTTGTATCACACAACAAGGGACTTTCATCTTGTATACATGCAAGTTATAATGTCGCTTGTACCCTTTGTGGCTGAGGTAATAATCTCTTTAATCTTCGGCTCGGCTCGCTTACGATGCACTTCGCCGCGCTCATTTGATAGCACGGGTATTCTGTCCGGAAACCATGACGATGGATCCACTCGAGTCTACGTTGATCCTAGAACACGAAGTTATTTAATACATACTTGGATTACGCAATAAGCGGATTCCTTCGAACTTTCCGACCTTTCTGTCCCCTTGACTTTAAAATTCTCCCCTTGTGTATGTATATATGCAGATTTTAAAATATATGTATATACTATGCAGATTTTAAAATATTGGTGATTTTAAGTAAAAATTAGGTTTCTTGAAAAAGTATTTTTGAGACTAGCTTCTTTTGCTGACCAATGACCAATGGTCGGAATAGGTAGAGTTAATTTACCTAAACTTAACGCAATGACCAATGTAAGCTAGTCCAAGTCAATGAGCCTGCGTCAGGTAGTGTTCCTGTTTATTACTGCATTTCCATAGGGTTTATAAACTTATAGTTTTAAAAGCTTTATGATATTAAACGAAAATTATTATAGGGACGTGGTGGCCAGAAGTTACTTCCGATCATTTTCAAATTACTGGTATTTTACTGGTATTAGTGACACCTCTGCTGTTGCAAATGGCCATAGGCGGCGGTGACCACTTCCCATCAGGTGGGACGTCTGCCTGTTTGTCAAAAAAAAATTGTAGAAACTGACGATTGCTATATTCAATGGTGGATTTCGTTATTAACTCATGAAAACCGTAAAAATACATCAAAGGAACGTAAATGCAACATAATTTTTATTAGACAGCAATTGGCGTTACATTCGATTAAGCCGGTTTGCCGTCGCTTTTGGTCGTATTGGTAAAGTACATTCATTTAGCATCAATTCGCGGTAAAGTGTGTACAGAGGCGCCGCGCGACGATACGAATTGCCGAGTTAATTAAAATCTTTGGGAATATTTTCGTAAAGCCAGGCTGCCACGAAACCGGTTTCAGTGGAATATTTTTACTCTTTTTAGGGTTCCGTACCTCAAATGAAAAAAACGGAACCCTTATAGGATCACTTTGTTGTCCGTCTGTCTGTCTGTCTGTCTGTCTGTCTGGGTGTCTGTCTGTCTGTCTGTCTGTGTGTCTGTCAAGACCCTTTTTCTCAGGAACGCGTGAAGGTATCAAGCTGAAATTCATATCAAATACGTAGGTCTGTTATCCCTTGGATCAGTGAAAAAATCAAACATCTAAGTCAACGCAATCAAAAGATAAGGCCGTTTATGCCACATATTGAAGGGAATCTCAAGGGAATCAAAACCTATAGGGTACTTCCCGTTGACTTAGAATCATGAAATTTGGCAAGAAGCAATGTATTATAGCACAAGTAAAGGGAAAAATCCGAAAACCGTTAAATTGTATTTACATCACATAAAAAAAGTGTCCAGTATAAACTGACACTCACTAAGTATGAAAGTGCATACTTATTGTGTGTCAGTTTATACTGGACTTTGTTTATATTGTATTCCCGTGATTTACGAACTATTTACATGCCTACAAGTTTGTGCGGAACCCTCGGTGCGCGAGTCCGACTCGCTCTTGACCGGCTTTTTTTTTAAAAATACAAAACAAATTCTCGTTGTGTGTTTGAATTCCCTGCAGATGTTAAAATCACAAATCGATATCGCCATTTCCCAGAAGAAATTAAGTAATTTCATAAGTAATTAATTGAAGTCACAACTCACTACATAAAACTGATTTATCATCTTGTCGATAAATTGTTACAGGGATATCATGACGTCATGACTGATACAAATAAATAGATAATCTAACAAACTCAAACTCTTGTGAGTTTAGTGAGTGTTGACTTTGTGAGCTGATTTATTTTAAGTAAATTAAATTGTGACTTGACTTCACTAGGTACGTCAGATTCCCTATGAAAGCACTTAATTTCCTATGGGAAATGGCAATATTGGTTTGAGATTATACTCGTAACATCTGCAGGGAATAATCCCCTTAGGGTATTTGATCAAGTCTCCGTTTACCAGGTCCTGCGACTTATTTATTAACTGACTTGAATTCAAAGTGTACAGTACTTCCAGTTTCCTAATAGCTATCGGCAATCATCGTTTTTCTATGACACACGAGTGACAAATATACTGTCAGTTGCGAGTGCAAGCGTAATAACGATAGCCACCCGAACGTTATTAAGAAGCTGGAAGTATATACTATAACTTGGGAACACAGGTAGACAGAAATAACAGGTCACTTTGTAAATAAATTAAGTACAACTTAACCTGAGTCATGGATGTTTTCTATATATTTAAGTATGTATTTCTCTATATAAGTATGTATATCGTTGCCTGGTACCCATAGTACAAGCCTAGAACTTAGTTTGGGACTAGGTTAATCTGTGTGAGATTGTTCCCTGATATTTATTTATTTTATTTAACCCCGTTATTATTGCTCGTTAGGATATATTATGGTTGAAGGCAAAATATTTGTGTGACGGGCACGAATATTTCGCCTCGGATGATTCTTTGTATTTACATATCTTATTTTTATTAATATAATGTATTATGATCTTCCCTGCTCAAAAGCACGAAAGAAATGTACAATTTTTGATTTAAATAGTACCTAAAGTAATATCTATTTAATAAGGTTTAATGTAGACCCGGCCCAAGGAGAGGCAGCCCCAGCCCGCAGCAGGCTCTGAATAATTACGGCTTTTCGACACCCTCGCGGCTGTTGATAATGAAAACATCGGGATATTCTATATAAGGCAATTTCACATTCAAAGCTCATTTAAACTTCTATGATGATTAAAATAGCATTTTTAATATATGTTTGACATAGCATTTTTAATATAGCCATTGACTTTTACAATAAAAGCTTTTTAATAAAATTTAAGTCAATATAAAAAGAAAAGAGCTACCGTTGCACTGCATTGATAAAAGTTACTTCTAAAAAAAGATAAATAAATACTCTCAAAATAGATAAGACATAAAAAAATTACCTACTTTACTTAGTTGCTAAACAGGACTAAAATCGTAACACAAAAAACACCTCCGGCGGGAGCGTTTCAAGCCGTAGAAATTAAATTCTAACTCAGCTCAAAAATATCAAACGAAAGGAGTTAAAGCAATACGTGTAATATACCTTTCAAACCTTTCAAGAAAATTATCTACCTATTTATCAAGGTAAAAAAAGAATCCTTTTTACCCTTCTTTTTAGAATAAAAAAAAAATTAAGCCTCGTGAAAAATATTACAAGACGAAATATGCCTGAAACTGAGTCATCGGATCTGTTTCACTGTGTTGTAGAATGTTGCGAAAATGTTCCTTTACAGGTGAAAGAGATTATGAAATTGTATTTATCTACACCCGTACATATCGTAAAACTTCTGCAACGCGTTCAGAAACTGTAGGTTATAACTAGCTTTACGTCAGTCAGTGGTGTTGCTGTAGCGGTGTCAAATCTTATCTAGTGGTTGTACTGTAAAGTTCACTTTACGTGTTCGCTTTCGATACTGTTATGGTTTTCGAATTTCGGTACACGATACAATTTGATACGGTGACAATTTTTCATGTCACTCGAGATGAAGCATCAATCAAGATGAAATGTCAACAACATAATTAATTACCTATATATGTATAAGTATAAATATTTATCATAGAGGATTTACAATTTACAATATGAGTGTAGACAAAGTATTATACGTGAGTATTTGGCATTACGCAGCCGTCACGTTAACTACTAATTTTTCAGTTTGAGCCTTCCAGAAATGGCAATTTTTTTTGTTTAATTAGGCAACGTATATGAAAAACGTATCCATTATTTCAAGTAATCCTTTACATTAGTAGAATATTAAAATTTAATTGCACTTGAGTAAGTACGAGTGCGAATTAAATATTTCTAAAGGTTTAGCGATATCATTATCATCTTGTACTTTTTTTAGGAAATAAGTAGATATGTAAAATCTTCTAGTTCCTAGTTTTCCCGATAACTTTGTACGTGTAGAATTGGTGGCGGTTTGAAGCCTCTTGGGTACTGTCCCAGTTTTTCGGGAAAATAATAGTCCTTCGCCATTCTATCGTCACCCACGTCAACCACGACTGACCAAACCAGGATACTTTATTCGAAAGGCTAAAAAGAAACGGAGTTAGAAACTTCTCGTACTTAGCGTATTATGTATAAAATTAATGTACCTATTCTCTAGTCTATTCCAGTCGAAACTGATTTGACGTATTTTGGTTTTATTTTACGACAAAACGGATAGAGCTTCACGGATGTGCAGTTAGATCATTCAACATGGATGGAGTTAAATTTGAAAGCTCGCATCCTAGGTGTATTAGACGAGACAATGCTCAGAATATTAAAGACGTATCAGGCCGATTCGTCACGATGTTACCTACTCGATTGTCTCCGACTGTACGACTCATACAGTTAGTATGCAAATACGTTGATGTCGAGCGCTTATGCCTGAATATTCATGGAGTTCGCGACATGGGAACATAACCTAGACAAGACTAACGACTATGATCTTAAAATTCTAATATCAGTTTCTATCTTGCTCTACTTCTTTATTTATGACGTTTGGAAATACTTCTCGCATGGACGTAAAAACGTAGCGAACGCGTCAGGGCGTTTGCATGCGTCGATTTAAAATAGCATAATAATATAAAATAATACAATAATCCAGCCTATATACGTCCCACTGCTGGGCACAGGCTTCCACTCACAATGAGAGGGTTTGGGCTATAATTCCCACGCGGGCCTAGTGCGGATTGGGAACTTCGCACACACTGTCAAATTGCTTTGCAGGTGTATGCAGGTTTCCTCACGATGTTTTCCTTCACCGAAAAGCTCATGGTACGTAAATTTACAAATTGTATTTCGCATATAAATTCCGAAAAACTTAGAGGTGCGAGCCCGGGTTCGAATCCACGACCCTCTGCTTAAGAGTCGGCAGGTCAAACCATTAGGGTACCACGGCTTTTTTAATTTGTAATAAGTATTCAATATAAATCTAAATAAATAAATTTTTAAAGTACATCAATAAACTACTTACAAGGCGAACCATTTCGAAAAATAATCTTACCAACTGACATTAAATTGTCAGATTTTTTTTAATTTAGAACAGTATTTTCTGTAATTAATTGCAGTTTATAAAATAAATTTAAAATGCAAATGCAATGCAAAAAAGAATAAAAGAAAATATTATTGATTTGAAACCATGTAAATATTATTCAAAAACGATTTCTAAAAACGGTTTGAATGTCCGATTTTATTAATCTTTACTTTTTGCGTCTCGTTTGCTCGAATAACCGTGTTTGCAATTATTTAATTCTTCTACAATTTGTGCTGGTTCTTTTTTTAATAGATACATTTAATAGATAATCTCAGTCGTATGTGATTTATCATTTTAGCTGTTTTATTTTTAAACATGTGATATAAAATGCTGAAGATCAAAGATGCTGCACGAGTGAAAATAGCTTTAAAGGAATTCTGCACCGAGAATACACCATTTGACCACCCACAACCTTCTTACCCTTTAGCATGCCGTCGAATAAATGTAACTTTTTTTTCAAATTGAGCTTATAAATGTAACCCTTGCGCCACAGACCACAGAAATACTCCTTGCGCTAATTATTACTTTGGATAACTTTATATTCACTAGTAGTAGTGTCGCAATAAACTAATTTGCAATATCGAAGGAGACTTGCGCCGACAATACAGCTAAATAGCTTCGGCATTTCGTCCGCTGAACGTATGTGTGTGTGGGTGTGTACAAATAGATGGCAATTGCAACAAGCACCGTGACCGCACCTTTAGATGCAAGGACGCCTCCTTCATGTGATTTAACTATTTGTCACCTCTGCCTCTTCCTTTTGAGACAGTAGCTACAACAAAAAGTGACATAGTGAATTTTCAAAGGTGATATCGTAAATAAAATATCATAAAATTCGAACCAAAACTACATAATATAGAAGACCTCCTTCAATACTAATGCCCTTACTAATAAACTTTGAGTAACCGCTGAGTAGTTATACAATGCTTTGTCCTTATCTGTCGAATTCAAATGTCACAATGACAGATAAGAACAAAGCATGGTATAACTACTCAGCGGTTACTCAACGTTTATTAGTAAGGGCATAAGTAGGTACTGCGCGGGTAAAAATGAAGGCAATTATATCGAAGTTAGGCAGCTATTTTAATGAGGTTTCCACAGTAAATGCCGCAGTGAGGTTGGTTGAAAATTTACCAAAATTAGCGATCGCTGAGATACATTTTTTTTAAATCTATGATTAGATAAAAAAATATGTATCTCAGCGATCGCTAATTTTGGTAAATTTTCAACCAACCTCACTGCGGCATTTACTGTGATTGATATCAGTTGCATGACTTTTAAAATTGAACACCCTGAACGTCATATTTTTCTAATTATGTTAGTTATATAATACGCGGCCATGAAATGAGGAAGATTAATGCATACACAATGAAGCTAAGTTACATGTCACCGCCCCGTCGGCCGACCTAATGGGACACAATGCAGGCTTGCAGCGCACAAAGGGCACACTTCCCCGATTGACATGTTCATTAAGATCGCCCCTCGCTCCCCTGCAGGAAAAGTTTCATCCTGAACAACTAGGTCAAGCGTTAAGTAACGTTCAATTAGGCTCGTAGATATCTAAAATGGGTGTGGAATTGACAATCCCTTTGTTAGCCTCAAGACAAACAAAGCCGATGATATCGTCATAAAAATGTCTCTGTGGTATTAAAAACATATTCAGGGGTTGAATTTTGTCGGTAAAGTAAATTTATGGGGACCGAGAGGTACGCAGTAATCTGTTTGATTACGCGCGGATATGACGCTAGAAGCAGTTTGACGATGGATTATTATCCTGTATAAGTCAAAAGTTAACCGTGGGGTGACATATTGCAGGGATATATGCCTCGGTTCAATGTTTATAGGTAGATATAATAGATATTTATTAACGCAATATTTTGCTTCATTAATCCAGCCAACTTAGCTTTTGTAAGAGAATTGGTTTTGCATACTTATACCCAATTGCATAAACATTAATTATGTTGCCTTTATTTGGAAAAAATAAAAAAGTCGGGTGTTTAAACCTCTTTAGATTTTAAAACAGCATAAAAAAATTGCACCAAAAAAATATAAAAAAGTGAATGTTATAGTAGGTATAGAAATATTGTGATATGATATACATTGCCAAGTAAAGGGTTAATATTGCTTTAAGTCGCGTGTTGTCACTGTCACTCTTTACTTGGCAAAAACTGAAAGATGTCCTAATGAAACATGATGTTGAAACATCTTCTCTCAGTTTATTTTTCGCTAGTGAACATTTGTGCAAATATTACTTATGTTAGTACTTTGGCGTATTACGACATGAGTAGGTACTAATGGGACCTGCGATGAGTACCTACTACGTGTATAAGTATGTAGTTGCGGCAGTTATTTATACAGTATAAAAATAGCGCTTATAAAACCCTTTTTGTTTTTTTGTTTTTTTTTGGTTTGCTAACATTCTTGGAACAAGTAGTGTGAAGCTACAAATATTGGGACACCTCTGTTAACATGATTGGTACCAAAGTTGAAAGGCAAGTCTTACTGCCGCACTCAGAGACGTCAATTAAGTTTTAAGTCTCATTAAAGTTGCTGCGTCTTATTCTATTGCTATAGCAAAGACAGTGACAGCAGCTACTTTAATGAAACTTAAAACTTAATTGACGTCTCTGAGTGCGGCAGTTAGAAACATCTGCAAATCTTACACGCACACATAAATCTTTATCTCACATATTTCGTACACAAACAGCGTCGGTCCTAGGCGTACGGCTCGCGCAGATGTCGAATTACCGCCGCTATCCATAATTCTACTTTTTCCTCTAATGAGAACACTTTCGCTAAATATTTATCGTCATTAGTTTTATCTATATATGTATTTTCCTAAGTATTCTTATTCAATTACGTAGAAATAAGGAATGTTTCATGTTCTGAATGATGAATGTGGCCAATGTCTTCGTGAGAAGTTTTCGAGACAAGCCTTTCATTTTTACACGACTGCCCCAAAAAAGGAGTGTAATGTTTTTGCTTTTATGTATGCGGCTAACTCGTAGATATAATTTATTATTTTGTATCCGTAGGTATTTGTAAGTAGCCCAAGGCGGAGAATGTCCGATCAATTTTTTTCCAAAAAAAAGGTAGGTAGGTACTTACAAGCGTCATCATTTAAACAAAGGTCGATGTCGTCATAAACTCTTTATGAACTGTATTCTGAGAAAATAAATTCTTTGGATCTTTGAAATAAAACTGAGCAAGAGCATGTCGGGCCATGCTCAGTGTAGGGTTCCGTTGCCATTACAACAAATACAAAAGAGCGTATCTTCATGGCACTTACGTCCTTTTGTTGAGAAGCGCAGTTTTTTGGCAGCTCAAAAACGGTAATTTTGGTTGAAAATATTTATTAAGCTTGTAATTTTTTTCATATTTTTTGGACACAGTTTAAAAGATAAAGGACGGGGACACAATTTATGCAACTTTCGGAGCGATTCTTTCCAAAAATATTCACTTAATAAAAAAATGCTTAAACCTTACCTTAAAGTGTTTAAAAAAACTGTCGAAATATGTGCCTCACGTTAGTGTTCGCTAAAAAAAATTTTCAGCTTCTGTTACATGTATGGAGTGCCCCCCCTAGAAATATTTATTTTTGTTATTTAACTACCAAACTAAGTAGCGGCTTATACAACACACAGATACTCTAAATTTCGTCAATATACATTTTGTGGTTTTTGAGTAAAAGCCTGTGAGCTGTGACACACGGACGGCTACGGAACCCTAAAAATACCGTTTAATTTAACCAAATAATGTATTTCAAAGAGATAAGGCACAAAAGTGTTTACATATTTTTAAACTTGGCTGCTGTAACAAAAAAACCTGCTGGTTGTTACTACAAGGTGGGCCAAAAGAAGTCATCCGATGTTGTTTGACTCTCTTTTTTTGAATTGTTACGCAAAAAAATAGACACGATTATTCCGCGTTCTTGGGGAGTGTATCGCTCCATGGCTTGTTCACTTGTATTTTGCATCTGTCAAGTCCACAAATGTCAAAACAGATTTGACATTGGCGAATTTGCAAAAATGAGAGCATCTTCCAATAGGGTGATTTCTTTTGGCCCACCTTGTATAATCCTATGCTAAATCCGACGTTGCGACCGGGGTTACATTGGTCTTACTTAAGGCCCTAACAGACGATCGAACATGTTTGCTTTCTGTGCTATTGAGCTTGTGAAGGCCTCACATCAGGATGGTTACAACGAAACACTCGATTCGAAACGTCGGGTTCCCCATCCCTTTCACTCGTCACTCGAAATTAAATTGAGAGAAAGGGACATCCCTTCGAAGGTTTGATTTTCAAAGTTGGGCCCCATTTTTTCAAAGCAAACTAGGTAAAATCGCGTTATTACTTAATAGCTACTATCGCCACCACAGCAAAGCCTCTAATAACAAACAAAGAAACAAAAGAATAGGCAAAATTTCATCTTAAGTAAAAAACAGACAAGAATACGGCCATATCATTCACATGCATGGCACGGACCCTACCAAGGTAGTGGTTCGGAGCAGACATGTTCGATCGTCTGTTAGGGCCTTTACGTACACGTATGACGTCATTATGGCGTCGGCTATCTTTTTGACCTCGTTTTGACACTTCATAAAAAGTAGCTCATTTGACCTGTCAGTCCATAAGGAATGACAAAAACTTGACGGTTATTTCCGAATTCCGAGTTGTCCGACGGTGCCAGCTTGTCAGAATCTCTTAGATTGCGTATCTACTGCTACTTTTAAGGTGTCATTAGTGCTAATGAACGTTTGTGCAACTGCGTGAAAGCACGGCGGTGGCGTTATAGTGAACTCGCCACAATGCGCCACCTCCGCTGCCATGTCATGTCAGTGCTATTTGAGCCGGCGATTTCGGCTAGTCGCGTGATGTCACTTTAATTTTGTAGTTTTACGACCGCACTCGGAGACGTCAATTATTTTTTAAGTTTGATTAAAGTTGCTGCTGTCACTTTCTCTGCTATATTTCTTTGAATAAGACAACACATCACTTTGACAAGCATTAAAAATTGACGTCTCCGAGTGCGGCCCTTAGGTAGGTACCTATCTACTTTCGCGAATTAGTTACAAATAAAGGTAACTAGAATGAAAGTTGTCACTTACCTAAGGGCTGCACTCGGAGACATCAATTAAAATTAATGCTTGTCAAAGTGACGTGTTGTCTTATTCTATTGGTCGGTCGGTGAGGTGGCCTAACGTCCATAAGTGCTAATGAACGTTTGTGCAAAAGGGTCCTATTAGCGCCTAATGAGAGATAACGATTTCTTATTTTCATATGTTTTTAGTTGGATTTCAGAGTAATATTTTGCTCTGTGGGCTCTTGGTATGTCCATGTCAAGTTTATCATCATTGTCCGACCCTGAGGAGCTTGCGCCCCGCCGTCATATCCCAGAGCGTGTGGATTTATTTTCTCAACATGATGGAGAGGAATTCCGATCCAGGTATAGAATTACGAAGAGCATGGTGTTTCAAATTCTACGACGTCTAGATTTGGAGCCAATAACTCAAAGAAATAAGGCTATAAGTGGGTTGACGCAGCTACTTATTTGCTTAAGATTCCTCGCCACTGGGTCGTTCCCACAGGTCCTTGAGGACGTCACTAACATACACAGATCTACGGTTTGTCGCATTGTACAGAAAGTAACACTGGAATTAGCAAAACTTGCTGCTGTTTATATCAAAATGCCTGAAGACGAAGAACTTACTGCGGTTGCTGAGGAGTTCTATGCTATCGATAGCTTTCCACGTGTAGCAGGAACAATTGATTGCACACACATTAAAATTATTTGTAGACCTGGTGTACTTACAGAAATGTACCGTAACAGAGATAACCATTTTTCTATAAATGTTCAGGTAGTATGTGATGCATCCCTAAAAATAAGAGACCTTGTTGCGCGGTGGCCAGGTTCTGTACAGGACTGCACAATCTTTAATAACTCCCACCTGTGTGCAAACTTTGAAGCTGGCCGTTATAGCAACTACCATCTACTCGGAGATAGTGATTATAATAATAAAAACTATTTGCTTACCCCATTCTTGCAACCTTTAACACATGCAGAAGAAGCTTATAATAAAAGTCATATTGCTACTCGTTGCACTGTCGAGAAGTGCTTTAAGGTATGGAAACGGAGGACCCCATGCCTCCACAAAGGAATCTCCTTGAATAAAACTTCAACTGTTTTGCAGGTGATTGTGGCAAGTGCAGTTCTGCACAATATGTGTATTGAATTGAAAGAGGTAGATCCACCAAATGACTTTTTAATTGAAGAGCCCCTTGATATACAGGACAGGACGTATGATTCAGGATTACCTGAGCAGACATCTGTACGAACTACTCTTGTAAATACTGTATTTACATGAACCATTTTTTTTATTGTAACATAAAACTTGTTTTTGTTTCTCAAGATAAAATGTGATAAGGACATGCTCCCATTGAATAGGAAATCCTAGATCAGGGCTTGATTACGAACCATATTTATCCTCCTAAGGCCCACCATACAACGAAATTTGCCAATGGAATATGAACCTATTCTGAATAGAATAGTCTACTTTCTAATTTAATTGCCAGTCATAAAAGCAAAAGACATTCTACTCTATCTCCTTTGCTACGGATCTTTATTCCAATGGCTGTATTATGTACATTCTATTGTACAACTGGCCTTAGAAGGGTATAACCTGATCTTGGCCCAGATGCCCAAACTCAAGGCAAAGTCGTAGAAAACTGTAATTCAGCAGACATCTCAGCCAAGATCAACTTATTTGTATGGCACATAACACCCAGATATTGGCATCCAATATATCAGTTATTGGTCTCATATTATGATTGTAGAATTATTGCCGCTATTAACTGGAAATAAGTCTATGGTGCCAATAAATTGGTAGAGTGCCAACAACCGGGCAATTTCCCCATATTTGAGAGGTTGTATTTTGTATATTTCTTGTTATAAAATAAAACTTACAAAAGTTTGCTGGGTTTTTAATTTTAAATCTCAAGGTCTTATTTATAATACTTGTATGAACAAAACCAATTAAGATCCAGTAATGGTCCATTATATTATTATGTAATGAATTTATACAAAACTAGTATTAATGACAATAAATAACTTAAAGGCTTTGTTTAAGCACTGGTCACAAAATTCAAAAACAAACAAAGCAATTAACCTTAGTTCTCTTATCTTCAACTATTTGAGAGTAATGTAACAGGTATCTATCTCTCTTCCTCATATTTACCCACCACCAATATTTTTAATTAATTATAATTACTTATAATTTTTATATTAAAAATAAATTTATGGTTTTGTCTTGTGAAGGATATTTACTGGTTTTCAAGGCTTTTCCTTAAAATAGACATCTCTAAATTGTGTTTCTGTTTGGCATATAATATATCTTGCATTATTTTTTTCCCTTCCAAATACGCATTATGGCATTTTTTCTTAAAATAAAGCCGTTTCAAGGTTTCTGTTGGGTTATGTTTCTGTGGGACCATAGGAACTGAAACATAAAAGGCGTTTTATAATAAGGCATCTAGTTTTAGCAAGCTTTATTCTCAACTCTTTATTACTTACCTTTTTTTTTCCTAGTTCTTTTTTTTGGAAGGCATTGTTGGTATTCAACTGAAACAAATTATTTATCTATACTAATATTATAAAGAGGTAAAGTTTGTAAATTTGTTTTTTGTTTGTTTGGTAAGGGGTAATTGCCGGAACTACAAATCGATTTCAAAAATTCTGTCACCAATATTTAGAATGGACTTTCAGGGTGGACATAGGCTATATTTTTACGTACAAAAATACTGACACCACAGACAAAGTCGCGGGCGGAAAACTAGTAAGTACTAAATTCCCTTGTCACTATCCAAACCCATGGCATAGTGTCCACATATTTTATATTATATTTTTAAATCTAATTAAGATACCTACCAGTTTTAATAGCTTCGGTCCCTGGTAATGGGGCAGTTGAGCTAGGCTGTTGCTGATGATGCCAAGAATTTGCTTCTGGGTGATTCGCTGAAAAGATGTTTGTTTTTAACTACTGTAGGAAGATATCTACTTCTTAAACTCTTTGAAGACAACCTAGACACCTACTTGTCTCCATGTCCTGAGCAGTTGATAGGGTTGAATCCAGTTCCAATTTAATAGGAGATTGATATGTATGTTTCATGTTGATGTTATCTGAGAAACAAATGATTAACTTATAAATATTCTTTTTTAATCCAGCGCTTATTATAAACAAATGTAATTGTACAACAATCAATACCCTTAAAATAATCCGCTGCACTATCAAATGGGTTGCTCAATGGTTCCATCTGTTCAATTTCAACTTTAATAATAGATGTTTTCATATCAGAATCAGTTGGTTCTGATGTATAAAAAGCACCATTAGTTTTGTATATCTGTACCTAAAATAAGTCAATTGATTATAAAACAAAATAGGCTTATAAAAATAAATTCTCATACAAATAAATATCAGGGACAATCTCACACAAATTGACCTAAACAATTTGTGTGAGATTGTCCCTGATATTTATTTATTTATTTATCTATTCTCTAAAGTGTTAGGGGTACTGGACACATATCAACTCAGCACCTGATCAGCATGGCGTCAACTCAAACATACATGTATTCTTAGTATAAAACTCCGTACTACAATGCACTCTCCTAGCCAACTGCACATTATAGTGTTTGGGCTACTTCCAGTCACCACTGGGTCATCGCCGCGCTCAAGTTGGTTGCCTATATTTAAATGGGTACATTACATTGCATTCTCCACCACTCTTGCGAGCTTTCTGTTTCATGTTGTCATACAACGCCTTTAAATTGTCAATCTCTCTGGGACCAGTCGTGCATCTGCAATTGTATTTTGTTGTTATAGCCTTCCATGCCTCGTTTTTTTTTTTAATAAACATTCCTGTTGTTCTTTTGTCGTCAACAATATCCTTAAATCTGAAACATAGTTAAGTAAACAAATGTGCAAAACATGCTTTCAATGGATGTGGACATTGGTAAAACAATAAAAAACTAATGGATACTCACTGTGCTATAAGTTCTGTTAAATATGATTTTTCTTCTGGAGTGTAATTTGGTTTACGCTCTCGTTTCTCTTTTCCAGACATTTTACTTAGTGGATCTCTGCGAGCACAATTACGTATACTATATGTAATACCTTACAGTAAATGTTCATTCAAATTGCATTAAATATCTAAAGTAGCGGTAATTTCTCAGATACGAGTTTATTGTTATTGCTTATGCTTGCTTGCTGCCTACCTAATTACAATACAATTACAGTTAGGTTAGTAAATGACAGCTCAGTGTTGCCAGCCAACTCTTAAATAAAAAATTGTCGTACGCCCAGAAGATGCTAAAAAACCAACTTGTTGTTTAAAAAATGACTAATTATTGAGTTTCTTGCGGGGCTTCTTCTCAGCAGTGGTCTCCTCTTGGGAAGCACTGGTAGATTTTGACGTGTAAAAGTGTCCGTGCGGCCTACTTAGGTACTGAATAAATATAATTTATCTTTATCTTTTTTTAACATTAAAAGATGCTTAAAACGGGTGCTAAAGGTAAAAATAAATAATAAACATTTTTTGCTTGTAAAATATACACATTTTATTACTGTTGTTTAATAATTTCTTTAGTCCGAAGCTAAAATGGCCCAAAATCTTAACAAAATATATTAAACTAGACCAAAAATGCGCCATATTTACATAATAATTCCTTTTATAATTAATTTAATATTGTTTTCTCACTCTTTATTTATGTTAACACTAACTTTGTGTTACTGTGGCCGTGGTGGTAGTCGTAGTGAATCCATTTGGCATTAAGTTCATCTTTTGTATCTAGTCGAATTTGTATTTTTGTGTAATAAATATTAAATAAATAAATAAACAACTGAAGTAATAAGACATAATATGTCATCACTGGCAACATACACTGGTCGAAGACTTTAGATTTGAGACATTGCGGTAAAGAAATATAGTAGGTACCTAAATATTGAATATGAAAAGGCGGTCTAAGTATCTTGTGAACGCCTGAAGCTAGGATGATGATCGAGGTGCCTATAGAGAGCCCTTAGGGCCTGGCCACATGTCCACGGCACGGCGCCGTACGCCGTATAACGGCGCGGTGCCACCCGTGCGACGTTACGGCGTCACGATGCCGTGTACGGTGCGACGGCACGGCTTCACGGCGCCGTGTGCGGTGCGCCGGCACGGCGTCGTGCCGCGGCACGCTGCCGTGTGCGGTGCACGGCGCACCGCTCGGTAGTTTTTGTTTTGCTGTTGCTTAGTACCTACGCACGCGTTTGCAACAAGCATCGTTTCAAAAATACAGTTTTTATCTTGATACGGACCGCAAAAGACGTATTCTCCTGCTCCTACTGCGTACCGTCGCACGGTGGCGGCACCGCGTCGTTGTACGGCGTACGGCGCCGTTCCGTGGACATGTGGCCAGGCCCTTAAGTAGGTATAGGGTGGTCCAAGTCTTTTAACATTTCGAACCAATAACATTATGACAAATTTAAAAGACTTTTGGACTAAATGAGGGCGCTGTTTGGAATTAAATTGGCAACATGATTCACGTAACTCTATCTCTAAACCCTGGTGTTTAAGTAGGTAGTGGTACCTAGTTGCCACTTGAGAATATTTTAGTTCCACCTGTCACCACGTTAGTCTTTTTTGCCAAACTTTAAAATTATATTTATTTTATTAAAATGAGCCTAAAATGCGATCAGAAGCGATAGGGCCAACAAAAAAAAGGGCTTGCTCAAGGAGACCCCAACAAACGCTTAATTAATATACATGTATATAGCGGATATAAAAACAATAACTAAATCCGACTGGTGACTAGTATGATGCACCCTTATAATTTTTATATAGCCTATGCCATACATATTTAAATACATACATACATACATACGTAGACTGTTAACCACATTACACTTCTTATTTTTGCTTCGCACAGTCGGGTAAAAATAAAAAAAAATGCCTTTAAAATTTGCAAATGACGAAGGCAAAGCTTTTTGGCATGTAAAGAAAAATACCTTTATTAATATACGCAATTATTATAGTAAGTACCTATCTATTAATATATTTAAAAAGAAGTTCAGAATAATACTTGTTGAGTCGTAACGTTATACACAAAATCTGTACCAGTAATCAACAAGAAAAAGCTAAATAATAACAAAATGCTGACTTGCCTAACGTAACTTTAATTTGGCTTCATAATACAATTGGCTAAGTAAAGTTTTTGGAAGAGATGTAAATTATATATTTTTTCGATAGTCCTCATCCTAAAGATCAAGGAACTGCGGCTCTTTTATTTTTATTTCCTCTAATATTTTAGATTTTTTTTTAGTTATTTAGTTGACATTTGTAAATTTTAATGACCGACAGCTTGTTGCCTTCGTACTTATGAAAAAGAAAAAAAAACTGTCACTTCTATATCTGTCATTGTCAAATCAATGTAAACAAACGATTCAATTCAACGGCTTTTTTCTGTTTGCTTGCGTTTCATGTGATTATTGTTTTTAGAAATATTTTTAACGAACTCCGGACTTTCGATTTTGCCGCTTGCTTTACCTTTGCATGATATTTGGACTTGAATAATGAATTAGGTATTGAATCGTTTGTTTACTTTGATTTGACTTGACAATGACAGATATAGATGTGACAGTTTTTTTTCTTTTTCATTAGTTTAAGGCGTTTAGAGACCTAATTCAAAATCTAAACATTTTGGATTAGGTCACTTTCATTCTGAAGGTGCGATATATACATATATATTATATATATATCGCACCTTCAGAATCTCTATAATAATCATTTTATGACTCGAAGTAGAAAACTTAACATTTTGTATTAGGTCACTTTCATTCTGACGGTGTGATACGAGTATGTATATACAAAAGTTTCTCGTTTAATAGTGTAAGGTAAATTCTGTTTTGCTAGAAAGAGATAGAAACTAACTTAAATCTATACTAATATTATAAAAAGGTAAAGTTTGTTAATTTGTTTTAAATAGTTTCGCCATGTCCGTCCGTCTGTCCGTCTGTTCGTCCGCAGCTTAGCTCACGGACTCTTAGTACTAGAAAGCTGTTGTTTGCCATGAATATACATATTAGTCACGCCGACAAAGCGGTAAAATAAAACCTTGAAAAAATTTTTTTTTATGGTACCTCCCCTACACGTAAAGTGGGGATGGTTTTTTTTTCTCTTGTCTACCCCATAGTGTGGGGTGTAGGTAGGTCTTTCAAAAATATTGCGGGTTTGTGAAAACAATTTTTCGATTAAGGAATCTGTTTGTGAAATATTAAAGTGCTAAATTTTGTTAGAGTCAAGTGTCCTCCCCTTACAGCCAAAACTACAAGTAATAAAAATTTCGTTTGTTTGTAAGGGGTAATCTCCGGAACTACACATCCGATTTCAAAAATTATTTCATTAACATTTAGAATGGGCTTTCAGCATGGACAAAGGCTAAATTTTAACTTACGAAAGTACCGACTCTTCGCAGACAAAGTCGCGGGCGGAAAGCTAGTGGCTTATATCTTGGTTATTTGATAGTTATTTGAGAAATATTTCTTCTCTACTGTTTGTTACACGAATTAATTTTTATTTAAGCAAAAAAAAAACATGCATATTCCCTATTGAGTGACTGTCAATAAGTTCCGCAAATGCCTGAAACGACTCAATTATTTGGTACAATAAAAGCTAAATTTTATAAAAATGAATAAAATACAAAGTATACCATTTACACTAAACAACTAAAGTTTATGCAAATATGTACAAAAACATCCGATCTATCGTAATAAATAAATAATCATTTTATTGTGTATCTTGTAAGGCAATATTTTCGAGCATAGATAATATATTGTTTGGGTTCTCGCGGAGATATTTCAACACAGGGTCGAAGAAGGGTGACCCACTTCTTAACTGAGTTAATAAATAAGCGAGCGTCCCTCACAGATGGCTACCGTAAACAAGAAGCTAAATTTTAATGAAATAGTCTAGACTGACGTAGAGGCCTAAATATATGAAGCTCTAGTGTAAAAAAAGAGTATACATTTTCTAAGGTTCAAGTGAAGAAGGGTACCTATAGTCTAGTATACTCTGTATGCATGGTTGGGCATAATACCTGCTACATATTATTTTATATACAAATAACAAAACACATTCTTAAACAATTGTTTCCTTTAAACTTTCGCGACATTCACACATACATAAGCACCAGCCTTCCCTTCTTAGTTGAGAATTTTTAACAGACCGACGAATTTACATAGATTTATTTTTTATTTACCATAAGGCAATACATAGCCCAGAAGTAGCTTGTAAATAAATACTAAATAAAATCTACGAGATAAATGCATTGTTAAAGTAATTAGTAGTTATTCTCTTCCGCTACGAAGTGCTACAAAGCTACCTAGGAGTGCTACGCGGCTACGCCGTAGAGCTCTGCGGAGCGGATGAGTTCTACCGTAATTTTCATCTCAATGCAAAGCGACCCGTAGTCCTCGTGTAGTTCAGACGTGTGAGTAACTTTTATACTTTTGTATGAAATGGGACTGCGTTTGGATCCGATCAAAACAGGACCAAGGTCATTATCGGTCTTAGATACGAGTGATACGACAAACCTAATTATTTCCTTTGACATTTATTTAAAGGTTTGTAAATTTTATAATTTTTTCTTAATTTTTTGGTATAAAATTCTATTCTGATACAATAGAACAGAATAGATTAGAATATGATATATTTTATTGCATAACTGTGTGTGTACATAGGTATAAGTATTAAATACACATAGTATCAGCAGTTACCCGTTTGTGTGCCCCCTCTAAATCCGACCGACTAGCATTAATTACTAAGTAATAAATCTACATTGTTATGTAGTAACGATAAGCATCAACCCAATATTCAAATATATTTTTATTACTTCAAGGTTTAAGGAAAACAGAGAGTCGAAGACGGTAGACTTCCCCTTTATTACTATTATGTAAGAAAGCTCTTATAAATAGCTTTTTCCCGTTATCAGACAGTCTGTCCGCGTCGTTGCGTAACTCAACAAGTGCCCGCAGACTCGTGTCACGCGGTTATGGCGACGACGTGGAATGTTACCGAACAGAAAGATGCAACGGAATTATTATGCCTGAGTAGCTGGCGTGTTGATGGTTTGTTGCATTACGAGTATGTGGAAAACATAACACATGTTAGATATTCAATTATTAGTTTTTTTTTTAAATGTTCCGTACCCAAAGGTGACAACGGAATCATATTACTAATCCTCCGCTGTCCATCCGCCCGTACGTCTATCTGTTAGCGGGCTGTATCTCGTGAACCTTAATAGGTACACTGTTGAAATTATCACAGACCGTGTATTTCTATTACCGCTATAACAAAAAATAAAGTTAAAGAGAACAAGAAACATAATATTTTCGGCGTTTTTTGCTCGACCTTAACATACGCTGTGTCTGGTACGGAACCCTTCGTGTGCGAGTCCGACTCGCACTTTGCCAGTTTTTTATTTTGACACAACCAGTGTTAAACTTATCGATATGACTTCTCATTCTCCATCACTGTCAAAAAGTATCCATCGAGTCTCTATGACCGAACAAAGTAGAACACATAACCCTATTATTATGGTATATTGCATGAAAATATGTCCTCTTCAGTTCCAAATTACGGCACGTACCCATGCAAAACGCCCACATTACATAGCAGGGTAGGTATCATTTCGTTAGTGAACCAGAGATGCCACCGGATACCATGCGGCGCCGCAGAAACTGCCCTCGTACACAAACAAACCTTTCAGTTCCAGTCGGGGTGCCCTATTTTGAAAATCGAAGTTCGTAAATTAGCTCCATCCCTTTCTCTAGATTAGGTCACAAGATGAGTGAAAGGGACGGAGCATCTGAACTTTGAATTAAGTGCTTCTTAGTAAGCACCCTGATAACGGTTACACTTTTGCCAACAGAAACAATTAAATACCCTCGGGCAAGATTCCAGTTTGATTTTAATATATCGGTATCTCGTGTCTACATACATCTAAGAAATTATGTTATAATTACAACGCTAGTCAATTATAATAAGGCTCTATATTCCTTAATTGTTATGTACTTTTTAAAGTACAAATGCAGCCACGAGGTTAACTAGTACTGCTACGTCGAACTGACCACTCTTATAATAATAATCCAGCCTACATACGTCCCTCTGCTGGGCACAGGCCTCCACTCACAATGAGAGGGTTTGGGCTACAGTTCCCACGCGGGCCCAGTGCGGATTGGGAACTTCGCACACACCGTCACATTACTTTGCAGGTGTGTGCAGGTTTCCTCACGATGTTTTCCTTCACCGAAAAGCTCATGGTAAATTGACAAATTATATTTCGCACATAAATTCTGAAAAACTTAGAGGTGCGAGCCCGGGTTCGAACCCACGACCCTCTGCTTAAGAGTCGGCAGGTCAAACCATTAGGCTACCACGGCTTTTTAAGAAGAAAACCACTCTTACGGTAATTAAATTACTCTCGTACACTCGACCGTATCGTAAAAAGCAATATGGGTTATAATATATCAGTCGTATATATTCCACATTGCCTAAAAGTATTGTCTCCAATCGGTTTCTGTATTATTCATATTTTACCCTACTCTTAGTTTGCCGAAGACTTCGATACTATAAGACATTTTCCACACAAAGTGTGTCAAATCTTAACCCTTTGAGTAACCAAATCTATTTGTGATCTGAATATTGCGAACGAGCAATATGAGCATAAGACGACGTTGAATAGAGACCCACATATAATGCAATTTAATTAATGATAATTAATGATTCCAAATTTAAAATTACGTCAAGTTGGTTCTAGAACAAAGAAAAATGTAGTAACGTTATCAAATACTGGACAATCCTTGCGTAACATTCCTTAGTTGAGCAACATTAACAATTTTATGCCATTTTATGTCATTGGTGTTATAAAACAATAGTCCTTGTCGAATATCTGTGGCTGTATAAATTGGTTATTGGGTTATTGGATATCGCTATCATCACTATATATTAAATCACTAGTCACTAGTTTGTGTTTGTTCGGGCTAATCTCAGAAACTACAGTACGAATTTGCATACAGTTTTCTCCAATAGAAAGAGGGATTATGTGGGAAGGTTATAGGCTATAATTTATTCATTTAAGGCTGTCCGCGCGAAGCCAGGGCGGGTTGCTAGTTGGTTGTAAAATGGTAAACGTTTATTGGTAAAAAGTATCATAAATATGAAATACACATTTCAAACTAAAACTCAAAGTTTGGCACTAAATAAGTAAAAGAATTCAAATAAATATAATTTACTGTACCTACAGTTGTATGCACGTATCATTTTGCGTGAACAAGAATAAATAAAAACCCTTCTAATAAGTTAAATCAATTACATTTTATTATATGACGTATTCCCTGCATTCCTATATGAAGTTCAACATCTGCCTGTTAATAAAATAATGCGACTGTGTTTTGATGTATGGAGGTTTGCATGAGCCACTTTATTATACGCTTACAGCACTAATTGATCAAGCCGTACGCAAAGTACAGGCTTTATGGAAAATGTATTTTTTTATTTTGAGTAACGAAGACTCATATCTTGTACACTAATTACATTGAAATTAAATTAAATTAAAACACATGTCATAAAGTAAAATAAAATAAAGAAATTAATCAAGCAGAATTAAAATTAAAATAGATCAAATTAAATTATACCTACCTACACCTACCTACAAGCAACGAACAGCGGGAAAAGCATCAGAGGACGACTTTATTATGAAAGCGCAAATGCCAAGTTATTAAATTTCCACGAGAATTGTGGAAGAAAACAGCGGTGAGCTAAGAAAATATCCTTGATTTTGTAATACTGTCTGTATCAGACAAGTTACTCGTTCACTCAAGTAGTTGTCGAAAGAAGAAAATGTAAGTATACCTATGTTCAGCCAGGAAACTTAAGCGGCTAAAACTACTTTTATCTGCTAAAAAGTACTCTAAAAGTGGTTAGTTTTGATTTTGACCGATATTTCAGTCAAAACTATTCTTTTGACCACCGCCTTTATTCATTGACATACGCACTCATCAAGCTCTTTCCAAGCTTAGGTTAATTATCTTACTGCACCTTCCAAGTTTTACTGCCGCACTCAGAGACGTCAATTAAATGTTACGTTTGATTAAAGCTGCTGCGTCTTATTCTATTGCTATAATAAAAAAAGTGACAGCAGCCACCTTTAATTGAACTAAAAAGTTAATTGACGTCTCTGAGTGCGGCCGTTAGACGCAAATTTTAACCAAGGAGTCATGAGTCACTGTGATAAGTGGCGTCATTATAACCTTGAGATACAACTAAAACACGACAGGTGATTAGTATGACGAACCCCTATAATAATTTATAGGCTATGAAGCTAAACATAGTTATTACATAAGACTCATTTATAAATTTGGTCCAAAATTTCGAGCTAAAGAAATAAGTAGGTATTCGATTTTTAATAACATGCATACATAGGCTGTCAACCCTTTTTAGGCTTGGGCGCTTGGCACAATCGGGTAATGAAATAAGTGTTATGACTGCTTTATACATACGTATTATAAATGGTAAAGTTACATCATCCATCACTGTTCATCAAAACCTTAACACAACCAAACATGCATGCATGTCTGTATTAGTAAAATAATACACGTATACTACGGACTCGAGTGATTTCTGCCAACCAAAGCCAAAAGGCAGTATGCGCGTATAGCCTTCATACTCTAATAATGTTCTTTTCATCTGGACGGCAGTTGTACTCTTATAGCGGCAATTAATCACCGCGTACGCAGAGTAATCAGACGTCGCACAAGAGCAACAAATGGAAAGCATCGGTAGAACACCGTTATTAATCTTTTCAGGCTCAGCTGAGCGGTGTGAGTGATGACCGAAATACGGGCCTTTACACGCGGAGGCCTGGAACATCGTGATAGCAACGAATAAACTCGTCTAATTTGGAAACCTGTTTATTTTAAATATAATTACAAAACCTTAATTACACTGAAAACCAAACCAAAGCTGGTAGTCACAACAGCAAGGTCTTCTGTGATTCAACTTACATCTTAGTTGCTTCGCCTTGTCAGGCTCGAATGGAATCAAGACGCTTATTTACAACAATCGCAATCTTGTTAGAATAACCAATTATTTTTTCAGTGTAAAAACGTCCACTATTAACATTTTAGTGGGTGTATTTTTAATTTGCTCGCAGGTTTCGTCGACGAAGCAACTTCGCCTAACATGTGTAGGTAAGAGCGCGCGGGACATCTTAAGCTCTTAGGCTTACGGGCACTTCGTCGACGAACTGATAAAAGCGAGTACAGTTTTTCTGACATCCACGAGGACTTGTTGAAAAGACGAGGACCTCTGCCTACATACCCCTAGAAAATACGTGCGCTGCGATGACGTGATGACAATGGATAAAAGGGCTGTCAGGGGCCCAACTATGCCGCGATCGCAGCCTTCCAGTTCTCGAATAGGAACGTGCTCTAGATTAAAAAGACTACTATTATCAAAATGTGTAAGAAAATGAATCATTTTATCCGGCGGCAACCTTAAAAGAAATGGTCAACACATTAGCAGTTTATGTAGTCAGGTTGTAGTTTACTTATTTCTTGTTTTAACTAACTAGCTATTAAACCGTACAAGACCAAAGGTCAAGTGGCAATGTCATAACCAACCAACCTCGACATTGGGGGAATCATCGCACCGATCGATGGGGCCATATTATCCCAAAAATTGATTGATTGATTGAACTAACTAAATCTTGGAAACCGATTTTAACCTAATTACTTCTAGTAGTCAGATTAACTTTGCATAGGTACTTGTGTAATCGATGACAATACCAGTGTGACAATGTGTATAGGAATGAAAAGAGAGGTAACCCGGGGTACTCACAATTGGGCGATGTAGGTCCAAATCGAGTATACTCGTACAGCTGCTTATCACTGATTCACTTTAGGTTCGGAGGCCAAGGGTTTCGGCAGCCTCTCGTTATGTACACTGGTTGGATAAAGCGGCTTTTGGAGAACACTTGAGTACTGCGCGCGCGTCGTGTCTCAATTTCGGAAGCACACTGCGTTCCACGAGCCGACCCGAATGTTCGCCGACCCCCGGATTGGATTTAAGAGGATGAGGGTAGGTAGACTACGCATTGTCACACCAGGTTTATGTATAATATGGTACCATTAAGCTGGTATGATGAAGGAGGTGGAAGATGGCTTTGAGAAATCCTCAATGGCAAATAGTAGGTACTCGAGTTTAAGACTGTTTAACTTCTCTTTTATTTAATACCGAATCAGTGTTATAGCATACAGTCGGCGACAAAGTGTGAAATAGTAACGTAAATTTGAACAAAATGTGTCACATTTTTTATTCAATTTTCGAAGCAGCCGTGGTTCTAAATATTATTTTTTCTAAGCTGCGGAAAAAACTTGGCACCTCTGTCATCTACTAAGCGCACAAAATAATTTTCTTTTACAAACATATAAATCTGGCCTGGGGCAGGTAAAAGTAGTATATTTGTGTTTTAGGATAGCCGCATCTTGTTGAGAAGAACAACGGTGGATGCGGTCAACCAAAAACAAAAAAGCTATAACCCGTTTGCCCTCCCTTAGATTTGAGGCTGCATTTGGATGATGTATTTTTTTATTTTTTTTATTTATTTTATTTTACCATCACTACATATTGTAAAACTCCCCTGCCGCGCTGAGTTGGTTTTGTTCGGGCTGATCGCAGAAAAAGATATTACTTGGAAAGGTTATTAGATTACATAAAGGATAATTAGTGCTACCCGTGCGAAGCCGGGGCAGGTCTCTAGTGTAACTTGTATATAATAATCTCTGAAATTGACCAGCTCTAAAATTTTGCTTGCTCCGTGTACTGAATCAGTTGCCCTAATTATATCCGAAGCAAAAGTGTAACGCTACAGCTGGCTAACAAGTCGACCCTAACGAACCTGCAGCCTGAAGATCACCAGCCAATTAACAGCTAACATTAAAAGCAACGTTTAATAACTGAGCGTATTTTATGATATTTTAAGGTTAAATGAGGTGCTTGAGAAGCACTCAACCTATTAGCTGGGCGAGTGCAGAATATGCTTTGTAACAAAATACGTAATATTAAACATGGCAGTTTGGTCTGGTTTTAGTTAATGAAAGGTTCTCTTGCACCTTGCACTTTTTGATACCAGTTAGTACTTAATTAAATACTTGGTACTTATAGTTTATTTCAAACTTTACTTTTAGGGAAACAGAAATACGAGGTTTATGATAAGGACCCTGGTTTGATCAATTATAATCAAATTAAAACGACTTGAAACTGAATTCTAGAGTACATTTTTACCAATTTAAATATTATTGTTTGTTTGTTTGACACAGTCGTAAATCGTCGTATTTATAAGCTACATAATTTATTATAAGACCTTTTGAAACGCGAGAGGAGGCTCAATTTCCCAGTTATCTCTCCGCCGCGGTTTATCTTCTTTCCACTTTGTTTAAATAAGAATGGCGATGAGCTCTCATCGGCTTTATGAAATAAAAAAAGCGGTCAAGTGCCGAGGATTCCGTATTACTGCAAAAATATACCTTTTTATGTACTTTAATTCGTATGCAATACGGTCCATTTTTAGTTGCCTAAATTTAACACAAATTTTCAAAGTTTTTTAGTTATTTCTCAAAAACTGTGAATTTTAAACTCTTCATTTTATTTTTCTCATACAATATAAATAGTGGGTCAGGAATTTTTAAGATTTTTTGTTCGTAAACTATGGAGATAAGGGGGGGGGGGACGACTAAATCTTTTGTACATTTTTGGCAAGCAAGTTATACAACTATGTCAAATTTCAAGTTGATACGAGTAGCATCTCAACTGTCACAGTTGATTCTGGTTTCTCTGGTATATCATGATACTCGTCATCTGAGCTGCTACTTTTGGCCTGCTGGTCTTCTTCAAATTCTACTGAAAAAACCTCATTTTTAGATTCCTTGTTTTTATTATTCTGACCTCCATTCTCACTTTCTTCTGTATCTTTCTCTTTTCCTTCTACTATATCTTTCTCATTTTCTTCTACATATATCTGAGCATACTCTTTTTCTTTATTTGTATCTTCATCCGTGTTTTCCATGATTGTTACATTTCTACTGGTGATAATCGTATTATTCTTTGTATTATATAGCCTATATCCTTTCACATTATCTGGATATCCAATCATGATATGCTCTGTAGATTTCTTATCCCATTTAAGTCGACGCTCCTTTGGTACATGAACCATTACCTTGCTCCCAAAAATACGAATATGTTCCAGGTTCGGTTTTTGTTTTGTCCACATTTCATATGGTGTCTTGTTATTTAGCCCGGTAGCAATGGAACGATTCCTCAAGTATACGGCTGTATGTGTAGCTTCTGCCCAAAATCGCTTAGGTAGATCTGCATCAAATAGTAAACACCTCGCCTTTTCCACAATGGTACGATTTATCCTTTCACAGAGACCATTTTGCTCAGGCGTGTATGGGTTAGTTCGTTGGTGCAGTATCCCATTATTCTTTAAGAAATTGTCGAATGCATTATTGCAAAACTCTTTACCATTATCTGTCCGCAATGTCTTAATCTTCTTATTTTTCTGGGTTTCCACCATATTTTTAAATTCTATAAATCGATCCAAAGCTTCATCTTTTTTCTTTAGAAAATAGATATGTAACATCCGGCTAAAATCATCTACAAAAGTCAAGAAGTATCTTGATCCACCAATAGACTGAACTTCCATCGGTCCACAGATGTCAGCATGTATCACGTCAAGTATTTCCAAGCTTCTTGTTCCTTTACGAGAGAAAGGCAATCTAGCCGATTTTCCTTCACAACAAATTTTGCAATTTTTCATGTTGATATCATTTACATTTTGAAAATCAACTCCTTCTACAGCTCCTTCTTTCATAATCTTCAAGTCCTTATTATTTATATGTGCTATACGCCTGTGCCATGTTGTATCACTAATTGTTGCAGCAATCACTGGCATACATTCTTCATTAGTCACCATGTTTAACTTGTAAATGCCATTCTCTAATGTAGCTGTAGCCACAAGCATGTTGTTTGGGTTGTAAATACAACATGTATTGGGCTTAAACGATATCTTGTTGCCACTACTGATCAGCTGACTTACCGAGAGTAGATTGGTACAAGCAAGTGATACAGAGCAAACATTATCGCGGCACTCGTAAAGTGTCTTTTTCCGTAGGTGAACTAGTGTTGGTGCGAATTTCCAATAACGATAAACAATGGGTTAAGGGGTTGATCAAATCGAAGCTTGGGTCAGCGGTTTACATTATTTTTGTAGAAGAATTGAATCGAACGGTAAAAAAACACGCTAACCAAATCCTGAATATAAGGGGGAGGAGGAATACAGTCAGCGCCCTAGAACGCCTCCACCCAGCATCGCGGCGTCGTCTTCGCCAGCTCACCAACCAGCGGTGATGCCTCCTATCCTGCTGGCGCATCCTACGTCGTCGCCACTGTTATTTCCCACTAGGAGGAGCCATGGAGGAGCTGAATCAAACACACGCCTTGCTCTTTGACACGTATATTCTGACTGACTTGACGCCGGGCGCAGCCGCGTCTGACAGCCAATTCAAATAATAGAATACCCACATATTACCAACATAACATTACTGTTATTTCCCACTAGGAGGAGCCATGGAGGAGCTGAATCAAACACACGCCTTGCTCTTTGACACGTATATTCTGACTGACTTGACGCCGGGCGCAGCCGCGTCTGACAGCCAATTCAAATAATAGAATACCCACATATTACCAACATAACATTCCTCCACCTTTATTCCTTAACCTAAAAGAACTTCCTATAGTCTACAATATTCCTAAAACGCTTTGTCGCTTTCTCAGCCTGAACTGGAGTCGGCGGTTGAGGGTCACTCGGACCTGAAACCACCTCTGGGGGCATCTCACACTCTAGCCATTGGTCTGCGACCTCTTCTGTCTCGCCGGACGCGCTGGCATTCAGACCAGGGGTCGGGCCAGCCGCGTTTTCGGGCAAAGCTTCACTCACAGTAGCAGATGTTTGGGCCGCCGCAGATGTCTGAGCCGACGACGTAGGATGCGCCAGCAGGATAGGAGGCATCACCGCTGGTTGGTGAGCTGGCGAAGACGACGCCGCGATGCTGGGTGGAGGCGTTCTAGGGCGCTGACTGTATTCCTAAAAAATGTGGGAAATAACCCAGAGGTGGACTGTATATAAATCTGCCTTGCAAAGAAGTTATGAACTGAAACACTCACCTGTGTGCTGCTGCAGGCAGGGCGAGGCTCCGGAGCTTATGGTTGAAAGATTGTTGTAACTTTTATGTTTTTCTTGATTTAACGATGCCGCGGTCGCCGTCACGGACAGGCGTTGAAGAAGACAGTAGACTTCCTAGCGCCACGTAGCGGCTATAAAGGACACCGCTCTTGCGGCTACGTTCTTGAATAAGCGCGGAAGGGAGCGTTCACAGTTTCTCTTTTTCCGCACATTTAGTAGTAATATTCACTTCACCGCAACTCTCCACCGGTACTTTGTTATTATTGGCAACTAAAATATTTTTTATTTCAGGATGATTCGATACATTCGTCATCCAATCTTTGTTGGTTGTCATATGATAACTCGCTCCCGAATCTATGTACCAGTCGCGTTTACTGAACGATCCATTTAAGAAAACTGCATTAAAAGCATTCGTTTGTTTGTTTTTAGGCACTAACTGCACTTTATACGGACATTTACTTTTAAAATGACCCGTTTGTTTACAATTATAACATCGTATGACTTTTTCCTTTTCACTTGTCACATTGACATTTGACGTCTGCGATTTGGATGCGTTCTTCCATGAATTTACTTTGTCTTTGGCCTGATGCCAATGCTTCGCGCCCTTTACTGCGAAAGCATTTTCTGTCCCACTCACACTACCGGAACTAACCTCAAAATCCAGCAACTTCGTTTTTATTGCATCAGCCGTTATGTTCATGCCTGAATGTTCTATGGCCATGATCATCGGCGCATATTTCTCCGTCAGCCCCGCCAAAAGCAATGAGTCCGTCCATTCGTCGTTTATTTGAAAACCGGTGCCGCTTAGTTTCTGGGATGTTTCGATGATTTGAGTCACGTATGCAGTCATGGAATCACAGTTTTCTAACCTTATCGAAATCAAATTACGAAGTAGAGTTATTCGACGTGTGAAACCAGAATCATCAAACATATTTTTCAACTTCACCCATAATTCTCTAGTCGTTTCTACACCTTTTATATGCACATATAAAGATGGATCAATCGTCATAATTAACTTAGCTTTAGTCTTGGCGTCATCTGGAGTCTTTGGAGAACTCGTGGATCCTTTGGCATCATCAACCACACTTTCTTGTTTTATCGTTTTCTCCAAGCCTTCAAGTATGAGATAATTTTCAGCGGCAAAAGCCCATTCATCGTAGTTCTCACGCCCACGCAGCTTGGGAACATTTACTAACAAGTTCGTAGTCATTCTTGTGCACCACAACGTATATTTAGAAGAAATATTCACTGTTTCTTATTATTTTACTAATTAAAATTAATAAACCCATAACCTCTGAATGAAACACGTTGGGTGATCAGCACAGACTAAAAAAACTTTATTATGAAACATCTTACTTAGTGCAATACAGATGGCAGCACTTATTAATATTTCGATAAATATTCCAACAGCATCTGTAGTTGCTGAGAAAAACTGCTGTGACGTACAGACAGACGGACGGATGGACAGACAGACAACGAAGTCTCACCGTAAGGGTTCTTTTTTTACCGTTTTGGTACGGAACCGTAATAAGTCATAACTCCGCCTGGTTTCTTATTTAAAATATAATTCTGATAGATATCTAAGCAAGTTATCCCACTAATATTATAAGTTTGTGTGGATGTTTGAATGTCGGCTAAACGGATGTGGATGAGATTTGGCACACAAGTAATGTCCTTGATGGACACATTTCCCAGGGGATAGCGATAAACGACTTCTACACGGACGGAGCTAAGGAAAAGCTATAGGGTTTTAATTTTGTGTATATTTGTAGATAGGGCGTTAAGGATCTGAAAATCGCTACCTACTTACCTAGGATTTTTTTAATATAATAAATGATTCAATTTTAAATTTAATTCAGTTGGAATTAATTCACGATCCTATAAACCTATATCTTGAGTAAATGTAAAAAAGCCCAAAAGCGAGCAACAACAAACCCGTACTGTAATATTGTAATCGCTACTCAGCATAACTCTTCGAGAAATCTCGCGGAAAACTTATAAAAACGTACATTTATCAAGCGGAGAAAAGTGAACCTTTATCCCATTTTATCTTGCTTATGCAAGTGTCGCGTTCGTAGCGCAGATCTGAAAAAAGGAGCGGAATTACCTTTGCGATTCCACTTTACTTAGTAAATGGACTAACTTATGTACTTTGAGTGCGGAAGTAATTGGCAACATGGGAGTTTCAACTAAAACTGGAGCAGCTGATATATTTATGAAATTCTTTTGAGTATGACTTATTGGGTAAAGTGTCTTTAGTATCTTATGTGTAAAACCTGTTGGCAAATGAATTGAATCCCTTTAAGCATTAAGCCACAAATATTTACAAAAAATATATTTCTCTATTCACGTGTTTTTCGTTGTCTAGTACCCTTAGTAAGTACAATTCTAGAGCTTAGTTTGGGACAAGGTCAATTTGTGTGAGATCGTATCATGATATTTATTTATTTTATCTATTTACAGAAAAATCTCGTTTATAATAAGTGTCCATTTCAGGTACCTACATTATAAGTTAGTTACTTTATAAATCAAGGCGGGTAGATGAGTACTAGAGCCGCAGCTAAAGTAACAGGATTATAATCCGTCCCGGCCCTGGATTCACCCGTAACCAACCAGGGACTTCACCGAGTTTTGGTTAATCCTAAACAGATTAATTACATAACCCTTCGCAGTTAGTTCCACTACGTGTGGTAAGACCGTAGTAGTTTTATTTACACTGGTTGAATATAGTTTGCACCGCCTATTGTTTTAAATTGTGACTAAATTTTAATTGTAACTAAAATTTAAGGTTGTCTGGAAGGAATCGCTCTTTAGCGATAGATAATTCCGCATGTCGTCTAACTGTATTTTTTTTTAATTTATTTTTGTATCATGTTTTAAACATTCATATAGTGATTTAGTTTTAAATCACAATTTAGTGTTATCACATGACAGCGAAGCAAGAAAGCAGCCAAAACAAGAAGGTCGAAATTCCCGAAAGCTGCGTCTGCCCACCAAACAGCATCGAGCGAGTAAATGCATAGATAGGTCGAACAAGTTTAGTATTCAATTGAGAACTTTACAGTGTAATTTTACAACAAGCAGAGCACAAATGAATCCTAAATAATAGATGCGGAGGATAGTCGACGGCCGGGAGTCGGTGGTAGAGATCTGGTTTAAAACACGGACTAGTACTGGGCTGGTCGAGTACCTAACTTCAGTTGCTAGCTTTAATTGAGATTTGCTAGGTATTTTTTTATAATCTTATATAATATTATAAATGCGAAAGTGTAATTGATTACATACAGACACACGGCAGTGTGGTACAATATCGAAGATAAAGCCAAGCAACACTGCAGTGTGCACATTTACTCGAACCCATTCAGGCCCATTCCTACCCTCATCATTTTTATCCGGTGCAGCAAGGGTTTCATCTTCAAGGTTCGACGCCTCAACCGATCGACGTGAAATCTGGCACAGTATCCGTAGCACGAAACAAATTTAAAGGGTATAGTGGTGGCGTTAATCGAGCTTGGCCTACAGCCAATAGCAATCGATCGATTATCGCAACCAATTTACGCAGATGTAAAGTAACGCAACACAAGTGCGTATTTAGAGTAGGTACAGATATAGTTTATAGCCAGGAAACTGAAGGTATAAGGCCCTTTTTATCCCGAAAGTTTATCAGTTTCCGAGTAGCGATAAACTACTTCTACGCGGACAGGGTCGCAGCCAAAAGCTAGTGTTCCATAATTTAGGTTTGTTAGTGAAGCAATTGTTAGCTCAGGTAGTCCTATAGGTGTTAAGTTAACTAAGTTGGAATCATAGTGATCCGTAACATTTATTATTCATTCAAACTTCATTTATAAATCGTAGGTAAGTTTCAGTTACAAATTTTCTGTCAATTATCATGACTTGTAAAACAGATGTCAATTTATAATTAAAAGTCTTGAGCTAACATTGGTCGCAAATAATGGTAGGTATGGTATCTCAGAAATAAGGGAGGATTTATAATTATTGTAATAAATTAAATTTTCAGCGCCGTTTCGTTGCTCCTGCGACGGTAATTAGTGATGATTTACGCACAAGCCTCTACCTAGGCCATTCATATAAAAAAAATGTCCACGGCATTACCTAAATTGCATTTATTTTTGTTTTTAGGATTTTTAGTAATCTATTTTAAAATAAGCGAACATACGATGATTAAATATGTAAAATCCTTACTGAATAAAGAATTATGAATTATGATTCAATTTATAATGTTTAGATATAAACAGTTCTATTTGATTACATAACTGTCTCCTTATAACGTTTGTTTTTGGACAAATAAAAATGCAAGATTATTTGCTCTCTTTTATCACACGAACCAAATTCTTCATTTATTTCGTACCATATTATTATCTGTGCTCATATCAAAAATCATCAAAGAGTATTTAAGTTGATGTTTAAGAATGTGAATATTCAAGTTTAAACTATGTATGTGCCTAGATAATGTAGGTATTCCTACTAGGCCAAGCGTACTCCTGGTTAACATCTAACGTAAAACAAGATTTATATACTGTACCTACACTAGACGTTAGCCTGCGGTCTCGGATTGTGCCCACAGGGCTAGTAGCTAAAGAGCAAGTCCCGCCGGGCTATTCCTAAGGACAAACCGCGTTAACTTTGTGTTTGAGTGTGGGAGTTTTACTTGACGTCTCTTATATCGATTTTCTATTTACATTTAGAATTTGCTTAAATATACATGTGTGTATTTGGTCAAGTAGGTACAGAAACTTCGAAAAAATCAGCCATCAACAAAATATGCGTTGATTTAAAAAAAAAACTTTTGCTAAAGAAATCGTTACCATTTATCAGAAGTCGTGACGTCAATTTATCGTATTCGCCTATTGAATGAAAACTCAAAAGGTATTTTGTTTTTCGGTAATTGTTAGTAAACCTTTTAAAGTGGCAATTATGTTACTCTTGCGTACAGTCAAGGCTATAAACATAGATACGTCCAAAGCCTCAAAAATATGTAACCACGATCTTATGTCGCCGTAATAAGGTCGTGGGTACATATTTTTGACACTCTGAACGTATCTATATTTATAACCTTGACTGTACCTATAAAATCTACATTCTTAACATAAGTAGGTGCAAGTAAACGCATAAACGTAGATAATGTATTAAGTAACGCAAATATGCATGAAGCGTTACATAGAAAATCAATAAAACTGTAGATGGCCTTTCGCAGGACTTTATATGAGTGCGAGGAACAGCGAGGGGAAATGCATAAATCTTTATTGAGCCGGAGCCTATCTCGACTCACGAGGAAAATGTATCAGGGGAGTGGAATTGAGGTCGATTTCCTATTTAATATCAGTAGTTCAGCAACTTTGGCGATCAACAAATAATTTCCGCGTAGGTACTACAAAAAATAATAATTATAATCGTTGAACATGACTTGCGAATGACAATTCAGAAAACTGTAATTTTGGTTTTCGGTAATGTTTTTTGTACTCGTGTAGTTTTTGAAAATGTATGAAGTTTAATTGCTTTAACTGTAATATCAGAGTTGCATCAGTCCTTTTTTTAATAACAAAGGTAATAACATAATGTACCACGCCCACATCTTTGCTAGAAAGTGCGAAATCGTTATACAGACGTAGTGCTTTGTTTTGTTAAACTCTGGAAAAAAACTTTCCGTCGGGCGCAATATCTTATTGAAATTCCAAGTTAAGCTATCTTGAAAGCTAGAGATGTTTCAGCATTGAACGCGTTGTTGTGCGATAGGCGATAAAGAGTCGAGCCCCGGACCATAATAAATGTTTTCCCAGGGTAAAAGGAAAGGTCTGCGGTCGGGAGATCGAACGGTTCGCGGGATTTAATCAATTTGTTGTTAAAAGTCGGAGGAAACGGATCAAAAGATTTATTACTGTAGTTCCGCTCGGATTACTTGTTCAACTTGAGTTTCACAAGTTTACGCGTCAATTAATTGATTTATACTTTAATCTTAATTAAGAAGAGCAGTTACTTAAGTCGAAGTACTGTTTAATCCGATTTTTTTTTCGTGAGAATTTTACGCTAGTTAGTTCAGTTTACGCCAAGCGTCTCGTAATGTGAAAGCTATATGATACCTATTGGTCTATTTGTATCATTTCTCGCCAAGTATACAGCCCAATAGAGTTATTCGGCGAAAAAATAAAGCGTTGTCTTAAAGCATTTACACATTTTCAGTGCCCCGTTCCTTAATCTCATAAAAAATTGACTCAATATCTCGGTTCGTGGCACTGAAAGGTTTAATGCGGAGGATAGACATTATGTCTCTGGAGCGAGATGAATGGTGCAGTGGTCGGCGGGAGCTTGATCCTGCTGCCAGCGCTGAAAAATATAGCACCAATATACTCGTCGCCTTCAGTTTTAATACGGTAGAAGATGTTAATGCTATAACTAAGACGGTTTATTAATTTTCTTCAATCTCGAAACTAATATTATGTGCGATTAACATAACTGTGATCGCGAAAACATACCTATTGTTAAACTGAATCTTGTGAACAAGCTGCATTTTCGACGTGGAGCCGGATTCACTTCATAGTTGGTCCTACCCTGAAACCGAGCTCGGCCTCGACTAAATAGTTTCTTGAAAACTACATGAAACTAGCGGTCTCCTCGCGCTGACTACGGTAATATGAAATTTGCATAATTATAATTTAAGCACGAAACAGTTTAGTCTTCATTGTTGAGGTTCAATGCAAGTAAGACGGCCTTATGTATACTCGTATTCGTCTGAAAGAGTTCATTGATCGCACAGATTTTTATTGTAAAAATATGTCTATATCGCTTAAATTAATAAGATGCTACTTCGAACGACGTGAATCTGTTCTTATAAAAGAGCTTTCCTCTATTTTAATACGTTAAAACTATTTTAATACGTTAAAGCCCAATGTAGCTTATACATTGTTATAGTATTGCGGTTTTTAATGTATATTAAACTCGTATTTTTCGTTTATAAATGAATAAATAAATGAATAAAAATGAATATGTACACATCATTTCAATTACAGGTTATTTGGTAAACTAACTTTAAAAGTACTCACGCAATAGTGCGACTAACAGAGAAAACTATCAGAGGCCCCCAAACTAGGTAAAGCCTGTATTTTGGGAGACCGAAACACATATATATTTAAAGTTGATTAACATATGTATATTTAAAGTTTTAGGAACTACCTGTACCATTTACAAACGTTTTTGCTTTTATGAGCGGCTAGAACTTAATTCGAAAGTTTAAATCAGCAATAAACAAAACGCCGTATTGCACCACGCTTGAATAGTTCGCAATACGGCATTTTGCTTGATTTTTGCAAAGAAACATGCCTATTCACTGACCAATGTTTGTTACGTTACCGCCAGTTGCCCACATTACGGCGAGCGGTGTTGAATGTTGCTCTGCGGGCGCTAAGTGCATGCAGTTCATGTAACGAGCTCTGAGAGCTGTTTGTTTTCTTATGCCACCCACTTTTCTCGCTTCCTTGCTAAGTTCCTTTTAAACTACTTTATTCTGTCGCGGCCAAGTCATTTGATTCAAAATATTTCACAGTAGATTTGATTTTGCAGGGAAAATATCATATGTTAGTGCCCATATTAGGTTTACCAAATATATGCAATGGTAGAATAAATAAGTGCGGTTTTTGTATGCTATGAATAAATGAGACACTTTTTAACATTATTATTATTATTATCAGTGCATGGAAGGAATAACTTTCATTTTAGATATCTTTTAATCTCGTGATGTTTTGTTAAATTTACGTCATTGTTTATCTGCAAACTGTAGTTTTTAGAAAATTTAATTCTCACGCGAACATTCAAGACATTGTTCAAGAGTTTCAATATTCCTAGAAAGATTACGGCTAGAGAAAAGTGGTTATCTGACACGTACGTACTTATATCTCGTTGAAAACATACTTACATTGTAGATTTCGCTATCACTAATCTCAAGAGATTTATGTATATACCTACGACTTAGTTCTAGGCACATTTTACCGAAGATTTAAATATTAGATTTATAGTCAATAACATAAATGAAATAGTAAAAGAAAATTTGATGCATGTGTAGTAAAAATATATTTAAATAATAAAATTAGTTAAACTTTTTGCTGGCTTAATCGATTTGTGTGCATGCCTACATGGTTTATACAACAAGAAAGTGCTTTACCAACGACCGTTAGAAGCAAGTTTTCTTATAAATACTTCTGTATTATCCGTATACCTAGTCCTTCTTCAGGCAATCCGTCTCTTTATATTTATAGTAAGTCTTATTGCAAGTAGCTGATCTGAGTGAAACATCTCTTAGTAGACTGAATTTAAAGCTTAACGCTATCAAAGGCTTCCACACAAACCTCACTCAAATTAAGTAGATTAGCTATAAAACAAAGTCAATTGCTGAATTGGAAAAACACGTTGGAACAAAAGTGTTTATTTTGAAATGAATGCAGTCTAATAACGTTGATGTTATGGTTTCTATTTTAGGGAACGGAGAAGGAAAAGTGAAGTGTAGGGACATTTAAAACAACTACAAGTACATCGCCAGACCTAAGGACGATTTAATGTTTCGATGCCTGTCGTTTCCCCTGCTAGATAGCCTGCTAGGTAAAAGGGTCCATAGTTTAAATATGTAACTACATTTTTTTTCAATCAGAAATGGGTTTGCGTTTTTTTTACTTTCTATGGTAACCTGCGTAATTGTATAACTTCAGCTGCAAGTGACCCGGACGTGATGCTCTCTTTTATTAAAAACTTCTCAGCTGCCCAGGACTGGACTGTGAGCGCGCTTCATCAACTTTCGTTATTTATTGAAGAAAATACAGTCAATGCAGCTTTGCGCAAAATATGAGACAAGAGGTTATTACAACTTCTCACGATTTCAAGTCGGTAATCGCCTTCTCTTCATTTTTATCCTCCGGATATTGCTTAAGAAAGGTGCTCGTTTCATGAAAAATATGTTAACGGCCAGGCGCAACAAACAAACAGACAGGCAAATTTACTTACAGTTCTATGGGTACTTTATATTTTAATTGCTTGCCCAGCAAGTAAAAAGTAAAAAAAAATATATCCGACTGCTTACATCTTTTCTGTTCTTTTTGTACAGTCACCACACGGGATTGTTGAGCCACTATAGAACCCTCTCACAGAAAGTCGACGGAACATTTTGACGTAATTTCTTTTGAGTGACTTGACGTTGTCATTATGACAGGGTTCTATGGTGGCTCAACAATCCCGTGTGGTGACTGTACGATAAGCAGTCGAGTATTTCGAGGTAAAAGTAGAATGGTTAAAAAAAAATTATTAGTAAGTTTCATTTTGCAATTTGCCTTACCAATTTACATTTACTGGTATTTTTGAAATCATCGTTTAAATTCTTCATTATGATACCCTATTAGATTTCATTACTATTCATCACGTGTATAGCGAGACAGTTCTGTTACGTCACATGTATCCCCTCCCGCACCGCTCCACTAGCGCAGGGACCTACTCAGTTAAACGCTATAATATCTCGGATACTCCATGAGATTTGCAACTGATATTATTTATGGCGATAGAAATAAACACTAGCAATCATTCTCAACAAAAATTAAGTGCAAAAACGTTAAGACTAAAAATAAAAAAAATAAAAACGTAAAAACGGTTTTTTGTAAATTTCTTTGACTCTATCAACTATTGACGATCGGTTAATTGATCAAAAAACGCACAATTATATGCATTACCACATGATAAATAATTACAATTAATAAATCCACAATAAAAGAAAATAAGGAATTTTTCCGTTTCAATGCCTACCGGAAATGGCCAATTTGAATTTTTTTTTTCTGTAAATCTATAAAGAATTGACAGGGGGTCACTTCTGGACTTTTAATTAGAATATTGAACTACGTCGATCTGCAGAGTCAGCCAAAAATGTCCGGTCCCAAGGGTTCCTGGAACACTGTGGGTGGGCCTTTATTGTCAAAATCTATAATTTATGCACTTACTGTAGTAAAAACATTTTAAGCGACAACACATTTTACCTCTAATTTTCTTTAAGAAAATGTGACCTAATAAGGTGAAACCAGCACCTGGGGTTTTTCACTTGCATTTCCGTTACGCCCTTTTATTCTCAAACGAATCTTTTTTATCGGCGTGTCGGGTGACTCAATCGATTAAAGTTAAAATCTTTTTGTCACGACGCTACAATGTAAAGAAGTGACACTTTAAAAATATATATGACACGTTATAAATAACGTCCACGATTAACTCGATGAATAGAGTGCTGTATAATATATGTATATCTACTAATTTTGCTGTATGACATATACAAATTCTGCTGTGTGATATATATCTACAAATTCAAGGAACTAATCCTCGAAACAATTGCAAATAAAACAACCGCTAGCATTTTCAATAAATAAACGAAATTGAACCCATAATACTGTACCATAATTCTCGTTTTGTTAATTATTTCTACAATTATGTAGTGCCAGAGATTTTAAAGTGTTCCGGGTCGGGTTAAATCACTTACCGCCGCACTCAGAGACGTCAATTATTTTTTAAGTTTCATTAAAGTTGCTGCTGTCACTTTCTTTGCTATAGTAATAGAATTAGACGCAGCAACTTTAATGAAACTTAAAAAATAATTGATGTCTCTGAGTGCGGCAGTTAGACTAGCATAAAGCATTAAGCGAGTGAGAGAGAAATAAATCCGCAAAGCCGTTCTAAGAGCTATTGCATCGTCTGTCCGTCAGTCAGGGAAGCCTTTTATATCATGTTTGTATGTACAGCTTTAATAGCTGCAGCTCTAGAGATTTGTTTGGAGAGAAAATATACCTTGGACCTTGAACCTTAGGACTTTGCATCGTAGCGGGAAGAAATAGGACAAACGAGAGAATTCTACGCGTAAAGACCGCGTACATCCTTTTACTCTTTTTTCACAATTTGAATAACGAAAGTAATAAATATTTGTCAAACTATTCAAATCTTGTTCCTTATTTTTTTTTACTTTATTCAAGGCTAAAGTGTGTATTTATGACCACGTTCTTGGTTAATTGTTCTCATCTAAAACAAAACTTAGTAAATATGATGGGACAACCTCACACAAATTGACCTAGTCCCACACCAAGCTCTAATCTTGTACAGTATACTAAATACAGAAATACATACTTAAGTAAATAGATAAAAAACATCCATGACTCAGGAACAAATACTTGCGCTCATCCCTTACCGGGGTTCGAACCCGGGACCGCTAGCTTCATAGACAGGGTCACTACCAACTAGGCTAACCGCGTCGTCAAATGTTGATCATTAAATATTTAACGTTAAATTAAAAATGAGTCCATCAATCTCGATACTTGAAACTTGACTCGAAACTTGCTCAAATATTAATAAAACCGATTTTCAATTTGGATTATTCTCCAACATAAGCTGTGAGACGGTAGCCAGTGGGCACGCGTCTCAGACGGAGCCGCGGTGTCTTGAATTATTTATTAATGTGGTTATCTCGCGATCGAATTCTTACTACGCAATCTGAACAGAAAGGTTTTCCGTGTCGTATTGCATATAATTACGGTAATAGGCGCCCTCTGTACGCTCGTCATTCTATTCGATAATGGAAATTTTCCCTTAATGGAAAAGCGAGATTCTGGTTTGGATTCAATAGATATTAACAACGTCAATTCCGAAAATACCTATTTATTCCGGAGTCTCAGTGTAAGTGCCAGGCAATGAATGAAACGCGTAGTAAATTGTTAAAGTGGTTTCGTTATGACGTTGCACGTTCTCAGTTTGTCCGTTTCGAGGAAATCATTAAAAGTTTTTTTACGGTTTTGTTGTTTTGTAGGTTGGTTGAAATTCCGTATAATTATTAAAGTTACCTACCTACTATGTTAACAGATTATTATTATTACTTCAAAAACACATTACTACATCAAACTAATTAGGTATAATAATTTGACAATCGAATATATTGTGTTTATAGAGTAGAAATCAACCATTACAAAAATATATTTTAGTCAGTCAATAAATCTATTTGAAATGTCAGATTCTACATCAAACTGATAATTAAGTAATGTTTTATTTTGGAACAGGACCATACAAACTCGTCAGCCTTAGGTATCATAAGTTTTATTTGTCAGTAATCTCCCCTGCGGGCTTAACATGCAAGTACGAGATAAAATTTGACAGGCGACTATTGCGATTTTCACATTTTTATAGCGATTTTATCAAAACGGGACACTTTTGATTTAAACCTTAAGCGCCATTAAGCCTTACGTTAGAATATGCAGCTTAAAGTCGGAAAACTAATTCGAAATGAAACATACGATCAGTGAAAATATTTCAAAGCAATTAAGGTTTGGATTGGTCGCCTATGTAATTGATAACAGAACGTCATTGTAGAGGCCGGCAGGCAAGTGACTGCTGTACGAATATGAGTAGGTAGTACGAGTCCAACAACTTCTTTTCCGGCCACTGAACCAAACCCCTGGAGGAAAGTAAAAAATAAATATTAAATTAAATTAAATTTTGAAGAAAACTATTTTAACCAAAAAAAAAAATTTTTTATTGCTAAAATTCACGAGTTTAAAAAAAAGACCACCTTAACCGGGTATCGAACCAAATGAATTTCAAAACATCCTTACTAATACGATACGAGTAATAATGCGAAACTGTGTTTGTTAATTCGTTCCCTTTATGATTCAACGGCTCAACCGCTCGACATGAAATTTAATTTGATACAAAGATACGTACAGACGGCACGTATCACCTCTCGAGCGCTGCAGACCGACCGGGTAATTTATCAGTGTCGCGTGTAAGGACCCTTAATATCGTTATCGTTATCAAGTTAAGTCTCTCTCTAATTTCGCGGCGCCGCTACATGATCGATTGCCTGTCCACCCTTTTTTGTTTTGATGCGTGTGCTATGGTTTATTGCACTTTTTCTTTTTACTATTGTACCTACGAATGTAAATGCGGAAGTTTGTTTATTGTGGACTGTGGATATTTAATTCAATTCAAATTCAATTTTTTTATTTCAGTCAATGTCCATAGTGTTATTTACAAAAAGCCTATGTTACTAACAACTAATAAATTAAAATAAATTATAAACGCAGCCTCTTGACTCCATATGAATGGAGTTCCAGTGCTTCATTTACAGACAGACAGGACAGTGCTTCATTTAGCGTCTTCACTTCACTGCGTCCGATCCGAATCCGAGAAATGTCGTGAATTGAGTGTAAATGTGAGTAGTTATTCAGATATAAGCAAGACTCAGGAACAAAATACTCGTGCTCATCACAGTAATATTTGCCCTACCGAAATCGAACCGGAAACCGCTAGCGTCTCGTAAGCTGAGCTAACTATTAAGGCTAACTGCGTCATAAATTTAGAATATTATACGAAACCTTTTTCTACTATGACTATGTTTTTTGGGTTTCGTACCTCAAAAAGAAAAAAGGAACCCTATATCCATCTGTCTGTGTCGGTCAAGACCCTCTTTTCTCTGGAACGCGTTGTGAAATCAAGTTAAAATGAATATCAAATACTCAAGTCTGCAATCCCTTGAAGCTGTGAAATAAACTTCTAAGTCAACGCAATCAAAAGATACGGCCGTTTATGCCGCATATTTTGCCACTCGCAAGGGAATCAAAACCTATAGGGTACTTCCCTTTGACCTACAATCATAAAGTTTGGCAAGAAGCAATGTCAACATCCCTACAATTTTCTACATAACCCTCGGTGCGCGAGTTCAACTCGCACTTGGCCGATTTTTTTTCGCGGAACCGCTTGTCCTCGCGTTATTGAGGAGTCTTTTGTATTCTTGCCTATTTCGTGTGTTTTAAGTTTCAAGCTCTTTATAATCTAGCTTCACAGATAAAAAAGAAAAGCTAAGGCACCGGCAGCTTCCGTAAAATGAGTGCTGCTAATGAATAGCTCGGGCCCTAACGAGGCGCAGTCTGTCTGGAACACGTCTGGACTTGGATTACTCAGGGCTATGCAGTTTCGTAATACAGCGCGTGGGAAGAATGTTGCCTTGAATCATCTTACACTTGGCGTCTTGTTAGATACAAATAGGCCCTTAAAAACCAGTTTAAGCTGGATCTATTAAATTAAAGTTTAGTTTAGGTGTAATAAAATAAGTGCATAACTATTTTATAACGGCTAGAACTATTCGGTATAAATTTTTTATAAATGTTCGAATAGTCCGAAAAGGGTTAAGTATTAGGAAAGTACTAAGAAAGGAAAAGTTGTCCGGAAAATTGGAAATTTTAGGAAAAAACTGAAAATGTTTTTTCTTTAGACAGTCAACGTCGGTCGGGTCAGTTATCAGGCAATAAAATAATATAGTATATAGTTAATTATAGTGTATAGCAAATAGTTAATTTATATTGGTAAAGTAAATTGTCATGGTCTTGAAAACAAAATCTCATTTAGCTTCCGTAATCACGGCGTATCTTTTGTCTAGATTAAGCGTCGTAAGTATTAAATATTTTTTATTTAATACACACAATCGTGTAAAAGTAAAAGAAAATCCTAGTAGTATTTCCGACTTCCAAGTATTCTTAATTATTCCATTTACCTATATATTTATATTTCCATTATTCCAAGTATACTAGGTATTTCAATAAATTGCACTCCTTTTATTAACCCCCGACGCAAAAAGAGAGGTGTTATAAGTTTGACGTGTGTATCAGTGTATCCGTCTATGGCATCGTAGCTCCTAAACGGATGGACCTATTTTGATTTGGTTATTTCTTTGTTGAAATATAATTTGTAATTTACCATGAGCTTTTCGGTGAAGGAAAACATCGTGAGGAAACCTGCACACACCTGCAAAGCAATTTGACGGTGTGTGCGAAGTTCTCAATCCGCACTGGGCCCGCGTGGGAACTATAGCCCAAACCCCTCTCATTGTGAGTGGAGGCCTGTGCCCAGCAGTGGGACGTATATAGGCTGGATTATTTATTTCTTTGTTATAAAGGTGACCTTAATCGAGAGTGTTTTTAGCTAGGTTTGATGAAAATCCGTTAAGCTATGGGCTCTGAAAGATTTTGTTGTTTTTTTTTAACTCGGTTAGGTTATTCGGTATAGAAAAAACATGGCGGTCCCAAGTCATTAGCACACCGTCTTTGGCAAAGGTCGCGGCCCCGCCCGACTCCCCGGGTAGTCCTTTTGCTTCGCACCGGACTTAAACCCGGCTTAATGTTTGTCTAGCTTTGTCTGCCGGTAAGTACCGGGTGTATTTAACTATCTGAAACATTCTCAGTGTTCTAAAGGAAACAAAGCTTGGAACGATATTTTTATCTCCTGTATAGACTAGGTTGTGTACAAGCTATTCCTGCAAGTATTGTGGCTGGCAAGTAAACAAGGCCTGGGGATTACCACGACAAAACGTAACTAGGTATTATTTTGCGATTCAGTTCAGAGGTTTAGTTTGTAAATGCGTCGTTTCCAATAAATAGTAAGTATTTAGTTGTCAATTCCAATCAGTACCTAATGGCGCAACGGTGTCTTAGGGCCGTATTAATATTTAAACTCATCTCAACTCTGATCCCCGTCCAAAGATACGTCAAAGTAAACGTCAATCCATAGAAAACTGTTATTTTTGACGCATCTTGTGACGGGGATCACAGTTGAGATGAGTTTATTAATACGGCCCTTAATATCAGTTCTATACTTGTTCGTAAACCTCTAAATCAGAGAATTTCATCACCAAAATACGTCAAAATCGAGCCAAAGTTGTAATAGTCCACGTAGCGAGCCAACTGTTCGTGTCATCTCACTTAATCCGCTTTGGTAAATTGAGATTCTCAAATGCTATGCCGGGATGCTTCATATAGTCAGGAGCAATTTTATTTTCTTTTACCTTTTCGCTTTTCTTGAGGAGAACTTTGACTAGGTACTTTTATGAAACTTGTAAAATATTGGAATATGAAAACATATGAACTTCGTTGGAAGCTAGGTACTACATTGTTTGAGAATGTGCTTGATAACACAATGAGCAGGGTTCAGTTTACAGTACATAGCTTTTGCCCGCGACTTCGTCCGCGTATAACTCGTTTACGCTATTCCCTCGGAGACTGTATTTTTTTTCTACAATAAAAATATTGTATGTCCTTCCCCGGGTTTCATTAAAACGAATTAAGTGGTTAAAGCTTTCGGCACACCAAACGCGTGTCGCGCTTTGAACGCGGGCCCGCGCATGTTGTAAAACAACAAATCAAATTTAACCCGGCACACCAAAAAGTAACGCGTGCGCAGGCACGCGTTCGAGCTGCTTCGCGCACGCGACGCGCCGCAGTCGCCGCAGACAACTCGGGCAGCGCGTCGCGTGGCGTGCGCGAAGCAGATGCGTCGCGCGCGCTGGCATGCGTCCCGTCAGCGCGGCATCGGCGCAGGTACTAAGTAGTCGTTGTATTTTTTACAAACGCGTGGTGGGGGTACGCGCGCGCCGCGCAGCAACTCACACCGAACGCAGCCACGAGGCGTGCGCAGCGCTGGCACGCGTTCGAAACGCGTTGAAGCTGCCACCTGCCTGCGGTGTGCCGGTGCTGCGACGCTCACGCCACGCGACGCGATGCGACGCGCCTGACACGCGTTTGGTGTGCCGAAAGCTTTAGTTGTGAACGCGTCACAAACAAACAAACAGAGTTACTTTCGCATTTATATGAATATTTATATTTATAATTTTTATTATAAACGACATACACCTTATGTCGTACAGTCACATCTCGTCTCTCATGTTTGTTTTACTACGCAGGTCTCTTCTTACTTGTAGAAGGTACGAGTAGGCAATTAGGATACTAGTTCAATAGAATGGAAATGATAACGAAGTTCCGAGAAATCAACCACAATGCGAGGGGTTGCTTATTGTACCCGAAAACTAAAGGGGTCTAGTCTAGACGAATACAATTAATTTTTCAATGTTTGAGTTCTCTCAATCAATCTCTCAAGATTGATTCATACGATTCTAAAAAGTTATATCCAATGTTATTTAAATAAAAACTAGTGTGGCTGAATGTTACCTAATAAAACAACTCGTAAAATTGCTTGTATCATTTCATTTTATCTTTATGTTTTGTTTTATGAACTATGAATATTCATCGTTTAACTGTTATCTTTCGCTTTTCAGGGTAACCTGGAGGTACACGAGCGTATTTCCACATAAACATAAACGAGCTGTACCCCGACCTCAGCACACAGTTAGTTTATACTGAGTGAACGGGATAAAACTATATTAAATGTATAGCTCGATCTCCTTCACTCATCGTTAACTGTATTCCGACGACGCCCGAGGTGCAGAAGCGGTATCTATCATTTGACCGAAGTGTCAAGCGCAGGCGACCGTATGCAGTGACCGCCATTAAATTGGAAATAGCTTTAGGTACTTACGGGAGCGCTTTACGCAAATTGATTCTTGCACTATAATTGAGTTTGGTTTCTTGTTCTTTGTGTATACAGGGTGCCCCAGAACTTGATGTAATATTAAGACATAAGAAAACCCTCTTTATACCGCTCCAGAATATATTTATAGCCATATAATATTATAAAATCAAATGACTTGTCAATAGGGAATATGCGTTCATTTTTTTAAATTATTAGTAAGTCATTCATGTAACAAACAGTAGAGAAAAAATATTTTTTGTATAACTATAAAAATAACCAAGATATAAGCCATTAAAGGTATGTTTCTATCTCTTTCTAGCAAAACAGAATTTAACATGAAGATTTATATCGCCGTAGTGCCCGCTGACGTCACAGTACACGTCGGATCTCTCTGTCTAATTGGTAATTTTAAATGCTTATATTATACGTATATTTTTGCCGAATTAAAATTTTTTGCCATCTCTTTTTATGTTTTTTTCATATTTTGTTAAGAAATGCGATAAATTATTTTATTACTTACCATTATTGTCATCCCACTAATTGTAATGGGGAAGTTTGATTGAATGTTTGATTAAAAATAAGATTGCGATTTAAAAAAAAAAGTACGTAAATTGGGTGCTGTAATTAGATGGGGATGCTAATTTGTTATTCTTCACTTCAAACTTCTGTTAAAAAGACGGCTTTACCAATGGCGCCGGTTAAATGCCCGTGGAGTCGCCCGACTTAGTTTGGCCGTTTGTTGAGAATTACATGGTTTTACATTAACATTAATACCTTTTTGGATAGCTGATTAGATGGGCAAGTTTTTCGTATAACTTGTATGTGTAGAGTCATTGACTTTTTTTAAACTAGACAATATTTTTTGAAACATAACATGTAAATTAACATAATTGATTTTCTTGTCATAGTTCATAATTTTTGATTGCTATATTTTTTTGTACTTTTTATGATTGCATTAGCTTGGTTTAAGTGTAAACTGGATACAATTTAAAAAAATAATCATTAAATAGGTATTTTTTTAAATTTGGATTTAAAGGTATCAAGTTGAATCTTTATTGAGATTTCAATTAATGGACGCGCTCGGGCGGCAAGCTACGAGGGCAACCGCGATCTTGTTTACTTGTTTACTCGATTCTATTTAAATATAGCTTCAGCCCGCGACTCCGTCCGCTTAGAAGTCGTTTATCGCTATTCCCTCGGGATCTATCCAGTTGTCCGCGATGAACATATAAACCGTGAAGAAAGAACAAAAACTTTCGCGTTCATAATATTAATAAGGAATAAGGATAGGTAAGGATTATTGATAGTAGTGTTATTTAAACATAACAAAAGGCGTATCAATTTAAATACAATGTTACTCTTAATCCGGTATAATTTCTGGGAATCTTTATTAATAATTTAAAAAGAAATAGCTTTCATCGTTCACTTTCATAATTCCCTAACTAATTCCACACGCTTTAATTGTATACCGATTTTACAAGAAAATCTTTGGTACAGTCACCACACGGGATTGTTGAGCCACCATAGAACCCTGTCATAATGACAACGTCAAGTCACTCAAAAGAAATTACGTCAAAATTTTCCGTCGACTTTCTGTGAGAGGGTTCTATAGTGGCTCAACAATCCCGTGTGGTGACTGTACAATGTAGGGATTGACCCAAATCAAAGAGGTAGCTAATTACGGAGTGGTGGCTTGCCTTTGGTCAACCGGGTGTGCCCTGGTCAGCCAGCCTCGGATGGCATTACACCGTCTCACTTAGGGCCCGGCCCGGCCACGACTTCGAGCGACGGCGGCGGCGGCGAGCGAATTCTCTCTTCATTGCACGGGCTAGGCGCTCACCGCGCAGCGATTAATCGACATTACACGCAATGTATTAGAAAATTCGCTCGCCGGTCAGCCGGCCACTTAGGGCCTGCGCAAACCGGCGGAGCGCAGCGCAGATCACTTTAAATTTATCAATGTATATTCTTCCCTATTTTAATTACAATAAGGTGTAAATTTAGAGCCGCAGCCGCAGAGTAGAAATCCCCCGTGATGCTCCGAGGTCGGTCTCAGAGCATTCAAATTTATACCTTATTGTAATTAAAATAGGGAAGAATATACATTGATAAATTTAAAGTGATCTGCGCTGCGCTCCGCCGGTTTGCGCAGGCCCTTAAAGTCGTGGCTGCCTGGCTTATCTGGGTGACCCGGATCATTACGTCGAATAACTTCAAATCGTCAAATAAAATAAACACACAAGGGCATTTAGCACCCGTTATCAAAGGTAATCCTTAGCTACATAATCCCTAGCTACAAAATCAATTGTTCTACCTTTTTCGGGGCGAGACCCGAAATAAATTACTTATTTTCCTTTTTGGTTTACTCCGCGATCGTTTCACTGATTTATAATTTGCTAGCTGGTACGGTACTGGTAGCGTTGTTGCCCATAAAAAATTCTGCTAATCCGATCGTTACCAAACTTCCCAGGATCACCCAAGAGGACTAATTAGAAGATTGCCTGAAAATTTCATCAAAATCAGTCCAGCCGTTTTGGAGTCCACAGGGAACTACACGCATACATACACACATCGATTCATTCATCATTATTTTATAATACAGACCTGAGCCTAAAACATTTTTTTTTATCTTGGAATGTGTTAAAAATCGCGATGAAAATGTAATTGTGTTTAACAATGGTTCTAATTCCGGAAACCCGTCTATCTTGAAGAGCTCGGTCCCGTCTCAAGAGTTGACTTCAGATACCTATCTTGCATATGGCACCTCCCGTTTATGCAATCCTCTCCAGCAAATTTACTGACTTATATTATTGCAGCTACCCGCTCTTTAATCGATTAACATCTTATATGTATATCCTCAGTACAGAATGTGAAAATACCTTCACTATGTTTCAATAAAGTGCCTAAATAATTAAAGAACATTATTAGAATGACTGTTCTTTACGTTTTTCTGGATAAGTTAGGATTAGGGAGTTGTCTTTTGTTTTTTCCGGGAATTTAAAGAGGTGACTTGCTTTTTTACGCGGTTCCTGACAGCCGACTTTTCTTCAGCGAAACTTACCTAGTCCGTATAAATAAAATGATCTAGTCTAGGTTGCCCGTCCCAAGACCCGTCGAAGTAAACGTCAAAGCATAGAAAACTGTCATTCCTAACGTATCTTGAAGCGAGCATTTCAGCCAAGTTTAGTTTATTAATGCGGCCCTAGAGTCACCAGGAGCTGGCGTCAACTCGCAGCCAGCGAGCCAGGTACAAACTTTCTTTTGTTTTAATATTTAAAGGGCATTTCCGAATAAAGTGAAACTTTACAGTCATAATACAATAGCAATTGTTGAAGTTGGAACTATATCTCAACTAAAAAAGTGTGTGAAAACTAATTGCCTACACCTTTTTTATATTTTATTTATTTTCTTAACCAAAAGCAATTTGCTCTTCTTCTTTTCTTCTTTTGTATTGGCCATGTTTCATTTTTATCCACCAAAAACTAATGGGAAAACGCACGTCCTGACTACTCTTAAAAAATATTACAATATCCAAGTAATCATTGAACTTTTACAATTAGGTACTACTTTAAAATAACAAAGAGAAGAACGATTAAAACTAATGTCTAAAACGATAGTCTTTAAAGTTCTACGAGGAATAATAGGAGCGAAATGGGAAATCTTGAACGATAGGACTGCCATTAGGAATAATTTATATCCATCGAGCTTGTCTCAATTCCACGGTGTCATTACTCTTTTTCCCTTTTTTTTCTGGCTATAGAGGATTCTGAAAGTTTGCCGAAATAAGACTTTGGCAACTGGTAGAACAAATGATTTTTAACATGCAACTACACGGACTATACCATCTGTTTGATTTTAAAAGAACTAGACATACTCGTACGAGTAAAATATAGACATTATAGCTTATAGAGGCTGCTCATTTACTTATAAATATGAGTCATACTGGTTGTCACTTATTATATACATTTAGTTAGAATAGTGATGAAAGGCAACGAATATTAAAATTGTTGAAAATGGGTCTATATCGGGTGGCATAATCTTTGTTTGACCTAATGTGTCGTTTGGTCGAAAAACACTTGGTCAAAAGCTTTTTTTTTCAATAAAAAAAATATTTTTTTCAGAATTATTATAAAACTAACCTCACCTAACCTAATTAATCTACACAACAGATATTTATTAATTCCTATAATTTCAGATTATTTGACACAACAATATAAGACGATGAAGGGCACCCGTTGAAAATGTTAATTGGTTTCCGGGTGGATGCTCCGCGCTCAATTAGCAGACATGGGCTTAAAACTGTGGGAGTAAATATGTACCTACCCTCGAGCTGGAATAAACGATAAAATGCACCAGGACATCATCGCATACATGAAAACAATTATCCCGATATTAGTTGATATCACATAGCCACGGTTTTTATGGTACAGTTCGCCATCAAATATATCTGTACGTATCAGAGTGGTCAAAAATATCTGAACATGCACTCTAACGCCTTGACAATAGAGTCGTGTTCAGATATTTGTGAGCACCTTGTTTGCTGCAATATATATGATGGCGACTGTACAAACATTAATTTATTTGATGAACATAGGTGAAACAGATGTTACATTTTAATATTATGTACCACTACATTCCGTACAAATATCTAACATGTATAACATGCATCGCAGCTGCACGTTCAGCTAATTCCGAATAAAACTCAATATCGTAAAAAATTACGCCTTAAACAAATAGCCTCTCACTCACCCCTTGATGCAAAACCAAAACATAAACATTTTTTTCTATTAAAATGCATATCCAAGAAAGAATATATTTCCGAGTCTGGAATTCTGTGCTCACTTGTTGAGCCCCGCCGCCGCTGTCGGCCGGCGCCGGCGCCCTCTCGCGGCCTAATTTTCAATCTCGAGACGCACCCATTTTCCCCACTACGTAATGGTTCCAGAAATAAGCTTGGTCATGGCTGCTTATAGATTTTCGTATTTCGGGGTTTTCATTAGCTACCCCTATTGAAGGTACGTTGTAACTGAATATTTTATATACTGTTAAAATTGAATACGGGACTTGACTTACTGAAATATTCGTGCGAATATGCGTGGCTTTAATAATTAAATATTTGTAATCAAAAGATTTTTATTCCACGAATAAGAAGTTTTATTGCTCTATAACATGAAAAATTTCAATTAGGTAATTTCATGGAATTACGGGTCGGTTTTCAGTAAATTCCCCCACTTTACCTAATAGCCTGGGTAGCCCAGGATATAACTTAGAAAAGTATAACATTCTTATTCCTCCCTTCCGATTCTTTATGATTTACGAATCTACGAAATGCGAATCAGGATTTCTTTGCGTAGATAGTGTTTTGTAGACGATATTTTTTATAGTTTTTGTCCTTTTGCGAGCGATAACTTCCATGTAAAAGTTCTCAACTCAGTTGGTCTGACTAGTTGCATTCTATAAACCGAGCGAATATACAAATCTGTTTGGAATGACGTTGTCCAGGGAATTTAAACTCATCAGTTTAGTATTCTACACGTGTTTTACATATTGGTTCAGTTTTGTAGAATGTAATGAAATAATGTCCGCGCGGTTTTTATGGTTAAGGTTCAACTACTTTTCATACAGCCACGTATTTTGCAGCAAGTATAAAGAGGATTCAGGAGGAAAGAGGGGACGACGACATTAATTGAAACAACCATGTGAATTGTGAAAAAAAGATATAGACTCGGTCCCGTGTATGTCACGCCAGATTTCGGGGGAGAATAAATCCCAACTATCCCCCTCCCCCCTGGATACGTGCCTGGTTGGAGCTGTACTCTCCCAACCGAACGGCATTATTCGGGAAACACGTAGCGAGAGCAACATAGTCACGCTGTTTATATATGTATATGTTAGTTTGTGAGGTATTTGTAATTATGGGCCCCGTTGTCTGAATTAAAAGCTGAATTAAATTAAAATTGTAATCTATTAAGTAAAAATGTACCTACCCACGAGGTTAATCGGGCCCATGAATGTCGTCATATTGTCAACCAACGTATGATGTAATGAGACACGCTTTAAAATGTCTGATCGTAAAATTATTGATTTGTAGGTTCGTCAAATATGTTAGAAATAAGAAAAGAGTAGCGCGACACAAAAATACACACAGTCATTAAATAGAAAAACCTAAATTAAATGAAATGAAACCCCGCGATTTTAAATATTAAATGCATAATTAAACAATGTCAAGATATATTTACCATAATTACAAATAATAAAAAAATATCAAGTATCTATTTGCATGTCACATAATGTTAAATGTTAATTATTTAAAATTATCATTAACTGAATAGTAGGTACATTTGACCAAGACGTCATTTATACCATATAATTAGATATTCATTTTAAATTTATTTATTTCTAAGTATTATAATATAATGTAGACTCTTCATTTAGTTTGTCGTTGGCGTGAGCGGTACGGTGTTGTTTATTCAATGTCATTAGGTAATGCGTCTTTTTCTAGATTGCTTTCGTTGTTTGTTTTGTCAATAAAAATAAAGCGCTCTTAGAGCCTCCATACCTATAGGTAGATTAATAAGAAATCGATTAGTCAACACGCCCATCAGCAAGTAAAGTAATTAGTTTCAGTGCTCGCATCGCAACGTTCTTTGTCGACTTTAAAACAAATCGAGATGAACGAATGTGAAATTGATCAAATAAACAATAACAAAAAATTATAAGACTTTCATTTATTTGACAAAATAATTTTACATATTTCACGAAATTAGGTTGTTATCCAAGTATACGAGACGTTTTTTGCTAGTCAAGAATTATGTTTTTATACCTAAGTACATTAAAAAATGTTTTTATAATTCCGTATAAAAGTGCTAAAAAAGGAACTTTAATTCGCCAGTCAAGTAGTAACTGTCAGTCAACTGTTAACAGAAGACCAGGTAGTTAACGATTACTCCAACGACAAGAGCTTGGCTCTTGGATAAAGAGAGGGAGGCAGAAAACACTATACTGTATGTTTTCAACAACAATACGGTAGGAAATGTAGGCAATGTTCCTGCATTAGTATTCTGTGTTAGTGCGTGCACAACGTAGCAACGTCAACAAGTTTCCTCCATGTATCATACCGTTACCGCAGCCATTCGAACGCATCGATAAAAGCGCGAGTTTCGATCGAGTTGACGCCGCCGGCTATGTGCCCCACAAACACCTCCGCTCCACAAAAACATCAACATTTACATACTATCCCCTTATAAAAACACCTACGGGACTTTCCACAACAATCTCGAATACTTACGAGCGCTTATTTTGCCCTAAATGTGCGTTAACCTGGTATTTACCAAGAGCACACCCGTCAAGTTTGCGTATCACCCCAATGGATTACCGTGATTTGTTTTTTAATGGTCTTCGGATGCTTCCCAAGTAAATACCCACAGTGAGGCCATTTTGTCGAATTATTTTCCCTTGAAAGCTTGTCAAGAAATCTTATTGACGGTTCTTTTCTCAAACTGCGACTTTATATTGATAAGGTTCCCTACATGAAGCAATTTTACGAAGAATTTATTAAAAAAGTTTTTAAGTTATCACGGTCTATAAAAATGCCGAGAAATGTTAACAACGCTTTAAAAAGAATCTCATATAAGTTGATTTTTTCTCTCAAGAGATTTTTCTGTCATTGTAGGATGAATAATTAAGTTTTTGTTTTCCGCAGTGCCCTATAATTTCAGAGACAATGCTCTTTATTTTTTGTTTTTACTCGTAAGCAACAATTATTCAAAAGGCAACGAAATCTATTATTGCAGCAAACAAACCTATATCTTGCTGCAAATGAGGAAAAATATTTTTATTATTTCACCATGTATTTATGAAAAGCTTTTTACATTCGTATCTCCCTCACAATTTAAACGTGCCCGAAACCTTTTATAAATACTGTTCTATAAGTTTTCACGATCGATCACACGCGCATATTGTTTCGTTAGACATAGCACTGGAATAAAGTAAAGGCATATATCCACAGGCAATGCGTTCAAGTGCGTCGAGTCACGGCGACTCGGGCCGGCGGGCCGGCACGGCACGGCCCGGCCACGGCTCATTCGCCGCGCGACCGCCCGGCGCCGCGCACGTCTCGCACTGCTCGCGGCCCGCGCCCAACTTACGCGCACACCAAACAGTGTGTACTAATTAGAGTAAACATACCATGTGCTAAGTGACTACTAACATGAAGGGACGACACCAATTCCGCCGCAGGTTTAGCTTGCAACCGTCCTTTTTGAAAGAAGAACACGAGGAAGAGAGGAGGCCCCACAGGTATTCCTAAATCTGTTCATACTCATAATCATAATTTGCTACGAGGCGTAGAGGTGTCTACGCATCTCGTAGCGGGAGAGCGTATTTTGTTTAAAATTGAAATAGTTTTTCATGCTGAATTTAAACGATGAGAAATTATAGATAGTAAGTTTTTGAGAGTTGAAAAATACTTGTACTAGTCTTTTTAGGGTTCCGTACCAAAATAGTAAAAAGGACTGTTAACAATGAACATAAAAAATGAAATAAACTAAAATTAAACATGTCTCTAGTGTTCTTTCTACCTTTAATAAGGAACCATCAATGCGCGAGTCCAACTCGCACTAATTCTTATTTTTATTATTTTTGTCTGCCCGTTTCCGCTAGGCAAAGTTATAATTTTTCACGGCGTGATAATAAATATCTTTTACATCCGCCGCGTAGATCGTGGCTACGTGCGCGCTCGCACATCTGCCTTATTTACGTTCAACATACGACCACAGAGAACGTTATAGCGAAAAATATACATGAATAAACAGAATCGCATTCATCGTCTTTAAGACAGCTTATCATCCGGCTATTTTCTACAATTTCACGTCGTCGTTTACCAAAAATACGTTATTCTCCACCTTTATCGTCGCTGGTTAGGATTAACGTGGACTTAGCGGGGCTCGAGGATGCTCCTGCACAAAAGACGACCCTCGATAATTGTTCCTTTTGCTTTTTATTCGTGGACGCTTTCGCATAGTAATGGCGCGCTATTCAGCCTAACAAAGCCCGACCAATAATTGTGTTAAAATAAATTTAAGAGTCTTAATAATCATTAATTTTGTTGGACCAATACCTCGAAAAGCGATTTTCAGTTAAGACAGCATAGAAGAAGATATTTTTAAATCTGTTATTCTAAGTTTCTTGTCTAACAAACGTTCATTAGCACTATTGTCAAATTAGGAAATCTTGTCTTGTCTAAGATAGACAGTGATAGAGCACAACATAAGGCGACAAGAAATTTAACAAACGTTTGTGCAACTGCGTAAAAGAAATAAATAATTACGCGTTCTGAGCTCTTTAACTTAAATTATGAGCATTTAATTTGCGCGCGTTGCTTAGATGTCAGGAACACGGCTAACACTTACTGTAGTTATATTATTTTTGTTTATATCAAGTTAAAATGCATCTTCGCAAAGTGAGGTTATAATTAACAGAAAATGAACTATGAATTCAAGTAAAGGCAAGAGGCCCAAGTGTAATTTTGATACTGATTTAGTACTTTTTATTGTACCGTAAAATGAAGTCCACTATTTATCGTTTATCTAGTCTTGATAGAGGGTTGAAACACAAATGATGCATTTAATTCATTTTGACGTGAAAACGTCTATAAATTCGGTTGGGTAGCGACTGGGAAAAATCCAGAAATGGGAAAAATGCGACTGAGTAAAAATTAAAAATGAGGAAAAATGCGAATGGAAAAAAAGGATAGAATAAATGCGTGTGGTAAAATTGAATAATGGGGAATAACGCGATCGAAAATACGCTATTGGAAAAAAATGATTTTGGAGAAATTATCTAAGACTGGTTAGATAATAGCCAGTTCAAATTTTTTGATGTAACGAGATTGAATCATAAATCGCAATAACTCTGTAAATAATTAACCGATTGGAATAAACCGATCTAGCTTCAAAAGCTGACTTTTGACGTTTTTTAGTAAAAATAATTTTAACAATTCAAGTAATTTAAGAGCGTAGCGGGGCCATGCGCGAAAGAGACAGAAATATTTAATTAATGTCTCAAGCCAGGATGCCAAATGAAGTATATATAAGAATAGAGCGCTTAAGTAAATTAAAAAAAATCACAACCGATATTGGCTTTAATAACAATGCAAAAAATATAACTACATTTAAAGTATTTAACCTTTTAAAATATAGGTACTTACACTAACTAGGCATGCATCGTGCAAACATGTTCTGAGTATTTTATTGATAAACTGTATCAAATTTGAAATATACATGATTTTTTTTTGCTTTATTAAAAAGTCATTCATTTAACAAACAGTAGAGAAAAAATATTTTTCGAATAACTATAAAAATAACCAAGATATAAGCCATTAAAGATTTGTTTCTGTCCCTTTCTAGCAAAACAGAATTTAACGTAGAGTTTACATGGCCGTAGTGCCCGCTGACTTGTCAGATCTCTCAGTCTAATTAGTAGTTTTAAATGCTTATATTATCCGTATTTTACGATATTTTCATATTTTGTTAAGAAATACGATAAAAAAAAATTCATGCATATTCCCTATTGATAAAAACATAAGCACCCTTGCATTGATTTGAAATTATATCTCATACTCGAGGAAGTATGAACCTTATTTGTAATAAAATAATATAACTGCCGATGCAAATATGTGTAGGTAGTTTTCCAAAGTCAAGAAATATTATTTTGTAATATTGTCTTATCGTATACAAACTACACGTATACATTTACATAGATATTGATGTAAAACAAGTGTTCCGGGAATATATCTCTAATATAGCATATTGTTTCTAAAACTCGGCGGAACTCTTTCCAAGAACTTGCGCATTACATTCGTATGGTATGATATAAAATGTACAGGATAATAAACAAAGCGTGTGTATCGACTCTCACTGCCTCCATTATGTATAGGTATTGACAACAAGCTTTGAATCATCGCATAAAAGGCTTTCGTTTTGCGATACGTGAAAGGTCACGGGTATACGTATCGTATCCTAAGCATCGTATTTTCATCGGAAATGGTATCCCGCACGTTCAGCGTATCAGCAATTGCTGAGGAGATACATGACGTACCATTTACAAGCGCAAATTGAGCCGGGGCGTTCAAGTTGAGGCCGTTTTCTTATACAGATCATTATACTTAAGCACATTATGCTTAAATCAGTTTTTTAGCTGACCTTTTGGCTACGTGATTATAGTGGTATTGAGAAGCTTGGTACCGCGTAGAAAAGATATCCTAGTCCTTACAGAAAATATAAATTATAGAAATTTCCGCTATTTAATCAAAAAAAAAGAAGAAAATTTGGAAGCAATTTGCACTTTCGTTTTTGCTTCTACTCATTATTACATGCGGGAAAATAAAAATTGCTTAGGTCAATTTCATTATTCAGTATGAAAGTGATGATTTAAACAAGAATATGTATTTATTATGAAAGTGATGATTAAAATAAAAGTTGGCAAAGCGGATGAGTTTCTGGTTAACTTTTGTCTGGCAGAAGGACCCAATCATATTCATTACGCGAGCCTGGTAACAACATTTGTTGTATGGTTCCCATCCCGTTAAAACGCAAAAAATTTACGTGTCCACTGATCGTTTGCTCTAAAATATTTTTACCTAACCTCCTTTCAGGAGAAATTACATGATTTAATAAACATCTATGGTATAGATTAGTAAGGTTCGGTTAGGTGAGTTTTATAATAATTCTGAAAAACCCTTTCAATTGAAAAAACTATTTTCGACCGAACGATTTTCTACCAAACAAATAGTACATTCGGACAAATGATGATTGGGTGGCCCAAATCACCCGATATAACCCCGTCAACCACTGAGAGTTTTAACTTGTATCCTCCTTCAGGTAGTCAAAACGATGGTTTTATTTTCATAAAGTATTTACAAAGGCCTTGAACTACACATAACGTATGTCTATGCAAAACTAAGTGCATCGTGTATTTTTAGCGGAACAGTGGGGGCGCGAGTAATGCAAGCAAAACAGCTTTGTGTGCGGTTGAACCACTATCAGCGCATTTTAAGTGCCTTTCCGCCTAGATGGCGTCATCGCGAAATATAGGTAGCCATTAAAAACTAGCGAATAACTAGTTTATCCACTTACTCGTACCTCTGTTTCACACACGTGCTAATTAAACATAAAAAATAACGGTTATCATTCATAATTAGTAATAATGCAAAGTTTATCGCGGATTTTCCGCGACAGTGGTGTTGTTATGAGGTTATGACAAATTGTAAACGTTTGAGCATAGGTTTATGTGCAATTCCAAATTATAACATGAATTTTGAACAAATATATACTTACCGAGCTATGACAGTTACTAAGAAAGCCAAATTATAAAGCTTATCATGATATTCTCGAGTGGCGTGCGCGTACCGGAAGACGCAGCGCGAGTAGACCTTTAACGAGGTGGACCGACGACATGGTTAAGGTTGCGAAAAACCGATGGATGCAAGCGGCGCAGAACCGGACCTTGTGGCAAACCTTGGGGGAGGCCTACTGTCCAACAGTGGAGTGGACGTAACGTCTTTCGGCTGAAGTGATAATGATTATAATATTATAGTGCAAATTATAACGTCTATTTATTTTTATTCCCGATCATTGTGTGCGTAAGAATCCGCTTTACGTAGTTTACGAAAGCTAATGCGTCGGTGGATTTACGCACCTACCTTTTATGTGTAAATAAAATGCCCAACGACGTACCTCCTTTCAGCAACGTTTGCCCATTCGTCCGGAATCAATGTTTTTTTTAAAGGCCTACGAACGACGTCGGCACAGCCTTTACTTTGCTGTCAAGGTATTGTCTCAAATTAGGATATCCGTGTAAATTGATCACCTTTCTTTTGGACACACAAAAAACAACTAAGATACATTGAAAATAGCACCACAAACCGAATATTTTCTAAAAATAAATAGGTTAGTAGTACACACTGGAGAAGTTAAAGAAATTTTGATTCACACAAATAAACTATATCATTTCATTCATTTGTTCAGACAGCCAGACAGACTTCAACAGTTGCTAGCTGTTGTACTCGTACAAATACGCGTGCTCTGAAACAATAGAGTAATCTAAGTATTTGTGTGACCTTGTTCTCTTTAATTTTTTTCTCCTACACTGTATATTACTAATTGTTCATAGAAATTCTAAAACAACAACTAGCCCACGATTTAGCTCCTTCAAATAAACATTATTAACTTCACTCGTAAGAAAATTTCATTCCTACGGGAAATCTGCGACAGCGCAGAAAAACTTCACATTGTTATTACAAAACACAAGCACGTGCTCAAAAGATTTAAATGTACGTCTGTGACTGGCGAGACTACAGTTATTATTTTACAGAAGTCTGGAAATTTCTGAACGTAATACGCGTATTGTTTGTGCACAGCAAAAGCCGGCAAAGTACGTTTCTTCACCGCGTGCGCTCCAAATCCCTGATCTGTTATGTGGTGGTCGAAGTAAATCATCATTGGCTTCAAGTAGGTCCGTCGAGTTTTTAAAGTGCTTAATAGACGTTAAGTTTATCGACTCTTGGTCTGTAAGTATTTGCAATATGTATTGTATTCAAAGTGTGTTCGAAGATCGAGGAAAGTCAACAAGCACGTTGTAGGCACTTGTTTTGTGTTCTCATTATAATTATATTAACTGCACGAAACCCTATCAAAGGTTCAATCTAATCTATAAAGCCGATTAGTGTCTTGAGACACGCCTATCTGTACACATATCCTAGTGTACTGTGTATATGCTAATAGATTTCGGTCACTTCGTATGTAAATGCATTGTACACATCCAATTGTGTTCGATTGGTAATGATCAAATTAGGCTACTGTACTAAAGCGTAATAATACAATATTAGTACCTACAACGTAAAAGACGTTGAGTTCTTAGTCGTAGTAGTAGTTGTAGTTGAGTTATTTAGCGTGAGAGAAACATAATGGGCAGCCAGCAGGCTTATTGCCTAACGCACTCGCAATCACGATCGACTTGAAGGTTGAAAGCGATTCCGATTACGAGCGCCTCGAAACATTGGTATTGTCTACCAGAATGATTCTGATTACGAGCGCAATCCCCTTCATAAACGAAACCAAGTGAATGGAACGAAACGTTTGGTTTTTGCAAATACACTGTAATGAACGAATAATTTCGATTATTTTAACAGTCCCTAATTGTAGCGTTTTTATTCACAAAATAACCGTATTTTTTACGTTTTTTATGCTAATTGAAATAAATGGATTAAAATTATAAATATTTTCATTAATAACCAAAAATAAAAAATATTCTTAATAAAACTAAACGCAAATACAGTGATGCTTCGTAAACGCGAAGTCGTGAACTTCTTTATAGGTATCTTTGTGAATAGAGTGTATGTCACAGAGTCAGTTTAATCTGTCAGTTTGAAATATGAAAAACCGAAAGGTAAGTTCTTTAGTTTTAACTATTATAATAATATATATTTTATCGTTTTACTATGTATATTTACTTACATCATGGAACAAAAAATGAGAATTGCAAATTTTCTTTGGAGTGTTTTTCATAGTGTAAACTTCGCAGTCAATATAAAAATCTGCATCTGTTTAGCTGCGCGAGTTTTTCGCACTACCGGCACTTGGTCTTGTTTATTTATCAGTCTGAGTTGACCACATTCGTTGCAATATGACTGAAAAGCAGACACGCTCATATTCATTTCACTTGTCACTAAGTAAACAACAAACTAAGTAAGTAAAGAACTAAGTAATAAAATCTTGCAACTCGATCGCGAAAACGAAAATGAAAACGATCGCGATTGCGAGTGCGTCAGGCAATAAGCCTGCTGAGCTTAGAACAGTACAATAATGAATATGAAAAACTAGAGCTTGCCAGTAATTTTGTACGAGGAAAAAAAACATTTCGTTTCGTAAATTTTTGCCCGTTAGAGTATAAGTAATTAAAAAAATCCGTAAATTTCAACACTCAGCATAAACTACCGATCTCGGATACATTACTCGTAGTTTAAAAAAATACGAAATTAATGTATCCGAGATCGGTAGTTTATGCTGAGTGTTCTCAGAAATTCTTTGTTCTAGAAGTAAACATACGAGTTTTCCTATATCAGCTGGTTGGCTGGCTGGCTCGTTGTCGTACATTGCCGTTAAAGATGTTTTTTTTTAATAATATCCCTTTCTAATGTTAGCGCATTAAAATATGGCATGGTAATGGAAACAACTCCCACTTATATTAAACAACCCAATTGCACGGCTCCCTCTGTGGAGCAAATTAATTTTTGTAATGCGTGGGATAAAAAAACTTTTACTGGATTCGCCTACCTACCTACCTACCGACATCTTCGATTTATGTGCCTATTATGTCTAATGCGAATACCTACACATTTATGCAAGCTGAAAAACATCGTGCAAGTAATCCGAGTATTTAGGGATTAAAATGGATTATTATTTACATGTATACCTTAAAATGCCACGCAAGTGAGCTCAGTTTATTTACGTCCTTTGTTAACGCTTCACAAACGTTGCACAGCTTTAGCAAAAACCTGGCAACACCTCTGACAGATTACTTTTTCACACAAACGTTGCCAGTTTTTACTCATAATAGGATAAACTTGGATCATTTTATAACTTTCCCAAGTTATGACTGTAAAAAGTTTGCTAATAAGTTACGATTTTTGTTAGAATGTTGATCAAGTATCACAGGTTATTTACACGAGCATGTAGGTCGTTGACCCGGCCAAGCCTCCTGGGTTACGCGCAGTGAGTTGGCAGAGGGCCAAGAGTGACACACCCTCTCCGAAAAAGCGATTGCAGTGCGTACTTTTCGTAGCCAAGAATAGCCAAAACTTTTATGAAACAAAAAATCTAATAAATCAGTGTTCAGATCGAATCTTTTTTTTTTACTTTGTTAAGTGCCTATTTGCCTACTATACAAATTTTTGATTATATTTACTTAGAAGCAAAATTACGTTATTGCCTTTTGAACAACGTACTATGAATAGCGTAGAAGCCTCGTAGGATTGCTACGCAGGGATTGCGACATTAATTAGATGATGAAAAAAAAGTATTTATTAGTACTCGTAAAGTCGTAACACTGCCAAGGCTTCTAGTGGTTCCGGATTCGATCCCTGGTAGAGGCGTAATGAGCGCGAGTATTTGCTTCTGAGGTTTGGATGTTTTTCTATGTTAATTATATTTATTTCTTGGATGGTTATCGCAGTCTAGTACTATTACTAAAGCCCGGGTGGGCTAGCCAAGATGCATAACGCTAACTTTAGCGCTTATCGAAAACTGCCAAAATCAGGATTGACGTAATGATCAGTTGCGTCAGCCATTCCATACATTTTGTCAATTTTCGAAGTTAGCGTTAACCATCTTGGCTAGCCCACCTAAGACTAAGTTAATTTGTGTGAGATTGTGCCCTGATATTTGTTTATTATTTAAAATACATTATAATAATCTTAATTATTGCCGACTCTTAAGCAGAGGGTCGTCGGTTTGAACCCGGGCTCGCACCTCTAAGTTTTTCGGAATTTATGTGCAAAATATAATTTATAAATTTACCATGAGCTTTTCGGTGAAGGAAAACATCGTGGGGAAACCTGCATACTGCAAAGCAATTTGACGGTGTGTGCGAAGTTCCCAATCCGCACTGGGCCCGCGTGGGAACTATAGCCCAAACTCTCTCATTGTGAGTGGAGGCCTGTGCCCAGCAGTGGGACGTATATAGGCTGGATTATTATTGTTAAAATGGCTTTCGTGATATAGTGTCAAAGATACTAGTAGCGTTCTCTCGCTGACACCATAAACTTATTTAAACAATATTTTAACTTTTTACATATTATGAAGTGTGCTGCGCTTATAAATATTAAAAAAGCAAATGTAAATCAAATTGCAGGGTAAAATAGAAAATTTTCAAACCTTCTGAAGTCCTTTACTAACTACAGGGTGTCCAGGTGTCAATTTACCTCAAGCGCCAAATTAACAAAAAACCTTGTCAGTTCTCTCCAGGCGCCCCAAAGGTCAAAGAATGTAAGCAACTATTGAGCTAAGCTTTTTTTTAATGGCATCACCTTCCATTATCGTTCCACACGACTTGCCCGCAATAATATGAGGCCGCACAATGTGCCATTTTCTACCTGAAGGAGTAATGACGGTATTACCAACCTTACAAGGCTCGTAGGGATGACAGGCTTTTTACGGGAGTATGTTTCAAAAGAGTCAGAAGTATTATTTCTGTTTTAAGATTGACACATTGATCGAACATTTGTAAATATATCAGGACGTGGTAAAATTAAAGAGAATTACTCTAGGCTCGAAATAAAAATTGTACAAAGAACCTAAGATATCCGAGGCACTCAGGGAATCCAGTTTTGGGCCGTTTATTATATCAAATATACATATTTTAATCGATCAGAACTGTCTAATTCAAACTTAGCGCATTATACGATGGGTGCGAAATCTAACATTAAAGTATATAGGTTACTTGGAAAAAAAACAGCTACTTACAACTTTATTTTTGCCCATATTAAGTAGTATTTGTTAGGTACATCATTTTGGAACCTTTATTAAACCTGAGGAAAGAGGAATAACAAATATAACAAATATCTTTACTACGATTATATAAGAAACAACCAATGTTACGCATTTATAATACATATAAGTATTATTGTTGATTTGTTTCGTCTTCATGGTTCAACGCATCAGCCGATCGATGTGAAACATGGTAGGGATAATTTTACAGCCCGAAGATCTCGAAAAATCGAACAGAAAGCGAGATAGTAGCAGGTAATCAGGCAGTCAGATCGAAACATATTATTTATAGTGACAAGTCACAAATAATTGTTTTTAAACGTCACATTGTATAAAGTTTGAATGTCGTGACTTCGATCTGAACGTGGGTGGCCCTTCAGTCGCTGAAGGCCGGACACTGAATGCACGCTCCAACGCGAGCAGTGGGTATGTGCAGACGGTCGGCATTCATCCCCATTCAACATAAGCTCCTTTTTATTTTGGGATGCAGAAAGCAAACGAGCGCACTGCTTAGGCCTGATTTTTTCAAGCATCGAATACTACTTAGTTAACGATAATCGTCTTGTTTCCTTTTGTCATATGACTGAAGGGGAGAAAACTAAAATTGATTTGAGCTGGAAAAAATCGCGCTTAAAAATATTACTCAGTCCAGAATATTTAAAATATAAGCGTTAGATTTCTGAGATAAAAATTAAAGAATTACCCGTGTGACATTTTTTATTTCCTTCTCTTTTTGGTCACGAATAGTACAATTATTAGCCGTAAGCAGCTGCGTCAGTACGTTGCAGATATATTATACTTCACCCTACAAATTGATGAGGGTAAACACGAATTCCTCTTTGCGTTTTATTCGATCGTAAAGAATTGCGATTTATGTTTCAACCGCTGATTGGTACAAAGTACAAAATATCCGTAAGTTTTCCGGGACTCTTCACGTCTTTGTATTTGCCGTTGAGTCTGTGGTTTCAAAACATGAATTATATTCTTGTATTCATAAAACATTGAATAAGATAATACCGCATTTTCTGTCAGCAACGCAATTTTACCCTGTGTCTTAAACGTGCGTATTTTTAGTAAGTATGCAAGCTTCGTACAATACAAAGATGCGGCACCCCAAACCTGGGTAAAATGGGAAAATGCGATAATCTAGTTTTACCTACTGAAAATACTCGTTTAACAAATCCCTGCAGCGAATCTAAGCCGATACATAAATCCCGTTACATGTCACGTATAGCAACACCGGTGGTGACAATTTTAACGACCGCCGTGTGCTGGAAACCCACACGCGGCACTTTATAGCTGACGCGAGAGTGATATCTAATGGCCGAGCCTTCACCATTTTCATTCAATAATGCCAGATTTCATATACCTACGTTGGAGAACTCCAACGTTTAATTTTATATTTACTTAAGTAATTATGTACTTTTGCGACAAACACGCTGGTGACTATCAATGAATTTACGTGTTTAACAAGAACAATCTGCCTAAAATGAGTAAAATGATTACGTACTGTATTTTTTAGGAATAAAATATGTTTTTGTGCACTAATACCGCGATAAAAATATATATTTTTGGCTCATTTGGTTGGTAATAGCGCGATATTCATTATGTGATAAAAATAGAGTCAGCAGTAAATAAAACATGTCTTAAAATATATTTATGCAATAAAACTTATTTTTGAGAATTATGTCGGGTATATATTTCTGTTCGTGATTACGTACTTTACTTGCTGTATGCTTTATTAAATTTGTAATAAAATAACATTCTTAGGTTTTGCCGTAGTAATCTTACTTTTAGAATTAATCTTTGCTGCTCCGAAATCCGATATGATTTCCTTAGAGTGTGTCTTTCATCTTAAAACGATTTTTAATGTCGCTCTCTTCGCTTTATTACTTCATCAATGTTTTATGACTGAACATAATCGCGTAAACGAAGCAAATCCGCGACGCTTCGTTACACGTTAGCAGGCGAATTATCAAAACAAGCACCAATTGGGTCGCCGATTAATAACTTAAGCTCTTCTGGTAATGCCTTCATCTATCACGTCAGTGAAATTAATGCGGTCTTAAATCTTTATTGTGCACTGACAGAAAGAGAGTGAAAAATGAATATTGTTGTGTCATTTATTAAGTGGATATATTGGATTTTCATAAAATAAATGGTCTGTCACTGTCTATTGTGTGGCAAGAACACTCCCCCTGCATTTGTGGGAATATACGGCGCCGACGAGTCGGGGTGTATGTAAGAAATGTGCTCTTGCGTGCATAATGGGGTCTGTGAAAATACGTCATTGAACGCGTAAAAAATGCGATTAAAACAGATTAAAACTGAACTATGTTTAAGACTCGGAAGTATTATTAAATCCAGTACAGCATTTAATGTATAGGCTAATCATAATCTGCGTAACCTGACCCACCTATTTTAATGATTATTTGTGTGATGAGCGAGATCCTGGATGTTTTTTAAGTACAGATGTGAGTATTTATTTATCTGTATGTATATGTATTTTTATCGTTGTCAAGCCTTTCTTTGAAAGAGATAAGGTCGATACGTGTAACATTGTCCCAGGATATTTTTACCTATTTAGTTGTATTATAATTGAAATATAAAAAATTAAAAAATGTAATACTCATAAGTAATATTGTTTAATTTTAGCGTCGTTGCTTTCAAAAGTACACACATTTGTTTTTGTTAAATAAAATGTTCTAACAACTTGCTAATTTCTGTTCTGTTCTTTGCTAATTTAATAAATGCTTTTGTACGCATTGGTATCAAATTTCATTTGTTTTTTTTTGCGGAAAACACAAACAGATTTTACTTGAAATGAGTCTGAATACGTTAGGTTAAATATCACATTTGCCGCGCACAATGAAAAATAAAAACACATAGGGGCTTAGGTAAAATATTCAACTCGTGTTACATTAAAAATGGAAAAAAGTCATTTTTAAAAGATTTATTGCCCATGTTATATGTTGTTGTGACGGAAACGCTAGACAAATTGCCACATTCGGTGTCACTTTGACCATAAACGACGCCCTCAAAATAAAACGACGGCCTTTGCCGGAAACATAAATCTGTGGACTTCAAAACACTTTTAAATTAAGCGATGGGTATTGAAATTATACCTACGGAAATATAAAAAGTCTGAAAGACGTCGATTATTCTTACAATAGGTCAATAAAATTGATATGATGCCGCCCGCTGGCAGATAAAGCCTCGCTCGTAAAGAGGTTATTGTGAGCCGGCCCTCCGCGACACAAGAACATCCCTCCTTCCCTCAGATCATATTGTGTTACTCATACAAACAGGAAAACATCCCCCCGTATTCATTAGCTGCTCAAGCGCTGTTATAATTAACAGGGCTCTTCCACTCCCGCTTTCTTTCGTTTCTATTATTGCCTTCTTACTTAACGAGATGTCATGTCATGTCCTTCGGCATCAAAACAAATTATGTCAACGTTAGGTACCATTTTAAAAAGCTTGACATAAATAAGTAACTAAGTCGCCGAAATTCTAATTAATTTGCCGATCGATAGGACTCAAATGATTTTAACGAGCGAAATTTAATTATAACGATTCTCGTAAGAGAATAATGAAGTCAGAAACTTCGGTCCCTGAGTTTACTAACACCCTGAATAAATAAAGAGTAAATTTTGTATCTTGAGATGGTTAATTACCTTAGAGATGTTGGAAGCGCCGGGCGAGTTTACAGGGTGCGATAAATTAAAAAAGCTTAATTGAATGTCAACACTGATGTGTACGTGAAGGTAATAAAATGTCAGAACGGGTTGAGATGTTAATGCATTGCGTTGATGTGTCGCTCAGGGGTTTACGAATTCATTGTATTCGTTTCAAATCTTAATTTCAAACGATCTTAATTTCAAACGTTTTACGCCGGCTACTTTCAAAATACCGTAGTTTTTTGTGTACATTCATCTTGGCGCAGCTTTTTTAGTTTGTAAACTTTGAAACGCGAATCATGACAAAGCATGGTTTCAGGATTTACACACATGAAGTAACATGAAGAGCTTGTAAATCCTAAACGTGTGTAAATTTGTACATACGAGAGGTTTAAGGATTTAGATTCATGAAGTAACGTTCCTTATCTTAAATTTATACGCTTCGGCAAACAATGTACATTCCAAAAACTATTTTAAAGGTATCAAAGCAAGTCTTTCTACAAACAATGAGAGTAAAGTTTGTGATGAAGCCAAAGAGCCCGACGGCGAAAGTCCCTTAGATATCGGTCCGTTAATATTACTATTGGCGACCCTAATCCCGTCTCGATAACCGCAGGCACCTACTCGCGTATCGCGGGCACAGTCACAGCGCCGCGGCTTATCATCGGCTAACCCGTCACCGATCAATATACACTGGCTGACTCATAGTTTGTAAAAAAACCGCCCTAAATACCTGGCTTAGTTTAGACAATACACATGAGTCAGACCCGAAATTAATTCTCATGAATTTTATGAGTTATACAGGGTTTTTAGCGTCAACTCGTGGGCCATCCTGTATATTACAAATACCTTTGATCCTTGACAATATTGTGATATCACTCATGTTGTCTAATTGATTAATAGCTTGTAATACAAGTTACAAGCTTTCGTGAAATGGGCCTTGGCTTGGATGTAGACTAATGTCACTTTTTGAAGAAGTATAGTCGCTTTTAGTTATACCTACCTATATTAAATTTTCATCAATGCTCTTTAAGGTATCAAAACGTGGTAACAGGTAATTTTGATACGTAACTAAATATCTAAATATACAATAGGTTAAAATGCCTCATTGTCAAAACGTACAACTGTTAAAATAAATGTCAACATGTTTGAATGAACAAATGACAAAATAATTAGAAGTTATAAAAGCCAGATGGCTTAATTATATAAGAGAACAAATGAAGAAAGGATAAATAGTCCATACACCTAAATGTTCAATGGGTTCTAATGTGCTTTTGTCAAATTGTACAAAAGTCAAAAAGTATACTAACGTAAAAAGTAAACGTGTTTGAATGAACAAACGAGAAAACGGTACCGGGTAGTGTTGGTACAAGTGCCAGAATGTTCAATGGGTTAAACGATACGACGCTCACGAAAAGGAAATCAATATAAAGTTTCATACTAGATTCTAGATAATTTAATAACTTTTTATTTGAAAATAATTTAAGTAAACTTCTCAAAATCGCGTCTTCTACATTTTGATCATAACGAATTCTGTGGTGGAATAAATACCGAGTTGTCACTTGCATTTTGTACATTTTGACCATAGCGTATTCTGTCCTGAAAATGAGTATATTTAAGCAAAATTACACTTCGACCAGAATGAATTCTATCGTGAAAACGTTCTGAGAAGCGCACAGTCAGTCAGTCGCATTTTGTACAATTTTACTGTAGCATATTCTGCCCTGAAAACCTCCAGACAAAATTACATTTAGACCATAATGTGATTCGACAAAATGAAATTTTGACCATAGCGTACTCGTATTTTGCCTCAGACAAAATGAACGTTTTGTTCTTTTTACAATGTTACATTTAAACCCATTGTGCATTTTAGCATTTGTACCAACATTACCCGTTACCCAAAACGCTTACTTTAAAAAACTCAAGTTACCTAAAAAAAAAGAATAAGAACATCAAGCACTATTGGCAACTAAGTTAGCGGATGCGATGTGCTAGCGATTCAAATTAAAGATAAAGCAATTGCAAATATTGCAATTAATATTCTTCATAAATATTTTATTCAACCAATCTGTCAATAAGCCGATTCGAATCACTTCTTACGAAAACTTAAATGGTTACAAACGTTAGTTATTGCTGTTGCTAAGTATATTCAAATGGGTTCAAAAAGTCTTCCTAAAATCCCATATTTTTGCTGCTTTACAATTACGGCCCAGCGAACTGTCAACATGTAGGTAAATCGTGGATGCAAATTGCGCATAAGGCGTGCGCGTTGAAGCGTGCTGATTGTCCCATTGTAATTGTAACCGCGGGGAGTAAAACGCATTATGGTTAGCCAATTTTCGAGTTTCAATGAAAACTATCATTTAACTTTAAAGAGTGAGAGTCAAACGGCCGCACTCAGAGACGTCAATTAACTTTTAAGTTTGATTAAAGTTGCTGCTGTCACTTTCTTTGCTATAGCAATAGAATAAGACGCAGCAACTTTAATCAAACTTGAAAATTAATTGACGTCTCTGAGTGCGGCAGAAAGCCATGTCAGTAAAGTTTATATTGTTGTTGTTAAATCTGGGCGAAAGAAACAAAATACCTAGTAGCGTTCGTAATATTTAATTACCTATACGTCTGTCAACTTGTATTCTTCGCATGTTTTAACAATACAGAAATCAAAGAATAATATGAATTGGATTAACGTACTGAATGCGTCTATGCCCTACATGACTTTCTTTTTAATTTTAAGTCGCTCTCATAAAGAGAAATACTTTCTAACGTCAATTTCTATTTTGTATTTCGATCAGTCAGCTCTCAAACTTGTCCTGGGGGAATAAGTCTAAACTTCTGTCGCTTTCCGTCGAAATTCAGAAATTTGGCTTAAAAGCTCGAATAGTAGAAAACAGGTTTTAGTTTGTTCGCTTTCATCTTGAAACTAGTTACATAAAAGTATTAAGTAATTTACGTTAGTCAAATTTGCCGCAACTCCATCCATCAATTCGGGACACAATGCATCCATTTTAATTGTAACGCGAGAAACGTGGACAGATAACGACGCCATTTTGTAACAAAGGGTTTTATGGAACCGACGAGACGGTTTATTCCGAGTCCGTGATCGAAAGTAGTTATAAAATAAAATAAAAAAGCCTTTTATTCTACTACTTTTGTACATAATATACAATATCTATAAAATAATAAACCTAGTTTTAAGTAATAGTCGCCTCCTTGGCGTAGGCCTCCCCCGTTTCTTTCCATAGCTCTATTTACTCTCACATCTCTACATAGATATTAAAGTTACCTATTGTTAAATGTGTCAACAAAAGTATCAATCGGTTAGAAAGTATCGGTGTATTATTTACTGATGATCAACACTTTTAGTTAATTTTTATCGTAACTTGAAAAAGAAGACGCATTGAGAAAATACAAAAATAATGATGACAGGGACTTGCTTCCGTCATTTCTCTTTTTAGGGCTTCGTGGTCAAACTAAAAACGTTTATAGTTTTGCCATGTCCGTCTCTATGTCTGTTTTAACAAGGATTTTTTAGAGACTATTAATGACACATACCTGACATTTTGTACACATACACCCTCCTGTTATAGACCGCTCGACTGCCCGTCCACTTTACCCTGCGCCATAATATGCCCAAGACAGAAATACACACCCTTTGTGTATATTAGCTAATTATACAGTCGAGAACAGAAAGATGTTTACACTTTTTCACCTTATTCCATTGTAATAAGGTCCAAAAGTGTATACATCTTTCAACCTTTGTCTGGATCTCGGTATCAAGCTTGTTCGGACTGTACAAGGCGCCTTCATTGTCTTATTTATTCACCCACATACTCTACACTTATAGATTTCGGAGATATTTTCAACTGAAACCAACCATAGCTCGACATACTCTTGGCCGGGTTTTTTCGTTCTTAATAAAAGAAAAACTATTTCAACCTAGTCTACGTTTAAAATCGTTGAATATCCAACATATTGTAGAAGTGTAGTGTTGTGTTAAATGTTGAACCCAATTTTTATTTCTTGTTACTGAGCTGAAAAAGCAAGTTTTACTCGAAGTTTGAACTGGAGAGCAGGATTAAAGTAGTGAGTAGGGTCTGAGACGCCTGAAATCGATGCCGCCGCAAGTTCTGGGTGCTATCCCGGGACTATCAGCGCCGAGGGCGCCAACTGTTGCTGTAATGGGTAATTAAAAGACACTAATTGGGATAGACGACTGACTACTGTCTATTTGATAATAGACCATTAAGAAACTAATTTAAGCCTTTTTTACATTGCATGTGTAGGTCAAATCACGCTAGTAAATCTAGAACCAGTTTAATTATTAAAAGGGCTGAATTTAACTATATAAATTGGGTCTCTTTTTTTACTTTGTTTAACTCTATTGTTTTTATTACGATATGTCCGCCTTAACTATTAAGTAAAGAAGGGTTAGGTATAATTAGCTATCAGAATATTAAAAATTTGGTAATGATGTACTTTTAGAAAAAATGCTTGAAAAAGCTGTTGATTTAAGTAGGTATGCAAGAAAAAAGTACCTACTGTAAAATTGCAGGTTTTTTAAAATAAATGCTTCACATCTTCAATACTACAGGATTGATGAGTATATACTGATTGAGTACTCTGATTACTGTTTACCCACATACTGTCCCGTTTAATAAAAGTTAATCAGCGTTATCTGTTTTATTCGAGATTGCAACGATATTGCGAGTTTTATTCGTTACAACAAATTATTCGACTTTGACGATTTCTTGCTATTGACTATTTAACACTGGCCTTAGCCGTAAACCAAATAAAAAAAGTGGAATTTTATTCCTCACACTAACAAACAAATATTTGCACGGTGCCCTTTTTATGACAAGTGCAGGAGCATTCTTCCGCCATCACAACTATTATCATCCATGTAAACGCGGTTTGCCTAGTTGTTAGTGACCAGGCCTATGAAGGTAGCCGCGGTCCTGGGTTCGATCCCCAGTAAGAGCAAATATTTGTGTGATTAGCGCAAGTATTTGTTTCTGAGTCCTGGAGGTTTACTGTGTATGGTTATATTGGCTATCGTTGTAAAGTATCTTATCGCTGTAAAGACTAGGTCAATTTGTGTGTTTGTGCCCTGGTATTTATGGTTGAAATTACGCCCGGTTTTAAATAGGAACATCATCGAATTGCTAAAAAGTAGCGTGTATATTATGTTATGGTACAACAAAATGTTTATCAATTCGTTAATTTCCCGACCCACCCAGCTAGATAAGGAACCGGGTCCCCTCATTATTGTTTATCTACCTGCGAATACATTAGTCGCTCTTTTCACGAGGTTTTATCGAAGGACGCCATATTGCACGTAACGCTCGACTGATTTGCATGATAATCGTTCGCTTTACAAACGCGTTGCCTTTTAATTTATTACGTAATATAGAACTAATAACTAAATTAAATTCAATAATCCTATCTTGTTTTTTGGCTGGTATGTTCACGGTATAATATATTGTGAGGAGAAAATCGAGCTGTGGTGACGTCACATCCATCTGGACCGGCTGTAAAAGGAGGAGCAACTGTCAGCCGACCTCTTCTTGCTGCTGGAGCGCTCAGACGGACTGGTTGTGTGCTAGACTCGACTGAATTATAGAACAATACATACTGTTCCTTAAATAAAACAACTTCAAGTTTGTGTAATTTTTATTAAGTAATTTCTTATCAGATTTAAAATTTGCTAAGAATATGCTGTCCGGAGCTTTCTCAGAAGTCTGGCGTCTATATGCTTCATTACGCCTATACACATTTTATTCGATTCCTTTCATACTTTATGCTAACATGCCCTAATGCTGAAAAAACATTTTGAATACTTGAATACACATGAAAACGTATTTCAGAAAGCCTAACAAAAGATCAAGTTTTCTTTCACGTTTGGAGAAAAAGAAACGTTTTAACATACTATATTTTTCTGTTGATTGGTCCCAACTGCTTAAAAACTCGAAAATTGATACTGCCCAGCACTGAAAAAAATGTGTGCCAGTCAAGAAACATTTTCACTTACTTGAAAAAAAAAAAAAATACATTACATCAACCAAAGGATAGTCACAACAGCAAGGTATTTTGTGATTCAACTTACATCGTTTGGCTTAGGACAGCAGTATAGAGTACTAGTTGTTGACGTTTCATCATCAGTAAATATAACGAATACTTTCCTTTGTCGCAGAACGGAGCGAACCGAAGAAACAGTATCCAGTAGTGCCAACTTGACCAACAATGCCGTGCGTCACAAAATCGTAGTGCTAGGAGCCGCGAAGGTCGGCAAGTCCTCGCTCATCACGCAATTCCTCTACAGCTCCTTCTCCACCAAGTACAAAAGAACGATCGAGGAGATGCATCACGGAGACTTCAACGTGGCTGGAGTGAGACTGACCCTGGACATCTTGGACACGTCTGGGGCTTATGAGTTTCCTGCCATGAGAGCTTTGTCCATGCAATCGGCAGATGCCTTCATCTTAGTATACGATATTACGGACCCAGACAGCTTCTCCGAAGTCAGGACCCTGCGGGACCAAATCCATGAGACCAAGGCCAGCACCGCGGTTCCCATCGTGGTGGTCGGGAACAAGGTAGACTTGGCGGAAACGGGTGCAAGACAGGTAAGACACAGACCTGGTAAACTTATCCCATAAAACTAAGTCTGACGACCCTTTATATTATTTCCTTTTAATGGTAAAAAATCGACAGAAAAGAACAGCGGGAGAGAAATATGATTACGTAAATAAAATAGGTAGGAATTTGATCTAAAATACAATGCAATGGACTTTGTGAGACCCCATCCTATTCTCGCTCTGTAAATATAGCCCAGACCAGAGAAATGCAGTTCCAAATATCACTGCTCAATTACCAAAACACAAAAAAAAACAACATTCTTCTTCAGAGAATTAAACAACATGGGATTGTTCGCAATGTTCTGGGCATAAATTATGTTTTCCAATTTCATTTTACCAATTAATGTGTCCGTACAAAAATTGAGAATTGCCTGGGTTGGAATGTTTTCCGATACTTCGCCTTTTCAGAAATTAATATACCTAAGTCTGTGATTTATGTTAAACAAAACACAACTTACGATTCTGTCCGAGATTGTGACGCAGAGCAATGTGCAACTTGTTGATCAGATTGGAATTATTTCACTGTAGAATAAACACAATCTTATTGGAGGAAATAGCTGGAACTCTGATTTAACTTAAACCATACTTGATTGAGTTCAGAAAAACGCGGAAAATGTTTTCCTATTTCAATCAATTTTTCGGCAAAATATCATCTGGTAATGCTTACAAAAACATATTCCAGTTAATCTGTTCCTTTGTTATTTAAGACGATTGTGATTGTTCATAAAAATAATCTCAAAATGCGTGACATCGTGAAACTATCAATTTACGAATCTAATATTAATTTAACAAATTATCATTATATGAAACTTTCCGCTATGCGATGAAAATTAGCCATACAATTATAAGGACACAACTGAACTTTGTTCGCCTTCGTTGTGAGTGTGGTTAACTACGCTTAACTATTTGCTAATTGGTTCTACCTTTTTGAGCCTTACCCATATTATAATTTTGTTTTATTAAATGCGTAAGTCCTACAATTGTTTTAAAATGAGACTGGCTTTTCCCCGAGACAGGCTCATTTGCCTGACTTCCATGGCCAATTTTTTTTTTACATTGACATGATGCTTAATTAACACACTGATTAAACACCTTTAAATATATGCTAATTGATTGGAGGCGCACCTGGATATCCAGCAGAAAGAATAATATCCAATCCATAAAGTTCAGGGGGCACGTAAATCAGAAAACGTGTGTGTGTGTTAGTTTGTTATTCTTTCACGCTGCAATGGCTAAACGGATTTTGATGAAGTTTGGAATGGAGATAGCTTATACCCTGGATTAACATATATAATACTTTTTATCCCGGAAAATTTGGTAGGTCCCAAGGGAAAACCGATAAACGAGTTCTATGTGAACGGAGTCGGGGGCAAAAGCTAGTGTTACATCCGGTACTTGGCAAGTTGAAAAAGCTTGTAAAAATAATAATTCATACAATCCCGATAAAATACGACTTCCGTTCAAAATGTTTCTGAATTCCACGTATGTTTTCTGACTTCCATGCAACAAAAGTCCATGGAAATACTTGGAAGTCAGATACACGGTAATCAAAAAAAAATAACATATTTAAAAATAACTCTAAAACATTAAGACTTCTTTTAATGAGTTTAAGGCTACTTTTAATAAGCCATTTGATTATATTGTAGTATTTTTTATACAGACAATGGCCATGACATTTGAAAAATATCGCGACCACAAGATTCAGAAATCACCCTGGACCAAATCGAAATATTGGCGAATTTACACATGTAGCTCCTAAAATCCAATAAGTTATATTTCTTGATAAAATCCTGTCTTATATGTTCAAACAGCTTATAACGTATATGTGAATATACATAAGTTGTTAAAATGTTGATTAATTTTTAAGTAATTTGCTACTATTTCTTGAATTCTGGGTTGGAGACACGACATGGATGTCAGATTTTAACGGTTTAAGATTTTTTTTAAATAGGAATGGATATAAAATTAATAAAATGTATATGCTCTCCAGTTAGATGATAACGTAATGAATCCACTGCATTTTTTGTATATTTTATTTTACATTAGAAGAAGGTTTTAAGTGCGGGGCCGTGCAAAATTGCGTGCTCGGAGAAATGCCCAGACATACCTGGTCTCTACGTACAAGTTTGCTCGTCGTTTTACGTTTACTCGAGCAAGTTCAAACATGTGTACGACTTAAGTTGCCTACGTGGAGACCATGAATACTTGTAAAAAATCAATGTTTGTTTATTTGTATTTTATGCGCTGCGGTTCGTTTATCAGATTGTAATCAAACTTTGTCAACTTATTGCTTGCACTTGAGGGAAGGTTAACACGCCGGGTACCAGCTAGTGTAAGATAAAAATCCTATTAATCCCACGCATTGAATATAATATTTCTCTAAGTTGAAATATCAAGTTTTATGAAACACGAGTTGCCATGGTAACCTTTATCGTTGTGTAAAGGAAAGTTAACGTAGCGCGACGAGCATCTTATTAAGTAACAAGCGACATTAGTGGAGCGACAAAGTGGTACACGAAGAACAAACAAGTCGAATGCCACGCGTCAAGAGAGCCCGAGGGCAACCTTCGCTCCCTGAGCCCACTCGAGATACTCACCTACTGATCGGGGTCAATTTCAACAACGTCTAACGATATTAATTGTATTGTCTCTTTTTTCAGGCAAAAATAATGAGACAAAACTTACGCGATATGGTTGCATTATTAAGGTCAAATAAAGGCCCCGAGTCAATCATTTTGAAGCGATATTCGGCGCGCGAATATTATTGTTTGCATTGTGTCGGAACTAAACAAACTAAGTATTAAATTACGTTCGGAGTTACTTTAGTATAGTCTACACATTTATACTGTAGCAATGTTCGCGAGGTTCTTACGCTTAAGTAATTTAAAGTAATATATTAATGGCTATCGGGAATATTACCAGGGTAACTTAGCTCACAAGGCAGGTACACATGTAAAGGTTTAGCGTAATATGCTAATGGAATTATATTGATTTGAAACTGCCGCAAATACAGTTTTGCGCGGCTACAAGCATTCTGATTGAATCCAGTTAACTAGAACGTCCAAATTTTATCACTCATAAATACTGATTCGGATAAAGGAAAGGCAACAAAATCAGCGTTCCTTTCCACACGTAGATCCGTCTACGTTTCGTACGTGACGGCAACGATGTCTTTTAATACTTTTGTACGAAGGTCTGGGGGTGCCTAATAAAGTTCCATACATATTCATGAAGATCAGGCGAATAGGGTAATTTATTGATTGAGTTTGCTCGTTTTTGCCTTCGTTCTTTGCCTTTTTATTAGAATGGTTAAGGTATCTCAATCTTAATCAAGCTTAAAAAACTTTGACTTTCGTGTTGTTTTCACCGGCTTCGCGAGTAAAAGGTTTTAAGCAGTAGGTATTCATTAAAAGATTTACATAAATGGCAATTGAGTTTTTTTACACTTTGTGGGCCAACTCTAACATTGCATTATTTTATGATATTTATATTACAATACTTACTGAACACAGCGGGAAGTTATAATCAAGTACTCTAGTTTGGCATGCGTCCCTACTAGTAACGCTAATTATCACTTCATAATATTCATTAATAATAATATTGCTCATTGCCAAATATATCACGCTCAAAATCTATATTTCCAGCATGCGAAACACAGCTCGAATATAAGGTAATTTTCATTAGTATTTAAGCCCGAGTATTTGAGCTCTCAGGAATATGTTCTGTATTCGGGCGAGTTGCAGTCAGGGTATGGGTGGAATTGAATTTCCGGCGCAATGAGTGCGGTGTCTCGGATACGAGTGACGCTGTCCCCCGTCGTCCGACAGACTTCGGTCTAGTTTTGTATAGTTATTGAGAAGCTACAGGTCTGGTTTGTTAGTGGATTTGATGATGAGCGACGCTCTTGCTTTAGAAAATCAACACGTAGTGAGGTAGATATTTATTCATGGCGATGTTTTTGCTGTTAACGAATTTAGTTACTGTTGTGAGTTTATCAACACACAGGGTTTCTTGTATAGTCAACGACACAAATAGATGATTGATTTTGTACCATACCTCTTTCAGACGTTTGGCAACTTCTTATTAGTCAGTTAAAATAACAAGATACAAAAAATATTACTTACTTACACTTAAACGTACCTTATCGTCAAGGTAGTGGCCGAATAAGCTTTGTGTAGACAATTAGACATCATACAGGATGTTTGTAAATGTGGACGTCTGATAGTTAATCACGTTCTATCACGTTAGCCATGCTATATTCTATTGCTCCATTTACATAATTATGATCGCAGAGAGTCTATAAAGGCTGGCGTCCACTAGGGTTACCTAGTCGCCTAGCCACCTCGAGCCTAATGGACGCCAGCCCTAAGAATCCTGGGGTGTTGTTTATTTTATCTAAGTTATAGATATATACCTAATACCGACTTAAGGATGATCCACGTTACACCGGGCCGGGGCCGGGCCGGGCCGGGCCCGGAACACGGCCGGGACACGGTCAAATAATCTAAGTATACTTTTGTATGAAGTAATTCATGCTTGGATGTACCGCCGGGGCACGGCCGTGGCACGGTCAACTATGAATTACTTCATACAAAAGTATACTTAGATTATTTGACCGTGTCCCGGTCGTGGTCCGGCCCCGGCCCAGCCCGGCACTGGCCCGGCTCAGCCCCGGTCCGGTGTAACGTGAATCCACAGTTAATGTATTTTATGCTTCAATGAGATATCATGCCAAAACCCATGTGTATTGATAGTAGGACTATTAGTTGGTCTATCAATTTACCCAATGTCGAGAACCACGCCACAGGATTTCAGTAAAGACGAATATATTGAGTATATTTATCGTAAGGGTGATTTCAATAATATCAAAATTATCAAAATAGAATATATTTTATTACATTATAACTAAAACTAAATATATCGTTGGCTGAAATATACCTAGAAAAACAATTGTTCAATCTCAATCGTTCATGAGTATTTTTAGCCTCAATTCTAGAAATAACTGTCAGTACCTAGTTGCTGAAAAAATAATAACTTTTATTATCTGCTTTATGTCTGGGAATTGGCTGTAATAAAATCTATTCCTTTTGAGAATTTTCTTAGCTGTAAAGATTTTCACCAGGCAAATTCGTTAGCGATTCAAGATGAAAAAAAGCCGTGAATAAATTTTCTTTGGTAAAACACTTAAGTGGCAAGATTTGAGTATGAATTTAGAGAGCTAGAGGAATTTACAATTTCTATTAAAAGAAACGGTCTTTGTCTCTTAACACCTACAGTGAAATAGATTTGTTCACAGCATAAACGCAATTCCAACGATAACTAACGTTTAAGTTGAGAGTTCCGACGCCCTCGATGTCGGACGCTGCGCCGGAGTGTATCCGGCCGACAAAGCGGCCGAGCCGCCGGAGTCACTGCCGCCTGACGCGCCAATATCCGCGATATCCCACTAGGAGTTGTTAGTTAAAACAAAAAGTTTTACATCTACGCGTATTGGGACGCAATAAAATATGTATGCAATGGAAGGATCGAATTAATTTTAAAATGCCAACAAACTGCCCAGTTGTACAAATCCTACTAATATTAAATGTAGAAGTTTGTGTGGATCTAAGTTTCAATCACGCCTATACGGCTGAACGAATCTGCATGAAATTTGGCAGATTACCCTAGATTGACACATAGCGTACATTTTTTCTCGGAGAATTGTATAGTCCTCGAGGCAAAAGCAATAAACGACTTCTATACACGGACGGAGTCGCGGGCAAAAGCAAGTGTTTATTAAATTTTACATCGCCTTAAGTCGCTTTCTGCCCTGGTGAATTAAAATGAAAGAAAAGGTGTCCTAATGAGACATTAGCGGTAATTAATGTTTGTACAACTGCTTTTAACTCTATATAGTCACCATCATTTCAAGTTTATCTCGCTAAAATGTTCTACCTTAGCTTAAAAATAAAGCTAGATTAATGTTTAAACGTTAAATTTGGCCTTTCTCACACGCGGTTATTTTTCAGTGCACTTTAGAAAGCAGAACGGTTCATCTCCGCAATCCGATGTATATTTATTAAGATATATCTTGCTCGAATTTGTTGTTTCTTCCCTATGTCGGTAATTAAAAAACATAATAATATTGGTGGAACTGACATCGTCATTTAATGCCAATCATCACTACATTATTATAAATTAAAGTCCCCCAAGGGTTTGTCCGGAGTATCTCAGAAAGTACTGTATGGATACGGTTCTCACCTTCCTACCTTCTTAGGTAGGCTATAATTTTATGAACATTAACCCATGCGAAGCCGGGGCGGGGCGCTAGTACCTATGAGAATAAAATTGTAATCCTCGCTATATGGACGTGCATGTTCCGCCTTCTTAAAATTTTATTACCTCACTAAACGTAGGTAACTGCAAACTAAGCATATTCTATAATAGTTTTCACATGAACCGGAACATAAATTACATTTTTATTAGTTTGTACTAAAATTGGTGCAATAAAGGATTTTTATCTTCATTTAGCAAGTTAATATGGCAAGAGCGTTTGTACGTTTTATGATAAAAATCTTTATGGTCCTAGTTAAATTATTGGTTAGGTTTTAATGTCAAACGTTAACTAAAATCAAATATTTAATAACGAAGAGTAGTGAGCTAGGCTCATAATTTATAAACGAAATTTCTGGCACCCGAAATATCTTGTGCTCCATTTGAGGTAGAGCGAGCCTCGAAAGTTTTCAACAGATTTCGATTTATGTTAAGGTACCTACACATTATTGAGTAGGCAGCAGGTGAGTGGAGGGTTGGGTATGAGAAAGGACTCGATTACGCTTCGTAATGCTTTTCTCAAGAGGTCAATCATATCTGTCTTTTGCAGTATCGGCGTTTTATATAACTTTTGTATTAGGGTACTGTCAATAACTGGCATTATATACCAGTTACATGCATAAGTATAACTTAGTTATATAAAAGAAAAAGTGGTCGATTGTTGTAAGCACCACACTGAATTAGTGATAAAGCTTAAGAGGAATTTTAGACCCACTCTCTTGTTAATAAACGTACGACCTGCTAAATGAAACTATGCATAAAATGCTACGCGTAGGTGAATACCTTTCATTGAGATATTTGCATTTGAAGGTGACAAAGCAAAGTTTACCAAAATAGGTTTACTGTGCATTAATTAATAAGAAGGTACAATAAGACCTGAGATCATCTAGCGTTATAGAATTAAATTCAGTATCAGAACACGTTATTTTTGTTATAGGATCATTATTGGCTTGATTTCTTTCTCAGACTCTGCAGTTTGCCGCATTTGGGAAATACATTTCATTGAAATAATTCCACCGTGCTTATGTTTTACCCGTAACGGCGCGGTAAATAATGTCTCCCAGTCCCCCTAGATAGGCATCTGTTGCTATTATTTGTCTCCTGAACTCCGTCGACACGCAACGCACCTCCAACTTGGCTCGTAAAACTCCAAGAGCCGTAAATCCCGAGGCCGCTCATTACCCCTCACGTGGCTGACGGCGACAGGCTAATTATGAATCAATATCCCACTTGTCATTTTAGGGGATACCTTTTGATGTTGACATACTCTGTGTTGACGTACTTTCATTTTATCTGAGAAACGATTTTTAGATCATTTAGAGACGAAAAGAACGTAATTAAAGGCTCTTCTTGGACGTATTATAAACATGAAAGAAACTCCTTGACGGTCTGTTTATCAGAACTGCGTTTAGATGGCGACAACGTATTTAGGGTAGTAAGTAATATACTAACAACACTTATAAATAACTAGGTACGTGATTAATTAAATTATTAGTAAGTAGCAACGTTTAAGTTAATTAAATCACAAGATTAAATTGTTTCTTTTTCGTTTAACCATTTTAGGTGTTGATAAATTAGTTCTTGATTACCCGGTGGTGGTTTTGAGTTATGGATATGTATACATATCACTTGGGCACGATTAGTAGTTAAGCAGGAATAATGAAAATAAAACTTACAGAGCTCTTTCCGAAGCAAGAAAAAACCATTTACCTTTAAATAGTATCCACACAATCTTAACCTTTCTTAGTAATGTAATTTCCTAGCGCCTAGCATATTAATTGGCTTGACGTACTCGTTCGCACATACTTGCTAATTCGGCGGTTGATCATACCATTAAGTTACTTGGCGACTACTGGGATATTTAGTCCAGCGCTAAGTAAACCCTCTACGGAATTGACCTTAAGAGTGCGATAGGAACCGCACTACTTTTAAGTCGTGGTATGTTTGTCTAAACTAGTTATTGAATACTTCAAATGAAAAAATTCTTATTATTATTTAAGTTCTACACCAACTACGTACCGGAATGCGTACAATAATCCCACGGGGTATTCCCATCTGCACACTGGCTTATTTGTTCATGAATAAAGTTTAAAGTGGAAACAATAATATGTTGGGTGGTAACAAGTGGAAATACCCTGATCTTACAAGGTGGCCGATGATCTGGTGACTATCGCGGAAACCGATTGATGCGAGCAGAACAAAATTGACTGCCGTAGAGGCCTTTTGGGTTGCCTATGTACAGGACGTCTTCTTCGGCAAATATGATGAATTATTAAGTAGAACATTTAATGGTATTACGAGTATGCTCTGCTATGTTATTCTGTTAACACAAACGTCAACCAGTTCTACTCTGTCGATGAATAGCCGGCGAATTTACATCGTCCGTCAAAGTGGGTAAATGACATTCAACTGCCTGCACATTCATTAAGTCGCAGGTTTCACAGACGAACAGCTGTCAAACTAACGACTAAATGAAAGTGCAGGCAGTTGAATTTCATTTACCCACCTTGATGGACGATGTAAATTCGCTGGATATTCATCGACTGAGTAGAACTGAATGCCGTTGTTTTAACAGAATAACATAGCAGTAGGAAAAACAATAAAAACCGCGAATCGAAAAAAACAAACATTTAAACTGTATTTTTATTAACAGGTAGACTTCCACACAACGGAGTCCGTGGTGACAGTGGACTGGGAGAACGGCTTCGTGGAGGCTTCCGCCAAAGATAACACTAACGTGTCCCAGATCTTCAAGGAGTTGCTGGTGCAGGCCAAAGTGAAGTACAACCTGTCACCTGCGCTGCGCCGGCGCCGGCGCCAGTCCCTGCCCACCGGGCCACAGGGCCCGCCCGGAACGCCCCCTGCCCCACACGTCCCCTCCCCCGCCCAACTCGCACACCTACAGCAGATCAGGGAGCGACACGCAAACAGCAAACGCAACTCGTGCGTCATCTCCTAAAGAGCAGGATATCAGGTCCAAATGCGTACAATCAATTTCAATTTTGAATGCAATTGTCATGTACAGTTGCGTTATAAATACCTGTTCACGCTAGCATATCTTGTATTTCTCGCTTGTTGCTCAGTATGTCTCTATCGTAATATTCTACTAAGAGAGAGATATCCGAGCGATAAACAAGTCGCGGGCAAGTTGTACTAGCCCCCACTGGGGAGTAAAAGAAAAAATCTATATTGCATAGATAAACAAATTGACAAACATGCTATTGAAATTTTAATGAATTAACTTAAGCCTTAAAGTTTACCGTAATTAATCACTCAGTCTGTCAGTTTTCACCTAACACTTAACAGGCAATTAGAGTGTTAACAGCTGTTAAAATGTATGAACTACAAGTCGATTAACATGTAATAACGTATGGTGAAATTGGTACATAGTAACTCAGACATCTCATCGGAAATTTCTTGAGAGTTCGCGTTTAAGCAGAAAAAGCGTACATCCTTTTAATTACAGACAGCGCAGCGTCGAAGTGCACTTGTTCAGCGAAGCCATCATATAAGTTCGTTCCTCATCTAAAGTTCCATTATTTGCCTAATCGCGAAACTCATCCCCATTCCCAAGAAGGGTTGTTTAAAGTTTTGTTTAACAGCGAAAGTTCAATCCTTTGAACTGTTACGCTTTCAGCTTTCTTGCCATTTATAATTACCATTGTGTCGATGTGCAGTGAGTGACACAATTATTCGGAAAGTTTATTGTGAGATGCCGCTCGTGGAATCAATGTACTATTCGTCATGCGTCATATACTTATAGATTTTACCTTTCAAATAAACTCAGTTTTTTATCACCAGACTTTTTAAGCTACCGAAATCCTTTGGTTCCACATTTCCCAATTTGGCCTTAATGCCGCATATCGTTTAATTAATAGGCACTTGTTCTATTGCTTTAAAACTCAGCTCACTCACTTAGCTCAGTACATTTTCTACTTGATCACTATAACGTCGACAAATTTTCTGAACTCCATTAATAAATAATCTATAGAAAGGTGCTTTGTCCAGGATTTATATCCGCAATAAATAACTTAAAGATAACAACCGCCGAGGAAGGGTTTCCAAATAAATTGGAAAACTGTAGCTGTAGCGATTTGTAAAGTACCTCAGCCTCCACTGTAACCCAGGGTGTAACGGTTTCAACTTTATCTATAGATATTTATGACGCTAACTGTACTGAAATAAATAATAACTTCTATTGCTTAAACTGCCAAACTTGTTGGTCAATTTCAAGCATGCAATCATAGATAACGTTAACCAGCGATATATTGGTGTAATATGTTTCTTTTAAATCTTAACGATTTTCTATCCCGAGATACATTATTATATATTCATTCTATTAAGATATATTCATTCGGAAATACAGAACTTATTATATCTATTGATAATGTTAAAGTAACGCCAATGCTAAGAGCAGATTTTATATAAGGTACATATTTAGGTATATTTCAGAGCAATTGACGTAGAAAACAAATACGTGGTATATAAGAATCAAATGGCAGTACCTGTGACTGGACTTATCTATAAGTTTCATGTAGGCTACAGAACAGATGTTTATAAATAAGGTTCAAGATATCTCAGGCCGCTATAGAAAAGAAAATTGACTGAATGTATTGTGTCCTAGGTAGGTGTGGTCTCTTGTCGTGAATAGTCCGTAGTTCGTATTGTCCTTTTGAACAAAAAAGTAAAAAAAAAACGAAGCGTTATTTACTGCAGAGCAAAGGCAGTGGGATCTGAGAGTAATCATGGAGGGAAGGCGAGAAAAGGGTTGGGTTTTATGTTTATCGTAATTCCCGCTAAGCTAGCTAACTATATTAATTGTGCTTAACGCTTGGTTTTCATTAGAGAACACATCGGGATTATTACCAAATGCGACGCCAATTCAACCGCCGATAATTGCCGACAACCATTAGCGAGCTCGTGTTACAGAACGTTTCATTACTTTCCCAGTTTAAAAACTCTTGACTGTGTTGCGAGGATATCGTCGACATATAGTGATATGTTGTTGTGTGAAATGATGGTAATTTAATTCATCACTACTTTTAAAAGCGACATGATTGAATTAGTAGCATGGCATGAAGTTTGATATAAAGTCACCGTATATTTCTAAAACCACATTTATAATTAATTCAATTAGTAAAATATGTAAATAACGAGGTTTTCGATCTAAATATATTCTGGAAGGGTTTGCGCCTTGCGGCCCGTTAATCCTATAGGTAAATATATATACCAGGGCTTAATAATAACTTCTCAGCCACCCTTAAATTAATGGTTTTAACTTGGCTTCCAAATTGTCAAATGGTAGTACGTACTTATTACTAGTTATATACTTAGTGCATAGCGTAATCAGGTTATCATGCACATGGCGTGTGCCCTCGGGCCACGAGACGTGTTATCGACAAATAGATAGCTATTCGGTGTACCTGTTTATTGATCTATTTGCAAAATATTGAGGATGCCGCATGTGGAAACAAAATATATTTAGATCGCTATAAGCTGACAAAGTTTACAAGTTTTCGTCACGAAACAAATGCAACAATAAGATAAAGTAAAAATGTTAAACTAAGAACAATCTGTCCCCTTCTAGCATATTATCTACCTCGTATTAACTACTGTAAGTTTAAATATGTTTAGTCAAATAATATCCTGTATCACTGAGTTTGATATAAATATTATTTCACATAGTTTAGTTAAATGTCAAAGAATTCATGAAGTTAACTTAAATTATTTCAAGTTTATGGATGTGCCTTTTTTTAAAAGTAGATCCTTAATTGTCAGATTCTGTATTAATATGATTTTATCATTATCAAATAATGGAATCGTATGATTATGTTTAAGGATATATGGGGGCTGTTTTATGATAATATGTATAGAACTAGCGTTTATGATTAAATTCCTTTGTAATTATATGTATAAATGTATGTCAAGAAATGTCTGCAATTACACATACTTATATATTTCTACCTCTATGTAACCAAAAAAGAGTAATTATTGATGTTTTTAAAAATAGTATTGTATGCTGTTACTTTTAGCACTGAGGATTTGAAAGACGTAGAGCCCTTGTATTATTCAGTAACATTGTATTCTGTGTTTTACAAATAATATTTACTTCTGAGCCGGTGTTTCGATACAACTACCAGGTCACAGAATGTTGACATTGTCTTTGAATAAACATTCATATTGTACCTTAATTGTTTTTTACATTCGGTTATAAGATAAACTACACTCAATCCCAATTAACATAACATCATAAACAATACATAATTAAATTATTGGGGTTGTGTTAAGGTTATATTGTATAATAACAAACGTGGCCAAGTTCATCGACTTATTTTTAAGATAAATGCTAAAAACCTTACCTAACCTTATTACCAGACTACTACTACTCCTACTACTACTACTACTACTACTACTACTACTACTACTACTACTACTCTTAGTAGTACTACTACTACTCCTACTACTACTACTACTACTACTACTACTACTCTTAGTAGTACTACTACTCCTACTACTACTACTACTACTACTACTACTACTCCTACTACTACTCCTACTACTACTACTACTACTACTACTACTACTACTACTCTTAGTAGTACTACTACTCCTACTACTACTACTACTACTACTACTACTACTACTCTTAGTAGTACTACTACTCCTACTACTACTACTACTACTACTACTACTACTCTTAGTAGTACTACTACTAGTACTACTACTACTAGTACTACTACTACTAGTACTACTACTACTAGTACTACTACCACTACTAGTACTACTACTAGTACTACTACTAGTACTACTACTACTACTAGTACTACTACTCCTACTACTACTACTACTACTACTGCTACTACTACTAGTACTACTACTAGTACTACTACTACTAGTACTGCTGCTACTACTAGTACTACTACTAGTACTACTACTAGTACTACTACTACTACTACTAGTACTACTACTAGTACTACTACTAGTACTACTACTAGTAGTACTGCTACTACTACTACTACTAGTAGTACTGCTACTAGTACTACTACTACTAGTACTGCTACTACTACTAGTACTACTACTAGTACTACTACTAGTAGTACTGCTACTACTACTACTAGTAGTACTACTCTTAGTAGTACTACTACTAGTACTACCACTACTCGTAGTACTACTACTATTAGTACTACTAGTACTACTACTAGTACTACTACTAGTACTACTACTACTAGTACTGCTACTACTACTAGTACTACTCTTAGTAGTACTACTACTACTAGTACTACCACTACTCGTAGTACTACTACTATTAGTACTACTACTACTACTACTAGTACTAGTAGTAGTAGTACTACTAGTACTAGTACTACTACTACTGTGGCTACTAGAGAGCTAAGAAGAGCTATTGGTTATCGTATAGTTATAGTATATCTATTTTTGATTGGCCGTATCTTTTTTAGGAGAACAATTGGGGATACAAAAAAAAAAGGGGCCCTGTAAGATGACGGACTAGAAAAATCTATTGGATTAGCTACTTTTGATTTAAACCACACGATGGATTTAATTAATGTTGAACAATTAAATATTTTGAAATTTCCTTTCACGGAGGTTAATTAGGTAATGATTTGTAATTTTCTGGATTAATCAAAATGAAAATAATAATTGTATACCTATTTTATCCCGTAAAATAATACGGGATAAAATAGGTATACAATTATTTGTCTGACACAATTTCGACTTAAATCCTCTTATTCATAAAAATGCACAAATACTAGTAACTATAGCCATTACTAAACACGAAACACTAAAATCGGACGTAGCTTAGGGAAAAAGATCCAACCCACGAAGTAAATGTATTTAAATTTGAATTCTATTGTTTTCAATATTATGTCAAATTCTACAAGTGTGAAATGGTCGAATTGGATCCTTTTCCCTAAGCTACGTCCATCGATACTTACCCCGGCCCTTGATTCGAGATAAAATCGAGAGTAAGAGATAAAGATAGAAGAAACGTACCTCAGAATTTTGGTTTTCAAAGTAGTTCCCCTTCATGTTTATAGCTTCTGTTGTAAATGAGAATACTCGTTAATAAACATTTTGATGACCAAACATCGTTCATCTACAGAATTGTTGGCAACTTTTGTACCGGATCAACCCAGATTCCGTATCATTAATTAATCACAGTGTTAGTTTTCCGTAGAATAAACTCGTACTGGTGTGTTTATTAATTAAATTAAAATTCTCGATCATGATTGAATAATTTTTATAATATCCAGAATTATGTGAGCGTGATTTTTTTTTTTTAGTTTCAGCGTTGCTTTTAACATAATCAGCCTAAGTACAGTCGAGGACAGAAAGATGTATACACTTTTGGACCTTATTACAATGGATAATGAATCTTTCTGTCCTCGACTGTACCTACAATCTCCTGCAACTCATTAGGATGGGCAAAGTTGCTGGCAAGAGACACGTTAGCTGCAGTGAGAAGTCACGGTCAAGAAAATGAGGAATCTTTGATGGACGACGAGCATCGCGACCGCTGTTTCACCTGGCGAGAGGTAAAGTATAATTTAGAAGAAAAAAAAATAACAACGTTCGCAAATCTAAGAAGAAATAATTTAATATGAATGATATGTTAAATAATAAAGGATATACAAAGGGAATCTATCCGGTTTATTGAAGATAGCTTAAAATAATTGAAATCTGTGATGGTCCAATAGTCTTGAAACTTATATTATAAGTACATTAATTTGATAAACAAAAATTCTTTTTTTGCCCTATAAAACGCAAACCTCCACTTCATTTTTATTCGTAATCTCAATAAAATTGTCTATAAATCTTCATTGAAATGTTGAGGCCTGTTATAATTCGTGCGTTGGCCGCCATAAAGGTCAGATTCTGTTACAGGGGCTGCAGCCGTGTCCGCCCCGGGCGGCGAGTGAACAAAAACGGTCGCCCTTTGTCATGACTACGCTACGTGCAGTTTTATTTATTATCTTCTTGATCTTTGCTTAACTTGGATTTAATAAAAAACACAATCAGCCTTGGCCCACTCACGTACATTCCGGCATTACATAGGTCATAGAAAAATAATGCCAACAACAATTTTACCAACCGTCAGATAAAAGTATTTGACAGATACATAATTTTAATATATATGAGAGATATTCTTGTTGTCATACTCGTACATTAAATAAAATAGCTATGGTAATGTTGTATCGAAAGGAATCTGATTGTAATAATCTCTCGTGTGAAATACTTAACATGCAATCGCACAGTGGTACATACTTTTCAGAAGCGAAAGTCATAACAAGAAATGTTAAACCCTTAAATTAACTAAAATAAAAATCATGAATTTAATCCTCATTAAGAATTGGGGACAATAAAAGTAATCGTTGTAAGTATATAGTTGCGTACCTACAACCGCCTAAGGAAGCGATTCAGGTGACTTTTTAATCTGTACTAAAAATATTTTTTTTTTACAGTGGTGGTATTTGTTACTGAGTCATGGATGTTTTCGATATGTATTTCTCTATATAAGTATGTATATCGTTGCCTAGTGCCCATAGTACAAGCTAGAGCTTATTTTGGGACTAGGTCAATTTGTGTGAGATTGTCCCCTGATGTTTATTTATTTATTTAGTTTTTTAAAATTACATACCCAGGATAGAGCAATTCTATGAGATACCGATTCAGTTGAAACCTTTTATGGACATAATATATCAAGGGAACGTAACAAATCCGTTTCGTTTTATCTCTTTCGCAGGAACGAGGAAAGTTTCCCGATAGTGGGTGACTTGGCAAAAGCTCCGAGCAAGCGAGCTTACATCGACGATTAGGAGAGGGGAATGTTACACAACTAAAAGTTGCCGTTTTATTTAGGACGGGCAAGTTTTCGAAGGGACTCATGCTTAGTTTAAGTTTACCTTCAAACGTGCTTTGCTTTAGAAAGTTTTTATTCACCTCAATAAAAACTTTCTAACCTGAATTGTCTAATTTGTTTGTTAACTAAACCTTAAAAAGGTACTGTGATACCCTGAATATTTTTCATTACCAGAGTTACGTATAAAGAATTTTAGAGAAATATTATATCCCTATTTGGAGGCTCTGCTTTAATTATTAAAAACGAATTTCCGTCAACTATTAGGCATATTCAAACATTCAACACAATTTCGAACTTAATCATTAGAACTTGAGAAGTTAAGCTGTGAGAAATGCTACAAAACAGTCTAACAACCACATATCGTTAGCTAGCTACGCGTCCTCCCTAACAATTTGAAGCCGGCTCGTTAGGAAGACGTTGTCGCGGAGTCGCTCCGCGCGGGCCGGGCCGCGGCCGCCGCCGACACTTGTTGCGCAGCCCCGATCGATACCCCCCGATCGTGCACCGACACCTTCCCTATCATCCCGCTACACACGACCACCCTTCTACTCAATCTGCAACTCATCAGACCCCCATCCGCAATCTTCCGATTCCAATAACTCGCCGACTTGACGACTTGACGACTCGGCGTTTCCATTCAATTGTGCCTACAAAAATCTCAAGTGGTTTTTGGTACGTTTTAAGTTTATGGACGTCATAAATTGACGCTGGAGGCATTTTCGCCGAGCCTTCGCTCGATGGATAAAGTAGACGATTATATACTTTAATGCAGATATGCTTTCTCAGATACCATTAAGCTAATGATCATCTCCATCTGTTACTAAGAGCCTGCGAGTCTGACCGCGTTAATTAAATGATTGGGATAAATAACAACACTTTCTGTCAAAAAAAAATGAAATTATAATTTTGTTGCTAACATGACAAGTTTCTACGATGGGCTAAATAAAAAGGTAAATAAGAGGTACACGTATTAATTTTAAAGTAGTAAAGTAGTATGCTTGTTGGGTCACATTAAGTTTTAAAGCTTGTTCATTGAAGTTATCACAGTTCAATCCCAACTACGTATTGATAATAATAATAATAATAAATATCAGGGACAATCTCACACAAATTGACGTAGTCCCAAACTAAGCTCTAGGGTTGTACTATGGGTAATTGGTATGGGGATCTAACTTTAAGCAATCTCAATCAAAGGTGTACAAGATATTGTTTCGTAAACATTTTTAACTTAAAATTGTTTAGCAAGCTTTTTGTTTTGTTAACTTCTTTTTTCTATTTGGAGATTCCGAGTCTACTTATAAATATAATAGAGTAAGACCTAAGCCGCGAGCCGGCTATAAAGTCGCGGAAACGGGGGCGGAGGATATGAACAATTTAAGGGAGAAGGTACGTGAAACGATTGGAAAGATTGAAATCGTTTCTTTACAATTTGAGTAAGTAGGTATATGTATGGTTTGTTACCGTGCAAAGCGATTTATTGCGATATTAAATTGTCATCATAAATCGTCGTTTTGCTCAAAACACGTCCAGGGACGCCATAATAACAACCGATTCCGCTCTTTTGAATGAATTCAAGACTACTACTTCTATGTACTAGTTGTAGGTAATTACGAGTACATTCGGCCATTATCCGTAAGTGTGAGACATAAATAAGTCAACAAAACTAATCTAAAACAATACAGCAAAAATATTTTCCTACAAAATAATATTTGAATAGCTTTTGCACTCATGCTCTTTAATTTCAACTTTACGACCATAAGGAAAGAAAATTGAATTACATCTTTTTATACTTTTTGTAATATTACTTCACAGTTTAGCATACTTATGAGTCTTTATAACTTTTGCAATACAAATAAGCAAATTGATTCCATATTGGAAAATATTTTTTAGTATAGAATAATAAAACTAAAACTCTCTTTTAACGTTCGTTCGCCCTATTATCTCTAGCAACGTACCTACAAAGTACGTTGATAATATAGCTGCGATTGGTGGCAGCGTCACAGCGTGCATGAAAGAAGCCGCTCATCCGAGAATATTTCTGCCCAGCGAGGTATAAACAACCAATACATCTTAAGTTTAATGAATGCCTGCATTAACGCACCAAACCACGCTCGTCCAAGTGAATAAACCCACCTTTTATGGAGGGCAGCTCTTCTAAAAGAAAAAGGCAGTTTGAGAGTATCAATTCCTAATCCGTCCTTTTACTGCATTTTTGCTTTGAACAGCAGAGCTGAGTCGTTGTTTTAAATATTATAAAGGCGATAGACTTCGAGTACATTTGGATACTTTCTCTTATACATATAAATAAATATCTTTCTTGAAACAGACTAATGCCCGGTACCTATATTCAAATCTCGGATAGATAAGGATACCTCAAGTTAAAATTTGACATTTGGGACATTTCACGTGAAGCGGACAGGGAAAAAACAGTGAGGTTCTGAAAATCGACCACATTCGGCCCATTTGTACTTCTAGTAGGTATGAATGTGTACGCAAAATATTTTTTTTGTATAGTGTATATTTACCAAGTTATAGGTTTCAAAAGAATTGTCGTTGATTGGTACTACAATTTTTCGAAAGTAATTTTTCGAATATAACAAATCTACTATAAAATATTTTACATAGCGATACATATTAAAAATATACTGTTCTTTTTGACAGTAAAAAAAAATTAAAAAATTAAAAAAAAATTAATGCCCAAAACCGGAAGTAAACTTTTCAAACCAGAATTACAGTCACTTCGACCAATTTTTTTTTATTTTTTTTTCTTTCAAAATATAGCTTAAATGATAATGAAAGTACACTAGAAAATTTAAAATGGGATCTCTATTAGTTTAGGAGATACGTTGAATAATATACACCCGCGTCGCAAGGGGCGTCATATGTAGCGCTTGCAAGGTTGAGCAGTTTGCGCGATATTGCAACTTTATTAATATGTTATATCGTTTTAGCGTATATTTAACCTCATTTAATAATATGAAATAAGTTTTATTAATATAATATAATATAAATATAACTACATAATACAAATATAAGTTAATAATATATTATAAAGAAAAAACGTTTTTGGAGCAGTAGAAAAGTTTTATTATTTGCGAAACGTGACTAATAGCGCCATCTGTTAGTAACGTGTAGTACTTTTTTGTCTCAGATAGAGTCAAACGGTCAAACCTATCTACAAGAAAGAGATAGAAATATGACGCCTAGCGGTTTCGTAACTTAAACTTTAGTGTTGCTTTAACCGCTCAGCGACTTGTGCACGTTTTAATCTGTGACAGTTGTTATTATTTATGGCGCCGTACGGTGATCGATGTTTTAACCCATTTCACTTGGTACTTCATCGAAAATTTAAAAATTTAGGGGGGAATCTGAAACGTTTAGCTGCGCGTGCAAGTTTACAGTTACCTCCAAGTAAAGCAATTATAACACCAATGCGATTATATGAATGGGCAAAATCATCTTTAAAACAAACCGCCATTTATTTCTGTTCTAAAGATGATATAGAGCGTCAGAGAATTTTTTTGGAACCCCGGTTTGCGTCTACGGTCACCATTTCAGGAACCAAAAAGTTTCACAGCTTCATTCCAACAACCACAGGCCTTCTTGTAAAGAGGACCAGTTCTGCCATAGATTCCCATTGTAAAATTGTTAAAATTACAAAATAAACAGTTCTTGTGTTGTACCAATGTTGTTTTATTATGTTTGAACTATTTTATCACAGTAATTTATACAAGCCATTTTATTTGACGCACACCAACCGATCTAAGCAAGTGCTACATATGACGCCCCTTGCGACGCGGGTGTATATTATTCAACGTATCTCCTAAACTAATAGAGATCCCATTTTAAATTTTCTAGTGTACTTTCATTATCATTTAAGCTATATTTTGAAAGAAAAAAAAATAAAAAAAAATTGGTCGAAGTGACTGTAATTCTGGTTTGAAAAGTTTACTTCCGGTTTTGGGCATTAATTTTTTTTTAATTTTTTAATTTTTTTTTACTGTCAAAAAGAACAGTATATTTTTAATATGTATCGCTATGTAAAATATTTTATAGTAGATTTGTTATATTCGAAAAATTACTTTCGAAAAATTGTAGTACCAATCAACGACAATTCTTTTGAAACCTATAACTTGGTAAATATACACTATACAAAAAAAATATTTTGCGTACACATTCATACCTACTAGAAGTACAAATGGGCCGAATGTGGTCGATTTTCAGAACCTCACTTTTTTTTCCCTGTCCGCTTCACGTGAAATGTCCCATTTGCCAAGTAAGACACTTATAAGTAACATGTGTCAAATTTAAATTTAGAGTAACCTTATCTATCCGCGGTTTGAATACTTATAGGGAACGGACATTAGTAAATAATGATCCTCCGAAACGGAGGCTGAAAAGGCAGTTTACCAAAACAAAGTGTCCAGAAGTTTGAACACAAGAACAAAAGTCTAATTTGCTGAATCATGTCTTATCCCTTCCGCGGATCTAAGGGGGATCGTAATGAAGTTGGATTTGCTTGCTTAAATATTTTAGGTTTAAGCTCTAAAGATATGTCTCATCTCTAGGACGATTAATGATGTACGGTAAGTACATTAATTAAAATGTCTCTATTCATATGTTCCTTTGCAGTTATTGTGTTTAGTGTCGAAATGATAAAAATCCGGGCAAGAGCATGTCGGGCCATGCTCAGTGTAGGGTTCCGTCGCCATTGGTACAAATAGGTACAAAATAAAGTGCACCAGCAAAAGAGCGTATCTTCATGACACTTACGTCCACCGTTACCGTTTATCACTGAACCATTGGTTTAATAAAGAAGTTAATAGTTAATAAGTGCAGTTTTTCGGCAATAACTCAAAAACGGTATATTCGATCATGTTGAAAATATTTTTGGTTGAAAGTATTTATTAAGGGTTACTATTTATTTTTTATAAGTACATTACTATAAATTTTTTGTACATACAGTTTAAAAGATAAAAGGGGGATACAATTTATGCAACTTTCGGAGCGGTTCTGTCCGAAAATATTCACTTAATCAAACACACACGTCGATATTTGCTAAAAAAAAATTCAACTTCGGTTGTGTGTGTGGACGGTGGAGTGCCCCCTCTAGAAATATTTATTTTTGTTATTTAACTACCTAACTAAGTAGCGGCTTAGACAAAAAATATACTCCAAAGTATACTCCAAATTTCATCAATACCTATACATACCTATTACACCGTTTTTGAGTAAAATGCCTGTGACACATGGATGGACGGACGGACGGACGGAAATGCCGAAATTATAAGTATCCCATTTTTGCCATTTTGGCTACGGAACCCTAAAAAGGAACCCTTATTAAAGCAACACTTCGTATTTTTTATTTTCTTTGCATAAAGGGCAGAACCGGAGGGGTCAAAATGTTAAAGTGGTGCTACTAGTTTAAGACAAGTGAGGTGTATACATATAAGGGCTTCATTTTCATATTCCAGAACACGTTTACGTAGTCACAGTCGTAGTAACTACTACATTTACACTTCACGTAGATTTCGACTTATGATGAATACTTAATGTCCAATAAATACCATTTTCACCTTATCTCCGAAGTTGGTTAAGCCACTAAATAATTACAATTGATAAAAGTTGTAAGAATTACGAGAAACATGGAACGAAAGACATAATTTTACAAATCCATTTAAGCTACACTTCGTACCTATTTAAATGTGTAGCCGTAGTTAGTAGTATCTGGAACCCCCAACACGTACAAACATTTCCCAAGTACGTAAACCAATAGTAGGTACAAAAGTTGATAACATTACTAGAAATATATTTGATCCCTTCATACGAGAACAAAGAACGTACAACACACATAGCTACCGGCATTTGAGTTTACATTCTGATAGATATGAATACAAATTCTCTTCATCCCTTCAGGCTTCTGGGCCTCATTCGGTTTCCGTCACTTACTCGCATACAGATGTGTGTGGGTCTCCGTTTCTGTCTCTTTATTTACCTGCCCTTAATTAAATGACCCTTATCACTATAGGGCTGCTTTATTTGTGGTTTGATGCAATAAACAAAAACCTATGGCCATTTTGAAATTGAAGGCAGCGTTTGGCTGCTGGCTGATATAATCCTATAAATCATAATATAATAAATATAAATAAATAAATAAATATGTATGTAAATAGATACCTATCGAGATAAAATTAATAAAAAATGTATTAATTTGTATATTTAATAGAAATGTTATAAGATTTCTAAAATCTTACTAGATTTTGGCAGCTTTTAAGACTAACGAACCCTAAAATTTGTGCTGTCATAAAAACATTTTCACTTTACCAACATTTACTGAATTCAACCCGAAAAATCGAGTCAAAAGAAAACTCACCAAACCATCGAATAGAAGTTATTTCATTAAACTAAATCGATTCAAGCGGGCCATGAGCAGAATTTGATTTGTATTCGAAAACTTTTATACGTTTTTCGTTAAAATGTCGACGTTTTGCGTACAGATGACCCTTCTCATTGCCGAAATCAGCTTTGTTTTCGAAGTTATCTTTCGCAACAGAATTGTCATTTTGTGTATTCACTTGCGTAGGCGGTCGACGGCTGACGGTATGATTGGATGGAAATTATATTTGAATTTGCTAGGTATAATTTCTTACTTCAATTCCCAAGTTTCTTTTGTAACTATAGCCGGTTATTGGACTGTATTTTTATTTTTGAAATACACGCTCCTTAATTACATTCAGTAAGATCCTGCACGCTACGGCGGGCCAACGTGGTGGCAATGTGCGTTTACACACGTTGGCCGAGAAAATTGCAAGTAACCAATTAATGCGTGATTAAAAATTGTAATAATAACCATAGGATTCTCAGGCCGTACGATAATAATAATAATAGTAACCGAATGCATCATCGCATCGCCCGAATAAGTAGCATTTTCATAAATATTTTCCCACGCCTTTCTGCAGAAAGTCATGAATAAGCAAACTCATCCTCATATTTGTTAGAGTGAAAAACTTTCTTTATTATCTGTTCATGCGAAATCTTACGTCGATGGTTACAGCCCACGGCTCTACGTGACAAAACTATAATAAATCTTTGAATAGTAATTGTCAGGAAGCTATTCTGGACACTTACCTTATTTTTTAAGACAAAAGAAAATGCTTTGAGACTTGTCCTTACATATCCCGAAACTGCCTTTTTTTCGCTTGTCCCGTGTATAAATTGGAAGTCCTAGGAGACACGTTCAACTTACCAGGAACTTCTTTGTAGCTTAGTTTTACATTTCCCTCGATAAGCGTAAAGAATAGATATAGTAAGATAAAATATTTATTTCGCTATTTTAGTAGTTACAGTAGCAATCGTACCAGGAACTCAAATTCTAGCACATTTTGCATTCATGTCAAGTTGCATTGTAAAACTGAAGAAACGTGCATTGTGCTATTAGGAATAGAAACAGAGAATACTAGCGACCCGCCCTCGCTTTGCTTCGGTTAATATAGGTTAAAATATAGCCTAGGTCCACCCTGAAAGTCCATTCTAAATATAGGTGAAATTTTGAACTCGTACGAGTACCTAGTTTCGGAGATTACCTCCTACATACAAACTTACAAAACTTACATACTTACTTATATAACTTCTTTATAATATTAGTAGGGATTTATTTCGTTATTCTAGTAGTTTCAATTGGAATTTATACTCGCACAATTTGCATTTAGGTACCTACATATCTCAAGTTGCATTGTAGAACTGAAGAAATCTGAAAAATAATATAAAATTTTAGATAGCTAGCAAAACGCACGGTATTGTAAGTCAATTTTACACATATTTTTTGATTTCAACAATCATAATATTCGTATAATGTTTTGTGCATGTTTAACAATAATAAAATACATATAATAATATAATATTATTTTTAATATAACAATATTATATGTCAGCGTCACATCTCTCGCCACGTCACCGAAATTCCAATTAATTGTAATCCTAAGCTGCTTAAGAGATTTCACGCGGTTTGCACCGTAAACATTTTGTTATAAGAATAAATTAATTTAGTTTAGAAATTAAAATAATTTAACTACCTGCTAGTTTTAGAAAGTCGAAGGCAGGGTTTAATTTATTTTTGTGCGTAGGGTTTGCAGCCACGTACTTAAATTAATATTATTTAATATCCTGCTAGAGTTTTAAAAAGTCGTAGGCAGTGTTATACAGGGTTAATTTATTTTTAGGCAGCAGGTTTGCAGCCACGTAATGAAAAGATAATTTTACAAATCTTTTGAATGAATAACACATTTTTAAATAGATTAAATATGACAAATAAATACATATACCGTTTAACACCGAACCATTGGTTTAATAAAGATAATAACTATGAGAACTATTTTTATTCACCTGTTTTTGTTACCGTAATAAATATACTTAGGCTGAGATTTTTAAAAGAGCATCATACGCAGCAAACGGATTGGTAACAAAGTTTCTGTCATAAACTTTGGCCGACTGTACTTTTTTGCCCAGTCATCAACTGTTCATTGAGAATTTAAGACCAACTGACGAGTTTAAACTCAGCTGGGTCTATAATAACGAGAACTGTTTCCAAATTGACTTAACCTTAAATTGTTGTTTTAAACTAACCAATACGAATATACTCACTCATTCGCAGTTGATAATAATCGTTAATTTATATTTCATAGCTACAACATTTTCACATACAGCAATTGGTTATCTTTGGGTTTATAATTAACACGAATGACAAAATAAAATTAATTTTGGAAATACCAAGGAGAAGTGAGATAACGAATGATAATCTATGAAAACCCATTTTATTTCAATAGATACATATTTTAGAAATACACAGTATATATATTATACAGTATTTTAGAAATATTTAACACCTGTCCCTCATGAGGGGATAAAGTTTTGAATTGCGAAAGGACTTGGTTCTCATGAGTTATTTTTGGACAAATTACCTAAAATCGAAATTGGGCACCTTTCTCGGAGTATTAAGACCTAAGTAGCACACAAGCAGTTTAAGAGCTTATACAGCCCTTAAAATGCTGAAACTAGAATTATAAAGGCTGTATAAGCTCTTATACAGATTTTGTGCTACTTGGGGAGCTACTTGCAATGGGATTTTTTTCTAAATATAGTACTTAATACACGTAATAAACCAAGATTCTCTTAGATAAATTAGTATTCAATGTATTAATGTTGTATTCTTTTGAGATTTTTTTTTATCTTAAACCGAAAATTATGCTTTTAATGTTCATTTTCTATGTTGATGTTGATTCGATGAAAACATTAGACGTTGGAAGATTTGTCGCTTAAGTTTACCCATCAAAGGGAGACAGACACGTATAAAACAGATATCCCCTCATCTGTGGGCGACCCGATAATGGCCTCACTTTTTCCAACCCGCATCTGTGGGTGACCCGATTTTGGCCTCATAAACTATGCTTATATTTTGTGACGAATAAACAGCGAATCATGTACTTGTCTCGCTTTAACCTATTGAAACGTACAGCCAATGAAGCAGGACAGCTAGCAAGCGGGAATTTGAATGTTGACCGTTGAAAAAATATCGTATTGTTGACAGTCAAAACCGGCCGCCATTTGGTAGAATACTTCAAGCCGATTATTTTGAAATATTTACTCATGACCCCCACGTTATAAACGCATAAAATAAGGCAGGAAACGGATTTTACTAATTAAAAAATTCTTAAATACGTTACTTGCGTCACCCTAGGAATGAAGCCAGCCATACAGTCGTAACAAAAGTACCTATATTAAAATGATAACGCATAATTTTAGTTAGATAATACTCAATACTCAAACGTTTATTGCATTCCATAATGTTAGGTTACAGATGTACAAGATGTATAATTTATTAGACATTACATTTCATACAAAATCCTGGCTTTAATTCCTTAAACAACCGACGAAAATAACATTTTAGCAAATTACTCGACACTAGAATGCTTATTGTCGGTGGGACGACCAAAATCGGGTTCCACAGATGCGCAAAAGGGTTCTTTGATTCCTCGTAGAGGCTGAGCGGATGGCCGAATTTCGACAAACGAGGTTTGATCGAGGTGATTTTTTTCACTGATCCAAGGGATTGCAGACCTTAGTATTTGATATTAATTTCAACTTGATACCTCCACGCGTTCCTGAGAAAAAAGGTCTTGACAGACACACAGACAGACAGACAGATGGACAACAAAGTGATCCTATAATGGTTCAGTTTTTTTCATTTGAGGTACGGAACCCTAAAAATACAAAAATGCCGGGTTTAAAAGAAAATAACATGGCTATTTAACATACAAAGACGACAATATCAATACATACCATCGGGTTTTTATTTAATAATCAGACAACATAATGGTCCGAAATTTTTTTAAGACTTGTTACACCGTTTAAACGCGTTTTACCCGAACGAAGTCGCGGGTAAACGCTAGTTTTACACACAAAAGACTATGTTTAATTAATCTTCACGCAAGGGAGGAGTTTCATTAGACACATCACAGGCCCGGAGCCAAAACAATGCGCCAAGCTGCGGGTCGCTATCCGTGTGCTCTTGCCAAAAACGATACGTGACAAATGGGAAACCGAAGCTATTCAAAAAAAACGTTATTTTAAATGGGACTAAACATTTTGTTTGCAGACCTTTTATGTAGGTAGGTAAATGATTTGTTTTTCAACGACTCTAAAAACATGGAAAGTCTCAAAAACATTTATCAATATTGTATTACGTTTGTTAAGTTGGCCTTCTTCATGATGGGTAGGTATCCCTGGAAACGACTCAAACCATTTACTCGTGTTTAATTGAAATGAAAATTTATTTTCCGCTTGAAAGTAAAAAGTCATAGGTCACCCGGTCAAATTGATGCAAATTAGTAGGTAGGTAGATAATCATTTTCAGATACCCTTGAGCAACGTAGTAAAAAAGGAACGTAGTTAGTAGGTATAAACGGATTGGTTACTGGTTGCATTCGTTTTTTGAATGCGTGGTGCCATACTTTATAAATATATCAAATTTTAAAATCAATCAGGATCTTATTACGTCAATGTATATTACACATTCGAAGAACGACTGCGAGCTTAACATGCACGAGATAAAATTTGACAGGTGCTAGGGAAATGAATACATCTATTCCATATTTTAACGTAAGACTTAACGCTTAAGGTTTAAAATAAAAGTGTCTCGTCCTGACTTTTATTACCTTTTATTACTAAGCGACTAGAGCGATTTTATTAAGACTTTTATTTTAAGCCTTAGGTTAGAATATGGAATAGATGTATATTAGTTTCCCTAGCACCTGTCAAATATTATCTCGTGCATGCATGCTAAGCCCGCTGGATGCAGTAATTATTGCATCTTAAGGTACATAGGTAAGTATTACTTTTTCATCTAGCAATAGATTATTAAGCCGATACGATGATAACTTATTTACTTTTTCACGATACTGTAGGTGTTAGCCGCCGTCTGTACAAGAAGTTAATCTCTATTATAAATAAAGTGGCACCATTCGGTATTCACACTGTTAGAAATTAATGAAAAGAAAACAATTATTTCCAAATACACCAATCTGTGTAAATCTCCTAATTTCAAACGGTATAGTATTTCTATTTTTGGTTGGTTGATATCTTCTTAAGGAGAACAATGGGGGATGCGGCCAACCAACGCCGGAAACAAGTCTTATTGTTAGTAAAATAATATTTCTAGCGATCTTTATGTCAGTGTCATTACTTACCACAATTATATAGCCTATTGCTCGAAATTAAATGTTTATTAATAGGTATTATGTTATGTTCTACTTAAAAGATAGCCTTCGCTCCATTGTAAGATTGAAGTGACCATTAACCAGACCTGAAGGTAGGGACATTAATTTGTTATACTTCCCGGTATAAATCTTCCCTTTTCCTTTCGGTTATAATAAGCCATGAAATTGATGAAGGTATAACTAAAATGAATTTTTACCTTTACAGAGAACCCACAATAATCAGAAATCAGACTTGACAAACTTGATTTGTTGGTTGGACGTAAGCACAACTCCCCTTTGCCACTTCGTCGCTCAGTTCGTCCTTTTCTAATTACTCTAAACTGAAAGAGACGCTGTGAACAGCGAGGGAAAAGATGCAAGTTGGGCCATGTCCTGGTTCTGCTGAGAGACGAGTAATACAAATCTATTTTGCGTATCTTATTGGATCCAGCCGCTGAAGCAAATTACAGGGCCGCCGCCGCCGCTTGATTGTATTTGAAGTAAACCGTATTTCTCGCTGTCGGTTTGACGAGCGGTCGCGATGCAACTTTTCTGTTAGCGTTGATAGCATGTCATGTTTATGCTTTGCTTTATAGTTATAGGTAGCTTAGCAATTTTTTATTTAAGAACAAGGGCGCTGTTCTGAGCAAAATTGGCAACATGATCCAATTTTTTAAGCAAAAACTGCTGCTTAATGAGGTGGTTGCCACTTGCAAATATTTTAGTTTCAATTCAATTGTTCTATTACGTCATTTCGTCACTCCGGGCCAAACGAGTACGGCGACATGACAAACGAAGGCCGCAAATTCGGAACGGCGGCAGAGTGCAGCAGGGCGTTGTTATTTTGCGTGTACATTGGTCACTGACCTACTGGAAGTATAGTCTTTCATAGTCAGCGACCAGTGTACACGCAAAACAACAGCCCCCGCTGCACGCTCCGTCGTTCCGAATTTGCGGCCTAAGTACCTATCCATCGCTGCGCCTCTCCCTAGTATCGAAACGAGACACCGAGATTTACGAAACATTCAAGGTAATATTAAATATCACTTATTTATTTTATGTGCTGAATAATTTATCTTGGGCCGCGATGACCCAATTTTATCCTGACAAATTGTGGATAACAACTAAGTAACATTTTCAAAGGAAAAAATGTAGTGGCTAGGTTACCATCTGGATATCGTACATTTTAATAAATAAATGACTTTAGTTTTTATTTTACTTGACCTTTGATTTCACAACTGAAGTTGATGTCACTTTTAATTTTGCTGCATGTCTTTCCTCGGGCATTTTCAATTAGTCCTTCTGTTAGTTTAGCAGCGTCCGCCCCCTGAAGCTGCCGAGAAACTTCTAAGACTCACTACATCCCTAAACAAACATAGGTGGAAGTGAAGATTAAAGGAGCAAAACAGGTAAAGTAGTAGCAAAACAAATTACTCGCCTAAGTGTTGGGGTAGGTACAACTCAATTGCCAGAGGCCAATTCACAAAGCTGTAAGTGACTTTTGTAACACCTCATATTGAAAATATCAATCTTAACACCTGTAATAGAATAGAACCTGTAGGTTTTAAAAATATACATTTCCATAAATTGGCTCCAGGTGTACGCCAGACGTGTTCCGTTCCCAGATCTAAAGTCGGCAATAAGCCTGCGCGCAAATTATCATGGCTAGAATAAAAAACAGCAAAGATCAGCAAAATCTAAGAATTTGGAAACAGTTTTATGCAAATTCATATACTTACATCTGAAAGGAATCTGAGTAAGCACATTTTTTCTCTCCTTTATTACAAATCCTAAGAAACGACCGTCATCTTAACGCTAAACCTGCCGGCCGCAATCCAAATTTTCGGAATATATTATAACTAAATTTTAACGAGAGAGGTTGGCTATCCGTTTTTTAAGGTAGAAGATAAACGAAATGGCGGAGCCGAATTTTGCTGCTTCACTTTTAAATTTCCCGAGAACAAGCAATAAAGTACCGAAAACAGGAGAAATTTCATTTTTATCGGCCGCTGTATTGACACACCTTTCAAAGCGAGACTAAATAAATGTTTCCGTTTAATATAGTGACTGTAAATATTGTTATTCTAAACACAATCTGATTTTGAGTTCGCTGCGGCGGTTTGGCAATATCGAGGGCTGACAAAAGCTTTAGACAAAGCGCGTCAGGAATTCAAATAAGTTACAAGACGTCTGCGGCGTGTGGCTATTGTGTGTGCTTGTGTACGAAGGACCACCCACGACGTGATGCGAAACCTTCCACGGGTGCTGGCAGGCTAATTCTGTTTATTTTTTAGGATTAGCCTGTCTTTGTGAAATTCGATTAAGTAAGCTAACCAAACTCGAAAACTAAAATATTCTAAGCTACACATGCTCCGCCTCTCGATATGTTCGCATTTATTTTTTGTGCTTGAAAAGTTTTCTCATACTAAAGAACGACCTTTGCATATAATAGAGCTCGAAAAGGCACCCTTCACTGACTCGGTTAGCATTTTAATTGAGGAGAAAAAGACGCACCTACGAAGCATTTTACGAAGTTAAACGTCGCGAGGTCAAAAAGCTGGGGTTTTCATCGAGTTTCGACGATATTACTGGGTTTAATTCTTTGTGACTTTTGCGACATCTAGATGAGTACTTACTACGAAAAAGGTTTTAAATTATTATTCTTTACTTTCATGGCGTTTAAACATTGGGTTTAAACAACAACTCAAAGGGCGATTAAAGGTTCAACAGCAGTAAAAATATAATCTAAAAAAATGGTCCCTCGTTACTCGTGGCTGTCTAAACGACCGTAAAATGTCTGATTTCACCAATTGATTCAACAGGCTGTTTAAAGTATGCTTCGCACGCAGGCCCTGCAAGCGTACAGCGTAACTACGAGCCGTGGCGTGTGGTAACCACAAAGTAACTAACGGATCTCTATAGTTACCACACGAAATTATCCTCCATCCGGTTGTCATCGCCACTTCATTTAAGAAAGGACTTTAATTGTAAAATTCCCTTTTGTAAATAGGTACTGCAAGGTTTCTTTCTTGCAAGGCCCTGACTCGGGGCGTTCTTTAATCAGAGCAACATCTGACGCAGTGCTGCGACAGGAGATTAGTTTGAAAATGTAATAATGGCTTGATATAAGATTATATTGCTACGTGCTCGTACGAGTATTAATATAGATATGTGGAATAAAATTCATGAGTCGGTAATTTATTTTTATCAATACAATCACAGTAATTTGAAATCCGAATACAAAATCTACGAATTAGTTTCTCAGAACAATTTATGTTGTGCAGCGTTGAGATGTGTACCAATTTGCGGATGACACATGTCTCGTCGCAGAGGATGTCGACCCAAAAATAAAACTCTGGCAAAAATCCTACGGGTTTGATGCGTTAGCTAAATGGTCGCACGATGCAGACCTGGTGCTTAATGCTGACAAGACAAAGCTAATGTACGTAAGCTCAAGGCAAAAAAGTCAAACTTGAATTGATTGCTCACAGCCGTGGGTGTCTTCATAGGAACTCGTTGTCATGAAAGTGTCCGCTTGTCTAACTGGTAAGTAAGCAGAAGTACTTAGGGCTCACAATAGATAATCATCTAAATTGCACAGACGTTACGTTTGTGACAATTTGCGTGGTTTGCTGTCTATAAGCTTAAAATAATTAAATACAAACTACCATATTCGTTACTGCGTTCTTTGTACCTAGCCCTAGGGTAGTTTATAGTATCGTATCGTATCGTATGGCTTAAAATGCTACGGGCGAACGAGCGTATTGTGTGTGTGCTACCCTATTGTTCGCATCTAGACAAAGTGTATCATTTATAAACACGAATACTCAAAACTATAGCACAGAGTGTAATTAAAGAACAGTTCAGGGACGACTATGGAAATCTGTTTAAATATTGTAAAATTATACCTGTGCGTGACAAAACAAAATTCTTCCTCTTAATGGTGAACTTTCTAATTATTGTAATAAACCAATCTGGAAATTTAGAAGCAAAAAAAAATCAACGTAGTATTACTTAATACGAATAATTTTTATGGAAGGCGGACAAATAAATTGTTTATACCTTATCTAACCCTTTATACTAAATAATTTACTCAAATAATTAAAAGACCGAATAAATGAGAAAAATACACAATCCCTAATTAAAAATAATATCTTGGTGATTTTGAGCACAAATAAATTAATACTTACATCCTGTACATACGGTGTCTGAGTACCTAAGCATCCGCGCGACAGATCTAGAGTAGAAACCGGTTTCTGTGTTGCGTCGTATGCGCATCACCTCTTGTGTTGTTGACGTGACATTACCTTCTCGTTAATATTTAAGTAGCTTAGTGTATGTAAATGTATAATTAAATCTTGCATGGTTTATGTTACATCTGTAGTTATGGTTTCTTAATGTGTATGTCCAATAAATAATAATTAAATAAATATCTTTTTATTAGCACGTATACCCAGATCTCATCATTCATTATGATCTGACTGACACGAGCGACTCGCTATATTCTGGGAACCATACGGGCTCCGGGCGTCATGAATTAATCCATCATTCCCTATTCTGCGGTGTTGTACGCTAATATATCGCTGGAGCCTTTGCAAATAAATATAGCCTTTTGAATATTAACGCTACAATGAGTGCCATGACACGGGTTATAGCTCTTCGAAAAGCCGTACGCTAAGTCCGCAAACAAGCCGCTAGAAAATTATCAGAACCCAACTGTGTGTATATCATTGTTTGTTCAGATACGTCTTAACAAGTCTTATTTGATACTACCTACATATATACACATATCGTTGAAACAAACTTGATTATTTTAAAGATAATGCACTTTAAGCGGCAGTATTAACACACCTACTTATGTAGTTTGAATGATTACGTTTCAAGATGAGGCGTGTATATTTGGGACCTGTTGTTTTTGACGTTTTCGGAGACGAGACGTGAGCTCGCGAGCAGCCAAGATAGATTACGAGCCAGGCGTGTGTTTAATATTACTTTATGAAACAAAGTACCGTTAGCGCTGTGAGTTTTATTAGAAACAAAAACAGATACATGGTGTATTGTTTTCTTTACGTTTTGATACATATAGATGTAACGTAAACTTTTGATTATAGTTAGCTAGTTAACTATAATTTGCATGGTCGTTTACGTTACTGCCAAAAAAGTAGTAAATCAACGGGAAGTAAGGGTAGGTACTTCCCGTTGATTTACTACTTTTTTGGCAGTAACGTAAACGACCATGCAAATAGTTCAAGGGAATCTCAAGGGAATCAAAACCTATAGGGATAGGTTTTGATTCCCCTGAGATTCCCTTGAATATGGGCATAAACGGCCGTATCTTTTGATTGCGTTGACTTACAAGTTTGATTTTTACAGCTCCAAGAGATTGCAGACCTGAGTATTTGATATGAATTTCAACTTGATACCTCAAGGCGTTCCTGAGGAAAAGGGTCTTGATAGGCAGACAGATGGACAGACAGAGGGACAACGAAGTGATCCTATAAGGGTTCTTTTTTCCTTTTGAGGTACGGAACCCTAAAAATAGTAGGTATCTTTCTCGCACGTGTAACAAACTCACAGAATGTAATAAACCGATGATTATCAAAATATTGTTACTTTTTGTTGGTAATTTCACTGAAATTCAAAACGCAAAATGAAATTCACATGTACAGCACTTCAACCATGTCGCGGACCAGATTTTTCATTTTTACAACAAATATTTTAATAAAATAGTCCAACAAAAAGCTAGTAACTTTTCTCATCGATAAGTACTTGGGATCGTTTCAATAAAATCGTGGCCATGAAGAAAAATTGAATTTTAAATTTACGTCCAATACGTGGTTCCAGATGTGCTCTTAAGAAGCCTTAACCATATTTCTGGAGAGCTTTTCAGCGCAGTGGGGAATACTCTATTCGGAAGAGGACCGTCGCCATACAGTTTGTGTTAGGTTTCACTCACGGGCATATTCGATCATGTGATAAGTTCATAGTTGATATAATAAGATTTAAAGTTAGTGAATCTTAAATAAAGTTTAAGATCACATGTATTTACACGTCATAGTGAAAAAATAAAAAAAGTAAGGCTGTAAACATATTCATATTACTTCCACAGTGCAGTGTGGGTATATCTACCTGGCTATACGTAAAAAAACCGGTGAAGTGCTAGTCAGACTTTGACAACTTTATTTCTCGTAAAAAAAATATGTATGTACTTATTGTTATGTTGTGTTTTCAATCCACGACGGCACGCCCGGGCACGCCAAGTTAGTCAAGAGCAAACCCATTATCAATAAAAAAATACATAATAACTAAATGTATGAAATTGAAAGACCAACTTAAATTTGTAGTTGAAAAAATGTTTTCCAATATATCGATATACGTAATGGTTAATTTTCCAACTACTAATGTAAGATAGCTATAGCAAAAAAAAAATGTTTATTAAAAATTAACAATATTCGGATATCTTCCTTTATTTTTCCAAGGGACCGTAAACTTAAGTATTTCATATTAATTTCAACTTGATTTCCTCATCTTACTGAGAAAAAAAGTCTAGAGAGTCAGACAGGCAGGCGAACAACGTAGTGATCCTATAAAGGTTTATTTTTCCCTTTAGAGTTACGGAACCCAAAAAATTAGTAATTTACTTACCCATATTCTGGGTTATATTCGGGCCATCGACAAAATGCTCTTTATTTTCATGTATCTAGGATAAAAGCCGGTGAAGTCTCGATTTAAAAGAAAATTGAATTTACCTTGCGGTTTTGGCTGTGAGCTTCCGTGAACAAAATAATATGAGAGTAGTGGCTAATGTGGACTGAAATTTTGCAAAAGATATGAACAAGCGTAAAAACATTACGATACACAGGTAAATTTACCTGAACTCTACAAAAATAACAAGAGCCACAGCTGTGTATACACGAGTCTCTCTCTCATAATGAGAGGATGTTAGGCAGGCAAGCACAAGGCCTAAATGCATACTTATATAAATACTCGTACCAATAAAAAACGAGGAAGATGGTTGCGGATCTTCACCTATCCTTTTATAAATTCTTTGCGGAAAGTGTTTATGTACTTGACGAAAATTATTTTGTGGATGTAATTTATTCAAAAAACTATATTTCATTTGACGTAGATGATAAAGTGTCTTTACTTGTTATTTATATGCGAACGGATCCTCTCTTAATTAAACGTCAGCGTAAAATGCAAATTCGGGGAAGCAACAAGCCGCCATCAATTGTATACCACGTAGGCGCGGATTGAGCCACAGGTGAAAATAATACAAGATTCCTCCACTCTGATCAAGTACTGCGTAACAGCGCTTTCAAGGATTATTATAATAGCTTAGAGAGGATATCTCACATTATATCACGTTCACACGTTTGCATTGTCACATTCCCATTATAGTTAGCGTCTAAACTATACTACGTCCCTACTTTATTATACTTGAATGCGAAAATTTATTTTGTTAGCATATCACTCTTCTAATATTGAGTTTCCGGTGTTCTTGGAAGGTGCTGATTACTTCCCATCAGGTAACACGCATGCTAGTTTTGTCATCACGGTTGGACACCTCAATCAATCGGTGTGTAGTTTGGTACAGGAATAGTCGGAAACGGGCAAAGACAAGTTCTCGAGGGAATAACGATAATATTCTGCTCGGATGAAAGCGTGTGCTAGACGGTTTGAAACCATTGGTTTTAAACCAAGTGACCTCGGTAATTTTAAACCATGTAGACAGTGGTTTCAAACCAAATTATGTGAAATTTGGTTTCAAACCACTGTCTACATGGTTTCAAACTACCGAGGTCACTTGGTTTCAAACCATGGTTTGAAACCGTCTAGCACACGCTGAAGTCGCAGACAAAGCCTGTCAATACGCGTACGCGCACATACACGCACAAATGCCACAAATTTTATAATGTGAATGTGACTTAAGGGTTTACTAATAAACTCATCTTAGCTGAAATACTCGTCTTCCGATGCGTCAAAGTAAACATCATGTTATAAAAAACTGTCATTTTTGACATGTCTTAAGACGGTCGTTAAGGTCAAAATCATGTTTATTAATACAGGCCTTTAGTATCTCATTATAGTCATAATTTATTAGTGTACATTTTGTTGTAATTTAATCTGAGGCTAGTCGGTCCAGTCCGCCATTGTGATGCAGCAGGCCACTCGTCCTTTTATCTATTTCCGCGAGTTCCAGTTCCAGTTAACTGATAATCCAACAATGCAACGTGTTCCACTTGTCCGGGCTGTGACGAGCTCCGCTTTTGGAAATATAATTACGAAAATTTAAATTGAAACAAACTTCTCGACAGAAAGTTGACTAATTACGTGGGTGCAGCTGGTCTGGTAGGATCTTGTCCTACCCGGTTAGCCTGGAGGACCCTTGGTTCATCCAGATAGTTCATCACCATCTTACCTTTTAACCTGCCAGTGGATAGTTGTAATTAACAGCACTAAATTAAAATAAGTAGTATAGTAACTTCCTAATCTTATCCAATCCTACGTCCTACTTTAATATTAATTAAATACGTGAAAGTTTGTCTTAGTTCAGTCAACAAATGGCCTAAAAGGGGGTATAGAGCGCGTGAGTAGGGACCCAAGCAATTCCTTCAGAAATCGATCTAAAATGCTTAGGGATTGAATATAAGTACTAAAAGTCCTGACTTCTAGGAGGCGAGCCGGACAGGGGGGGTGGGGGGGTGGCAAAGGTTCAATTTTTAGGTTTTTAGTCAGGACTTTTAGTATGTTCACTCCCTAAGCATCCTGAACAAATTTCTGAAGGAATTCCTCAGGTCCCAGCTCTCGCACTCTACAAATAGACCTTATCCTATATTGACCAAAGAGTACTTTATACTTTATCCAGGAAAATTTGATGGTTCCTGATGGAAAAGCGATAAACAAAGTCAAGGGCAAAAGCTAAGTAGTAAGTCTATAATTCTGCCCTGCTAAGGTAAAAGGCAGTATTTTACACAAAACTACTGTAGCAATTGCAACCTTATTACCCAGTAATGAGGTAACCTAAACAGGGCAGAATTAATCCCAAAAGTATTTTTGAACTGAATAAATATAAAGTTTCTAGGTCAAGGATAAGTTTACCTAGTTATAAAAACATTACTCAAACACGTTTTTAAATACATTTTTCTTTGTAATCTATATTTCTTTGTAATCAAAGAAAGTAACTTCAGAAGTAAAACATTGACTTAGGAGTTAGGACCCACAGGGATTATCTTAGAAGCCGAGTAGAAATCTGTTTTTCTGTCAGAATATAGCGAATCTAATAGGATTAAAGTATTAAAAAAAAACTTTTGCTCTTATTTAAGTAGGTACTATACAAATCAAACTAAATAGTAGGATACTTTTTAAATACTCTTTCAAAACATTATAATCTCTATTTGTTTTCTAGATCGTAAATACAAAAGAAATGTAGACAAGAGGAAAGGTAAAAGTTGTAAGGTATCCTATTAGCTGTTAGCCAAATGTACATTTACCCATTTTTATATGTGAGAAATACGGCTAGCGGAGAAATAATGGTTTTCTGTGTATTAATTAACTCGGCTCGCGTGTAACTGGGCACCACGTGGCTCGAGCTGCTCCGATTTATTCTATATTGCTATTATATCGTGTCGTGGGTGAGCCCGTCGAGTTTACCGTTGAACCTCTCTATAGACTCGAAGCGACGTTCCGAAGTAGGTGCATTCAAGTTCGTCCCGCAAATCCTGGTCCAGTTAGTTAAGTTTAGTTTATTTATTCATCAATGTATAAAGCATTGCATGTCAAAATACACGAAATAATTGAGATCGTCAACATAAAGATAAAATATTACACTTGAATAATTAAAACAAAGTTAAAACGTTATATTATATTTCGCGCATAAATTCCGAAAAACTTAGAGGTGCGAGCCCGGGTTCGAACCCACGACCCTCTGCGTTTTAATATAATTTGTAAATTTACCATGCGCTTTTCGGTGAAGGAAAACATCGTGAGGAAACCTGCACACACCTGCAAAGAAATTTGACGGTGTGTGCGAAGTTCCCAATCCGCACTGGGCCCGCGTGGGAACTATAGCCCACACCCCTCTCATTGTGAGTGGAGGCCTGTGCCCAGCAGTGGGACGTAGATAGGCTGGATTATTATTAAGCGCGATGAGGTTAAGACGCGACCTCCTGCTGCCATAAGCTACAATTATCGGAATGGTGTTCTGGTCTGCCCGAAGTGCGATCGCTCGTTTCTTGCCAAGATAGGCTACGTCAGCCACTGGCGTGCGCACGAGCGGTCGGAGCAGCGGGCACTCACCTAGGACGTCCTTGAAGTGGTCGGTGTAGCCGAAATCGGCTAGGACTAGATGATGATGATGATGATGATGATGATCATGATTAAGGTTATATAGGTGGGCCTAAGTATGATTTTGAGCAGTTACTGCGACTCCAGAGGACTAATTAGGTAATTTTTTGAAAGTAAACTTCGTTACGTGTACCTACGATACCGAATTGAAAAATTGATGTTTAAGTAAAATTAAAAATAATGCAGCTATAATATACTAGGTTTAAGATCGTAAAAGTCAATAATATGAAGACAAAAAAGGACCCCCTTAAGGTATTCTTTAACCCTAAACTAATAATCCTAGCGTGGCCTAGCGTGGCCGCTTGGCTCGCAAGGAACTCGTAGCGACCCGTAGGTACCCTAAAACAGACGCTTCTCTCCTACGCTCGCGAAAACCAACTTAGCAGATACGTGTTGCAAAGTATAGTTTATGGGCCCAGGAGACAAGCTATGTTGGAACGTCGTAAAGCACATCATAATGTTTAGCATAGTAGATAAAACGCTAGATTTATGGACATTAATAGTCCCCATATCTGTGTGACTCCACAAAACATTGTAGGTGTTTTTGGAACTTTATTTTAGTCTCGGTATTGGGTTACACAAGACCTAAGGCCGGTATTTCATTGCTTTTGAACGATCATTTAGATCGTGAAATCCTTTGAAACCCAATATAGAGCAGTGATCAATATCTCAAAGGAACTTTAATGCCGCTTCACTCTAAATAGTACCACAAACTAACAGTTTTTCTACTGTCCCAAGTCTGTCAGGCAGGCTTCATGCCGTCCAAAATCAATGGAGCTCACACATTATACTAGTTATTCTAACTATTCGTACGTAGTTACTTAAGGCACTTCTTCGCAAAAGAGGTCACCTCTTAGATAGGTACTTTCTAGGTAAGCATGTTTCACCTTCGACCTCGTCGTCACTTAACATCAGGTGAGACTGAGGTCAAACGCACACCCATTTTGGATTATAATAGAATAATGATCTAAAATCAAATATAGAATAAAGATCATTTTATACTACCCTGAACAACTTGAATATCTATTAATATAAAATGTGTATGATCCATTTTATTCTTACAAGCGTTGACAGAATCTTAACAAGGTTTTTCTTTTCATTCGTTTAGGTACCTGCACATAATAACATAACAAAAAAATCCTGACAACATAAACGTGTAATTATAAAATACTTATAAAACTAACAAAGGCTTCACAGAAATGTGTTTGTCATGACTCAGTTTACAAAACAGGAATCTGTTAAATAATAATTTAAATAAATCATAACCTGTAGGTATCTTAAATTATACAGAAAATATTATATTATACGAATATTACGCAATCGAATAAGACCTTTTGAAAGTAGCGTTCCGTTTCCTTCTACAAAATTTCCGTTTAAACTTCTTCCTGCCCTTGATTTCTTTGAATCTCTCACTTTGCGATATCATATCTACTACACACGTCCATTTATCATCTTCTTCGTCAGGTGGTCTATCATTTACTAAGATTATAGGCTTGATAAACCGTTGGCTAGGTTCGCCATAGATATTGCCTTTGTGACTCAAATTGGAAGGGACTTCTGTTAAGTGTTTGTGTATGCTGTCATCAGGCGTTTGTGGCCGAGGGGTGCTTCTACCACTAGACTGTTCTTCTTTATTCCTGGCCAGTTCAGCAGCTCTGGCCTCTTCCCTGTCCTTTAAAGCGTTCGCGTTGATCGCTGCTTCGAGGTCAATGAGCTGAAACAGAAGCAAGATATATATTTATAGATTTTACGATTGGAGATCAAATTATTAGGGACAGTATTATTTCCATTTAGAAACCGGGCCAAAGGCATTTTTGCTATGAGTACTGTACTACGGCCTTTGGGATATATTTTTAACTGCTTAACGAAGAACTGCTTAAAAAAGATTATTTAGTTAATTTTTTTTGACGTTAGAGTATATATATGGGCATTGTACCATTAAACTTATTAGTATAAATATGGCCGCCAATAGTTACTGCCGAATTACTAAAACCTTCCATAGGGTTAACAATACGACAACGTACGATACGTTTAGACTAAAGTAGCTGTACCACAGGATCCCAAGTAGACGCCCTAAGCCACAGTAGTCCAACATTCGTAAAATGCCAAATGTTAAAGGAAAACTTAAATATACAAAGCTATCGTTAATTATACGGGAGCGCTAAGAAACACGTTTATAACAATTAGATCATGGCTTTGACATTTCAGCGAGTTTCACGGAAGCATAAATTATTGGAGTTTGCAGATCATTAACAGGAACGTGATGGTTCGTTAGTAAAATGACGATCAAATTTGCAATTCTGATTACCAGAAGCAGGATAAGATCAATATACATTTGCGGATAGCGTATAATCACTTTTACTTATGTGTGGGATTATACACATAAATGCTTTTAATGACAGAAACGTCTTGAACACTCATTAATTTAGGCTGTGAACAGGATTTTCCATCGATACTAAATACACTCTTAAATATATGTATATAAAGCATCCATGACTCCAACACAAACGTTGGCGATCACCAGTTTACCACACGCAGGCCTGCTCCTAACGGGAACGCACCCACGCACGGACTAAAATCAGTCATTTCATCCCAGAAATCATCATCACTCTTCATACACGCATTTAGCATAGCTAACCACATTGCAGTCTCAGTTGACTTTCAGATTATTATAAACTACCGTAGCCAGGTGGTTTAGCTTTTAGTTGATCACGTTTGGTATGAAGGTCAGTTGGACTTCAAATTCATGCACTTTGGAATTCACCAAAACCACCCAAAATTCTCCACTCTAGCCTCATGAAGATCAAAACAACCCAAAAATCATCCCAGAAATAAAAACTAATAATAAAATAAATCTTAAACTGCATTTCATAATTTTTATCAGGCATATATTCTTCTATCTGGCGTTATTTAAATAAAAAATAATCCTTATCACATGAAATATATAAAAGTAGAAAATCTACGGAAGCGAGAAATTTTTCTGATCAAATGCCACCGACGCAGTGCACACAAAAGCTAGATTGGATTCCATAACATCCTTCGCGAGTGCCAAAGAATACAAACAAACTGTAGAATTTCTGTTATTTATCGGCAGCTTCAAACGTCGTCTAGACAAAATATCATAGTGCCCAGGCTGTGTTCGGGGTGGATGTCTGTGTGCCAAATGGGAGTTCCGGTCATTCATAAGAGACGTGTTTAAAATTGTTCCGGAAACATTTACTACGTTGATAGTAACCATACATATCTCCTTTAAACCGACGCTGTTTAGCTAAAATCACGTCGGCAATACCAACGTCATAATTAAGAATTGAAGATTACACATTCACTTAATTCGTAAGAAATCGTAGGAAGATCAAATGCCAATGAGTTTAGCTCTTCACCGAAATTCGTTTAGCTAAAACTTTCAAACAGAAACCTAAGAATAGACACTAATAAAACTAAAGAGTAACTGCCAGCGATTTATGTGTAATGAAATGTCTTTCAACGACAATTGCCCTGTAAATTACAAAAACAAACCATTAACCGCGGAGTAAATAGGTAGGTACGGGCCAAAACGCATTGCACCATATAACCACGGAGGTAGTAAAAGAAAATAGTTTGAAACAAAGCCGCTATAGTTGTGGCGATTAGCGCCGTCTCTAGGCTACTACGGACTTCTAAAAAGCAACAGATAACCTTAATAAAATAATAAAATATCTTATCTGATAAATCCCTTCAACCCCTTTTTTTTCTTTTTCACATTCGTTGTAGCCCATCTTACTTCTAGCAATTAGATTATTGGCGATGTATTAGCTCTGACTGATAAATGAATAAAGCAACCTTAATATCAACAATATTTATAAAGATATAGAAGCGAGCTGGACAAAAACAACGTGGAACAGAGGTTCAGATTACATTGCATTGAATACCTACATTATCAAAAAAGTTTTTTCGCTCTAACTACTCCTTTGTTTGAGGAACGACCAACTTTCTACTCTAAAAAATGTATCCAACAATTTAGGTTTTTCACATAACAAATATGCGAGTCAGTAAAATTGTTAGTAGTGAAAAATTGGAAACATGAATGATTAAACATTCAATCCTTTAATAGTAGATTTTTTTATCAAACCGTGCGTGAAATATGTGTACCTACTTAGTAAAATTAGTTTTCCCATGTTGTTAAAGCTTATGAAACGGAATGTAATGTGGTTCAGAAAATATTGTTACTTTAGAAGCTATGCTTTTAGACACAGTAATAGAACCAGTATAGAGAACATAAACAACTAAAGAAAAGGTTTTTGACTTTTATTTTGCTTTTACCTTATTCTGACTTAATTTCTAAACTTTTTCATATAGGTAACATACCTAATTATGAATAATACAAAATCAAGATCTTTTAAAACCACTGCGTGTAATTAAACATTGATTTAACTCCATCTTAAATTTAAATGTAAAATACAAGCGACCAAATCAGAGGTTTTATAAATTAAATGAAAAATGTATAAACCGCCCGCCCGCGTACTGACCGCCCTTGCTTTTAAGATCTCCCAGTTAATACGTACTAATTAAAGTTGTACTCACAGCCAAGGAATGTTTTTAATTCAGCGTTTCTGAAAAGATGGGACGGTTATTACACCTGCTGGGAGCATGATTCGAACTTTCCCGAGAAATATGCCAAATCGGTGATTTGATTATATTTATATTTAGCATTTAATAAGAAAATCGATGGTGTTTATCTTACTGTGGGTGAAATGAATGCAAAGCAATTTTGTCAATTACGTAGATTTTTTATTCGTACATTAAATATATGACGACGCAGTTAGCCTAGTTGGTAGTGACCCTACCTACGAAGCTAGCGGTCCTGGGTTCGAATCCCGGTATGGACAAATATTTGTGTGATGAGCGCGAGTATTTGTTCCTGAGTCATGGATGTTTTCTATATATTTAAGTATGTATTTCTCTATATAAGTATGCTTATCGTTGTCTAGTACCCATAGTACAAGCCTAGAGCTTAGTTTGGGACTAGGTCAATTTGTGTGAGATTGCCCCTGATATTTATTTATTATTTATTTATTATAAAAACGAGGAAAAGAGCCATAACTAGGAATTAAAAGGTTTGTTACTTATGGTAACTTAACGAGGGTTGAAATCATGAAACTTTTTATTTAAGAATGGACGTTGTCTATTTTCCTAAACATTTGTTTATTTTTTCTCGTAACAATACAATAGATTACCACGGTATAAACGATTAAAAGAAGCGCCCATACGAACGTAGTTACGTTTTAATTTTTAAATGCGGCTTAACTTTGTCTGAAAATGCTGCCGATATTAAGAAATGGACCGAATCTAAAGTTGAAAATTAGGTTCATATTGAGATTAATCGTGCGAAACATAAAATCTCGATATTTTTATCTCTTTCATCTTCTCTGAAACTATTTCCAACTTTGATAATTGTCCTTCTATTTTACCAAAAAGTTTTCAGTTCAATATGGCGTCGTCTAAAAATAAGTAAAGCTACGTTTAAATAATGGAGCGCGAGTTAAGTACTGACGACGCTTAAACAACATATAAATCTTCCGTGTAATGCCGAGCCCTAAATAACTAATTAATTAGGGCTTTAGACTGTTTTACTTCCATTCCAGGAAAGTCGCCTTACACTCATTTCTAGCAAAAAATACAAACTTAACGCGCACTTTATTCTGTAAAATAAATGAGCAATGCTAGTAACTTTAATCTTAATCATTCCAAAGCGATTCTAAAACTAATTCAAAAACTAAATCCGGTCTTTGATGACGTGTTGTTTTTTCTCCAGAGTTATTTTCAATTTCGCTGGTAAGTATTCGTTTTTACCCAACTGCATCTGCTAAATTTATAATTCGTTGTTCCGTCTTTAATGAGAATTTGTCGTCGTTATTATTATTATTTTGGTATTCCAAAATGTAAAATTTAAAACCTAAAAATGTGCTGGCTGTAGCGTTTTTGATGGGAACGTTTCGCCTTATTTCCTTACAAACGTTTTTCGCTATTTTTAGTATAAGTAAAAAACAATTTAGATTTTATTTATCTTTTATTTTAATGATATTACATATGCGTTTTTGCTTAAAGTTGGACTATAATTTGTAGTACTTCACTTTAAACACAAAAAAACGTAACTTTTGTGAGAAAGAAAATCAACTGTTTTGCAGATACGATAAAAACAGCGATAAGCGTTTGTAAGAAAAAAAGAAACGAAACGTTCCACTCATACTTGTTGCTTTATTAGTTAGGTACTACAAAATCGCACTCCGTATGCCACACTGACCAAAATCAATCACCTCAACGACCCTCCCTACTGCGTGGTATACGTGGGCTAGCTAATTGAAACTGCCGGTGATTCGCTCCGGGCTGCGGCCGGCCGCAACGGGTCGTTAGCCGTAACCAGCGCGCGATTCGCGCCCTGGAGCCAGGCCAACTACTATACCTATACCAACACAAAATATGGTGGTAAAATAAGCTTAATTTATAAATGAGTTTCACGTTCAAAATCTACTTAAAGCGTGTATAACTTTAAGGTAGCTTTTGCCTGTGACTCCGTCCGCGTAGAAGTCGTTTACCGCTATTCCCGCAGGAACTGTGTAATTTATAGGGATAAAATGTAGCCTACGACCCTCTAGTTATCTCTATGCATAAAATCACGTCAATCTGTTGCTTTGTTGCTGCGTGAAATAAGGACAAACCAACACGCACACTTTAGCATAAATAAGTAAATATTACTTAGGGGAACTGTTACTACGGTTACTGTTATTATACTCGTATGACGAATTAGACTTGTGTTCCGAATTTACATAATAAAAACAACTTTATTCTCGGAAAAAAATTTGCTATAATAGGTAATCTTTAAGTAATAGAAATGATGGCCATTTTTTTTTTCTTTGTCGATCAGGTAGATTATCAGAAAATATTGGACACGTATTTTTAATTTTTTCACATTATCAAAAAATTATGGAGATATAATTGAGCTGAAATGTCTCATGACGTCTCTTGGTACAATTTTGTACAAATTTTACAAAGAAGTGACGTCACGAGCCCCCACTTCCAAACTTTGACGCGCTTTATCATTGTCATTTGAAAAAAAAAATAGTATATGTTAATTTCGGTACTGACGGACTAAATAAAAGTTCGTTTTCTTTACCCAGTCATCATCCCTATAAATCACTTAAAAGGTGCCTGAAGCGCAAATGTATTTGGAATTACTTATTAAACCTCGGAAACATAATGTTTAGTCCTTTTTATTGTGAAATCAATTAAAATATAAAGTGAACACATATTACACATACATATTTTTTTCCGTAGGGGATAGGTAGTTCAAGATTACATTCTAAATTTAATAAGTAGGTACGTAACGTACGTAAAGTGTTACAAAAAACCCAAAATAAAAGAAAATATTTCACAAAGCCAAAAATTGTGCTAACCCTAATATTAGGGTTATCAGTATTGTTTACTTTGTTAAATATTTCTTTTCTTTAGTCTTTTGTAACACGTTGCATATGTGAAGTTATAATAATGAAAGCATTTTTCCATTTCAGGAACGTAGTTTTTAAATGTTTGCATCATAATCCTAATTTATTTTTCCATATCGGTGTTTTTTTTTGCACACTGGTCTATTAATACTCGTATACTTAAAAATGATTATTATTATGTTAATTTCGTTACTCACAAATCAAAACACACGCAGAACCTATAAACTATTATTTTTGTTAGAAGCTGGTACGACTATTTATTTTTATTACCTGATAAAACTGGGTAAAAAATCCTTGTCGCTAAAGCTATCACTACTACAGTGTTTTCAGTCCACGAAGTCCCGCCTCACTTCTTCACGTTTGCATTGACGCAACCGTCCAACGTCAATTTATTTGTATTTAACTAGCGAGGCGTGCTGCCGTGAATTGGAAAACACTATAGATTGCATAGTCAATGCAACAGTAGCTATCTGCATGTATGTACATTCAAGGTCATAAATATGTGTACACGTTTAGTACAATACCTTGTCACTTTAATCGCTGTGACATTCATATATGGAAGTTTAAACATAACATGAAATAGACAAGGTACTAAAATGTACACATATTTATGACCTTGACTGTACTAACAAGGAAATCCTTTGCACACTTTTAAGCGCAGCTCCTCTTTTCTCCATATAAATACAATACAAATCAGAGCAATGTTTATATACATTATAATGAAGCACATATAAGTACCTAAGTTTTAGTACGTTTTATCGCTAGAATCTCTCAAAAATGCTCTAAATTGACTATTAATAAGACCGCTGTCAAAAGAGACCTAGTGTATCTTCACCAGATCGTTGGTCCAACTTATAGGAGGCCTGCCAACATTCAAATACTTCTTCGAAAGTCTCTTCATCCGCATTTCATTTTAATCGAACGTTTAAGTCAAAGGTTTGGATCCGAATTCTAAGACTAAATGTGAATAACATTAACAACACAGTTGTCTACTCCAGTTCTACGCATAAATAAAGAACTTCGACTTTAAAGTAAAGAATTAACATTTTAAAATGATTCCTTTGTTTTTTGAGGTGTAAGAGCCCCTGTCACAAAATGCCACTCAAACTTTACTATGGAGTACGTGACTAAGGAGGTTCTGGTACGTGATTCTGTTTTAAAAATATTTGATTTATTTACTTTAGTTTTCTTATGTATGGTATTAAGATCACTTTATTTTTTGCATAAAAATGGGGTTACTTTGATTAATTTCCTAAAAAAAAAATCCTTTATCTCCTGTATTTATTCACATAATAAAAAGTATAAAATATTGTATTGGCGACTACTGATTTGGAGTAACTTAAATCAGTTAGGGGTGAACTACGATAATGGCTCAGGAGAAAAAAAAACATAACGTAGCTTAAAATCTCGATTCTTAAATTGCCCCTACTTTAATTTATCTGTGTTTATAATAGTAATTAGTACTTTTTAAATGGTTATATTATCCGTATTTTTTGTCCAATTTTTATTTTTATTTCACTTTTAAGATATTTTCATATTTTGTTAAGAAATGCGATGAAAAAACTTCATGCATATTCCTTATTGCCCTAGTCCCAAACTAAGCTCTAGGCTTTTACCTTGGGTACTAGGCAATTATAAATATACTTATGACTCGGAAACAAATACTTGCGCCCATCACGCAAATATTTTCCCATACCGGGATTCAAACCCGGGACCGTTAGCTTCGTGGGCAGGGTCACTACCAACTAGGCTAACCGAATTTGATAACATACATAAACTCAACAGCGATGGTTTATGGTGCGTGTATGACTATAGCACCTTACCACAAACTACACTCCCTTGTAATAGTTTAATTAATATTCGGAACGTCCCAATTGATTAATTATTAGGCATGACTTTTTAAGTTCCGAATTAGTAATTAATCTTGTGTTTATTTTGATTTGTTCTAACTTTACATGACCAAGCGTTTTGAAATCTTGCTTATGTAGGTATAATTATTTACGGTCAAAATTAAGAAAAAAAATTTTAATACACTTTTGGTTTACTTTAGAAATCTAAATAATTACTTTAAGACAAACAGTTAAATCTTTAATATTAATAAAGAAGTAAATTTTCATCCGACGAACAAAAATATACACAAATCCATCAACACCTGCCATAAATTATAAACCCACCTGAGTTCTTAAAAAACCATACATTTAATAGCGCACTTGACTTTGTGTATATAACCTTGAGTAAACCCAAACAGCACACATAATTGCCTGAACTTCCTCAAACATCTAAACATCTTCCAGTAGTTTTACGATATTAATATGGCGTGAGGATAGATTGAGAAGATACTTGAAATATACTAAACTTCGGGAGAATCTTGCTTGCACTAGCGGTTAAATTCTAACTACCTTATTTCAGAAACCAGCACTACCCTGTCTTATGGATTTTCATTGTTAACTCACCATCAGAGCCCTGTCATAGTGACGTTACATCAAAGAAAAAAAAATTGACTTTTTACCATTGTTTTCGCAACAAAGTTTTATGCTAAACACCTAAGATCCCTTTGGATCTCACCCGTATCACGGACTTTAGGTGCCTTTATATAATACGAGTACAATACAAAACAATAGTTAACACTTTATTGAACAAAACATACAGCAAGGACAGTAAATAAAACAAATAAGAGAAGTGTTACATAGTCAGTCAACAAGCGGTGTTATCGCTGAATAGCGATCTCTTCCAGACAACCTTACAAAGAAGAGACGATTAAAAATTAAACAATAATAATATAACAAATAATATAACATAATTTTCCGTAACAAGAAAATTATACATAATATGTATAATTATATAATTATATATTATATAATTGTAACAAAAATATTGTATTATTGATCGCTTACCGTGATAAATACGATAGGTACGTATTGCACATTGAAGAAAAACACGTCTCACTTGCATTTACGATTATTATTATTTCACAAACCCAATACGCAAGGTCATTGACTCTTCAACATTCATAAACGACTCCCTTGTTTCCTTTATCACTGCAAAATTTAATTAACAATCATAAAACGCGTTTAAAAGCCCCTTTAGCCTTCGTAAATAAACAAACGGAACGGCAGTAAATGTTAAAATAACAAGCAAATATGTAATTAGCGATGCTTCAGGTGACCTGGATACGCCGCTTGCCGTAATGACGCGGCGCGGTTCAGATATTTGCGTCACAATAATCACTCTGACATCGACGCAGTACACAGATTTGAAGGCTAATGCAGCGATCACACCACCATTTTCCTAACCCTAACGAGAGGAAGGGCGCAATACGTTGGAATGAGATGGAGATATCTCTATACGTATCTAACGTATTGCGGCGTCCCTCTCGTTAGGGTTACTAGGGCTATAAGTAGGGTTTGCAATTCGAATATTCGAATATTCATATTATTCGAATATCCGCCAAAAATAAAATCCGAATTCACCAATATTACTTATTCGAATAAATCGGATATTTTGAATAGTACAAAAATAGGATTTAAATAGTTAAATGCCTTTAGTAAAACGCTAGAATAGCTTTTCTTCATACCCACTGACATGACATGAGGCTTTAAAACTAATTTCCTGTTTATTATACTCCCTGGCAAAAAAAAACAGTGTAGATCCCTAAAACTTATAATCGAGCAAGCCAGTGACAAAACGGGGTCACTCGGTACCTAATTATTGTTAATTACAATAAATTGTGTTTTTCATATTATATTTAGGGTAATATCTGCATTTTTAAACATAATATCTTTGATGATATAACGTGAAATCATTATTTCGTTTTATTTCATAAAATATTCAAATTATCCGAAAAATCCGAATATTCGAATACTAGAAATCAAATTATTCATATTATTATTCGAATGTAAAAAGTGAACGGATATTGCAAACCCTAGCTATAAGGCATGCCGCCAACACAGAAGCAACTAGAGCCGTCGCTACCCGTCGGCGTGTGGTGTTACAACGATATATCTAAACTAAAATTAATAAACTATATTATATTATTTTATTATATGCCATTTATGGTTAAACATGTGATTCTTTATTTACTTTTTTGTAACCATGATTATACTCGTAAGCAAATAAATATTTTGAATTTGAATTTATTTTTATATCAGCTAAGAAAGTTTATTTCACCTAAAAAAATTAGTCGTTGAAGTCATGTAACGGGGTACAGAACATAATTCTGACACGTCATAATGCCGAATTAATTGAAACCCTAAATGTGTATGATTCCGAAAGTAATTTTTTGCTTGAAGATGTTATTTTTTAATATTGCTTATAGTTCTAAATTTTTAGCCATTTTATGGCAAGTTAACGATGCCATCAATAAAAAATAACTTCAACCATTGGCTTCGAAAAAATTGGTCAAACCATTAAAAATCAATCAACCAATCAATCTAATTGAAAAATATCAAAACGATAAGAAAAATAATCGGGATTTTGAAGTGCTCCCGTTGCAAAGATTAAGATTAAGTTATTGAACCATTTATGGTTACTGTCATACATCTGGTTCTGTTGCATGTAATACGGTTGACTCCTCCCGAGGATTTAGGGCACAATCGAAAGATCGGTCAGATATCCGACGTCAGGACGGTACGGTGGGACTCAGGTAGACAACAGTAAAAAGGTAAGTATTCGTGTTTGGGATAACGCAATATCGTATAGGTAATATAATCGTACTCTTGAGCAAAGGGTGATATGAAAATACATTATGATTTGACATTTTAGACTGAGTTTTTAAGCAGTTTCAAACATTTCAGCAAAGTTTGACGGCTGAGCCCAAAGTCTAAAATGGCCCCTCCAGAAGTAAGCGTAAGTACTTAATTATTTTCACGACTGATGCAAAATAAAAAAATCGTTATTTGAAGTCGGTTAAGATAGGTATTATGTCTACCTACTAATATTATAAATGCGAAACTTTGTTTGTTGTTTCGTCATTCATTGATCCAGTAAAGAATGGCTGATGTGATTTTTTTTAGGAGAGACAACTGGAAAGCTACGGAATAACATGAGGTACAATTTACTCCAAGAGAGAATAGCGATATAGGTACGCCTTTTACGCGGACGGAGCCGCGGGCAAATGCTAGAAGATCATCAACACGTAATCGAGGAGATAATATTAATATTTTGCCTTATTTTTGCGAAGTCTGCGTCTTTTTTTTTTACTATCCGGTTTGAAATTAATTTCCACGAGAATCTTAGATTGTACCTATTTGTTTTAATGTTCATTATCGTAAGATTTCAAACATCTGCTCCTAGTGCTCCTTAACTATTACAGCTACATATATATAGGATGTAACGGACGAACTATCGAACTTGCTGATAGATTACTTTCAATGTTACGTTTCCGAGAAAAAAACTATAATTAAGTCAAAAAGGATTTTTATCGGTTTTACCAAACACGTCAATTATTTATAAACAATCCAATTCAGATATTACGCTCGATTTCCGCAGCGCTCAACTCGTAGCCGTAAGCGCACATTATAATCCAGTTTCATAAACAGCGTGTCAAGCGCGCATCAATCGATGGCGCTTACGTTAACGCACATGTTTACGTTCGCGCGAGCAGACGGCCTGTGATTCAGACGGAATGTTTGTGGACGACTGCATAGGTACATACTACAACTTTGATGTTGCCCCGGTTTAATTAACAATTTGATTAAGCTAAACAATGCCTGGCGTTTACAATATTACTATTGGATTTACCTATGTAAATCCACCGGTATATAACACGTATCAGATAACATAAAGTCACTTTACGTTCTGGAGTTGGAATGCGGAGAGACAACAGAAATGACCCGGGTGATTTTCAGAACTATTATTTACAGACTTAATATTATTAACTGCCTTTGCATATAAAAATATAATAGAAATCGACGATGTTTCAGAGAAATGAACTGAAAATAACCCTTCAAAGTGATGCCAAAGCGTTTCGCAATCATGGACCGGTGTTCTTTACGTATATCACTTGTCAATACATGTCCCCCCTGGGGAGCTAGCCAAGATGCACTACGCTAACTTAGCGTTTTTCTAAATCAAAGAAAATGTATAGGACTAACGTATGCTAACGATCAGCCGCTTATGTCAATTCCATACATTCAATCAGTTTTCTAAAATCGTTAAAGTCATCTTAGTGCATCTTGGCTAGGCCTCCTGTTACGTAAAGTCATTTAACACTCGATTTTAATATATATAATTATTATTTTAATCAGTAAACACAATAACAGCCTCACTCAGAGACGTCAATTAATTTTTAAGTTTGATTAAAGTTGCTTCTTATTCTATTGCTATAGCAAAGAAAGTGACAGCAGCCACTTTAATCAAATTTAAAGGTTAATTGACGTCTCTGAGTGCGGCCGTTGATTCAGAACAGATTAATCAAGATATTTATCTCACAATACCGTTAATGCCTCACTTGACACTCGGTTACATGAAACCGCAAGCCGCCTGAAATTAACCGGTTAACCGATCACCCACGGCACAGAAGCGGGAGACCACCCACTTCCCAACGAGACGTACAGTAGTCCATCTGTAGTATGTTACCCGACTGCTGAAGAAGGGGTGGAATTATTTAACCTGTACACAGGGTGTTTTTTTAATTCGTCTACAAAATTTTGGGGCTTAAATCAGTAAGTCATACTGACCAACTTTCACTATGGGACCAACCCCGAAATCGCGAAAAAAAATTTGACGCTCCCATACAAAACATCGTCAGCTGACTAGCCAAAATGTATGGGATGGTCAATTTTTTTTTCGCGATTTCGGGGTTGGTCCCATAGTGAAAGTTGATCAGTATGACTTACTGATTTAACCCCCAAAATTTTGTAGACGAATAAAAAAACACCCAGTATAATGTATGTGGGTAGGACGTATACGTGTGGTTCTATGTTTCCCCGTAAAGGCTGAACAGATAGCCCGATTTTGACAAACGAGGGGTCGTGGGAGTGGTCGAGGATTGTGAAGTGACGGCTTTCCATACAAACGGCAATAACGTTTCCCACCCCCTAAATGTTAACCGATTTCGACCAATTTTTGATACGGTGTCAGTCGGAACAAAAACTATGTCCGTACGTTTCGTTTTTTTCAATATTATTAATACATTTCGTTTTATTCCCGTTTTATTGTTTTCATACAAAAGTAATTTCGGCCATCATATCTTTATAACTAATCAATATTTTAAAAAACGAAACGTACGGACATAGGTTTTGTTCCGACTGACCACAGTTTAAAAATTGGTCGAATTCGGTTAACGTTTAAGGGGTGGAAAACGTTATCGCCGTTTGTATGAAAAGGCTATATTTTGCAGTAGGTTCACAGTCCTCTTAATTCATATTAGCATAGCAGGTGACACTGGGTACTCAAATTAAAAAGTACCTACGTACTGCTAATAAAAAGGCGGGTTTACGAAAATATACATGGCTATTTATATATGGCCATAATATATAGGTAAATACGTCAATATCAAAAAAATGCAGTTGGGTCAAAGTTTGCCTTTCGTTTTTGTTGCTCTATTTCATTGTTAGCAGTATACAATTTCATCACAAAAATATATAAACAGAAGCTTTGCGCAATACATCTTTCTTCTTAAATATATCCGCATCGTTCGTGTTCTCTAGTTTATCTACTCGGAATTCCGCGCGTTAGGGCCTGCGCAAACCGGCGGAGCGCAGCGCAGATCACGTTAAATTTATCAATGTATATTCTTTTCTATTTTCATTACAATAAGGTATAAATTTAGAGCCGCAGCCGCAGAGTAAAAATCCCCCGTGATGCTCCGAGGTCGCTCTCAGAGCATTCAAATTTATACCTTATTGTAATTAAAATAGGAAAGAATATACATTGATAAATTTAAAGTGATCTGCGCTGCGCTCCGCCGGTTTGCGCAGACCCTTACACGTGTGATTTGAAACACGAGTAGAACTGACTCAACTGACACGTGCAAGACTAAGCACTTTATACCTTTAAATGCTAAAACTCTGCCTTTATGCCCTATCTTTGTTAGAAATTTATTTAAAGAAAAATAATGAAAAATAAATTTTATTTATTAAAAAAAGACTTTGACGTGGTGATACTGTGTTATTAAACAGCAGTTTTTAGATAAAAATTGGATCATTGCATATTTAAGAGATAAACTTGTAGGTAACCACTAAGGGCTGTTTAAGTTAATATTAATAAACTTATCTTGAATAAGACGCTTTTTTCAAGACACGTCCTTAAAAACGTCATATCATAAAAAATCTGTCACTTCTGAGCTTCTTGAGACGCGCATCTCAGTCAAGACATATTATTCGAATACAGTTTAGATTTTACAACTCCCAGAAGTTGACGGTACCCACCCTGTGCTTCTCCCGGTTAGCGGAGTACAGCACCCAGCCCACGTACACGAACATGATGAGCGCCGGCACCACCAGGCTGGCCACCACTGGGATGCGGCGCACCCACGCGTGGTATATCGCCAGGAGGAGCAGGCAGATGCCCACGAGGATCGCGATGTAACGGCCGGTGCGGCGACGCTCTTCCTGCAAGGGTTGAAGAGAGAACTATCGTCATCACCATTCAATTAAGACTTGCGTATTTATTAAAAGAGTAGTTATGGCAAAAAGTAACATGAAAGGGTTTTCGAAACTAACACAACACGTAATCAGGGTTTATATTTCAATTAGTTTAGCATCTCGCTCTATTTTGTATTAATTATACTTATTAACGTTATGGTGGCTCTTATTCACCAGATTACGATGTAGATTCTAGAAAGCCAAAAACCAAATTGGAACAGAGGCCCTGAGCTGTGGAATTCCGTGAGATATCGTGTGCGAGGAGTCCATATAAAAAGAATAAAAACTGCAGCCCTCGGTCCATGGCGCTATTTTGTGGCTACCGTAAGCAATGACTTGTTAATTTAAACTTTATTCACAAGACACAATGTAGGTATATATAAATGGGGAACTCAATAATTTTAAGATTACGTAAAATCACCCGTAAAGATAAAGAAATAAAGATGTTTATTCAGTAAATACCCAAAACTACCTCTTTCCCAAACAAAAAACGTTAAATTTTATTAATAAGGTACTAATTAAAATCGACTGAAGGTGACGATTGAGATAGAGAAGCTTCAAACGTAACATTACCCGGAAGTGACGTGTTCGTTAGCGAATAACGAAACAATAAATATTTACTTTAATGTACATTCACGTGTTTTTCCCAGAGACCAAATGAGGCAAATACAAATGTAAATTAAATATTTTATTTTTACATTACCGTGAAAATACATGCCATGATCATTACACGACGCAAGCTTCACAATTAAAACCTTTTAATAACAGAACGTTTGCACTCATTAGTGCTGTGGATCCACGAGGAGACGAATGCACAGACCACTTTTAACTCCGCACTGTATTCCATTTGTTCTGTCAATAAATACCGTAGTGTAAACGCAAACGCGAACCGTTATAGACTGCGCAAAAACGCGTAGGTTTAAGTTAAATTTATTTTTGATAAAATGTTTCGAACTGACTACTTGTATTTTTTGTATAAGTACGTTTTTGAAAATAATAAAAAAAAAATATCAAAAGTATAATCAAATAGGTAAGTATATGATTGAAAAATGTTTAAGTAAACGGAGGCCGGTTCTCACGTCATCCGTGATTTGATATCTAATTTACTTGGCCCATATGTTAGACGTACACAAAGTATTTCGGAGCCATTGTCATATGCAATAGCTTAATAACTTAAACATTGAACTCTTTATTATGATAATGTTATTCTAATACTTCGAATACCTACTACAAATTAAGCCAAGTAAATTAGATATAAAACCGCGAACGTCAAACTGTAAAGCAAATATCAAGTCAATAAACAGACATTATGTTACTATTGTCGTTTTATTTTTGTGGCTCGATAAATTAATAATTTACAATTTAATTACTTAATATTTTATTCCCCAAACTGGCATAATTGCCATAATCGTCACGCTTGGCAGGCGGGTTGGCGATCGCAATTGAATAATTATATATTTTTTTTATTATTATAAATAACATCATTACAACTTAAATATTAAAAACTAAACTAAAATAAAGGCAAAATAAAATTATTAAAGCAAAAAAAATATCAAAATTACTTATGCATTTCATGTTAAATTCATGTCCGAATGATCAGATTACAGCAAGTGCACAAAACGTTATTTACTTATTAATACACGGACGTATTTCAAACTCGTGGTCTGTATTATTGGTTAAAATAACTAAGGGGGCGCCGGTGGCTGCAGGCGGGTCAAGTTATTCAAATATTTGCCAATTACTCCCCCATAAATAAATATCGTTTCGTTCCACTACCATTAGTGAATGTCAAACTAAAAGCTTATTGAGAAGCTTTACAGTGGAACAAAATGGAATTAACATGAATCATATTATAGGTACATAGTTAATACAACTATGAGAAAGAGGTCAATCGTCGAACCCTACTCGGCTGGGTAGAGCGTTCGGTAAGCTACGCACTACATCTTCTCGTTCCAAATACCACAATGCCTCAAGACAAAAGTCTTTGATCAGTGTGTGTAATGACATATGGATCTGAGACATGGTCGCTTACAATGAGTCTCATTCAGGCTCAAGGTCACTCAAAAGGCGATGGAAAGAGCTATGCTGGGTGTCTCTTTGCGAGATCGAATCAGGAATGAGGAGATCCGCAGGAGAACTAAAGTAACTGATATATTTAGCTCACCGAATAGCAAACCTTAGGTAAGTGGCAGTGGGCGGGGCACATTGGTAATTTCCGCTTATTAACTACTTCAGGAAAATAATTTAATAGTAATCAATAAAATAAAAAAAATTAAGGAATAATCTCACATATTTGCCCTAGCCACAAAATAAGCTCTAGAACTAAAGCTAAGCTGAGTTGTTTCCTGAAGCCAAGTCGGCAAGCTTGTACTAATAGGTACTAGGTACACTACGACGATTTATACTTATATGTATAGAGAGAAACAAACGTAAATAGGTACATAGAAAACATACAAGACTCAGGAACAAAATACTCGCGCTTATCACAGAAATATTTGCCCACGCTGGGAATCAAACCCGAGACCTCTACCTACTAACCAGCTAACTGGGCGATCCGCGTTGTCGATTTGAACATTATCTTTATGAGCAATTTCTAAGGGTTTCCGATCTCAACTACTTAAATATTTAATGCAAATACTATTTAGTAATTGAAAGAAAATTAAAAAAAAAAAGAATACATTCCCCTAGAAACAAAAAAGCATACGAACAGTCTCTTTAATATCTACGGCCTGGCAAATGCGATTACACCCTCCGCCTCGGCTCATAAAATTTCACTTAGCGCCCGCAAACTGCGAAGTACCTCTTATTATTTTAGCTAAGCCCAATCAGGCTTTACTTAACGCTGTTATTTCTGTGGATTCTATTGTGACATTATTATTATCCTTCAGAGCTGGTCTCCTGAGCCTTCCGTCAATAAGCTACATGATTCAATCAGCGCTAGAGGCGAGGTGGTTAAAATACGCCGAATATTCACTATTTACTGCTGCCGTACCATAGTGTTCAAATTCCTAATTCCAGGCACCGAAAGAGTATATTAACTACTTTCACTGCGGAACTTAGCAAGTTTTGACAGTTCACAATTACCGCCTCTGATCCTTTTGTTGAAGCTAATGGTTAACGATGAGATTTAGGATTTATGCCGTGCGCCGTTTTAAGCAACGAATAACTTCTGTTGCTTGTGCTTTATAAACTTAACTAGCTTTTGCTCGTGACTCTGTCCACGTAGAAGTCGTCTGTCGTGTATTCCACGGGAACTATCAAATTTTCCGGGATAATAACTATCCTATGTTCTTCCCCGGGACTCAAACTATCTTCATACTAAATTTCATCTAAATCGGTTCAGTGGTGTAAGCGTGAAGAGGTAATAGACTGAGTACATAATAAATATTAAATATAAGGGGACAATCTCACACAAATTGACCTAGTCCCAAACTAAGCTCTAGGTTTGTTGTATGGGTACTAAACAACGATAAACACACTTATATATGTAGATATACTTACCACAAATATTTACCCATACCCATTCGAACCCAGGACCGTTAGCTTCGTAGGCAAGGTCACTACCAAATAGGCTAACCGCGTCGTCATGAATGAATAATATTAGCTAGTAAACCACATTGATACAGACTAGAACCGCGGGCCAGAGCCTAGGTAGGTATTTTCTATCGCGACAAAAGTCAAAAACAAATTCTTCGTATTTGATTCTCAGCTCGACGGCTACTCGTATCTATCGTAACTTAGGTCCGTATACCCGTAAATATTACGCAAAGCTACCAAATCAAATTGTGATTGCCGTCGAAATCGTCGTCGATGTAATTCTCAAGAGAATATTACCCTAGTTTATCAACGGACTTCTTTATTTTGTTGCGGCAGTCTATAATATATAGGAGGTAGGCGTATCAGATTCATATGCGCATACTGTCTTTTTACTTTACGGCAGAGTTAAGGGTGGTAGGTATATCACGAATGAAAAATCAACGGTATCTTATTGATTTCAGCTAGGAGAAATAATAAAGGGTTAATTTTATAAAATAAGTGCTTTGTAATTACACGGTTATAATGGAAGATTTTTTTCTTATAAGAAAGTTTAACATACCTACAAATGTATAATTTTCTCATTTCAGGCGAATATTTATAAATTCTATAGGTCGAAATTTACGTACACGCGATTCGAACTTTTTAAAATAAAACAATAACGATGAGGTAACTTCTATGAATTATGAATATACCTTGATAGTCGACGGGTGTTTTTTAACCTTCACTCTCGCCGGCTGTCTTACGTCGTTGTTCAACTTTAAGTTCATCGTGATGCGTCTATAATCCATAACAAATCATCAGTTCCATTAACATTATCCTGTTCCTTTATTGTACCTATCCAAAAACAAATAAATTCACGCACTAGTTATTAAATACAAATTTTCTTTCGCGCGCGCTTATAAAAGACTAAACACTGTAGTTCAGATGCGTGTGCGCGTATCCCCTGAAACGGGCGCTGTCAAACTGCAAAAGCAGACAGCGGGCAGAACGAGCGCTCCTGCATAATTCCACGCTCGTTCGGTTGGGGCCGTTAAAATCGCGTAAACCTGCGCCGTCAATCTCCACGGCTAAAGACCAAGACAATGCCGCTGTTAATCACGGTACAGTAAATATCGAGACCTGAAACTAACCAGAGCTTAGTTTTACCGCCCGCCAGACGATAACCAAACCACCGAAACGTTCTTTCAAGTTCCTTCCTGGAAATAGTTTACCTACTTATTTCGCTTAATGTGCCGTCACTATATTAAACCGCATCATCCCTAGACTCTTATAAACCTTTGGACTTTACAAAGAACGTGATAGTTATTGTGATTAAATGAAAATTATATAATGCATTAAAACTGCTAAGTAATGGGCACGGCTAAAGAGAGCACGGCACAAAAGATACATAAAATAATAACCATACAACTGAAACACGCTTACATTCTCGTTAAAGGGAAGGTAAAAAAAACACACATAAACTGCGCTTTAATAGGGTAAAGGGTAAACTGAAGGCAATATTAGGCTGACTAGAAACTGAAATATTAGCCATTACGTTCGTCGTTTCGGACTTTTTTCAAATTTTTCCTCAAATTAAATAATATTAAGGGAGACAGGCGTATCGCTGTGTTTCGCCCCATTCTGTAATGAAATTCCCCGGCCGTCGTTAAAGTCAATGACTTGAAAGTGAAACACGCCCGTTAAACAGCAAAGCTCTTTGGAAAGTTTTCCATTAGTTATCTATTGTCCCGAGCGAGTTGACTTGCTGCTTGCCTGCGGGCGAGGGATTCTGCACTGGCACTACTTTTTTGTTATTTATGCGCATTTTATTTTTATGTATACTCTGTATTTATTTACGTTTATTTAGGTACGTTACTATCCTGAATCCTCAGGAACCACATCCCGTGTTACCTATGGATCTCAATATCGACGGTCTCTCCTGTTGAATCACATTTTTTCCCAGGAGCGTCTCGATAAAGAGGTTTATTTACTGCTATTGTACCCTGGGGAGAATTCATGATAGCATTATTCCTAGCTCGGGAAAACGTTTATTTACGTAATAGAGTCGGTCGTGCCTTCCATCTGGATGACAAGGTATAAATTCTGATTTATGTTGAACGCGGGACAGAAATAAATATGTTTCTTCAAAAAACTGTACTTATCAGCAAGTTTCGGAACAACTTAGCTCTTATTGTTTTAATCAAGAAATACTCCTCGGTAGAATACTTTGCTCCAACATTTATTTGCAGCTAGCTTTTGCCTGCGACTCCATCCGTAGAAAAACATGAAGTCTTAGCCTTCGGCTTCGGGGTTATTAAACTGATGTTTCTAATTAATTCTTGGCCGTCATTAATACACAATATAATTAATTACTACTTTAATGTAGTTTTAAAAACCCCCAATTTTTAATAGATATGTATACCTACCCAAATTTTTAATATTTGTTTAGTAATCTAAAAATTCTCTCACATCTGAAAATTTCTGTAACTATATAAATGTCTGTGTGTGAGTAAACATTTGTATACACATTGTGGATAAGCAATAAAGAATTGAGTATTGGGAACATCTCACTCAAAAGCGACCTTGGCTATTCCAGGCACATCTAGGCGCATTATCAATTCTTACCTACTCTATATACCTACACTAAGTAAACCCCGGGATCCATGGTTTAATGACTGTGACTTGAATCGCTGACTTGATACGTGGACGAAGTCGCGGGCAAAAACTAGTTTTATATAAATTGCTCTATAACTAATTATACTACTCGCGAATCTAGTTGTAAGTTCTCTCAAAACTCTGCAGTTGGGCCCTTAAGTTTCGCAACTTTACGATTTCAACACCTCGATGGTTTGCAACGAGAAGCCAAGTTAGTGTAAATTTGGTATAATGTTCTTATAAAATAATTATGCATAGCTATTTTGGCACTTTGAAATTAATACTGAGGTCACGCCAGTCTTACAAATTGCTACATTCATAGTATAGGAAGTTATATATAAGTTAGTATATTAAGTAGGTAAAAACCATAACTCAAGCGCTTTGTAATCTATTAGGTACACCAAAATCCGTTATTCTTGGAAAATACGAGTATATAGGTAGGTACATAGGAAGAGTTTAAGATTCACCTCACATTGAGACACTGCCCCGTAACACGAGACTATTATAGCTCTTGTTACTATGCTTACAAACTACAGGTAACATAATGTACAATGTAGCGGCCCAAGTCTTGCCCATGTCGGGCTTCGCAGACAATGTAACATTACATTAACATAACAAAACCCATCTCACTGGCTATCTGATGTCGGTGGTTAACTGTTCCGCCGTTACGATTCAAAATACGTAGTAGTCAGTTATAGTTACGAACAACATTAAACTCCAGCTGCATTGTACAACTCCATTTCAAGCGCATCTTTTAGTTTTCAAATGAAGTGGTCCTTCGAGCCGAATATAGCTCTCCGTGCCATGTCGGCGTTATGTAGGTATGTGTGTAAACTCTTTATTGTACAAAAAGTACAAAGGCAAACTTATCCCTAAATGGGATGTCTTCATTCCGAATACAGCTATATAAACAAACTAATCTAATAAATATAAAAATTTACACAATATTGATCAATATTTAATCAATTTTCTGATACGACCGCCCTCTTCGAAGTTTCCCGCCTTTATTCCCAAATGATTTATCATCAAACGTGCTACTTAATGACGTCATTGAAACAGTTGAACACCCCCAAGGCGCTCCAAGTAAATGATAAACGGAGTCCGCTAGGTATCGAATATGGAAATATCTCAATTTATTATAGGATAGGTCATTAAATATTCTATTAGGTAAACAAAATTTAGGGATAATTCGAGCTATTGGGACAATAAAGGGGGCTTTATGGCCGGTTGATGGTGTATTTAGCATATTTTATTTGATTAGGATAAAATAGGCAAAAAAATATGTCATCAAAATATTAAAAAGTAATTAAAGTAAGTAGTATTAAGTATTAAAGTAATTCGATGCTAATTTACTTTTCCATTGCGATACAAAGAATGAAACAACCCTTAAATGTGGCTCCACTCAATATTTTAAACCTAAATAGACAGTTTTTCTGGATTAGTTTTTATTTTTTTTTAATGTCAGAACTCAGTGGCTTCAAATATATGCTATAAATAGCATCCGGAGTTTACGACACCGGATAACCCGGATTAAGTGTAAACCTAGCTAGATTTTACCAAACGGGACCATTACTAAGCCTACGCTGTCCGTCCATTCGTCCGTCCGTTCTTCCTAACTTCAAGAGCATCTTTTCAACTGTTCAAGGTAGGCGGTTTTTTATTTAGAAATAATAATTAATTACATACTTATTATTTAAAAAAAAAACCCGCTATCCGTGAGTGTATCTAACACATTATGTTATAAAATAAAACGACAGATTTAATAACAAAATAATGAAAAAATCTGAAAATTATATAATACCACACAAAAGCAACAAATAATAAAAATAATAAAAACTAGCCAAGCGCGAGTCGGGCTTGCGCTAACGGCAACAAACTTTATTCAATTTGGTAAATACATAACATACAAATTGAAATATAACATATCGTGTGGCGGTACGGAACCCTCGGTGCGCGAGTCCGGCTCGCACTTGACCGATTGTTCACACTTTCTAATCTGTGGCACAAAGACGTTTAAATTGATAAAGCTTCGGTGATTTGTGGAATAATTTTAATTTTAATAAATAGTTAAGTAGGTAAATGCTTTCTAGTTATAGTTATAATACTCGTAGTTAAGTAAGTACGCATAGTACTTATCTAACTCGATTATTTAGGCCCCAGCAACGAAAGTATGCTAAAATCCACGGAAAAACTCGGGGGGAAACGTTTGTACGGCCCGCTGGGTAATTCTTCGAGCGTTTCAACCGCCGTCATTACCGTGACCGCATTAACGTCGAAATTCCTGTAGCTTTAATTGGATGTTATTTTCGGTTATCTTGTAGAGTGCCCTGACTTCTACAAAATTTAACTGAAAATGCTTCTTAAAGCTACAAGAATTTCGACATCATTGCGGTCACGGTAATGACGGCGCGGTTGAAACGATCGAAGAATTACCCCGCTGCCCGTATTTCATGAAAAGGAATATGTTTAAATTATGAAAACGATCTAGCTCAGGTACGGTTTTGTAGTGTTTTATTTTAACGAGTCATAAAAGTGTCGGGCGTACAATGTTACGGAATACTTTTATGACGTATTTTGCGAAAGATACTTTTACGATAGTACGAACATTTCTGACCCGAATAAGCTGAATTATGATGTTAAAATGCGCAATAAATTGCAAGTTTGTGCTAGATTTAACGCCAACATTATAAGTCGATTGCTAAGGCTCAGAATATCTTCAGAGTTTGCATTTCAACAATAGGTAAGTAAACGAGACGCGTCCACATGAGTAAGCACAAAATTAAATGGCTAGAAAATCAATTTGTAGCCATTTCATGCATTGAAAACTTTTCAAGCGCGGAATTTTTCAATTAAAATCGTTATAAATAATTAACGTCCGAAAAAATCAAGTTATGGGATCATAATTTTCCGCAGACACGCCATTTATTACGTAATAAACCAAATTATTTATGGCCCCTTTACCTGACAAGATTGCAACGATACAAAGTAGCCATACGGTCTGAGAGCGGGAGTGTGGTCGTTAACAACCGCATTAAGACGTTCGAGGGGGTTATTCCGTCATGCAACAAAGGCCAGCTCGCTAGATCGAACTTTTTTATGGCAAGAAAGCGAAGAGCACTCATGTCATCTGATGATAAGTGGCTTAGGATATACATTTGTAATTCCATAACATAACCTAACCGAGTCAAGAAACCCCCGACAACAACCAGGATCCCTATTTTCAGAGCTCATAACTCTTAAATGGCTTATCGGATTTTCATCAAACCAAGCTGAGAACACTCTCGATTAAGTCACCTTTCTAACAAAATAAATCAAAATCAGTTCATCCGTTTAGGAGCTACGATGCCAGACAGATACATAAATACATAGATACACACGTTAAAATAGACTGCAATTTTGAGAGTAATCCCAAACCTGCAAATGCGTTGTCAATCCTGAGGGGTAATGGAAATCCTTTAGGTAATGCTAGTCATTTCACCGGAACACAACAATTCGAAGTCTGCTGATTGACGGCCGGTTAAAGGTTTGGTGGGACCTTGTGCGTGGTCCGTCCGGTAAACCACCTCTTATTTAAATTGTCCTGTTCGCGCGGTGTACCGTCTCTGTGACCTCCATCTGATCATTCGGTTTCGTCGATGAAACCAGCGACTAAATGAATATGCAGGCAGTTAAATGTCATTTACACATATTGACTGACGACGTTTTGTTGGTTAATGATTCGTCCGACGATGTGAAAGGCGAAATGTTTAACAGAATCACATAGCTGCGATTACCTGTGCGAAGGTTAGTCAGAATTGTCGCAGATATCTTTAGGCTAGTTTGAGTTTGATTCGAGCTCGATCGCCTATGCTGCATTACAGAATAACACCTCAAACCACAAAATCTCACTTTATGATGCGAGGGAGGTGCTCTTTTTACCCGACTACGGCGAAGCAAAAAGGAGGGTTATGATTTTGACCGGTAGGTATGTATGTATGTTCATTATCATTGTTAACGCATCTCGTATGGAATGTTCTGAAAACTTTGCTCTAGTTAGGGTTCCGTACCTCAAATGAAAAAAAACGGAACCCTTATAGGATCACTTTGTTTTCCGTCTGTCTGTCTGTCCGTCTATCTGTCTGTCTGTCTGTGTGTCTGTCAAAACCCTTTTTCTCAGGAACGCGAGAAGGTATCAAGTTGAAATTCATATCGTATACTTAAGTCTGCAATCCCTTGGATCAGTGAAAAAATCAAACATCTAAGTCACCGCAATCAAAGATACGGCCGTTTATGACGCATATTGAAGGGAATCTCAAGGGAATCAAAACCTATAGCGTACTTCCCGTTGACTTAGAATCATGAAATTTGGCAAGAAGCAATGTCTTATAAATAGCACAAGAAGGGAAAAATCCGAAAACCGTTAATTTGTAGTTACATCACATAAAAAAAAAACCAGTATAAACTGATACTCACAAAGTACGAAAGTGCATACTTATTGCGTGTCAGTTTATACTGGAAATTGTTGTTTGTATTCCCGTGATTTACGAACTATTTACATGCCTACAAGTTTGTGCGGAACCCTCGGTGCGCGAGTCCGACTCGCACTTGACCGGCTTTTTTTTTAAACAGGGGTACAAATCTTTTGGTGTAAAATGGGGGTTTTAATTAACGTTAGAATTGCATAATAGGTGTATATAGTTATCTACATATATACATATTAAGAACTGACGAATAGATTTTGTTTTATTGATAGAACCATTTAGGTAATAGTATCTAAGTACACTTACTGCCGCACTCAGAGACGTCAATTGATTTTTACGTTTCATTAAAGTTGCTGCGTTTGCTATAGCAAAGAAAGTGCCAGCACTTAAATGTGCTAGGTACTTAAATGAAACTTAAAACTTAATTGTGCTCTGAGTGCGGCCGTAAGGACCATGAAATCTCACAACTGAAATGCATGAATGCTGCCCCTGCTCTCCATTTTTTTCGACATGTTTCATAATATTACTTATATTTTTTTGTAGAAAAAATTATCTTTACGATGTGGCTTAGGTACGTCTGTATAAAAATTAGACGATTGAGTAGGCTAATATTAAAAATTATTTTATAAATGTGTCCTACTGTACCTACCCTAACTTTTCTAACGACACAACCAAGTTAGAGCAACTGTGTAGTTGAGACAATAGGTACTGTAATGGACAACATAACACGGCGAAGATACTTAATTACTACTATAATATTTTATCTTACTCGTAACATATGTTGTTCGCCATACAACATGAAAATATATATTATCTTTGCCGTGTATGATGATTCATAAGTTTTATAATGGCGAGCGATATTCTGAAATATGCTTTAAGATAATATATATTTTATATTATCTTCACCGTGAGTGACACGCTTAAAGTCGCGTCTAGTTTGGCGAAGTAAGCAATAGTTGATGATGAGCTTCAAAGTTCAAACGTACCTTGGAATCAATGGTATTTCAACAGTTGGGAACTAAATCAATAAGCTCTTAGAGAATTCTGTTGTTGATTCCAGCATTGTCTTAGCCATTCTCTAAGCAGGTTAGGTACCTACTCCCATCTGTTACCACCCGCACACTTTTGCTGGCTTATTATCAGTGATCGGAATAGGTAGAGTATATTTACCTAAACTTGACGCTTGTTCATTCATGCGTGAGTGAGATGGGAACACATTATTGAATGAACATGCATCAAGTTTAGGTAAATATACTCTACCTGTTCCGATCACTGCTTATTATTGATGAATAAAGTTCAAAGTGGCAACAAAAGTAGGTACGCTCTAAGCGGCTGTCGCAATATTCTATGATGTGACGTACTCATTCATTACTCATATTATCGAGCTTACAATTAAAGCAAGTCGATTAACTCGAGGTCTATACATTAATACAACTTTAGACGAACCAGTTTGCCAACTCAAAATGCATAAAATTTGCCACCCACCGCGTGGGTAGAGCTGAGTGAGAGAGACACATGTTCGTAACGAGATTTAAAAAAGTTTACGGCTTAGGAGGCCCAACTATATATAAATAACTAATTTCATATTTATCATAACAAAATTTCATCTGACAAATCCGATAGTATGTAGGTAATAGATGTAATAGACATATTCAGGTCATAATGTCAAGTTTAGTTGTTGAGCCACTATGATACCCTGTCGCAGAAAGCCAATGACATTATTTCCTCGTGATTTGTGATGCTGTCGTTGTGACAAGGTTCTATAGTAGCTCAACCTCAGAGCTCAACAATTAAAGTTGATGACTGTACTTAGAGCTGGTTGTAAGTGGAAATAAAAATCATTAAAATATTACTCTTTTTATTTACATTTTCATTCATTATGCAAAATATCAAAAGCTAAGCAACAATGTACTGGTAACATTAAAGCACATTTCACTGGTTGACCGACGCTCGGCGGTATAAATATAAATCTCTCTAACTGCGGGCCCTAGCCCCAACCTACATAATTAAGGTACGTTTTGCTTCATAATTAGGCACGTAAATGTATCTCCTTTAGCATAAACCAAACATAAATGTCACTTAGAAGCCATTAAGCTAATTTGCCGAGTTTTACTTTTTATATACCTACCTAATTATTACTTAACTCTGTAAACTCTGAGTGGAATGTTTCGTTCAAACTCAAATACAGTTTTGTTCAATACAAAATACATAACAGAAACTTAACTTAAAACATCACAAATGACCGTTTTTGGAGATTCAAAAAAGATGAAGAAAACTCTTCTTAATCAGGAGGATCAATATTTTATTAATGTATCGTAACGATATCAAAAACATGGTTGCAATCACTATTTGGGTAAATAAAGTAAGTCAAAGTTAGATTGTTTCTAAAAAGTAAAAACTTTCGAAATGGCAACATTATCAAAGCTCAAACAACAAACTTTCTGGTAGTTGTAAGCCGTGTACTTTAGACGTCACAATATTCTGAATTATGTGTTAAAAAAATCATCAATTAACAGTTTAAAACAATATTAACAAACAACCAAACATGCAAAAACGCGAAGTTTAATTAAAGCTTATAAAGTTAAATTGGATATAAAAAAAATTGAATTTGAAATTGAAACTGCACAGCACTCACCTCAATGTCAATAAAATTTTACAGCCGTTTATCAGGCTACATAAAAAAATAAGTTAAAAATATTTATATTTTTTTAAATATCTGAGTTTGTTAGTTACATGTAATACTTATGCAATAAAATAATATGAACGTGTATGAATATGAACATCACAGGTGTTATCTCAAAACTGTCTCGTTATTAATTCAAACGTAATAATTAAAATATTATGTACATACATTTTTCAACTAGAACAAATTGCATACTACAAGTTTGTGTAGTTATATAACGTTGATAAATACGAGTACTAGGTAGAAAAATAAGTCATTAAATTATCAGAAGCAGCGCCACTATATCATTCATAATACTGAAACTATACTGACATGTTAATATGCCGGCACGTTAAGTAGAAGCAACATGGCCGCCTAGCAGTCGATTTCTCGGTGTCAACCGAGGTGCGGGGGGGAAGCGCAGGTTCTAGTTACGTGCCGGGGATCATACATCTTGTATTAGGAGTGATGTTGTTGCCGACTCTAGACTCTTTAAATCACCACGCTAAAAACAATGAATAGTGTCAACTTCCATCAAGAAATCCAAGCGCTCAATAATTCACTGGTCATCATTTGTATAATATAATTGTAAATTTGTATAATGTACCTATCGTAATAGTTCTTTCATAACTCATTCCTGTCCCTGAAGTTGCAAATGGAGGAGTGGTCGCAGTTGTGGATGGTGTCGCGGAAGCTGGCCACCAGCCGCTCCAGGGGGCAGAGCTCGCTGTCGCACATCGGCAGTTTGATGATCCTCTCCTGGTGCAAAGTCAGAAGGTGGTCGCCAGTCTCGCACCTGACGAAGCAAATAAACGACGTAACTGCAGAGCCTTGTTGAAAGGGTGAGACATACCTCAGCCAGAACAGTTGGCCAAATAATTCGTCTGCCACAATAAAAATGAATGTTAGTTAAGTTAAATTTATTAAAGTTACAACCTAATTAATAGTTGTCGATTTCGTATTCAAAGTCTATGTCATTGTTAATTTCAGTATCTTCATTATAAAAGTAATAAATTATTATAACCTTCTCAAGATTTTCTGTACTTAAACTGGTTCTATAATCATTGTAAATCCATATATACGTCGAAAAGGAACGCTCAAGGTAAGTAGGTATTTGCATTGATTATAGCCTGATAATCTCGATAACATCGATAAAAAGCTGTGCTCTCTCCTTACAACTTGTCAAAAGCCGCACCCAAAATTCCGGCCCCTAGTATTTAGAAAAGGGTAAAGAACCCCCGAGAAGTACATTGCCTAAGGCCACTACATGGTTAATCCTGCCCTGGGTCGATAAGACGTATCTGTCTATCCAAGGGTCGACTTAACATGCGTTTCCTTTTCAGAGAACGTGACTGAAAGACCGCTTGTTAAGAGAGAGACGATGACAACATAACGATTTAAGAATAAGATGCGGACGTACTGATACTGCGAGCGTTTATTTTTATGGCACGGCGAAGGCAAACGCACAAGCACATAGACCACCATGGTAAGTGTGATCTAAGGGCCGTATTAACAAACTCATCTGGACTGTGACGCCCGTCTCAAGATACGTCAAAGTAAACGGCAATCCATAGAAGACTGTAATATTTGACGTATCTTGTGACGGACATCCTAGCCAAGTTCAGTTTATTAAATACGGCTCTTGCGGCCGCACTCAGAGACGTCAATTAATTTTTAGGGTTCCGCACCAAAATGGTCAAAAAGGAACCCTTATTTTTGATTAACCTTTTCAACGCCATTGACGGATATATCCGCACCACTGGTTCAACGCCAACGACAGACATTTCCGTCATGGTTGACAGCGCAAAATAGACCTGAGTGTCTATGAGTTAAGGTTGGCATTAGCTCTAGTTTTCAGCTGTCACTGGCGTGTGAGTAACGTCTTTTGTATTTGTCATGGCGTTGAAAAGGTTAAAAATGCTGCTGTCACTTTTCTTTGCTATAGCAATAGAATAAGACAACACGTCATTTTGCCAAGCATTCAATTTAATTGACGTCTCTGAGTGCGGCCCTTAGATTCATAGACATTCGCAATTTTACAATCTCAAGATTTCATTCTCGAGGACTAAGGGCCGTATTAACTGATCTTGGCAGAGATGCCCATCTCAAGATGTGTCAAAAATTACAATTTTGTATGGGTTGATGTTTACTTTGACGTATCTTGGGACTAGCATCTCGTTCAAGATGAGTTCAGAGACTAGATATCTCTATTGTTCACAAATAATGCCTTATATTACTATAAGACGCTCAATTTCAGGCAAAAGTTTAGTATTATTTGTCGAAATAGCATCAAAAATACTTACTCAAACAACACAAAAGCCAAGTTAGAACCGAAACAATCGATTTCGGACATTCTCCAAACATTATTGTTCGGTATGGCGTCCCCTCTGAGCGGGGTCTTGGGCTTGTAGAGGCCCAAGTGCGCGAGTACCTTGAGCACAGTACCGGAATGTGCGAATAGGAGTGTTGCGTTTGGCGAAAGTTCTTTCTTTGAACTGAAATAAAATACGCTTTTTTAAGACTTTTCTTGAGAACGTACTCTTTTTTTAAGTGGGTTAAAAATTTACTTTTCTCAAATTTCAAATTTCTTCTCAATTCAGAAGAGGTAATTTATCTTAGCATTCTTCCTTTGGTCAAGGAAGTTTGGGGTTAGCCTAGGACTAAAGGGGGTATGACCCCTCTGATCCCCCTCCCCCCCTCCCCCTTTCCCCTCGTGGATCTGCCACTGATCCCAATTCTCTTATCTAATCGTAAAAACGCTAGAATGTATCAGGTGACACTTACGTAAGAAGGTCGAACATGTTCTTCACGGATGAACAGGCCGAGCGAGAGTTCAACTCGTCGCCGTAACCGTCCAACCAGTAATGCCTTACATCGTAGTAATACTCCAGGACCTGCAAAACATACAGTACTTATTATTAATTAAATGTTTCCAAAATATTGTTAATGCAGTATGTCTGTCTTTCTGATGTTTTACGCTTTCAGGGCTTAACCGCTTATGAGCAGTCTTGCAAAAGCTGTGCTGTAGCGTATTTTAGATTTTATTGATTATATGTATATGTGAAATTTAATAAAATTCCTAAAAATATCTGGTATGTGTGTAATGGAAGAAGAAATGAAATGAAATGAAATATTTTATTGATAACACTCGTTACACGTCATAGGTATGAATACGTATACAAATCAGGTTGTGCATACTTAATTAACTAATTCGGTAATATAATGGTATTGTAATATTTTAAATTTTATAGCGTTAGCGGAACACTGAGAAATTCGTCGTAAGTATAAAAAACGTTTTCCAGAAGCCACTCTTTCAGTTTACTTTTAAAGGTCGCGATGGAAGATGCATTCCTGACCGCGTCAGGTAAACGGTTGTATACTAAGGGCCCGAAGCAATAAGTGATTGAAGTAACCTATTTCCGAATACTTTCAAACTTTAATATATTTTATTATATTTGTGTAAATATACCATGATTGAAATATTACATGCCGCGTCAAGAAAAAATATTGCATTAAACAGATTTAAATATACCAGATGCACAGAGTTAATAGACATTTCAGATTATCACTCAATTTCATTACAATAATCCAAAAAAACGTAAACTTTGCAGTGTGCTCAGCTTGCCTTTGTACAACACCTCTAACAATAAATTTGAATAACTGACCTTAATAGTGTTCACATCAAATGCGAAGCACCAGGGTGATAAGTAGTTCTTCGTCCAAGCTACTTCATACGCACAAGTTTTGTATATAAGAATAGCAGTATCTGTAAACAGTAATACAACAATAGATCACCATTCATATACACAATTCTAAACACATAAGGAGTCAGACAGCAACCATTGAAAGCTTATAAACTACTACAAACCTACGCTAATAGTTTCATTGAGAGCCAATCTTTCTGATATACTTTGTAAAGTGTCGGCCATTAAGGAGCTATTTTTCATGACCCTTTGCTCTTCATAAGTACGATCGTTTCTCTTAACTTCTATTAGCCACTTGTCACAATACTTGTAAAACTGGAAAATTGCAACTCAGTATAGAAAAGCTTATTCTTTAGAATTAAGGAGTAGTTCACATGCCATGGCGGGACTACAGGGTTTAAACTTAAAACAAGAATAACAGTTAATCAATATTGATGCAAAGCTTATAGTAATTCAAGACATACCCCTAGCATGAGACAGGAGTTTTTTTTTAATATTTAAGTTAGGGAAACTACATTGTATACAAATAAGGCAATGAGTCACCAGACCATTCAGTCATGACAACAGAGTGGGTGGTAACTTTCATGGTGGTAACTTTTAATTAGGCAAAAAATGTGGTAAAATTATGTTGAAAAAGAGAATAAACAAAAAGGCACAAAGCTACATATTATAGGAACATAACAAAGGACATCATCATCACAAAAAACATGTCAGAATGAAACTGTTTCATACTCTGAGAACTTCATCTGCCTTCGATGATTTTAGCATTATGACATTGTTTGCCTTGTTTTTATCAAATAGGCCAATTGTGAAATGCCTGGCACTCTCCTGAGCCCTCTCTGTAGGAGTGAAGCGAATCTAGAAAGACAATAATTATTGTTATTTTTTTCCATAATTAATCAAAAATAGAAATAACAAAAAATTATAAAAAAAAGACACCTAAGACAATACAGTTTGAATTTTAAGCTACAACAAACTTTGACAGATATCTAATATTAACTATAAATACAGGGTGAAAAGTTGAGATGGATCAGTAAGGGCGGCAACTGGAACCCTTACCGTCACAAGAAAATACCTTACCTTAGAATTTTAATAATAGATTTAAATACTATTAGAGCAAAAACTTGATATGATTTTTTGTTATCTACACTGGCCCTAGGAGCGGAAAGATTCAAGAGTGGCGACCACGTACCGGGAAGCACAGACTGTAATTTCTTCCAAAATCAGTAAATGTTGATTGACTTTTTTCCCTAGCCTATGTGAGTGACAAAACAAAGCAACTAATGGTATAGGTATTGGCATTCGAGTTGAGGTCACACACACACAACATCATGCTATATATTGACAGCAGAATTTAGTTCACATTCACTCCTTCGGTCATTCACTACCTTTGTTGGATGCAGCTGTGTGCGTAATCATTCACCTCAACTCTCTTGCCGACACCTATATTCTAAGGTAATTTTTTCTTATCTTAACTTTCACAGCTCACCCTGTATAAAAACAATAACTTTTGGACTAACCAGGTAGGTACTTATTTTATGATAGAAAGTCAGAACCAACTGTTGTGACAAATAAAATCTTACCATGTAATGTTGTTTACTGTATTTATGATTCAAAATATTAGGGAATCTTTTCTTCATTCTCTTGGCAAGGTGCACCATCTCATCTTTGCCTTCAGCAACCAAATCTTTTTCGTGCTTATGATCCAAATCACAAGACCAGTTTTTAATCTCTGCTAACTGGTTTTTCCTTAACTTACCTGTAATTATAGTAACAACAGCTTAAAATAAATATGTTATACCTATTACAATACTATTATATACTAGGAACCAGCTTTCCCTTCGCTTCAGATAATATATTAAAATACGGTTAACCACCAATACCTCCAAACTGACATATTTAGTCAAGCAACTTGTTTTTCACAATTCATCATAGTTAGAAGGTATTTATCATGAATTGTGAAAAAAAAGTTGTTTGACCAAATATGTCAGTTAAGAGATATTGGTGGTTAACCATCGAATTAAAGCCTATGTCCATCTGGATAATGCATTTTATATGATATACAAGAACTTGTCAATGAATGTGGTGAATCTGGTTTTAGTAAGTACGTACTATTATATATGTGCCTCTTGGCAAAGGGCAGTCAGATACGAAGACTAGGGGGCATGGGGGAAGACATACCAAAGCCTAAAACATAGGCATATTGATTGATTGATTACATAGATTTTATAGTGTATTGACTATCTAGTCTATTTATGTTTATATCTATTTGTTTATATATATTTTCATTTATTTCATTTATTAATACTTTTAGTTTGCACCACCTGCCAATTGTTGATGTTTATTTTAAATTTTCTCTTCTTTGTAAGGTTGTCTGGAAGAGATCTCTATTTAGCTATAAGACCGCCTATTGACTCACTATGTAACACTACTCTTTCTTGTTGTATTTCTTGTTCTTGCTGTATGTGGTGTTCAATAAAGAGTTATTGTATTGCATTGTATCTACTGATCTAATCATCACCTACCTAAGTATCATTGTCTTGAGCACAAATGTACCTAATTGCCAGGGGAAGAATAAGAAAAAGGGAAGTCTATGCTCAACCTGTGGACTGGGATAGTGCTGGTAAATGACCCAAGCAGAGAGCTACGGAACAGGAGTAATGTTAGTGGCAAGTAGAACACTACACATTTCCTACCTTTTCCAGTTTTATGCCCCAATAGAATCTGGAACGTCAGATTCTTTAAGGTAGTATGCATCCCCTCTATATCCTCTTTACTAGGCATCCTTGTTCCATGACGTATTATCATCCACATTTTCTTGTCTTTGCAACCTGCAAATCAGCATAGGTGCCCAATGACATAAGAAATGCGAAATTCAAATTCATAGTTGGGTTGTTTTCAAACCACAAGACGGATCCTACTATTCAATTTTACATTTAAAATTCGTATTCGTTCCACGTTAAGTTAGTTAGTGGAGCGCGTCGCCATGGGTTGAAAACAGCAGTCCCTAGACACCTTACCCGGAAATGAAATCTTGGCTTCATTCTTATTGCATTTAAATCTGTAGGGGGTTTTAGACCCTAAATGGTTTTTAATGTAATCGGGTGCCACCGTAGCTACTACGTTATGAATAATATAAAGTCCGAATACGGTAATAATACATAAGTTAAAAAGAATCATTGTTATCACACAAGATTTGGCTTATAAATCATTCGCTGCTGTCGATTTTCTATCAACTGTTCACATTATAATAAAAATATCTTTCGTTTTTAGAATTTTCTGTAATTATAAAAATATCTTTGTTTATTTCATGCTGTAATTACTTAGAGTTGTTTTGGTATTTTGCTACAAAAATTTCGCACATTTATTATGACAATTGACAGGTGTCATTTTTATGCCAAAGACGGCCATAGAGCCGGAAGCTAAAAGACTGGTGTTGATGTTTCCAAAAGCATAAATTACCTACTAAACGAATTTGATAGTGGCATGATTAAATTAAAAGTTTTTATTTTTATTTACTCACATAACATTACTACTTAAAGGAAAATAGTGACCGCTTTTTCCTGTTTTCAAGAAAATACTAAAGTTTATTAGAAACACAATAAAACTCGACATTGACGGTCAGTTAAAAAGCTTAAGTTCTTATCCAATCCATTTTAACTGATTATTAGCAGTTAAAATGGATTAAGCCAAAAGATTTCCCCATTCAATGGCTTAAAACCTGCCTTCATTTCTCGCTCGACGGGGCCGCGCGCAGACGTGCGTTCTTCTTACTTACTGCTCCAGGATCTCTCACCGCACCCCACGTCAGTTTCAAAAATGGATACGGATTCTGAAGAAGAAATTCTACCTTCTGCGGCTGCTATTTATTTGTTTATTTATTTATTTAATCTTTATTGCACAAAAATACAAATTTGAGTACAAAAGGTGAACTTAATGCCTAATGGCATTCTCTACCAGTTGACCTTTGCTATTTGCTTTGCTATTTGTTGCAATTTAATAACTAATAAATAAATAAATATCAGGGGACGATCTTACATAAATTGCCCTAGTTCCAAACTAATGGGGCTCCGACACTAGCTATATAACATATTGTAACATGATAATAAATAAAATAAAATAAAAACAAAATATGCCGAACCATATTTATGACATATTTTCCTTCTCATAAGACATTTTGTTTTTATTTTATTTTATTTATTATCATGTTAACAAATGTTATATAACATTTATAACAGCTAGTGTGGCAGCACCATAAGCTCTAGGCTTGTACATACTATGGGTACTAGACAACGGTAAACATACGTATATAGAGAAATATATTATAGGCCTACCACACGCACAAGCTTCGCCACAGTTTTGCCTGCGCAGGCCGGTTTGTACACGGAACACGGAGCGTGTGGTTGGTAAAACTCTATAGACACGAAGTGTTCAGTTTTGGCTTGCGCAGGTAAAACTGTGGTGAAGCTTGCGCGTGTGGTAGGCCCATTAAAATACGTAGAAAACATCCACGACTCCGGATCAAATATTCGCGCTCTTCACACAAATATTTGCCCTTACCTCCCGGTACCACTACCGGTTTGAACCCGGGACCACTAGCTTCGTAGGCAGGGTCACTATCAACTAGGCTAACCGCGTCGTCATCATAACTAGAAAATCCAAAACAAAATGGACGAAAGTATGGTTAGAAAAGAATTATCTCATTAATTAACATTGTTTTTTTCTTTATTTTTGTTAAGTTTGATTTCCACAAATATTTGAGTAGGTAAAGTTTTTGGAAGAGGTGTAAATTATATTTTTTTTCGGTAGTCGTCATCCTAAAGATCAAGGAACTGTGGCTCTTTTATTTTTAGTTCCTCTAATATTCAAGAAATATTTTTTTTAGTTAGTAAGTTGACATTTGCATACTTTAATGACCGACAAGCTTGTTGTTTTCGTACTTAATGAGAAAAAAAAAACTGTCACTTCTATAACTGTCATTGTCAATCAAAGTAAACAAACGATTCAATTCAACGACTCTTTTCTGTTTGCTTGCGTTTCATGTGATCAGTGTTTTTAGAAATATTTTAACGACCTCAGAACGAACTCCGGACTTTCGATTTTGCCGCTTTGCTCCTGCTTTGCTCGCTTTGACCTTTACACGATATTTGGACTACGATTTATTTCCGACCCCTTTGGCACTGCTTCTTGGACACCGATTTCTTTCTTTCACGACGACTCTTGCCCTGCTTTTCGATAGCCACGAGAACACGTTTGAATCGTATACACGCAATGAATTCAAGCAATCCCACACGGACTTTGGAAATGGATTATTACAAAGATTTACTTAGATGCTTGAAAGAATTGAATCGTTTGTTTACTTTGATTGACAATGACAGTTATAGAAGTGACAGTTTTTTTTTCTTTTTCATTAAGTACGAAGGCAACAAGCTTGTCGGTCATTAAAGTGTACAAATGTCAACTTAATAACTAAAAAAAATATTTCTCAAATATTAGAGGAAATAAAAATAAAAGAGCCGCAGTTCCTTGATCTTTAGGATGACGACTATCGAAAAAAATTATAATTTACACCTCTTCCAAAAACTTTACCTACCCAACACGCCATCGCGGTGAAGCTCGGACTGATGATAGTGATGATCGCGCATTGACGGTCAGTTTTGGCGTGATGCAAACGAACTGAAGACTCGCGCCCGGAAAATCCGTTTTAACACTTTTAACTTAAGATTCCACATTCACGGTCAGTTTTTGGATGTACGTCAGTTAACTGATCAGTTTTAACTGACCGTGAATGTCGACCTTATAATAGTACTGAGGACTCACTGGGCTTGGTGCATGTAGCATCTCCTACAGGCATTTAGTGAAGTAAGGTCATTTACTTGGTGTCTTAATTTATTACCTACTAGCGCCCCGCCCCGGCTTCCTAGATAGTCCCTTTCTATTGGTGAAAACCGTATGAAAATCCGTACAGTACTTCCTCAGCAGTGGCGGCGCAAGACCTAAATTTGATGTGGGCAATGTACATTTCGCGAGACCCTCTGGACGGCAAGAAGGCCGATTTCATAAAATGATCGGGATTTTCGAGTAAGGCATGAACCTTCGAGGCGCGAGGCCCCTGGATGCTTATATATAAATAAACATACAAGTTTTCTATATTGTTTATTACGTTAATTAAATTACAAAAAGGAGCAAGGTATACACATATTATTCAACTTGCAAAACAATTTTAGAGTGTTCTAATGTAGCCTTCAAAGTGAATGGTTTACATAACTTTTCCACATCAAATGTCTCTGAAGCAAATTGTTCTTCTTCCGGGTTTTCATGCAGGGTGAAGTTCATGGACTTGACATCTGTCCCCACATCTATGTTACAAACATTTTGAGTGAAAGGAGGGGAGCCTTCCTTGAAAATTTTTATTGTTTGATCAAGATACTTCAAGTAAACATCTTTCCCTAGAAACTCAACCTCTGTGTTTAGGTCATTAAGAGTGACTTCTGGCACATCTAATAATAGCCCTGCCTCACGAGCACATCCCACAGCAATCACTTCATCAGGGTTAATGCCTGTAAGTAGCTCAGCCTCAGGCAAAAGATTTGCAATAGCAGACTGCAATTTTGGGATCTTCATGCTTCCTCCACACAGTACAATCTTGCTAATTTTACCCTTGAATCCTTCGATTACTTTTTGAGCTGGTTCAATGTATGATGAAATCTTTGAAGAAATAATGTTCTCAAATCTTGCCCGAGACACATTCTGGTTCCAATCAACCCCATCTAACAAAGACTCAATGTGAACATGTGAAGAGTTCAAAGTTGAAAGGATGTGTTTGCAGTTGTCAGCGTGGCTGAGTAACTTCGCCATAGCTCTTCTGCTTTCTTGGGGATCTAACTTCCACTTTTGCTTAAATTCTTGAGCAATATAGTTAGCCAAGTCTTTGGTCAAACATTGGCCTCCCAAATCTGAACGGAATATGTTTTTCTCCACTGTAATGAAGCCACCACTGAGTCTGACAACCGAGGCATCACTAGTTGAGCCCCCAAGCCTGTAGACTAGCACATTTACATCCTCTGCGGTATCTTCAAGGTTGTAGGCCATCACTGCTGCTGCTGGCTCACACATTACTTGTAAGACATCAAAGCCAGCAAGTTCAGCACATTTAATCAACCTTTGCCTACTTTCATTGGACCAGTGCAATGGAGCAGCAAGAACCAATTTAAGATCACCTTCATCCCGCATTGAATGGCTAGCAATCGTGAACAGCTTTGCATAAATCTTAGTAGCAATATTGTCCGGGTTAGCATACAGTTTAGTTTCACTTGTTTCAAACTCGTATATTAGTTTATCATCATTCTGGATGCGACATGATGACGTCGTTTCAACGTAGGCCAGATCTTCTTCATTAAAATCACAGTTCATTAGGCGCTTGTTGTGTTTTATAATGGCTTTTGAAGAAGCTTGCCCGGACTTCGCAGGAAGTCCGATCTCCCATTCTGCTCCGTTGAGCGCGATAATTGCAGGGGTAACACGGTCACCAGCATCATTGGCGATTACAGACGGCGCGCCATTCATGTATGAGGCCAAGCATGCTGAACTATTACCTAGATGTATTCCGTACGCTGCAGCCATTATGAATTAAACACCAATGAATAACTCCATTCACTTATAAGGAAAGAAAATCTTCTTTTTTCTATACTACAGTTCAAGCTCCAGTTAAATGACTAATGAAGACGAAGATTATCAGGACATAATTAACAGAAACAACTAACCTAAAAAACCCTCTTTGACACACTCTCTCAGCTTTGTCAGTCATTCATTCATATGTCAGTTATCTGTCAGATAGTTTAAGCTATTGTTACGTCGCTGCGTTCCTTTTTGTATAATTATTGAGACTGTTAAGGGCAGCAGAAATAACGGCACACCAAAAAATTCAGAACTTCCGACGCATATTTTGATTATTGAATGCAATGATCAAGCATTATGTATGAAACGCATTGGATTTATTGTAACTGACTGATGTCAAAACAAAGGGTTTTATTATATTTACCGCCGCACGCAGAGACGTCAATTAAGTTTTAAGTTTGATTAAAGTTGCTGCTGTCACTTTCTTTGCCACAGCAATAGAATAAGACGCAAAAACTTTAATCATACTTAAAAATTAATTGACGTGTCTGAATGAGGCAGTTAATAGTGTTACAGTTAAAAATTTAACACTGCCAATTTTGTTTATACAGAATATGATGTAGGTAATGCAAACAAGAGTTTGACGTGTTGACAAGTGAAAGTATAAAAATGTCAAGCGGTGCGGCGCGGTGCGAGTGACGCGACCACAGTAGTGACTACATTACTGCCGCACTCAGAGACGTCAATTAATTTTTAAGTTTCATTAAGTTGCTGTGTCTTACTGCCGCACTCGGAGACGTCAATTAAGTTTTAAGTTTCATTAAAGTAGCTGCTGTCACTTTCTTTGCTATAGCAATAGAATAAGACGCAGCAACTTTAATGAAACTTAAAAATTAATTGACGTCTCTGAGTGCGGCAGTTTTTCTATTGCTATAGCAAAGAAAGTGACAGCAGCTACTTTAAGGAAACTTAAAACTTAATTGACGTCTCTGCGTGCGGCCGTTAGACACCAGACACCAGATTTTGACCCTAATATTTGAATCATGTTACCAATATCATTCGGAAAGCGCCCTCAACTTCTCCAAATTAATTTTAATCGACCTATATAGGCTTTTACTTTGAGTTCCCCTTAATAAGTGCTTTGTTGTACTTATTCTTAAAAGGGACGTATCTGTTAGACGTAGAAATTAATATCCATAACATTTTAATTATATCAACACAGACAAACCTATGTGCCGTTTTCTTTAATAATTTCACGAGTTTAAAATTATAGCTCAAACGACATTAGTAACTAACCAAAAAAAAGCGGGAATTCCAAAAGTCAAAAAGGAGAAAAGTAAACTTATTCAAAAGTTTTACTTAACTAGGAATAAATAAATTACAAGTGGAAGGCATGCTATAATTTAATATGGAAAAACAAGAAGCAGTATGTGGCGATCGGCTACAAAACATTTTACAAAGTTTTTCAAAATGTAAAATCGTGAGTGTTGATACAAAAATAATTAATTAATAAGTATCTCCCGGTAATATTGTTAATATTCATACTTTAAATACTGTCATAGGAGTTCAAAAAAGAAAAAGAAGAAACTAAAAGACTACTTGAAATAAATACAAAATTAGATATAGAACTAAAGGACTCTCGCGAAACAGAAAAATCTCACCGGTACCATTTGACTACATCTCGGGAAATGATAGGCAACCTCCAGGAGACTGTCTCACAACTTGTGTATTTGAAAAGAGACGCTAAGAAGTTGCATGATGAAATTATATCGAAGGATGCCACTATACTCGGATTGCAGAAGGTAATTATTAGTTACTTCAGTAGTCTCTTCCGAATTTCTTTAGAAAATGAAACACAATAATGTTTCGGGCATTACTTATATGTTAACTGCATGTATTACAACAGGACAATGAAAGCATGCTACAGAAACACAATCACACCGTCCAGGAGTTGCGTATCGCCCATGAGAAACAGATCGACGGAATAACAATCGCTAACGAAAGAAAAAGTTCGTATTATTGAGTCCGTATCTTGATCGGAAATCAGATTATAAACTGGATTGTCTTTTAAATACTATCCGTTTTAATACAACATACAATCGCGACACGTTCCTCTCTAAACAGTAGGTACAGTTGACAACTTCAATTGGCTATTTGACTGACTGGCCAAATCAGCAACTTTTATTGAAATGTCACAACGATCCGGTAGTATGAATGTGACGTCACAATTTTCAGTGATCCTTTATAAAGTTTTTGTTGAATTAAAAAAATCCAAAAATAAACGATAGCTAAGTAGGTTTTTCCGTGTTATTTTCGAAAGTTGATTTAGTGGTAGTGTAAAAATAATTTATTTTGACGTTAGTCAAATAGCCAATTGTTGAGCCACCTTAGAACTCTGTCGCAATGACAAAGTTGAGTCACAGAAAGAAATAACGTCAAAATTGGCTGTCTGCAACACGGTTCTATCGTGTCTCAACAATTAAAAGTTTTTGACTGTAGGTAGGTACCTATAACATTATAGTCTGATAGAGATACATTACGATAGTTAAACAATAATAATAATAATAAATAATAAAATCATTTATATACTTACCAAAAATATTTAAAACTACGATTACAATTTATATCGGTGATTAAAATTATGATTTGAGATTCTGTTTTTTTCTAATTTAAATCAGTTCAACAAAACCAACAAGACTTTGACACTCAGGCAGCACAGCTGTCCTGTACCATAGAGGAGCTCCGTGCAAAGAACAAGGAACAAGAAGCTACCTACAGAGACAAGGTTATATCAAGCTTTTGCCAAAATTTTAGGCTTTTCTACAAACTTTTATTTAGCTTCACTTATGCCGGTCTTAATATAGTTACATTTGAACAAGTTTCTGGTGTTCATTAAGCTGTTTTGATCATGAAATTAAGTGCAATATTATGGTGCCAAAACGTCTGATCAAAATTTAGTGGCTTCATTAGCTCTTTAATTCATTGTCACCAAGATCATTTTATTTGTGACGTTATTTATTTTTCTTCTTTCTATCCTATCAAACTAATAAACAAATGTGAATGCAAGTTTGTGAGGATCTTTGGATACTTATCTTTCAATCGCGCGTAAACGGCCATAGGAATTTGGATGAAGGGAATAACGTTAATCGAGTTCTACGCTGACGAAGTCATGAGCAAAGGCTAATAAACAATGCGATGTCTTTAGATGAATGAAGTGGTGCTAGAGTACGAAGAGAAAATCCAACGCAGCGCAGCGCAGGTCGGCCATTTGCAGGACCAACTGGCGAGGCAGGCAGCGCGCACCGGCGCTAATATCGATGCCTACAGACGAGTAAGAAATCTTACCCTTTCTCTCTCCAACTAATGGGTATAAAAGGCTCCCTTCTGTCTCGACTCGGCTTTGCTGAACTGGGCTAGTTCGTCTTGCCATCTTTTGGTTAAAGTACTAACATGTAATTTTTGAACGCTACCACAGAGGCACAATTAATGTATAGCCCCACGTATATAAAGTGCGACTATATACACGTATTATACAGTAGAGTATACTTATAGAGTCGAATCAGTCGAAAACTTCTATGACTTCATTAGAATTATTATTTGCTGGAACCTATTCATTAACTCCAGGTTTTTCTGGATGAATCCAAAATAGAATCTTGATTTTTAGCTTTGTTGCAGAATATGTCACATGTCGCTTTAAGTTTTTAAGGTTTATTTTTGCTTTATAATTAAAACCTTGGTAGCGTAACGTTGTCGTGTCAAAGTCATCTCATCCATTTCCGACTCGCACCAGATAGTCAAAACCATGTTAATTATCTTTACAATCTAAGTAGTTCAGTTACGTGAATAAATATCAAACTCAACCTACTAACTCCATTGTCCATAAAAACGAGATCTCCCTAATCCAACGCGAGATCATTATCTGCCGCTTTCACTTAATATTTACTGCTTTACAGAGACTTGAAGAGCTAGAAGAGAAATTAAAACAGAGTCAATTTAAGCAGTACTTAGCTCAGAGCTCATATCCTTCAGAATCCCAGGTAGAGAGGCCATATTCTTCTGACAGAGACCCGTATCCATGTTCGGTGGAATCGAGTCAAGTCTTCGAAGAGCGGAAAAAACTTGGAGGCACTCAAAAACCTAAACCGAACAGCTTACAAGTGACCTATTACGGCAATAAAACGCCAAATGCTCAGAAAAGTGAAAAGAAAGGACAATTCAACATCACAAAGAAGAGGAAACTTTACAACGATAAAGACTTTTTAGATATCTAATCTCTTGTGTTTTTGAATTGAATTTTAATTTTTTTTAATTTAAATAGCTTTGTTTGGTTCGAGTGTTTCTTTATCTTCTTTAACATCTAAAATAAGTCCAGTTACGATAATTCCATTGGACCTAATGTGTTTTAGAAAACGGTATAAAGTGGGTAATTTCTTTTGATATGATATCAGTATTCTTGATACCTGTGTTAGGTATTGGAACGTTTGGGACGTACCTTGACGCAGTTAGCCTAGTTGGTAGTGACCCTGCCTACGAAGCTAGCGGTCCTGGGTTCGAATCCCAGTATGGACAAATATTTGTGTGATGAGCGCGAGTATTTGTTTCTGAGTCATGGATGTTTTATATATATTTAAGTATGTATTTCTCTATATAAGTATGTTTATCGTTGTCTAGTACCCATAGTACAAGCCTAGAGCTTAGTTTGGGGCTAGGTCAATTTGTGTGAGATTGTCCCTGATTTTATTTACCTATATATACCTAAAACTTATTAAGAAAGAAATAAATAAATAAAGTTTATTTGACACACATTATGAGACATTGTTATGGCAGTAAAACAACAACAAAGGAAGGAAATATTAGATTATATTATACCATCTTGACCCTTGCTCATATTATGTTGACTTAACAAAATTAACGCAAGTTTAACTTGTTACTTATTCATAAATCATAACTTCCTTTATTTATAATATTTAGAACGTTCATACAAATTGCGGTAATTAAAAATCAAATTATGTTAGTTATGCAACAACTAGCCAAAAGGAAGAATATTTGATGTTGTTGTTGCCTTATCTTGTATATCGCACATTGCTTGTATGAATAAGAATGTGATTATGAAAATCATTACTTGACTATTCATGGATTACGTCATTTGGCCTACATGTCCAGTTAAGTTAGTAGCTTGCAAATTTGGTGCATGGTTCCTCTGAAGCGTGAATTGCTTATTATCACATTCTTTCAGAGCCGACCTCCACCATTATACCATTACCAAAGATACACAATGTTTTTAGAAATGGGCACTGGCAGCCCTTGTTACGACAGCATCATGAATCATCCTCATCCTTTATTGATCCATACCTTATCCCAAGCTACTGCTAAATTCGTAATCGTTTGTTCGAACAAAAGTTATGCCTTTGCAATTACATACCACGGGATAGGGTATTACCTATAGTCATAGGGCGCCCTATATGCCGATTACTTTACTGGTCTCCGCTCCAGGTGACGGATTTTTAAAAACTAAATCCTGATTTTATTATAATGGGACATTATTGGGAAGGCAGGGATAGTATAGAAGAGCAGTTCGTGACAAGCCAGACACGAGATGGACGAATTGAGTACTACTTAACTTCAAAACAGTTTCGATGACGACGATATTTTAGGTCACGTCCTAAAGCATCGTCCTGTTTGTATGTCTGTGAATGTCACAACATTATCTATCGTCACGTTTATATGAGAGTAGCGTAGTAACGATTCGCGAAACGTCAATTTTCCAAAGAGACGTGAAAGTGTGGTTTATCCATTACCCATAACGCAGTGAATGAATATCGACTCAATCAATGAGATATCGAAAGTTAACCACACTTCAACATAAACATAGCAATTCCAGCCATAAATCCGCCTGCTACGAAAGCGCTATCTTGGGGAGATAAGTAAGAAGTCTATGTTTATCTTTGAAATGAGAGAAAATCTCAATGGATGGCCGTTTTTGCGGAAAAGTCAATGAACATTTCGCTTTCATCTTTACCACAACATAAAAACGTGTCTATGGCAAACAAAACAAAACAGATTTAATAATAAAACGTTTAATTATCTTTGGCCGTATTATATTTTTCAACAACTTTTACAATTTTAATATTTGCTTTTCTAGTAGGTAGGTTTTGGAATAAGATGTTTGACCTTAAATAATTTAAGTAAGTATAATAATAAAGTATTTAGGAATACCTCGATTAATAAACAAATCTTTAAAAGTGCTGACAGAAAAGTTTTTTCTACATAAAATAGATTTATTTCTAGTCAATATTTCATAAAATCAAAGTTTTATTCACACAGATCAACTTTCTTTTCCCGTAATTCGTACATATTTATAATTCGGCTCTACCTTGAACGGTGAGTATGCTGATGGATGGCGGCGTTTTCATTATTTCCGCTAGAGAAACATTTTAAATTTCACATAAAATTTGACTTGTGTTACTTGCGGTTTTACAGCATATTCGTGGTGAAACTGGTGAACAACTGTAACCTTGCTGAGCTTCAATGTTACTGTGTTTCTGACTAAAACTACAAACACTGTTTAGTTTTAAACAATTAAAAGTTGCTAGAGTAACTTGTTGAATATATTGATCAAATGTTACCAAACATCGTTTACAATGAAAAGCCCCGTTGGCTTTGTCACCAGTGAAATTTTGTTAGTCACCATTTACCTCAAAAATACATGACACGCCATAGTTAAGTAAATGAGATGGGTCAGAAACTTTTGCATCCAGCTTTATAGCTAAGATATTTTCTCTTGTGACTCTACTCGTATGCAAACACGTTACCTGAGCCTTATGATACCTTAAAAATAATTCTACTGGTTCCGGATAAGCCTGTCAAGCGAGTTCCAGCTGCAAGAATAGTCGATCTGCAGGTGTCCATATCGCGACAGGTGGAAGTTGTCAGGAGCCGTTTTGGGGAACGGCCGCGCCCAGTCCTCGTACTCTGGAGACAGCCTCTCGTTTGTGAAGTGCTCGTACGCGTCCGTTAACCTTAGAAAAAATAAAGTTAATGAATTGGACCAAATGGAAATAGGTAGGTATATATACGCAAGCTCTTGTGCGATCGCGTATGTCATTTCCATTTCTACGGGCTTTAGCTTTTGTAAGTATTAATTGCGATTGTTGTGGATTGGCTTGAATCTAATGTAATCTCTCCATTTTTTCCAAGCCATGTTGACAGGGCATTAAAGTTTGGGTGAGTTACTACAAAGCACCTAATTCGAAACTTTAGACATACCCATATCCAAGCCGTTCCGAGCGTAAGATATGGGATTAAAAACTGGTATCGCGATAATTTGTAATATTTAAACAATTGTAACAGCAAATACCGCCTCTATTACAAAAGTGATACCAATAACACGTAGCTAGGCCGTTCGATTACTATACGTAACACCGAATCGTCTTCATTCCGGTTCACTAGACTATTACGATCTTTCATCCGTGTCATCGGATCATGACGTTGGATAACCGTCGGACTTCCGACGTATTGCGAATGCGCACTTCGAGCACTATGGACAACGACTCGAGACAATTATGGGGAGCATGGCCACTTGGTCGATATGAGACTTTCTAGTTATCCGCTAAATTTACCTCACAATGCTCGTTCACGTAATCCTGAGTAGAAAGTGGGTGTGAGGTAATTGCTCTTATGCTTTACTATATCTATTATTTCCGGTGCACTCTCAAAACTTATGAAAAGTGCAATGTAGTTTACGTGCCTGCCGTGATGCATGATCTAGGTAGGTTATTTTATTTATCTATTTTACTGATTTTTAATTATTTTTTTCTTAACGAACACGGTAACTTCTCTTTTTTAATTTTTCCTTTCACATTGACACCTTGTCTTTGTTACGCAATATTTGCCTAATCACGTACCATAATTATTCAATCCGTCACAAATATTGACAAATCAATGCGTAATAAAATTTTATGAATTGCCAAGAGCGTCGTTAGGCGGGTCTGCATCTCATTAAGTACCATAACATATTTATTCATGTCTAGTTTACTATTAGTAACTAGTTGTCATTAATTAGAAGTCACAGGAGAAAGTGTCTTCTACAGAGACATTCCATGATTACGACTCAATGGAGAATAAGAAAACGCGTGCATTCACAAAGCAAGTTTTTCTGATGCTATTTACTGCATGTACATACCTACATACACGCCGGTTAACTGAATTTAAATTATATTAAGCATCCAACGAAATCCAATTCCATAAATCATGTAGGTATTTTAAGAGGTACCCTATACATAAGAATCAAGCTACATAATATTTCCATTTTAAAATGTGACGTTCTCAATATAAAGGGACCTTATGGAGGAAGGCAGTTACGCTCTTCTTAATCTCGTAACTATACGAATACTATGGTAACAGTTCTTAAAACGGCGTAACCGCCTGGGTCCATAAGGTCCCTTTATATTGAGAACGTCACAAATATCCTACGAAACTTTCGCTACCAACTTAGGAAACGATCCACGCTGTTGTAATCGGTTATGCGCGCATTCCACATTTTTGTTTGTAATTACTTAAAGGTGTTCTAATGAGATTATTTAAACATTAATCAGCAAATATTCTCGGCTCAACGTTACGTTGTGTGACGCAATGGTCACCGCGAGGTCAATGTCGGTGTGGTTTCTCTAGCCAAACAAACAAGAAACGAGCCACATTCACACACAGGTGCAACTTTCATTTGTAGGAAGCAAAAAACTGGTGCACATTCACACGATGGATGTACGAGGCGTCGTTATAATAATAGCTTACGTTGTGTAGGGCTGTTATTTTGTGCCCATGGAGCTATCTTTGTTCTGAGAAAATGTTTTCGCCGTCAGTAATTATGAAACAGGGATTAAGTATAGATGTTTTCAAGGATAAAGACGAAAGATCATTGAGAATAAATCTCTACTGTAAGTATAGAATTTGCTTGGGAACTGGATATGGCAGACATAAATATTAAAATTATAATGAAGTTAAAGATTTTATATTAAGAAAAAAGGACACGTCTCAACTAATGCTACCAGTTGAGATGCAACGTACCTATAGGTACCTATATCAAGAAAATTCATTAGGGTTTTCCGAAAGAGGTTTTGTTTCTATTGCTCGGTCCGTAATTGGGAACGAATAAAGTTAAACAGTATAACGCATAAAACAATGTTGCTGTTTCTCTTACTGCTAAGTTATCGTAATACTTAATAAACTTTTATGCAGTTTTTATTTTTACCATCATTGACATAATTTCTTGGTTTATGTGTAGGTAGGTATAAAATATTTATATTTCACTCGTGCAAAACCTAGGGTGGGTCGTTAGTTGGTAATAAAAAAAAAGGTAGGTACAGTTGAACTCATAAGTAGCTGTACATTTTAGTATCTTCAAAGTCAAAGTCAAAGTCAAATATTTATTGCATGCCACAACCTTGCACCTTGTCGCAGTATTGATATACTAAATTCAAACTATTGACACTTATAACTTATAATACGTTACTGCGAAGTGGTACTAAAATGTAAAGCTACTTATGAGTTCGACTGTACTTAGGTACTTGCTTCAAAAATTTTGTCTAAGTTAATTTAGTTTTGCCTTTGATCGTGCTTTTGTGACCCTATACAACCCTTCAGGTACTCAATTGTCTTAAAACAGATTTGTAATAAAAACGTAAATGTTTGCCCTTATCGACAACGAAACCAGAGCGCTTAGCACATATTATATTTAGTCGCTTGTCGCTCAGTACGTCTCTCTCGTTGCAGACTAGTTAGAAAGGGAGATCCGAGCGACAAACAAGTCGCGGACCACTTGTGCTAGCCGTCCAGCAGTCAAACTCAACTAGACTAGCCTCGTCATCGTAATTGGCGCAACTAACCGTGTTAGCTATGGTCAATTTCATAAATTTTTCAATTTTCTACAATCTTTACGATCTGTGTTCCCATTAATACAATCAGCAACTTTTCTAAGCGTTATATGTGTATCTTTTGATCGCCAACCCTACTTCACGTTTACATGGTGCGCCGAACAACTCACTTGGCTGCGTTTTTGTCTCTAATGCTTTCCGTGGAAGTTACCGTCACGCGCTTTGGCGATGGGAACGAGGCTCACATTCAAGAAGGCATTCGAATTAATTGCCGATTTCTTACCAACACGCTAAGGAATCAGGGACAATTTTTGGGCATTATTTAATCAAATACATACATACGGCCGCACTTAGAGACGTCGATTAACTTTTAAGTTAGATTAAAGTTGCTGCTGTCACTTTTTTTGCTATAGCAATAGAATAACTGCCGCACTCAGAGACGTCAATTAACTTTTCAGTTTGATTAAAGTTGCTGCGTCTTATTCTATTGGTATAGCTAAGAAAGTGACAGCAGCAAATTTAATCAAACTTAAAAGTTAATTGACGTCTCTGAGTGCGACAGATAGACTGTTAAAACATTCATTAGACCCAGTTATTAGACCCTTCTTTTGGCTTGGCTCAGTCTGGTAGGAACAGGTGCCACTGCAGAGTTCACATACAAATTACTGTCGATTACCAAGAGGTTTGAAGGCTGCTATGTCAGCCGATTAAGATTTAACAGTCCGTTAAATTAGTTTGTGAAATCTATTAATTAGCCTGTGTGTAACTTGGGAGAGACATCATATATCCACTGTGATGATAAAGATTATGGTTCATAGTACCTACCTGGGAGACCGAGCGTGTCGTCGCTCGGGTCGAAACCGAATTTTCATCAATTACTATACAAAAACAAAAAATAATAACAAAAGATTTAGTTACCCAAAAAAAGAACAAAAAGAAAACAAAAAAAAACGGGTCTTTTCATAGCTGGGTTTCAAACCCGCAGTCTCCGCAGTCAGTCATTGCACGGGAAATCTTTTTGCGTGAAAATGAGTTTTCCCAGATATGAGACCTAGCTAGATCGATTTTTTGCCCCCGTAAACCGCTATAGGTAGTTACTGCAAATTTCATCGAAATCGTTAGTCGTTTTCGAGAACGTGAGTAAAAATGTTTTTCGTTTAATAGTAGGTATAGGATAAAATCCGAGGAGGGCCTGGCCAAGATGCACTATACACTAACTTAAAACCATTTTGTATTGAAACTATTGACATGCGGCTGACGCGTGACAGATTGTTAGCTTACGTCAATCTTTACATTTTCTTTGATTTCGAAAATCGCTAAGTTAGTGTAGTGGATCTTGGATCGGCCCCCTGTTAACTTGCAGTGCATCTATCCGCTATCCCTTTCAATGGGTTTTGTATGGGTTTTTCGTAAGGATTTACTTACCAAACTCTCTGCCCGTCAAAACCCTTTAAATGTGCTTTTAAAGCGCTATTTCCAAACGATAGCCCATTCTATTAAGCGCTAACCAATACCCTTATTAAACCGTTTAAAAAAGGTTACTAGTATATACGCAATTTAAGACCTTTTTTAGACTTCATAAAACACACGTTACCTTGCGTCCCGTTCGAAGCAAGTAAATGACAGCCCATTCAACTAAGCCTTAACCGAATACCCTTATAAAACCCTTATTATTAGTTACCGACGGCGTATCGTTTGAAGTTACCGCGCGGAGCGGCAAAAGATCTAATACGGTTCGATTTTCTATGGCAAACGTTTGTGATTGGCTCGTACATACCTTCCACAAAAGGGAAAGCTTTATAATAAGCGCTTAAACGTCAGGGAAACCCTTACATAGGGATATCAATGTGAATCAGTTACCGGTTACCAATTTCAAAGGGCTACCCTTATCGTTAGGTTCTTCATTCGATAAGGGAAAGTCAATCGAATGGGTTGCTAATTGGAATGGGTGAGCAAATCCACTGGGCTAGCTGTTTCAATGGGAAGCCCTTTGAAAGGCTTTTCCCGATGAAAGGGTTGTCCGGTCCCTGACTTGCACCTACCAATTATTTCGCTATTCCGGCATAAATATTGGACAGTAAACCATAAAAAGACCATTACAGATCTTTAACAGTGTTAGAAATCTGAAGATTTTACCGTGAGCGTGTCTTCTACTTCATCTCATTAGCGAGAAACGTCTTGGTTCTGCGGTGCGGCCATCTTGAGCGAGCATTTGTGATCACCGCGCGTAACGCCGCTGTTTATTTACGCGGTTAACGCTATGAAATGCTCTGTGAGCATCGTTATTATGTACTCACTTTTTGCTCCTGTCATTTTGGTTGCTTGCTACGGTGCTAAGAATTGGCACATTTTGATAACCCATACTCGAACACGTTAACGAAGGATATCAACAGTCACAGTAACAGAGATGGTCAAAGTTGGCTCTCAACCTACCTATAGATAACTTTAAGCTATCACTACATAGTCCATTAAACTGACACGGTGACAACGTGCGCATGTGACAAACCAAGGTATAACGACTAGAAAGCGGCACCATTAAGTAAGTCACCATTAAGTACATTATTAAACGATTTTTTTTTCAAATACAAATGAGAACCTGGAATATCTTCTGTGCTTCCCGTAGCCGAGGTTCGCCATCATGTACTCGGGGTGGTGAGGAAGCGACATCCTGGAGCGCGGGGGTGGAGGCAGGTATCCGGGGGGCGGGGGGATCATGTGTCCATACAAAGGTTCGTACAGCATGGGGTGCGGCGCGTACACTGGCTCCTCGATGTACATGGATCTTCTTCGATCCCCTGCATAAGGAATTGGTACTAATAAGAATTTACATAAAGCTCCATACATAAACGCATCTGAAAAGTACGGCAAAACAATTTAAAAGGCTATCATTGCAAACTTTACCGCTGTACTGTTTTGCTAAATAAAGTTTATTTATATTACCTTAATTTACTGTTATTCAATATATTTTAACAATGATTAAATCCTATTTCTCCAATTCGCAGATAAAAGTATCATGTTTCAGAGAAAAGGTAACTTCTCTGAAGTTAATCTTTGTCAATTGATACACAATTTTATAGAGCTAAAGTTCATCTGTCAGATAAGTACTTTAAATGGAGATGGATAAACGCGCCTTTAATCGACTATTTAGTGGTTAACAATAGTGTTCTTATAAGAAACACGTTATTTATTTAAGTTTTTCGCTGAATTTGGAGGAAAAAGGAAGCATCTTTGTGCCAACAACAGTTTTGTTCATTCGAGTTCAAAGATAACTATGTACACACTTTTGCGCCTTATCCCATTGAAATAAGGTGCAAAATATACATATTTTTGAACTCGACTGTTCCACTATAACAATTAAAAACACCTGCAGATAACTAGTCAGGTGTTGTTATTCTACTTTAGTTCCACAAATTATATTTACCTACATTCGAAAGCAAACAATCGTCATAGCACGAATATTAAATTGTTTTACTCACGCATCGGTCTCTCGCTGTAGATCGGCATTTCTGGCATAATCACTCTCGACACTTTCCTCCCATACACGGCATGTTCGCACGGTAGAATCTGTTCCGGTGGGGTAATGTTTCTTCTGGGGGGCGCCGGTTCCTCTTCAGAGTCATAGTTTTTAGTCGGAACATAGTAAAAACTCGCACTGACTGGTTCGCCGACGAAGGAGTTGAAATTGTCACCTTGGCTAGATTCTGCGTGGTCTTGGATCATGCCGTAGGCTTCGTTGTCCCAAGGGTCGAGGTATACGCGGTGGTGGCTGGGGTCCTGGTGCTCCTCCCCCTCGCTATCGAAGTCCACAGCAGCCCAGTAGGGGCTCCCGGCGTGTCCCGGCATCGTCACACACTAAATTTAACTGTCACTTTAACTTGCACCACCCAGTGACGAACATTACCGCAAATTAGCACGTCCCATCCGAATATGGTACTTATGGGTGTACTTTACTGGGCACGTCGAGTGATTGGTATGCTGGGCGCGGAGCCGGTGCTCATTCGGCAAGTTGACGTCGCAACAGGCGTGGAACTTATGGCTCGTATGCGCGGGCGCTCACCGTGGCACCTGTCTTCGAATGCGAGGCGCGCGCGCCGCGCCGCTAAAACCCACTAGAATAGATGCTTGTAAGGTTGTAAGATTTAGATAGTTGGATGCTAATGTTTGCAAACTACGGATTCACACGCAAACTTTGAAAGCGGTTTTTGTAAACTTAAGTACCGCTTAGTTATCGGGATAATTACACAATCCATACTAATATTATAAATGAGAGTCTGTCTGTCTGTCTGTCTGTTACCTTTTCACGCTTAAACCGCTGAACCGATTTAGATGAAATTTGGTATGGAGATAGTTTGAGTCCCGGGAAAGGACATAGGATATTTTTTATCCCGGAAATCATCCCTTAAGGGGGTGAAAAGGGGGGTGGAACTTTGTATGGGGAATCAATCATTTCTTCAGTAAGGTATATACAATTTAGTACGGAGATAGTTTGAGTCCCGGGAAAGGACATAGGATACTATTTATCCCGGAAATCATCCCTTAAGAGGGTGAAAAGGGGGTTGGAAGTTTGTATGAGGAATCAATCATTTCTTAAGTAAGGTATATACAATTTATTAGTATGGAGATAGTTTGAGTCCCGGGGAAGGACATAGGATATTTTTATTCCGGAAAATTGGAGTTCCCGAGGGAGCAGCGATAAACGACTTCTGCTTTGAAAGCGTTTTCAGCCAGCTGAAACATCGTTTCAGTCCGTTTCAGAGGTAGCTCTATCACATACCAGTTTATCAAAATTTCAACCAAGTTGCCGTTGTTTTCAGGCGCCTGAAACATGTTTTCAGTCCGTTTCAGGGGTAGCTCTATCACATACCAGATTATCAAAATTTCAACCAAGTTGCCGTTGTTTTCAGGCGCCTGAAACATGTTTTCAGGCCGTTTCAGGCCACCCTCTACCAGATTAGGAGATAACTTGAAAACCCGTTTTCAGGCGTTTTCAGGACCCCTTAAGGGCCTTTGAAGTACATTTGAGAATATGGTGAATTTTCCAGAAAAAGTGAAAGAGATAGCATGATTAGAAAGAGATAGTAATACTGAGAACCTTTCAAGATTTGTCGCAATAAAAAACGAGACAGAGACAGCTATAGAACATTCCAGCAACGACTACTGGAACATTCCCGACGGCGGGTCGAAGAACGTCGATTATTCTAAAAAGGCCATCTGCAATTGTCTTGGACTGGGCGATCGAAAGTCTAACTCTTAATTATTGGTTTAATTGTGCATTTCTATAAGTTACCTACCCCCACGTACTTAACAACACTTTTTACCCGGGAAAATTTTATAAATTCCTGTGGGGTACCGATAAACGACTTCTACGCAGACGGAGTCGCGGGCAAAAGCTAGTCTTACACATAAATTGTGGTTTTATGGATTCGACAGATTCATGCGTTAACTAGGTAGTACTAATAACTTAGATCTTACTTTCATAAATTCATCGTTTCATAAGATACCTACACAAACGAAAATGTTAAGCACGTTATAAAGTTGAAGAATAATATGGCTATTATTTGATTTGGTGTGAATTGGATGCTTCGTTTAGAAAAAATATAAAATTCGAATTCTTATGCTATTCTTATACAGGGATCGAATCGTTGGGACGCAAGATACGGCGATGTGAAGATACAGCCCCTCGGAATGGTGGGTCTACGTTAAAAGTAGGTACCTACAACAGAGATCCTGTTGCCACATTCCGGCGTCAACATCAGATCAGCACAGACATTATAACGGCCGCACTCAGGGACGTCAATTAAGTTTTAAGTTTCATTAAAGTAGCTGCTGTCACTTTCTTTGCTATAGCAATAGAATAAGACGCAGCAACTTTAATGAAACTTAAAAATTAATTGACGTCTGAGTGCGGCAGTAAGTAATATTGCATTGTCATTGAGTTTACAAATGCACCTAGGTACATTAATAATAAAAAAACGGTGGGTTAAAAAAGCTTGATGAACTTTTATCTTTTACTTTTTTTCTTTTACTTTTACTATCTACCCATCTGCCCATTCCTGATGCTGCAGAGGTCAACTACCGTATTCTACAAAGCAGTCGGGTTTCCAAATATCGCATTTTATTTCACTTTTATTATGGGTATGTACCTACCTACCTAATTGATTTTCTACAACGGCCACTTGCAGGAAAAAGTTACAATCTAGATTTAAGACTGAAACGTATGGAACATTTTAAACTGTCTAGATTTAAGACTGAAACGTATGGAACATTTTAAACTGTTATTAGGTTCTTAAGAATAAATATTAATGTAACTGTTTCCTAATTTTAGAGAAGTTAACTTAAGCCTTATTAATTACTAGCGGAGTAGCAGGGCCTGGTACCCAGCGCGTTGCTGCCTATAATATATCGCACAAACAAAAAAAAACTGTTGATCCGATCACTAGATCACCAAACTTTACGGATCACCCGCTGGGCTAATCTGAAGAATGCCTGAAAATTTCATCAAAATCGGTCCAACCGTTTTGGACTTTATAGCCGACATAAACACATATGTACATACATACATATATACATACGCACATCGATTTTTGTATGCTAATTTTATTTTATGTGCTTAGGTACTTACCTATGCTTGCACTTTTTCATTTTTCCATTTAGTAAATGTTTTTATTTGTAAAACCATTGAAAGGTAGGTTCATATAATAATTAACTGACCGAGCGAGCGCGAAGCGCGAGCGAAATGTCTCCGTTTCAGCTTGGGCAAAAATGCTTTCGTATGTCCGTAATAATAGTCTGTATGGATGACTGTTCTTCTCCACAGGTCACATTTCTCAACCGATCCTCATGAAATTTTGTGAGCAGGTACAGCCTAGTTTTTCAAAATTTTGCAAAATGGCGGAGATATCGGAGTTTTTGCGATTACTAACTTATTTGCGGCGTTGGTGAACTGACCGCGACCATGTCGATGTATGGGGATAACAGTTTTCCAACGGCAAAGTTTGTCGCGAGGTCTACACTACAGCTCACAGAGGCAGTAGTTAAAAGTTTTTTGACAGACCTAGGTAGGGTGATTCGAATAGGCGTTGAGTATTTTTTACTTTCTTTGGAAGCGGAATTACGCGGACTCTAGGGTGTTTTAAGCTAGCCACTAGTAACGCCGCGTGAAAGTCATAGTACTCATAGTGTATTATGTCTAAGAACCATCTCAAGTATGATGATTATATTCCCGAAAGAATTTTGAAAATGAATTAAATGAGTGAGAGAGAAGTACAAACCCGAATCCTCCAGTGCTCACGGACTGTAACTACAGTCGAAGACAGAAAGATGTTTACACTTTTTCACCTTATTCCATTGTAAAAAACAAGTGTAAACATCTTTCTGTCCTCGACTGTTCCTATAATAGTAGGTCACGGGCAGGTACTACGACTTTTATGAATACTTCCACTATTGCCTTTTGTTTTCTTCTTTTCTTTAATTGTTGCCTAACGTTTGTAATCCTAATTTCACTTGCCACAACGTTCTTGGTCCTAATAATCGTTTGTCCTAATGATAACGTGACATAATGTTTATGGACCTAATCTTTCTTGCCCGAATTTTATTATATTAGTCATAATAATTAATATAGCCATAACGTATTGCAGTCTTAATAGGCTCTTTACAGTTGGGCTTTAGCGTCCTGCGCCTGCAGCACCAGAGGGGAGAGCTGCTGTTTCAAACACAATCTATCTTTAAAATGTGAGTTTTGAGAAAAACGCCCTAACATCTTTTTACAAACTAAAGATGATAGAATTGTTATTTAAATTCATTAGCACATTATTTCTAAATAAAGTACCTCGAAATAGGGTCAAGAACAAGAGGCCTTTAAGTTTTTTATTTTTTGTTTTATTTACTTTTTAAATTCAGTTAAACGAGTTTGCTATTAAGTACCACTGCTCCATACAAATGTGGTTACACGTCATGTATTAAGTTAAAAGAATTTCGCGTACCCAAATGTAAGCGACATATTTGTCTATTTATGTGTATAGTTAGGTATAAGAGATATGCGTGACTTACAATGCGTCTATTTGTGACAGTAATATATGGGGGATAAACGTATAAATATGTTCGGAGGATATTAGGATAAACAATAACTATTACAAGTTGTATCGTAAAATTTAATTTGCTTTAATTAAAAAAAAAATTACTAAATTTAAATTAACGAGATCAGTGCAAACAATATGAAATGGTAAAAGGGCATTTTCGCGAGAAGACTGTTTTCTCACATTTTAGGTGATATCTGCTCAGAATCAAGAGTAATATTCATCTATATATTAGAAGAAACATGTCTAATACTTTTTATACATATTCTGTTTCATTTTGTAACCGGCCTTTTTTGTAACGGTGATCCATTACGTATGCAAAGTAACAAAATAGAATGGAAAATTAGGGACATATGATTTCTCCGATGTAAACCAAAAGTACTCATTCTGAGAATCTGAGCAGATATCGCCTAAAATTTCCCAATTGTTTGTTTTTGTGTGCTAGGTATGATTAATATAGGTTAAGATATAAGATTAATAGTTACGGAACCTACCTAAAAGTATTTTCTTTATTATTATTTCTTACCCACTATTTTAATACTATATGAAACAAGCTTTATAAAAATTCACAAAAGTTATTGTGTTACTCTTACAATTACTCTTACATTCCTCGATACATTATGGGAGTTAAGCATTAGGGGTACTAAACAGGCTAACATCCATTATGGCAAATGACTTTAGGACAAACGATACCATGGCAAAAGAAGGAACCCAGTTTTTACCCGACTGCCCGAAGGAGGGTTATGTTTTTCGAGCGTATGTATGTATTTTGCTACTAATCCCTACTATGTAATATTATTAAGTTCTGTCTGTCTGTTACCTCTTCACGCTTAAACTGCTAAGGTCGGAGTTCACCAACAGTTAAACAGGCGATTAGAGGTCTGACGGCTGTCAAAATGTATTGACTAACAGCCGATTAGGATTTAACAGTCCGTTAAATGGGTTTAGGTGGGATTTAGATGGTTATGGAGACAGTTTAAGTCCCGCGGCCTTCCCCGGAACTTAAACTAATTTTAACTAATTTTTCCGAGATAAAAACTAAGTATCCTATATCCTTACATATCCTTTTTCTACTTATGGTATTCATAGCGAGTTAGAAAGAGATGTCCATATAAGTATTCTTTCGTTTTCCTTCGTGTTGCCAAAAGCAAATTTGAATGGACCGCTATTCTCCCGCCATTTGGACCCCTACGCGAACCTCCAGTACTACCAAATTAAAAAGTCGATACACCAATAGTACATTTTGTGTCAGGGTGACTTTTACTTTTAGTAGCTTTATTAGTTTGACGGTGTTGTGAATATATTATATACATATATATATTTTCAGTTTTCCAAGAGATTAGAACTTGATAGCAGAATGGATTCGGCGAGTAGACAGGGAAAATTTGGTACCGAAGAGATACAGCAAACTATGGCAAAGGAACAGACAGTCATGCGAGTGGTCCTGTAACCCTTTTTTTGGTTGGTTGCTATTCCCAATATTTTAATTAACACATTGTTGAATTATTGAACTTATTTGAAATATGCTGCTGCTAAAGTTTAGCGTTACGTAATTATAATGTTTAAGGGCCGATTTTTTTAATCTCCAGATAACACTTTCTGTAAGATAAATTTTAGCTCACTTCTTTTCTTTCATATGACAAAAAGCTGATGTCAAAATTTTTATTTCGGGACAAGTTTCTATTGATGACTGTATTTTTTTGTCTTTATTAAATTATCAAGACCAAACTAAAGAATCCCATCTCGGTGGGTCTACGTTCAGTACAGCTGAGGATCATGTTGCCACCTTCCGGTTCTATCATCAGATCTGTCCATTGACACAATAATATTACATTGTCATCGGGTTTACATAATTATTTCAAACTTCAGTTCAATTAAACACCGGGAAGTAGATGAAAAATTATCAGCAAATTTTGAAATTGACAAGTTCCTTATTATTATGAACATTGGAACATTGCAAGTTACTAAATGAAAGCTTGTAAAAAAAGGAAAGCTATAACTGTCACTGCCACATGCTTTTATTTGGCAGTTAGAAAAATCAGCCCTTAAATATCATTAGAAGTAATTACAACTGCGAAATTGAATCGATATCGATATTATTGTCGACTCGGTAATAACACTCGCGTTCACAGATCCTTGTGACAACACGAAGGAAAACAAAAGAATACCTTTAAGGACATCTCTTTCTAACTCGTTATAAATACCATAAGTAGAAAAAGGTCAAATATACGTCTTTAGCTCTTTCTTATAGTCCGGTTTCTATTATGTACTTATTCTATGGGTTTCCACGCCTGTAAAGGTAAATTGTGTCACATACACGCTCTGGTTTACCTGTGCAGTTCAACTGTACAGGCAAAACTGCGCAAGCATACCCTAGAGTGTATGGTTTGGCAATAGGTACCGTAAAGCACGCGCTCTTTACACTGGCTGTGGCTTTTTTATTAGCTTAATTTAAAATAAAAATCGTGTGCTGCTCTCCAACGCTCACCTGTGTAATAAATTGCAAGCGATAAAATGGCTTAATGTAAACTACGACTAGTGAATTTTACCCTTTGAGTAAATAATTAATTACTCAAGATTTTATCAAAAATCAAATGCTTTTTGACATATATCGATTATTGCACGACAATCGATATGTTTTAATGTCTTCATTGAATTAACAGGCATTAACTTTGGTGGCAACTTTTTTACATACTAAATATTCATAGCCTGCCAGTATGTATGATACTACACGTTCAATAAAGTATTTTAAATAAAGAATAATTTAGAATAATATAATTATTACTGAAATCTCATTGAAATACAACAACCTAAATGAAATTTTCAATTAGTAGATGTAACAAAACTATTTAAAATCAAGCAGTTGGTTGACATCGTTGCTCGTGTATCTCGTTATTCGATTATGTTAATCGTTTGGTTGAAACTATTTCGCGCCAGAATCGCAAGAAACGCCAAACCAATCCTGTCAAACTAAGTGCCTTGTGTACGGTTAAATCGCAATTTAGCAATTTAGAAACGTACAAATCTATCATTTTATCACGTTTTCGTCGTTAAAAACTGCATAATTTGTGTAAATTATGCGATTAGTTACATTGTAGAGTTATACCAGTTAAGTTTAGTTTCGTTTTGTTTATTTTTTTCTTGCTTTGATGTGAGCGTACGATGATACGCCGACGTAGCGTTGCATTTCGTTTTGTGTAGTGTATAGTTATAGCAACAAGACTATAGGCAAAGGTAACTATCTAATAAACGGTACAAATCAGTGTGAAGGTTATGGAGTTGTTACTACAGCATCGCATCTAGGTTAGGTCGTTCTATATGTTAACCCTTGTATTTCACGTTCCAGATTAACAATGCCCGATCACGAAATAGTCCTCGACAGAGTGCTTGAAATATTAGAGGAAAATACATTGACCCTAAGAGGATTAATGCAACAGCAATACTATGAACTGATTGTGAATGCTTTGAAAACTGAAGAGAATCTCAGTCTTGCAATATTAGAACGAATATCGGCAATATGCCTGCACGTTCTAAATGGGGATATCAGGCATTCAGTGCTTGGTTTGAATATCATTGCAACTATCTTGAAAAGAGTCCAGGTACTTTTGTTGTTATTAAACTACCTATTTTTCGGTTGTCTCAGTGCAAGCTTGTTTTTATTATATTTAATCTTCAATGTAAATAAAGCAAATGGTATTTGCCAGTATATTTTGTAAATTCTGTTTAATTTTTTAGTAAGTAGGTATTGTAATCATTTCACCACCTTTTGTAAAACTGCCTACAGTTAACTTTATAACATAAATAGCAGTCTCTGAAGAGCTTGTTTCTCGGTGCATGTTTCTTCTCATGATATAGGGTATATTGTAGTCTACATAACAGTACATAATATTGTATAAGTAGTATTTATTAATTTTCCTTTTTTTAGGCAAGTAAGCCCTCACCAAGACTGCTTCCATTGGCTGAGGCAGTAGTCAACTTTTTACAGACTTCTGCTACATTGGCCAAGGCATCTGGATTGCAAACCATAGCATTTAACACTTTCATGGCTTTTCCGGATGACATATTGGTCTCACTAACTTGTTATGAGGTCATTTGGGAAATATTCAAATCTTATTGCCATCCTGCCGACAATACTCCTGAAGAAATGAAATTACAGGTTAGTTTAGAAAAAGATGGATTCTGTGTATTTTAAGACCTCTGGGGATTTATTTTGCTGTTTGGATAAAGTAAATGAAAATATGTTTATCATAAGTATAGTTAAAATTGCTACATTAAACTTAGGAGCAGTTATTTTAGAGTTATATGATAATTAAAAGGTATAGCCTGGTAAGCATGGTGAAACTGCCCGTTGCGAAAAAATGGTTTCCCTTTTAAGTACTGGAATATATGTCTTAATGTATGATAATGAATAATTTATTATTTCACCAAATACTAGCCCTCAAATTTCGACCAAATGATACATTATGTCAAACAATGCTCATGCCACCCAATGCCAAACAATGATATAGACCCTCCCCAGATATTGATTTTGAACTAACTAGCTGAGATACATTAACCATAAAAACCTTTTTCAATTTAACAAAAATTAAGAGGTCAACCCTAATGGCTCAATTGTAGATTAGGTATTTATCTCGAAAAGTAGGCCTAGTTTCTCTACTGCTTTAGCTATAATAAAATATACTGTGATAATATGCACATATGTACAAATTGTTAACTTGAGAAATTGTCTGCTTTCAGCCGTTCAATATAGCTTCCAGGCTCTTAAAAATATTGGACCCACAAAAGAAAGCAGCATTTGTGAAAGAAGGACTGGCAGTTTGTTTCTCAACAGTAATACCATGTGTAATGAATTTTTGCCAAACACATGTCATAACATCTCCCTGTGTTTTAACCTTTCTGGAAGTACTAGAGATGTTGACAGATGAACTTATCAAGATAGACTATGCTAACAATGCTCAGTGGCAAACTGTTCTAGAATCCATTTACAGTCCAAATCTGTAAGTGTTACAAAACATTATATACTTAATTTTTTAAGAAAAATAAAATAAAATGTCTGCTTTGGTCCATCTTAGACTGGTCCACCTCCAGTGTCACTGTAACGTGCGACTTATGGGACACCCTGTATATTAGAGCAAACAAGGTACACAAAATATTTTAACACTCCCTCAATTCTTTACTAACAGAGTGAGTTTAGATATTGTTGAACAACTTGTATGTTCCAATGTATTTGATGTCAACTGAACCTATACTGTCTGACCAACCTTTATAAATCGCGACACACTTCATGACGTGTCTGAACTAGGCAGAAGTTGGTATTTGATGTCAGCAAGATATAGTGAGATATTTTCTACTAAGTTATGGTCTCATGGGCTGAGGGCCTGTGGCATTTCGCCCGCTTTGCCACCATATTGTTATGCCACTAATAGTAATCTTTGATTAATGCAAACTTAATAAGATGTGAATGTAACCTTTATCTACCTTAAGAATTATATAATCTTTCTAGGTATCCAACAGCAATGAAGAGCCTTTTATCTAGTGGCAGTAAAGATTGGCATAGGCTTTGGATGATTTTTATCAAACTTCTCAAAACGCAAATTACTATGAACAAACCAGGTATTGGCAGCCCCATTAACTCAATGTTGCCAGTAGTAGAGATGGCATTTAAAATGGATGTTACAAACAGATGTAAAGCATTTCAGTGTTGGAAAGTTCTTATTGATAACTTTTCATCAGAAACCAATGAACAATTTGTGAACAAAAGAATAAAACTGCTTATTATTCCACTAAGATCAAATAATGCGAAAGTTGAAGAGACAGCATTAGCTAAACTGGATACATGGCTGCACTTAATAAGACAATATGAGAACAGAATGGATGACAGAATTTTGTATCCATTTTTACATTTTTGTTTTGGGAGGCATGTTCCTGAAAAAGTGTCTGTAATCCCTGGTTTGATTTCACCCAGGGTCAAAAGGATTTCTGTTAAAGCATTTGTTGAGTTAGTTGGTCATGTCAACTGTAATGGTTGCGGTCTAGAGCCTAGATTGAAGGGCAAACTCATAAGTGCTAAGGTACTGGTCAACCACTGGAATGACTGGGTGCATTCCCTGAAAATTGCAATACGGCAATCAGCAGAGGAAGAGGTTGATCTGGGGACAGACACAATCACATGTATTTGGAAGTCATTTGTGATGACTGTTGCCGAGTTGCCTGAAAATAATATTAGAAAAGATCTTTTCAATGAGCTTTTGACGATGATAATGGAATTAGCAGAGGTATTAAATTTTTGTTGAAGTTACCTAATAATAATCAAGGCTAATTCATTCCTAAAAATAACAAAAAAAAAAGTTCATATCATCTCAAAATCATTTATTTTAATTACAGGAGTATCCAAACGCGAAAATGGCTGACATAATAATAAACATTCTAATTCCGTCCCTGTTAGATGAACCTATAAAGCCGCTTCTACAAGTCAAGGACTCACAAGATGGACCATTGCGACAGCTAGTGCTTTTTCTAATTGACCCAACACTTTATGAGAACCATAAGAAGTAAGTGAAAGAATGATTTAAAATTAAATAATAAAAATTTACACTTTTTGGGGTTGTCTGGTAAAAATCGCCCAAATGTGAGTTGGACTTGCGCTTCAAGGGTTCTGACATTTTATAAACTGTAATTATTTCAGATTTTTGCTATTGAAACTGAATTAATGGGGGAATTAGGTTAGGAACCGGTTTTGGAATATATGCAATAGAAGTTGGTTTCCCCTATCTATAGGGACCCTATAGTATTAGAAGCTGTTGAAATATGCCGCTGTGACAGACGGGCGGCCGGTAAGAATTCCTAACGTGGTTCCTTTTTTATCTCTTTGGCATGGAACCAAAAAATAAAGTACTGAGAAGAAAAGGCAAAGGAAATTTTGGAGGCCTTTCATCTCTATGCTGTAGAAAGAAAACTTAAGGGTGAATTTAGGTTCAGTTCTTAGATACATTATTAGTTTGTGTTTGAAAGGGGTAAGAAAATATTTTGTCAGTAATAGAACTAACATAAATATACATTTTTTACAGGGCTAACAACAAGGGATTATTAAAAACAATGAACCTGATCATAGCATTAATTGCTAATGAATGTCCAAAATCAGTGGACCATTATGCGGAATGGCTGTTAATAGATTTACTTCCAAATAACTCCACACTGCAACTATGGACTGCTTTAGCAGAATCTATGCAAAACACAGTGCCTAAATGTGATACATTAATTTGTAATTTCCTATGTTGGCCCTTGAAGCATTTGAACAAATTTTCAGATGTAAGTATTTTTAGTAAACAAATACAATTTTAATTACTCCAAAGTTTAATTGGCAATTCTTAAATTTAAGAAGGGGCTATTCTCACCTTTTCACACCCTTACTCTGAACTTGTGTATTTTTTTCCCACTTTTTCACACTGAATAGGTGGGAAAATTGTTCTCACTAGTAGTTAGTTAAATATGTCTTTCGGTAAATACATTATGACCAAAAAAAAATAAGGGTAGTGTGAACAAGTATAAAAAAAGACTAGTTTACACTCACTTTGTATAATCAACATCGAGTGTTAGCTAATGGGAATTTATTTTCCCTATTGTTCGCAATGAAAAAAGAGCGTGAACAAGTAGGAATCACCCAAAAAAACGCAAAACATGGGAGTGGAATAAAATTCTTGAATGTTTACTAAACACCTAGTTACCCTTTTTTTGGTAATGAAACTGAAACCGTGTAAACTTCTCAGAATATCTCAAATATCTAACGTCCCTAAAAGTTAGGTTTGTTTTATTTTTAATCCGCCATTTGTACGTTTTACATTTGATTGTATTGTGAAAAGAAGTTTAAATAAATAATTAAATTTAAAAGGAGAAATCATGTGTCCATAAACATTCCATTCCATTTTGTTACATTTGCATACAAAATAGATCACTATTATAAATATATAATTACGCGGTTAGCTTAAAGATTGTATCGTTTGTTATAAATGTTGTGTTTCCGTATCATCGGCAAAACTCTCTTCTGAAGATACTCCTTCATGTAAATTTTGACATTCATTGATGTAGTAGTGAAAAATGTACTAGACTTCATTCCGCACTCGCAAATTGCTTTTTTAAAATGGATTTTTCGAACTGAGTAACCTCCGATCCCTCAGGAACCGTGTAATACCGCGGATCTGGCTAAGACTTATATTCAGTTTTACATAAGTTTCATCGTCCATTATTACACAGGTGTGTTTCTTCGAAAGAATTGAGTCGTACAACTTCCAGACGCGTTTTTTTACAGATGCTGCTTGTTGTTCACTTCTTTTTGGTTGTTTCAGCTTTTTAAATGTCTTCAAGTTATTCCTTTTCTTGGCACGTTGCACCATCCCAATAGTAGTTTTCAGTTTTTCGCGATATCTCGAACAGATATCTCACTGTTAGACGCATATGCCTTTACTATCTTCTGATCCAGTTGTGGATTGGATGGACCTGGTTTTTGACCTGGTCGTTGTCGGTCATTGAAAGTATATTCCTCGCCGTATTTACGGATTGCAGTTTGAACGGCTCCCACACTTACGCCTTCCATTTTTGCCAGTTTTCGGTACGTAATACAAAAGGTATTGAACTGAACACCATTTGTCGACAATATATTTTAGTTTTTGTGGTATAAGGCCTCGCATTGTTTTATTTGTTTTTTTTTGGCAGACAATATCAACGGATATCGATTCTGTGATAAATGACAAACATTTTTCTCTTATCAACATACTTTTTAAATGTCAAAATACTTTGTTGTGCCGGCAATGAGTTATATTTATAATAAACGATACAGTCTTTAGTTGGTAGTGACCCTGCCTACGAAGATAGCGGTTCCGGGTTCGAATCCCGGTATGGGCATTTATTTGTGTGATGAGCGCGAGTATTTGTTCCTGAGTCATGGAGGTTTTCTATGTATTTAAGTATGTATTTCTCTATATAAATAATTATGTTTATCGTTGTCCAGTACCCATAGTACAAGCCTGGGCTGCGTTTCCATAGAAACGGAGACGAGCGGTGCGGAGAGGAGCTGTGTAGGAATCGACCAATCACATTGGTTGCAATCCACATCTCGTCTCCGCTTCGCTTCAATGGAAACAGTCAAGCGGATTCCTACACAGCTCCTCTCCGCACCGCTCGTCTCCGCTTTTATAGAAAGGCAGCCTAAAGCTCCGTTAGGGACTAGGTCAGTTTGTGTGAGTTTGTCCCCACTTTACAATTTTTGATTAGTTTGGTTTGATTTGACCGATACAAAATCGTAGGTTACAAAACTTGAAGAATAAAATATGGATGAAAAGGTCTTTCTTCTTCTATTAAGATCAATGGTACTCTTGGACGGCTAGCTAGCACAAGTGGTCCGCGACTTGTTTGTCGCTCGGATCTCCCTTTCTAATTCGTCTGTAACGACAGAGACGTACCGAGCGACAAGCGACAAAATCTCTGATTCTATATGAAGATAACCCAAAATTGCCCATTTTTGAGGAACCGAGGCGATAGAAAATGTTCATAATCATAATAGTTTATTTGCATAAAAACAATCGAACATGCTCAATAAAACATATTTATAAGTATGTATGATTTAAACGGTTGGCAGAATATTGACGTTTTGGTAAACAGAAAAAATGCATTTGGTCAGCAACTTATGGTCAGCTAAAATATCAAAATTTGATCAGCTAAAATATCAAAATTTTATCAGCTAATAATATCATAATAATCGATTGGTAAGCTCAACAAATGTGCTGCATTTTGTGAGACACATTTAATAAAATTTCAGTTAGCAAATTTTGTAGTAGCCCTAACATGATTTTAGTTACCCCTAGCTACTCTTTTTTCAGATGGAGGACGCAGCTATGGTGTGGTATGCAACCTGCATCCTTTTTTCCATGTCTTTGGATAAAACAGCATTAGTTAAAGATACTACCAGGATGGTGTTAGAAAATCAAAATAGTATTGATACGACAACTTACTTTAAGCTATGTGTTTTGCTTGCCATCATCAAAGTTAAAATGCAGAAGCAGATTTGTAAGTATGTTTGTGTTCATGTCAGATAAATTAGCAGAAGTATTTTGAAACGTTATTACAAGTCCTTTGTCTTGTCTAATTATTTTTTATCGTTTAAAGTCTAAATTTGTGTTCTGGCTTATTCATCATAGTACCTATTTGTTCCGTTTTTTGTGGATGGCCATTTGAATGATAACCGGTTTAGTTACATATTTCACACTGGTTTCATGGTCACACTGGACAAAGTTGTATTGATAATGAAAATGCATTGTTTTTTCAGATGGGGTATTACATGAAGAAGTAAAATTGCTAATGGATATTACAAGTAAATATAATGACAACAGTCAGTTCAAGCAAGCTTTTCCAATATTAATTGACACCATTAATCTCATGTCGTCATTCATTGTGCCATACGACATAAAATATTTGAAAGATGTAGTTTTTATTATAAAGTCAGTATTGCGTGTTTTGAATAATCACTTAAAACAAGACTTATGCATGGGACAAAAAACAAACATATTTTTTCAAGAAACATTTGATAATTACAACAATTTATTGACGGTTTTCAAAGCTATTCAACCACTTTTTCGTATCAAGGAAGGTATGGAGTTTAAAGTTCTTATAGTAGATGAGCTACTAGAGTGTCGATCATTGTGTAAAAAATCAGTGCACAACGCCTTAGATTTAATTTTAAACTCAATCATGAAGGACACATCCATAGATCAAACACTGAGAGAAAAAATTAAGACTGCTATTGAGAAACCACAAGAAGCTCTTAAAAGACTCACAGAAGTCGTAACAGATGCTAATTCTAAAAATACAAAGCTCGCGGAAGGCGAGTTTACTACACCGGTGACAAAGAGTGCAAAAAAGAATGAGGCCAGCATAGTAGACACTGTTGTTGAAAATGGTGAAGAATTTGCTGTTATTAAATCAAACTGGAAATTTAATCCGAGAAAATTAACAGAAAATCAAAAAGAGAAATTACAAAGGAAGAGGGAAGATATTCCGGCTCTGTATCAAGACTTATCGCAATCGCAAGATGAATTTAAACTTAAATCATGGAAGTCTGACTCACAAGATGTATCAAATACAAATAGCAGATCATCAACTTGTATACCGTCTACTGAAGATGTGCCTACAATACTTAAAAATATTCCTGCTACTAGTGTCGTACCTAATATTATCGACAATTTTTTTTCGGAATCATTTAAAATGAATTCTGGAGACAACAAAAAAACCGAGAGCCCAAATTCAAAAGAAGTTGAGCTTGTTAAATTATCAGCAGTTGTTAAAACACCTCGTATGGCTCTGAAAGATAGAGTATTCCGAAATGTTAGAAATTTAATTGAAAAATCCACTGTACCAAAAGAAGGTAACAACCAAAAGCCTAGTCTTCTGAATGAGACAGTCAGTGCTTATGTTTTTGATACTCCTGTAACAAAATGTAAGGATATACAAAATTTAGTTAATTCCGCACCATCAAAGATTTCAGCCGAGAGACCTGCTCGTGCAAAGAGGAAACCAAAAAAATTTGATGATTCTGAGGTTTATTTACTTAAAAAAAGGCGAAATTCTTCCACTCAAAATGAGTCACCATCGCCAGAAATCTCTAATGCTTTGAACGATATAAGCTTTCCTTCGCCAAGCCTTGAACACCTCAATGACGAACCCAGTCAAAAGAGTGAAGTTGTTACAGAATTGCAATCTGTTGAAGACCAAACAAATCCTACTGTTACTGAATCTCAAGCAACTAATGAAGTTAATAAACCCGACCAGGATCCTCAGCCTTTAAGTAATCAGGTTGTGGAAGTATCCTCACCTGTAAAAGAAATGGTAAATGAAAAAGATGCCAAAAAAGATTCTGAACAGAATGTTGAAGAAGTGATTAATTGTTCTTTATCTGATGTATCTCATGAGATTTCCGTTGAAGAGCAGAGTCAATCTAATAATTTAAAACTTAATACTTCGAATGAAACAAAATCGACGCCGAAGTCAATAAGTAAAAAGAAAGACGTAGATGATGTGAAGTCGTCGGCTAAAAAAAAATTGCGTATAGAAAAGGAGCTAGCAATTGATATGGTTGAAGGTCACCCATTTTTGAAATTACAGTCTGAGAAACGGGTAACAAGGAAATGCTTAGCAAATACTCCCAATGGCACCCGCAGAAAGCGTTTAACTGAAAAGTTAAATAAGTCGAAAACAGATCCAAAGGGTGCGACCAAACCTAAAAAGGATAATAGTAATAAAGAAAAGTCTTTTAAAATAGCAAAAGAGTTATCTATTACTGTTGGTGAGACACAAGATGAGTGCCCTGACGCTACACAAGACCTCTCTGAAGATATAATTGAAAGTTCTCAGGATTCAATGGCTACTGTGTCAGTAAAATCTTTTAAAAATAGTACAAAGAAAGCTATTGGTGTTGAAAAAATTGACAATACGATTGAAGAAACTCAAAATTTTATTGTTAATGTTACCCAAGATATAAACACAACTGCAGATGTTTTGATGACTGAGGACAATAAAGATGATACTGAATTTCCCGCGAATAAAACTGATATTCAAGAGAACGTCGTGATGCTGACAGAGGAAATGGACACTGAGCCAACGGACAAAAAAGATACAAGTTCTGGGGAAGTTGTTATTATTGATGAAGAAGATTTTCCTGTTATCGTTTTAAACACTGAAGAACCTTTACCAGGACCTGATACCCTTGAAATGGCGAATGCTGATACCCTACCTATGGATCCTTCTCAATTTGATAATAACGCTAATTCAGAAATTCAAAGTACTCAGAATAAAGATACTCCTGACGTAAACAAGGAATCTGGAATTCTTGACCGGTCTTCTGCTGCTGCTGATGACATAACAATAACTCTCTCTGATATTACGCAAAATGAAGAGTCTGGCAATGCTTCTTCTCCCTCTAAAGACGATGACCAAAGGAAAAAAGATTTCTTAAATAACACTTTGGAAATTTCACCTATTAAATCCTTAAGTCCTATCGAGCCAAAATCACCTTCACCTGAAACTAGTAGTGACTTTTTGATCGTGAAACTATCAGATCCAGTGCAAATAAATGATGAACTTATGGAAGTGGGTAATTCGCCGGAAATATTTACTGAAGAAAAGATTTCGCCCGACAAAAGGGATCAGTCGCCTCCTAGAGTAGAAGTTGTTAGTAATAATAGTAGCCCCAGTTCATCCTTATCTCTTAAAAAAAATAGACCTCAGGTACGCGCTGGCGGTCGAGCCGCGCAAATGTTGGGACTTTGCGTTCCTGACAGGTTACATAATATTATGAATAAAGATAAACCAGAGATAGATGAACCCAAAAAAAGCAGCCCAGTGAATACACCAGCTCGAAGAAATCTGCGAATGCTGTACAATACCACTGTTGATAATGAAAATTCTGATGACAATGAAGAGAGCGAATATTTTCTTAAATTTAAAAGAACTGTCCCAACGGCAGACTGTAGTCCATCTGGTCCAATTTTAAAGAGAAAACTAGCTGATATGGCTGATGAAGCTACTGTGTCTCCCGCTAACAAAGTTAGTAATGTTTTCAAATTTTCATCTTTTTAGAATATTTTAAATAAGGATAATTTAACATGTTGCTGTCTTTTTCTTTCAGAGAAAACGAGTGAGTTTCCATGACCCTGTGTCAACATCTGTCTCGGTCCGAAAGTATATTGACTCAAGTGGAGTACGGTCACCGCAAAATTCCGCACTCAAGCGTTTAGAAAGACAAATGCGCAACCAGTCTCACATGAAATCTCCAAAAAGGCTTGAGAATTTATTTAAACTCGATACTGTGCTTACAAAAGCTATTGAAAGCTTTACCGACATTGATCAAACAAGTAATGACACGCTATTAAGTTCTCTAGAACAGACGCCTGCCGTTGAAGTAGTTAAGACTAGTGAGCTAAACGACACAGATCCCATATTTCCTGGCCTCGTAGATTGTAAAGACTCTATTAATATCATTGCTACTGAATTATCGTCGCCGGCAATGAGGCTATTATTTGTTAAAGAACTAGAAGGAAATATTGAAACTGTTGGTGATCTGGCAAAGTTGACAGAACTAGAAATAAATAGATTATGCCTAAAAGCGCCTAAATTAGAAGTGGTCAGAAAAGTATTAGGTGATTATGCGTCTAAAAAGAACGAAATAACCACTGAGACCGTGACAGAAGCTGCTGATATTATTAATAATGTTGAAGTTCAAACCAATGTTTTAACAAGTGAAACTGAAACACAAACATCCTTGGTCTTACAAAGATTGACATCAACACAGACTGATCAAGTAATGACTTTGCAAAAAGTTGTTCAGACCGATGAGTCAGGTAGCAAATCTACTGAAGACATCATAAAATCGTGCCTAAAAGACGTAAGTATACTAGTTCTCCGAAATTTTATATAAAGTAACGATGGTTTAACGAATTTGCTCTTGTTTTATACGAAGTTTCCATTTCAGAGAAAATATTTTGTTTCGAAACTTGACGAGCAACTGGACGAGGTCTCAAAACAAAAACTAGCGGAATCTCTGCCTGTAAAAGATTGCATAGACTTGCTTGTGAATAAAATGACAAGTTCAGATACAAGTATTATCTTGAATCAAGTGATTAAACGGGAAACTGAACTGCATGAAAATGGACAAAGTGGTAACAAAGAGCTATCATTCTTGTTAAATTATTTGTGTGACAAATACGATGCAAAGGATTTGATTTTATTCTGTAGTCAGATGCTGCAAAAGGTTCATGGCAAAAGTATCTAGGATTAAAATGTAATAATTGGTTATCATATCATGTGGAGCTTTAAAATTGCAGTGATCGGCCATACTTACATGAACCTTTTGGGAATCTTATGGTGAGGACAATAAAAGAGCGTATTGCGATCGTTCGTACTAAACTAGATTGCTTATTAATGTTTCCTCTACCCGTTGTCAAGTTACATTAGACTTAAAAACCTTGTAATTTGGTTGATACTTATCTGTTCCATGAATGCTTATATTCAGTGTCCTGTAAAGTATATATAGGTAGGATATATAGTACAGAAGTTAGCACCAAAACCCCCGCTGCAGTCTTCTCAAGCCTGCATGTGAGTAACTTTTATTCAATAAATAGTTGAGTATATTAGTAAGTTACTGTTTACGTAAATAAATTCTCCGAGCGTTTCACCCGCCCGTGCATTTTTATTGACAACTACCGACAATTTTAAGGCTGCCTTTCCATAGAAGCGGAGACGAGCGGTGCGGAGAGGAGCTGTGTAGGAATCGACCATCACATTGGTTGTAATCCACATCTTGTCCCCGCTTGACTGTTTCCATTGAAGCGGAGCGAAGACGAGATGTGGATTACTACCAATGTGATTGGTCGATTCCTATACAGCTCCTCTCCGCACCGCTCGTCTCCGCTTCTATGGAAAGGCAGCCTAATGCTTTATTATTCAACATTTTATGGTTCAACATTTAGTTTAGTTAATTAATTCTTCTTTAACTACTGGGTGACACAGTATTTACAAGTGCAATTGGCCGTTTAAATAGGTCAATCTACTAGATATTAGAATACAATGGTAATATAACCAGTGCAAATGCAGCGCCAAGCGAGGTCACTGTTCGTAGAGTTTTCGCTACAAAGTAGACACACATGCACGCTACGAGCGTTTTGCTAAAGTTTGCTTCCATTGCCGGGACGGCACTGCATGGTATTTTTTTTACATAAGACTGAACAGTGATTGACCCCGATCTCAACTGATGGAAAGTGCAGATGAGGCCAAAGATGTAGCTCACTGGTTCAGTAACAGCCGATTCACTCTAGCCTTGAAGAGCTCTTAATTATACTTGTCCGGAAATACAGACGATGGGAGCGAATTCCATTCCTTAGCAGTTCGCATTAGGAAAGATAAAGCGAATCACTTTATTTATTGTAATATAATTTCAACTACAAAAGTCAAAAAGATTAGCTTTTGTCTGACAATTTCTCAAATCCGATTTGATTGTAATGTTATCAGTTAAATTACAGTAGGTTCTGCCATTTCGTTAACTAGCATCTGTAAGTGTCACTCGTGTTACAAAGAAACACGAAAAAAGCTAATGCCATTGAGGTAATGGTAGTGCAGTGCAATAGCTCTTAGTCTTTCGGATTTAGGTAAAGTCGCTTAGACTAGCACAAGAAGCGCTTGAGAGCGAGCGACAGAAGCACAAATCCGAGGGTCCGAGCTATTGCACTGTAATATACTTCTGTCTTAGCCACACTGCGACATTTAGTCATCATTCGTTATCGCTCTTCGTACTTCATAATATCATCTTATCGGATAATATTGTTTTAAATCTGTCGAAGTATTGAATACGCAAAAATAATTTGCATGCCTGCCTTATCTTTTCGTTAAATGGTATGCATAGCGGATATGGATGGATGCTGGCTAGTACTATGTACCTCAAGACCACATTAGAATACCAAATTTAGGGCATGTTTTACAATCGACAAGTAAATTCATCTGTCAGTTAAAGATAGCACTCTCCTTATCTATTTTCAATAGTAAGAAAGGGAAAGGGCTAAATTTATTTGACAAATATACTTTACATGACGATTTTGAAACAGGCGGTCAATGTAATTATTTAAGTTATTTCAGTAGCGTCTGACTCAACAGCCACACGGCCATTCAATGTGTTCAATAAATTGTGATGCTTTAGTTCTACTAACGCGGACACCTAAGTTATTTAAGGCTCATTTCCTCCTACGCTGACGCGGACGTCAGTGTCGCTGTGCGGTGTCCCATAGTCCCCTTAGAACATTGTGTTATTCGTACGCTCGACCGACGACGTCAGCGACCGATGTCAGCGTTCGAGGAAATCAAGCCTAAACAATGTTCGGATTGAACTATATTTTATTATCTTATATAGTTAGAAATAATGTCTAGTTATAACATTTTTGATTAAACTTAATTTGAAAAATTAATAAAAAAACACGAAATTATAAAAACTAGTTTTATTCAATATAAAACATGTCAGTAATATTTACAATATTCAGTCACGGTGACCGTAGGTACATGATCACATCAAAAAGGTTTATGGCAGACCGGAATCTGCGTAATTGTAATGATTAATTATTTATTATCTTAAGTGAAAGGAAAGTGATTTCGAGTTGCATAACATATTTTTATAACACATTATTTTGAGGCTTAATCTTTCTTTCACCATTCATTTAATATAATATCACTTACAAAGATCTTACTTAATTTAAATTCAACAATTACACGCAATAATGATTTTTATTGCTTTCCTACTTAATCTCATGAGGATATAATCCATAATGGGCCAAAATGATGTTTGCAATTGCTCGAAAGGGTTCACTAACTTAGTCCTTATACAGCGTATAAACATATCATTCAAAATAATAAATATACAATGAAGCATTATTTTACATTGAGAGCCGACACGGTCGCAGCACAAAACAACTATAACATGCTATATACTCGATTCAATTTAAAGCTTCATTAAAACATAAAGACTAACTAATTTTTAAATACACGTAAGTAATATGTACACTGTCTACCTAATATTCACCCACCCAGTAGATTATCATTATCACTAGCATATTTCCTAATCACTAATACTAGAGTTTCCTACTTTATTATTTAAAATAGACCTATTGGCGTTAAGTACGCCTTCGATTTTTCGTATAGGTATATTTATAATATTTATTTTCGGACAATATGGTTTGAGTGACACGGAAGGCTGAACGCTAGCGAGATGTCACCGGCAACACCCATACATTTCTCACGTGGTATCTTATGCTCGGTCATCTATAAACCCGACTACTTAATATCAAATAGACCCCACGGATTACTTGTCTCAGGCTATTCGTACATTTGAACAACAATTTTAAAATATATTTTAAAAAGTTACAGCCTCTTAATAACGGAGTAAACTCAGGAAACTCCGGCAAGCTTTTTCGTACTAAGTTGAGGGAAGTTGCAAATCACCTGTCAATATTAGGTTAGTAACTTTTTTAAAGGTTTCGTTATGTACACGACTATGTAGATCAAAATGCTCACAAATTTTACTACCTACTCCTTTAAAATTAGGTGTAAAGTTTTTTTTTACAGTTCTCAATATCATTCATATTAAAAACTTTGTTATGTTTCAAGATTTACAATTGTTTGACCTTAGGCACTTGTCCCACCGCCGGCAGTGTGAACAGCAAGCGATCAACTATTAATATATGAGTCTCTTTTATTGACACGGGATCTTTTGTTCGTTTCTTGAGCGAGAAAAAAGTCGATAGCTTCTCACTCATCTTCGGCGGTAGACAAGTGCCATACGTTAATAATACTATAAAATGATTTATTAATGGTGGTAGTTGAACAGAAAATGCCGCAAATTATATTCTTTTCTGTCCATTGGGTTGAAGATTGCGTGATTACTTCATTTTTTTTTCTTATGCAAACTAGACTAGCTAGACTTATAAAATAAAGTTTGTTATTGGATTGCAGATCAAAAATTCAGCGAAAATGAACGTTTTACTCGAATTCGATATATTTTCGATCCTCAACTTCACTGTGGAACTTTGGTCCATAAATTGAGCACTTGGTTTAGGTTACCTAAATTGTACATAGAAAGTTAGACAATTTGTCAAGGGAAACGCATTTCCGCCACATAGTCTAAATGTTCAAGATTGTGATGCGAGTTGGACCGCCGCGGCGCGCGCGGCCGGTGTAGGTTGTGGTGGGAGTGAGCACGCGCTACTCGGTAAGCGCCTTCGCGCCTCGGGCCTGCGTCACTAGTCTTGCGAGTTGGCCGCACCCAGTCGTCATCACCTCTGGTCACCGGCCGGCTCGTCCTGTAGTTATCTCCCCCACGCCGACCGCCCGGTTCCTCATAGGGCTGTCTTTGCCAAGTCCTGGCTACCTCGTCTCCGTACGGGTCTAACTCTCCAGAGGGTTGAAATTGGCTAGAATTCTGGGCGTAACTTGATCTATTCCAACCGAGGTCATATTTCCTATCGTTTTCTCCGATTTGGCGGCGCTGTGACTGATTGGAACTGCTTTCGCTCGTATCTTCACCAGAAGTTCCAATGCCTAGGTCTTTGTCGTCACCATAGATTTTATATACTCCGTTAGGGCTTCCGTTTTTGCCATTAAATATTTGGTCGTTTAACACGAGCTGAGGATGTGGTATGCAATAAGGGTGCGGGAAACATTTATCAACTTTCGACATTTTTATGGCCTCCTGCTGTTTTGAACAGGAACCTGGTCCAAATAGGGATAAAAGTACTGGCAGTAAGAAAAGTCCATGCATTGCGCCGAAGAATATCACCATAAATACCATTTTAAAGAATACTGAAAAGATGTAACTGTCCGCTAATAACAGTGCTACTACCCCAAGGATTGTGCTAAACGACCCTTGAACAATGGGCAGACCCAGAGAGTATAAGCATTCGCTGACTCTCTCATTAGGAGACTTCGCTTTAGAAGCCATGTAGGCATAGCAGATGTGGGCGGTGAAGTCAACGGAGAAACCGATGCACATAATCAAGTTTATCATGGAAATGGAATCCAGATTTATGTCCCATAGAGCCATATATCCCACGACTCCAATTTCGATCGATATGATACTGAAAGCGACCCAAAGTGAGCACAGGATATTAGGTATGAATATGAAGGATATGATCATCATCATCAGTGCTCCGTAACAAAGGTTCTGGATGGACGTTGGTTTCACAAGCTCGAACTGGAAAAGAAAAAAAGCGTAAATAATAAGGTTACCAACTTAACCTATAGCATTGTTTAAAATATGAAGTGTAAAAAAATACCTGGTCGAAGAATACGAAGTATGGATGGAAAACAGAAGCATTGAGCGGGGATTGGGCTACGACATCTCTTAATACTTTCACCATTTCCTTTTCATGGTTGGTACCACTGATATTAATAGCCTGTATTAAAAATCTTGAAGCGACAATGCGATCCCCAGCGTCATTGAATTGCACATCAAGGGAAAACGGATTTGCAGGGAACAACCATAACTGAAAGAAGGTAAAGATTTCGTAAGCTAAATATATTTATCTTATTGAGAAGCTCGAATCATGATAAGTATACTGATTCAAAAGAAATTTACCTCTCGTAAATTTTGAATAAAGTCAGTTTCGTTATCAATAGTAACATTCAAGTAGTCGTTGTTTCTCGATACGTAATTTATAAATGTCCGCAGCCATGATTCGGTGTACAAAGAATTAGATATATACGACGTGTTCTCTAGCCTTTGCGTCAATGTTTCAACTTCGTCTTGTATTTTAGGATCTGAATAATTATATTCTCCGGTAATCACCACCTTTAAAATAAAATATATTTAGTAACCTAAAACTAAACAGATATACTTGTACTATGAATGACATAAGGTATCGTCAGCAAAACAGTTTTTGTGTATATAGTAGCTTAGATTTATCCATATAATAAAAGCAGGTAGATTAATTGTTAGAAATAAGTCAGTAGATCAGTAGATTGCTAAAAAATCAGATAGAATCTACTGCTGGACCAGAATGGTCTTTTTTTGCATATCATACCGGCGTCGTGTGAACATAGTAGCACTATGGTATGAGCGAGATGACGCGAGAGTGGCCGCCATTTCAGAATCTATTCTTCGTTGGAGCGGGTTATACGTATAGTAGGTACAGGGCGTCCCACGGCTATGCGACATGAAAGTACCTTAAATTTTGCAGATATGATAATTATTTTGTCGAATGGAGAAATTATTTTATTTTTAAAAGTAAGTAACATTGCATTCAAAGATTTAATAAAAATGGCTTGCTTGGTCTGTGAATCGAACCGACCAAATGTGAAAAAATAAACACCCTGTATTTTTATGATGCCACTCGAAAAAGTAAATGATAAAAAATAATTTCCATTAAGTAACATGGTATCTTAAAATAATATTTAAGGTATTTTCCCTTCATGTCGCATAGCCGTGGGACGCCCTGTATAATGACTATTGACTGTTCATTTGTTGTAATTACTAACCTGAATTCTGTAAGGGAACTCTCTGTAGTATAAATCTTCTCGGTCAAAGAATTCCACAGAGTAAGAATCTACTTTAGAGAGTTTTCTTCTCTCCAGGCCCTCCTTAAGGTTAGTGACTCCGTAACCAGCTCCCGCTAGGTATACCAGAAATATTACGATGACTGTAGCTTTGACAGCGTTGTTGTTGAGGATGTTAGCCATGGTGTCGCGGAAGAATGCCATGATGCAGTGCTCTCGGTTATCGACGGGGTTATCGGGATCGGCCACATCAATGCCACCACTACAGAATATTCTGTACAACCAAGACTTCTCCTCTGTAACAAAAACAATTCTGTTAATTTCTACTATTCTTCAAGCTTATGGTAAAATTGATAACTCTGATTGACGATATGAATGATTATGAACACAAACCTTTCCTGGCTCTAGATTCGGGTAAAACCTTTAGCATCGTTATTGTGTGTCTGTTCTGCTTCTCACGGTATCCTGACACGGCGACACATCCAGAGAAGAACGTCAGGTGCCATACAAACGTGAAACAGACGGCAAGACCTGCAAAAATAATTTCAATTTAATGTTTGAACCAGTAGTAGTAGTAGTACTTAGATTTTTTCAATATTAATGAATTGGCCAACCTACCTGAGTACATGCAGAAAATTTGCACAGAGGGGAATGGAGAGAATATCCCAATAAAGAAAGATAACATGTCAGTGACGGATGTGATGGTAATGGAGACCGCCGCTTCAGATAACATAATCGCCATACGTTCTGGTACTGGAAGCTTTGGAGACGTTCTTCGCCACGCTGCCAACATTACAAATGTGTCGTCTATACCAATACCTGAAAAAAAAGATTAAATTAAGATGAAATCACATAATCAAGAATGAAATCAAACTTTCATGAAGTTAATTTGTGCAATGACTTACCAATCATCAAAAACGGAGCGGCCAAATTTATACCAATGAAAGATATTCCCAAATAAATAGCACAACCAAACGCAGCTGCCGTTGCCATAACCGCGGAGATATTTCCCAACAAGCCCAACCAAGGCTTAGAGCGGACCCAGTCGGCCATCATACATGTGACTACAGAGAATATGCCCATGAGAATAAAAGTGGAACTAAAGAAAGGGACCACTGTTCTAGTATTCTTCTCGAGTTCGTGATCCAGGGTTCTTGAAGCAAAACGTGCTATGGAAATGTGTTTAAAGCGCCCTGTGTTTTCTGCTACACCAACTGCGTCCAAAAATGCGTCCTCCCATGCTGCACCTCTGAAAAGCAAGCAAACAAAAAGTGTTTAAAATCATATAATAATGGACAAAATGTAAAAAACATGAATTTGCTGTAAATGACCAATTTGTGAGCGGAAGGTCAAATCTCCGGAATTTAACGCGTCGATTGTTTTGTAAGAGAGCGGTTGTAAACAAATTAAATATATTGAGATACAAACGTTGCCCTACTATAAGTACCTAAGTTAACAATAAGTGAAACTTCTCCATTCGTATTCTGGTCTGTCATCCCGCAACGTTTAGTATGCGAAACGATTTCCTAAACCGTGTTAAGATCGGTCATTCCCTGGTTCTAAGACTGAGACATTTAAATTAAATGTGAAACTTTTAGACAAGACAAAGATCGAGTAAACAACATTATTAGTGCAATTAACGAAACTAAAGGAACCTTCATAGGCGCTCATTTCCTTTCTAGAGACTATTAGGGCTACAATCATTGTATCCTCCTATTGCGTGTGGTCATTAACTCGTGCTCCTTCGTTTGTATTAGTTTTGCTTGGATTTCCTTTATTAGAAAAAAGATATCTTAGCCAGAGGCGTCCTAAACTGCTATTTTATGGTTACATATACTTAACTGCAACAACTTCACTTCTGGGTGTTGCATTCACCGTGAATATAATGACAGTAATAACAGTATCCGCGTCCCTTACAAGGGTCTGTTTAATAGTAGCTTGTGGTTAATATACATTATTTGTAACAGTCTAAAGTTAAGTCCATTAATCGGAAGATATTACGATCTTTCAGATTTTTGTCTTACATAATACATAATCAATGTTGTTAGTAATAGCGTGACTAGAGCTTCCTTACCTCTGGATCTGCATCTTGTTGTCCGTCCGGAGGAACCAAATGAGCTGTACAGCTGGCACACTGACTATGATATCGTCGACAACCTTAGAGCCTCCGAAGTAGACCGGGAAAGCGTGAGCCTCCCACGTCACTGGGTTGAACATTATGGGGAAAGTCAGATTCAAGTCGCCCCTCTCTACCTGAAATTAAATATAATTTTTGTTTGTAAGTTTTTACTTTCTTAGCTCAAGATTCTCAAGTCTTCATATCTTTTTTCGCGTAATGATTTATAAACCAATTCTTAATACCTATTTCCCTCGGAGACCTACCCATCAGTAGCCTACTAAAGACCATAATAATATGAAACTGAAACACTTCATCTGCCCACTTACAAATCACGGACATGTAATCTGCGTGTAAAATACCTATTGCGGTCTCGTCGTCATTCCAAATGTAAAACCACTTTGACAGATTGCATCGGTTGCTCATTATGATCCGGACGAATGTTTGGAATATAAATCAACAGTGACACATGGTTTTGCGATCGCCTGTACAATGTGTACCTACGTATAATGCATTCGATTTGTTTGTGACCACAACATTACGCACCTGACAATGTTTGTTTTTTAATTCTTGTATTGTAACCTATTTAGGTATATAGCCTAAGTACTTCTTTTGAATTAGTACTTATTCCCTTAGTTTTGTAAACATTTTGTGGGATAAAATTCGTCATGGTCGAGATTGCTAGTAACTTGTAACTGGGTTTTCTTCATTAGGAAAATGTCTTGACTTTCTCTGTCAAATCTTTGGTACAGTCGAAGTCATAAATATGTTTACACTTTAGTACCTTGTCTATTCAACGTCGTGTTTAAACTGTCATATGAAATTGTCATAGCGATTAAGGTGACAAGGTACTAAAGTGTAAACATATTTATGACTTCGACTGTACCTACCTAACCCTTAATCTAAGTTAAGAATAGAATAGAATAGAATATAATAGTATTTATTTGCGATAAGTGTGGATTACATTGTTCTTGTTTTTCTATATAGAATGTATACTAGAGCACACACTTAGCTATATATCTAGCATGCAAATTCTAAAATTGTTATGTCCTAAAAAACTTAAATACTTGTAAACATCTCAAACGATATAATGATAAGTACAATTTTTAGGTTAATAATTTAGTGTCTAGGTTAAAAAACTCTTGAATTGAGTAAAAACAATTTTCTCTTAGCCGTGCATGTAACTTATGTCTAAATTTTTTTTATCGGTATAATTTGCCTTAAGCATTAATTCATTTTATATGTTGTGGTTTTTTAACGTTTCGGCAGTAACAAAACGGGTACATTTATTTATTTAAACCTTGGTTGCACAAGTAGGAACAAATGGCGAATTTAGTGTCATATGGTGGAATTAAGACGGACCTAACGTGCCAACAAAATATTGTTTATACAAAGGATCATTATAATCAAAGACCACACTGAATGTTAACTTTGTGGGATGCGGTAACCAGTGAATTATCTATTGTTCACACAGGGTGAACCGTTTTCATTACCATGAGTCATTATTGCTTGGAACAAATCATAACAAATCAATCCACGATTTGAAATGGGACTAAATATTCACTGTCTGGGTCGGAAAATTTACAGCAAAGCGGTTTTGTACGTATTTAGATTATAAAATTATTAATATAACCTAGGCGTTTATTTTTTGATACCAAAAGCTGCGAGCAGGTTCTAAAGCAAATAGCGGTTTCTTCAGGCAGTTATTAACTTACTGCGCCATTTGAACTTACATTAACAACTGAATATCGATGCATCGAGTGCTCCACACCATTCGTTTTCATTTCTATCATTCATTAAAAAATTGTTTTGACATCGTCCGTTGTTGACAGACACAATTGATTTTGAGCACTCGAAAGTCAAAAATCGGCTCCCAGGAAATTTGTTTTACTTTAGAAAATCAGGTTTTGGCTTTCTCACTTACAGCCGCACTCAGAGACGTCAATTAATTTTTAAGTTTCATTAAAGTTGCTGTGTGTTATTCTATTGCTATAGCAAAGAAAGTGACAGCAGCAACTTTAATGAAAATTAAAACTTAGTTGACGTCTCTGAGTGCGGCCGTTAGACAATAAAGAAGAGAATATCCAAAAGGCTGTCTCATATTATTACTTATTTAGAAACAATGAACAAAGGAGGTTTATTTATACGGTAGGTATTTATGGTAATTCTTACTATTTTACTGAACACTAATAATAGTCGAGAGTTAAAGACGCGGCTCGGCCGCGGGTAAACCGCAACGAGCGGGACACGCATTTATTTTCAATAACAATAATTATTTGCTTTGGTTACTCGGTTACTCCTTTGTTCCTCGCCGTGGGAGAAAGTACATACGCGGAAAACGAAAGTGTATCAGCATTTACGTGGCTTTAGGACTTTAGCTTAATTTGCATATTTCGTTGTATACGATGACGACACTGACTCGGGTAATTTATTAAAAAATATATTTAGATAACTATGTGTTTACTCTGTTTACGCTACGCCTAGCTATTTCAACCGTTTCAGGATTAATCATGCAAACAGACGTTATAGACGTTATTCTCAACCCTTTTTTCAGGTATAGGCTTTATATTAACCACATGTTTAGTTACAATTTCGACCTTAGTACCTTGAGTTAGGGTTCAAATGTGATTGAATTTCGAATTCATTTTCACCGTATTTTCAGGCAAAGATTTGCCCACGTAATATGGTTCGTAATTTCGATGCGGCCGCCGCCGTCTGATTAGACTAATGGTTACGGCGTTGGCATACTACGCCAAGACTGCGGGTTCGAACCCTAGCTATGGACCGGTTTGTTTTTATTTTCTTTTTGTAATTTTATTGGGTAAATCTTTTGTTATGGTTTTTGTATAGCAATCGATGAAAATTCGGTTTCAACTCGAGCGACGACGCTCTGTCTCCCAGCTGTACTGTTAATAATGCTCTGACAGGACAACTTGGACTAGGTGGTTAATCGTTTATTGAGGATTATGTATGAGGCGACGCTGAAATCGCGTAGCTGTCAAAATTTTTCCATACAAATTTACAAATCAAGATTTTTGAATATGTTGTAGTTATTATGAAAACTACGTACCTATGTAAGGTTCCGTTTCTATTTTTTATATTGTTCCTTTTCAAGAAATATTTTCTTGGAAAGGAAAATTGACGTACAGACCTAGTTTTTCATAATAATCTACAACACATAAGTATGGTGCCAAGTTTAATCATTGTTTTGAGTTTTGACAATATTATCCTGATACTTTTGTAAGAGTTTTAGTTAACAATAAACTATAGATTCCATGCGACGTTGCTTACGGCAAACTCAAAACATCCTAGATTCCGTTTGATTTTGAAATAGGTACGTATACCACACACATACATACATTTTATTACACAGGATGACTATAGGCCAAAAGTCACGTGTTCTAATCCCGCCGGAGTCAAATTAGTAACAAAGTACATTTTGTACAATTAGTCAAATAAATAAATAATGAGGTACAATCTCACACAAATTGACCTAGTCCCAAACTAACCTCTATGCTTGTACCATGGATACCAGGCAACGATATACATACTTATATAGAGAAATACAGACTTATATATATATAGAATCATCCAAGACTTTCAAGTTTTTCGGAATTTATGTGCGAAATGTAAGATGAAGATTTTCGGTGAAGGAAAACATCGTGAGGAAACCTACACACACCTGCAGAGCAATTTGACGGTGTGTGCGAAGTTCCCAATCCGCACTGGACCCGCGTGGGAACCATAGCCCAAACCCTCATTGTGAGTGGAGGCCTGTGCCCAGCAGTGGGACGTATAGCCCACGCGGTTAGCCTAGTTGGTAGTGACCCTGCCTACGAAGCTAGCAGTCCTGGGTTCGAATCCCGGTATGGGCAAATATTTGTGTGATGAACGCGAGTATTTGTTACTGAGTCATGGATGTATTATATGTATATAAGTATGTATTTCTCTATATAAGTATGTTTATCGTTGTCTAGTACCCATAGTACAAGCCTAGAGCTTAGTTTGGGGCTAGGTCAATTTTTGTGAGATTGTCCCCTGATGTTTATTTATTTATTTATTATTTATATAGGCTGGATTATATCCAAGACTCAGGAACAAATCTCGCGTTCATCACACAAATATTTACCCATACCGGGATTCGCACCCGGGACCGCTAATTTCGTAGGCAGGGTCACTACCAACTAGGCTAACCGCGTCGTACCAATTCGTCCTGGAGATGAGTATTGGGTGGTTGTTTGTTGGTAATAGACAGTTCCTTTTTTTGGGTTCTTTAGCCAAAGGGTGCATCGACCGGGAGTCGTAGATCTATCGTAATTTTGGAATGTGTTGTATATCGTTGTTGAAGTTGTTTGGTCTTGTAATATGTACGATATCAATGGGGTGGCAATATAAGTAAGTAAGTATCTTAAGTAATAGGTAGGTATGGCTAAAAGTCAAGTAGAACCGCGGCGCAGGAGTCGTGGCATTGGCCTCAGTTAGGTCAAACTATGCAATACTCATTGTTGAGAATTGAAACTCAGCTCTCCGTCTCATTACCGAGACAGGTTAAGTAGCATTGTGTTTTATAGGTAAAACCATAATATATAACGATAGCGGTATTGTGTAGGTTTATGAAAACCTTCAATAGTAACATCGTAAAGTAAAGGCTGCCACTAAAATAGGCTTTGAAATGGTATAGGTACATATTCAAAACGATCAGGTACGTACTTAACAGTGACATAAAGCATAATGATCCTAGCTTTTCGTAAGTGCGTAAATGTGTCGTTTTCCAGAAAAGGTAACTACCAATTTGTCGGTTTTCACTAAGTTGATTTGTATTTGTATCACTATAGCAGTAGCCAGGTATCAGGCTCTTATTGGCAACCGAAAAAGTGGTACCTTTTGCTTGAAGACGACACACATAATGATACGGACCTACCTACCTACTCGTTAAAATCCACGAAATACCAACAAAAGGCAAGGGCAAGGGTTCTGGCCCTTGCCCTAAAAATCGTTTACTTATAGCATGGTAACTACTTAAAACAAATAGTCAGCAAGCGTTTGGTTTCCTAAATTTAGATTAGAAAGAACAGTTTTAATAAGTTAGTCCACAAATTGTTGTGAAAACGCAACCATAAAGCAGCGATTACACCACCCTTACCCTAACCCTAACGTGAGGGACGCCGCAATACATTAGATACTTATGGAGATATATCCATCTCATTCCGACGTATTGCGGCGTTCCTCTCGAAAGTGCATAATTTAGGGTGGTGAAATCGGCGCCTAATCTAAACGCACCGTTGGTTGTGCGTTCTCGCTCTTGACGCGAACTTCTCTTGCTCGGTTTGGAAAAGGTGTTTACTTGTGCTGTGTTCCGCAAATAAAGTGCGTAATTAATCAATTTAAGCTTCCATAAAGGATGATTCACGTTACACCGTGCCAGGGCCGGGTCGGGCCGGGGCAGGAGCACGGTCAAATAACCTAAGTATACGCTTGTATGAAGTAATTCATACTTTACCATGCCGCCGGGGCTCGGCCCCGGCACGGTGTAAAGTGAATAATTCTTTAAGGCATATTTATGTTATACAAATCTTACCTCATCAATTATTTTATCCAGATTCAGTATGTCATTGACGAAGCACTGTCCTTCCCACTTGGCGCACTCTTCCCTGTAAGTGAAGGTTTCCCCCGTAGGCAGAGTCACGGTGACATTCTGGACGAGTTCATCCAACTGGCGTAATTCCTTCCACACCTCAGCCCGGAGCATGTTGGTGTTGTTGTCCTTGGGCACGATGATTGTGCGCCCAAACCTGCCTGTGGGACAATTTAAGTTATCTTGAGTTCAGTGGAGGACGGACCAATTGGTCAAATTTGGATGATTGGTTAAGAGGGATCTGCAATCAGTACCTACTTACCTGTAATTTTATATTGAATTTATCTGTAGTTACGAATGCATTGACGTATGGCCCGTATCATATACAATGATCTGAGGAATACTCTAAAAACAAACAGGCTTTTGCCTAATACCTTTGGGCATGTCTCCTGTTTTTCACCAGGGAGATTATTGTAGAAAAATGCCTGTCTTAGGAAAATAAGACAGATAATATTTAATAATCAGTACACACCTGCCCTAGTTATCCTTCCCACATTAAACCTATGCGAATAGTTCACTTTGAAGTGTTCTTCCACTATCCGCCTTTCGTATTTGCCCTGCCCGCTAACTGGGGAAAACAGGTATTCTGGGTCCATTTCATAGTTGATGCGCTGATAGCCGGTGATCATAAGCAAGGTGAGGAGCACTGGGATGATGATGAAGTAGCCAGGGTTCCTGCCCACGACCAGGCCGAGTTTGTAGAACGACCGGTTCAGAACGTCGTCCACGAACGTCGGCTTGCAACCCATCTGAAACAAGAATGGTTAATTGTTTACAAAACAGTTTTAAATATGGTTGGGTCTATCTGATCGATTGATCTAAAGCTATTCTTCAACACACTTGCTCGTAAAGTGGCCCTTACACTAATGTTTCTTTTTTATATTACGGTTTTTTTTAAATCTCAGCAAATAATTGTGACGTCTAAAAAAATAGTATATTTTGCGAATGAATGAACAGTTTCAGTGTATAAGTAAAAATAATATAGTAAGGTAAAATAAATACATATAATACAAGTTTCCATCACAGTACATACTTGAAAGTTTAAAGTTGTGCCCCCCCCCCCCCCCCCCCAACCCTGGAAAAAAATCCTGGATCCGCCCTTGATCCGAATAGGTACGTTAAATGGAATGTGCCCGGAGCGTTGACTAGGTACGTTGTTAACTCACTAGGCCACTATATAATACGAATACGTGTCACAAATGTTTAGGTTAACCGCAATGAATGTGGTTTAAAAGCTTTAGCATTGTAAAGCAACTGAAGGAATATAAGGGCTTTTAACCTGAAGTTAAACACATTCGAGTGTGTTTTTTTTAGAATTACTGTGTCCTACATATACAGTGGTAAGTACTGCAACTAAATAAAAATTAAATATATTCGTACCTACCTATAGTTTAAAGGAAATGAGATAAGTTAAACTTAAATTGCTGCTAAACTGTAGTTAATCTTACAGAGGCCTAGTAAAACAGTGCACTTCACACCATGGGATTGTTGAGCCACTTGCTAACATTCTTAATTCGGGCTGTCAAATCGTCAAATTGCAATAGTAACATACCGTGTACGATTTAACTACCCGACCGAATTATGATAGAAAGTGGCTCAACAATCCCGTGGTGTGACTGTACCTACCTAATTACTTTGTATCCAATGTGTTCCTAAATTTCAGATAAAACTATTTACTTACAGCTTAAACAACTGCTTTGGAGAGTAGCAATGTTTAAACATCATAAAAAGCAGTTCTAAAATACTTACATACCTACTAACGACTTTAAGCTGTTTCTTAATTGTTAAGGTTAGGTATGTTGTAAGTAATTAATAGTTCGTGGTTATACTGAATGTGTGAAGAGTGCATTAAGACATTAATGCACTCTTCACACATTCATAATTCAAAATCATCATTAAGACAAAAATAATGAGATAACATGGGTTATCTCATTATTTTGTTAGATAAAAATTAAATTTAAAATTTAAAAAACCCCCGACACCAAGGTAAACCGCTAAAAAGTAAAAAAATAATATGGCCCTTAAAGATTAATGAGAGTAGTAATATTTTGATCCAAGCGTCGTCAACTCGTCACATCGGGGAGCCGCTAATAGCTAGGTACCTAGTATTGTTTTTATTTTATTATTATTATTATTATTATCGTACGGCCGGGGAAAACTATCCTGCGTTAATTATAAGGCTAAATCTACACTGCCGACCCATAAATGGGCGACAGTGTGTATGCCAGAAGATTAAATCCGGGTATGTAAGCCCGGTGGTCTAAATTACTAATATCACCGATGTGGTGTTCTTGGAGAACTATCACATCGATGCCATTGTCACTTGCCAGTCTGGCCAAATACTTAGTCACATTTGGGTCTAGACGATCCCTCAATGTTCAATTGGAGAATGCGGACAGAAGGTCCGACGATCCTCGTCAAATGGTCCTTAAAAGGTCCGTTTGCTTGCATAATCGCAGGATACGCTGGGAGTCTCTGAAGGAGCAGGTCCAGCGGGCCGATGTAGGTTAGAATCGTTTAGCCGTCTTCAATGCAGATTGCTTAATGCAGATTGCTCGCGGGAAGACGTTGCCCAGGGTGGACCACGAGGAGGTAGATTCAAACCAATTACCCCACCCCCAAACCAATTACCCCACCCCTTTATTTTATTTATAGGTAGGTAGGGTCTCCCGACGTGACGACGCTTAGATCAAAATATTAATACTTACTAATTAAAATATTAATATTAACCTTTGCTTTTTAAACTTTATATATTACTAATAGAAACTATCCCCCAATAAACGCAAAATCCGTCTCCCCGTCATATGTGGCCTCTTTTGGGACATTTGGACATCGGACTCCAGCCCTCCCCCGTCAGACACAAAAACCTCATTTGACTAGAATCTAGCCAAGGAATCTACTGGATGAGGCGGCACAGCCGGCTCACCATGCAGCACCCTCCATGAACCCAACGAGTTTCAACCAAATCGGACCACTAGGAAAAAAGTTATGGTAAAATAAAATATCAACCAATCAATAAAATGTCAAGCCCGTGTCGGATTTTATTTTCCCATAATTTTTTTTTGTTCAGCATCGCCAAAAAAAACTTTGAGCAAAAATTTTATCGAATTAACTTTAGAATTTTGTTTCACCCACTTCCCGACAAACATAGTAGGTAAGTCGAAAAACGGATCAAATGTGCAGAATTACGCAGGCTATCAGAAGATTTTTAGAAAAGGTTAAAAAGTTAAAGTTTAAAGAAATTATCGAGTTTAATGTGAATAACCTATCCCACGCGAGTTAAAAACCCGCGACAAAATCGGGACCCTTTACTTTCAGAGCTCATAACTGTTAAATGGCTTAACAGATTTTCATCAAACCAAGCTAAGAAAACCTCGATTAAGTCACTTTTCTAACAAAAAAAAAACTAAATCAAAATCAGTCCATCCATTTAGGAGCTACGATGCCACAGACAGCTACGCAGATACACACGTCAAACTTAAAACACCCCTCTTTTTGCGATCGGGGGTTAAAAATAGACACCATATCGAGTTTTTGGTCTGAACATGATTTATAAGTACGAGTAGGTACCTACCTATCCAAACATACGGTTGGTATAAAAATTAATCTCTAATAATTAAATACAGCAGCATTACATGTATGTAGGCCTTGAACAGTAGTAGACCCGATTGGAATAGAAAAATATTTGAGCCACCTTGTTTTTAGGGTTCTGTACCTCAAATGAAAAAAACGGAACCCTTATAGGATGTTGTCCGTCTGTGTGTCTGTCAAGATCCTTTTTCTCAGGAACGCGTGGAGGTATCAAATTGAAATTAATATCAAATACATACTTAGGTCTGCAACATCTTGAGTGAAAAATCAAACATCTAAGTCAACGCAATCAAAAGATACGGCCGTTTATGCCGCATATTTAAGGAAATCTCAAGGGAATCAAAATCTATACGGTACTTCCCGTTGATTTAGAATCATGAAATTTGGCAAGAAGCAATGTCTTATAGCACAAGTAAAGGAAAAATCCGAAAACCGTACACTTACTAAGTACGAAAGTTGTACGTACGAAGTACGAAACTTGTTTATATAGTATTCCCGTGATTTACGAACTATTTACATACCTACAAGTACCTATAAGCAACAGCGATACTTCCCGTTTAATGTTAATTGTGTAAATATTTTGATCATTGATGAAATGATGCATCATCTTGACCCCAAGTCCAAGTGGTGCTCTTTAAGTGAAAATATTTAAATTTGTTCAACAAAATTTACTTGTCCTCCCCTGCAATACGTTTTCCAACATTTATGTTCAACATATTATGGCTTGTTTTTAGCTTTTCAGTTGATATTTTTTAAAGCAGTCGGGATTTTTGATTTTTTAAATTAATTTATTTTATTTCTTACTTTTTTAGTTTTTATTAAAATGGCAGCATCAAAGTATTATAATGTATATATATTTGGAATGAGCTATTTATTAGCTTTCATTTGATACACATATTAATATTATAAAAATACTTTTTTTTATCCCCCCGTCCTTTTTTTTCGCGGACGCCATATTGAAACATTATAGATTTTAAAATGTTTTTTACAAGTTACTAGTAGTTGCGCCTTTCCATTTATTTAGCTTATAGGTTTTCTAACAAAAGAAAACGCATGCGATGCGAACTTTGCTTTAAATAAGTATTTACTAAGGAAAAACAATGTAAAAATATTTTTTTAAAGATTGGGTTATTTTGTGAAACCCTTACCGGGTTTCAAGAATACCAAAACACTGAAACAAGGTGGTGGTACGAAAAGGTCTACGCGATAATCTTATTACACAAGAAACCTTTCGCGTTGTCTTTGTAATAAGTTAATCATGTAATAACATGATTATACGCTGTAAGCTGGGTCAAAGGTCGAATATTCTAAGCACCTTGCTTGACTAAATACTGTGCTCCCAATTTGTATTTGTTGTGATTTTTCTGATCTTGAGGCTTTTTGTGTCAAATCGGATATTTTTTCCCTACCATCTCTTTTCACTTAAGGGCAATACAGACTACTGCCGCACTCAGAGACGGCAATTAATTTTCAAGTTTTATTAATGTTGCTGCGTCCTATTCTACTGCTTTAGCAATGAAAGTGACAGCAGTAAATGTAATTAAATTTAAAAGTTAATTGACGTCTCTATAAGTAGTGTACAAATTTCAAGAGAAAAGCAATGTCCAAAGCTTTTCTACTTTTACTCAATCTGAGATGAGGAAATCAAATCGAATCTAAAAGTTGCGCGTTTCTGTAGTAGGAGTAATTATACCATACAAGGGCTTAACTATCTCGTACAAGGACGATAAGTTTTACTAACTCCTGACATAAAGTAATTTAAACCTGTTATGTATTTACTCAGGCTATTAGTAGGTACGATTACCTATTTGAAGCAGGAAATATCGTGTATTTTTCAATAATTCCCGCAAATTCTGATTATTTTAGGCGAATTTGTTAGGTACTGACAAAAATGCTAATTATGCTAAATTACCTAAGTACCTATATAGAGCAATACGGTACTTGACTAATGTCACGGAAAAACGAAGCTATCGCTTATTTTTGGAATTTAGACGATTTTTCATTCAACAAAAACTAAATAAAGGAAGCAGGTTGAACACTGAAAATTATGACGTCACATGCCAGTATTTTCATAAAAGTTTCAATAAAAGTTGCTGATTTGACCAGTCACACAAATACCGTATTCTTGACCCACACCAATTTAAAAATTGTCATATACTACTCTGTCAAGAAAGTACCGGGAAAAGATCAATAATACACAAACTGTTTGTTAATCATCCAAATTTATTTTATCACCTTCAAAGTATGCTCCTTCAGAAACGATACACTTACGCCAACGAATAATCCAATCATCAAAACATTTTTTAAACGCTGTTTCCGGAATTGAATTCAGTTCTCGGCGCGAATTCTCCTTTATGTCTTCTACCGATTGAAAACGGGTGCCACGAAGCGCCACTCCGAAGCTTGTTGACTAGTTTGCATGTCAAACTCGTAAACCCACGTCTCGTCACCAGTAACAATGCGTTTCATGAATGTTGGGTCGGAATTGACTCGTTCTAGCATGTCCTCAGCGACTCTCATGCGATTGAGTTTTTGGAGAAAATTCAGGTCTTTTGGGACTAGCCGAGCGGTAACATGTTTCATACCCAAATGATTAGTTAAAATAGTACGGATCGACTCGTGAGATACAGAAAGTTCGGCGGCTATCTCTCTCAAAGTTGAATGAGGATTTTCAGTCACTATTTCCTTCACTTTTGCGATGTTAACTTCAGTTGCAGACGTTGATGGCCTACCAGAGCGAGGCAAATCTTCCATCACATCTCGACCGCTTTTGAACGCTTTGTACCACTCATAAACACGTGTTTTTGATAAAGTCGAATCACCGTAAGCCTTCTGTAACATTTTCAGTGACTCCGAACACGAAATTCCATTGGCGATGCAAAATTTAAGACAAACTCTTTGTTCAATGTTTTTGTCCATTATGAAATTCGCAATACACACTAGATATGATATAACTAAAAACAGCACTGTATTTAATATAAATAACAGATGCAACTCAAACTCCGCGCCAAAATAGAAAACAGTTGTGCCAATCTAACAACAACAAAAAAAACAAAAATTTGAATTTGGAACCGTAAACAAATCATCCATTCCCGATACTTTGTTGACTGAATGTATTTTAACAAATTCTATCGGTAGAAACTTACTGTGTATAGTGAAATATTAGCGAGCACAAAGTTACCTCATCTCCGCATATGACTGCGTAATTTATGAGATACATCCAATAAAAGAGAAGATTACTTCACACGGATGGATTGTAAAATAATCTCAGCTTGGAGCTATGTATTAAGAAGGTTATAATATGCATTGAGGTTACTCAGGTACTGAACAGCTGTGTGTAACGTGCAATTTACGAGTGTGCAAAACAAGTCGGGCGCGTGGCTCGGCTCGCTCGTTCTCCGTATTTCTCGTCGCATCTAGCTTGTCCCCGTTTCTAAATTAGATACACCAGTCGTTGCGTTGTGCGGAATCTTAACTTTAATAACATTTTGTACTTAATTATTTGTTGAGGTAAATAACCTACGTTAACTTGAAGCGACAGGACGTTTTGTTAAGTACCTCCTGTGTCAGGGTAGATGTATTTTTGTCGAAAATTTTGACAGAGAGGTAACGTGTCTTGAACCTGACTCAGAGCATTTTGTTACGCAACGTGTTCCTTACCAATTTTAAACTGCATCAAAGATTAATTTGTACTGTACTATATTCACTTGCGGGAAAATTCAAGGCATTCTTTGTAAACCCAAATTTGGGTTTAGCGACCAATATACACTGTCTTGTTAAGACAAATTTGTTTATCGTCGTACATTTCCCGAGAACAGTTTCATTTCACCGACACGTGTTAATGACAAAAACAATAAACGCAAGGTAACGGTCAATACAACTGACACATTTTCAGTTCGAGGGAAACAAATAATATACCACATTGAAGATTAACGTACATAAGTAGTAATAGAAGGTTATTTTTGTCTTGCAATATTCGTAAGTATGTAAGTTTTATTGTTATATCTTGGATACACAATATTTAGATATATACAATTTATGAACAAATAAAAAATAATTTTATGCGTTTTATTGCGTGTCCAATTCTTCCCTGTAATATACTTTTAGCATTTTCCGCGACTTCGTGGGTGTTTAACGATATTCTGGAAAATTGACCAATTTTCCTCGGTAAAATCAAGCCTGTATACTCGGACCCAACTATCTCTGCGCAAAAAATCTCCTTGCTCCTTCATCTTAAAGAAGGACACTACAGAAATATCCGCACTTGGATTCATTAGAAAAAAAAAATGAATACGTCCAATTCACACTTCACCGTTACAAACACTATTTTATCTGTAAACATCCAGTAAACGTGTTATGTTATAACCCGCTCAGTAAGATCTCCATTGAAACGGAAGAAACAAATGCCCGTCAAAAGATCATGCATTACATTTAGCACGGCCAATTTGCTAATTTTCTCAAGTTCATTCACCTGAACTGTTATTTATTCTGTGATATATTTCACTTCTCTGAATGCTTTAGTGTTATTATTTAATTAATACTCTTTTCCAATATTAACAACGTAGATCGGACGGATCAATTTTAACTCGAAGGAATCAAATCTATCCGCGATCTAAATATTGAAACAAAAAGTCAACAAAGGAACATCGCCGACTGTGCGAACTGAACTAAGTACTCTATTTTCTTGGTTTCAGCATTCATGAAACGAGTCTACGTATATATACACTACCGCTCAAAAGTATTTAGGCACCCTCAAATTTCATGAAAAATCAGACAACCATTTTATTAATAGTGCTAATTCTAACTACACTTCAAGATAATAATATGCTTGAAATATTGAATACGAAAAATCTGCATTATTTAGAAATAAGTCAGAAAAATAATCAAATTTAGTAAATGATAATTCCTTTTAAACTCGGTAATTTTGGTGAAAAGCAAATTTTTAAATGATGCTAATGGCTATATTTTTGTATATTATTTTTCAATCATACCTACCTCATTATTAGTTGACGCTTTTAGCCATATATATAATAAAATAAAATAAAATATATAATTAGACTTAATGTATTGACGAATCAAAAATTTTGTAATTAGTGTTTTTTAAAATTAATTATACACATTATGTAGAGTAAATTAATTATAATAAACATTTTATCAGTTGTTTTACTTAAATGCAAACATATAACAAAGTTTAATAAAAAAAATGTGCAGTGCCTAAATACTTTTGAGCGGTAGTGTACTTAAGTCAAATTCTTTGTGCTCGCACTCAGTTGTTACAGGCGACCCCCAAAACCTAGACAATGTGAAACGACTGCAGTGTTTAAATCTACGAAGACGCAGTGTTACCTACCACTTTTATTACGTTTGTACGACTGAGAAATGTAGGTACATACGTAAAATAAATTAGCATGTCGCGTCGTTATGAATTAGAAACACTATTAGAACATGTTATTAAGCTCGCTCACTCGAGAAACTGGTGGATCAGATAACTGCTGTGGGTCACTTAGTTAAGGCTAGTACTACGTGGAGCTCGTTTGGTAACTCGTGGTTGCATTTTGGAATAACAGTTACTTTGATCTTGTCGCGGATTCTTGCGTGATTTAATTGTATTTGTGAATTGCCGCTTCTTTCACGCTTTTTGCAAATAATACCGTAACCGCGCGACTTGATTATTTGTAAGCTACTTATTTCGTAACTAGTCAATCACAAAACATACAATATTTGGATCCAAGCGTACTTGAATTTTTTTGTAGTAACTAATCAACTACAAGACATACAAATTGGATGAGGTGATTAAAACCAGTTAAGTCGTCTCAGCGTGTTGCCCTGTCTGTGTACTGAGGTGACGAATTTAAACGGAATGTGTTAAACAAAACGAGCCGTGTTGTGCTATTGATAATGATGTTGAGATGTTGACAGAAGCTTTACGGTCATTCTCTTTACAGATTTGTTTTAGTTAGATTAAATCAATCGTTTTAAATTGGGAGCGGTTTTGCTAATGGATATTATATTTTACATATTATATAAATCTCACCATTAACTACTTAAATACTTTAACGACCAGTCGTGAGTGAAGTGGCTTGTACTGTTACCGCTATCCAGGGAAAAAAAAATTAAAGTCCAGCTGGTTTTCGCGATCAATAAAAATTCAGGTCGTTGAACCCTTTTGGCCTTCCGTCAAGAGCTTTGAAAATATCGGTAGTATGTTAGACACTTTACTAAATATTTTGCGTTTTTAGGTAGGTTTTGGATAATTTCCTGTGTAATTGCTCTGGCGCAGTTCTCCTTGACCGATGCCTTTCTATCACTAATCAATTGATATTGATGGTGGTTAGCATAATCGATTACCTACAAGATATTTAGAAACTAGAACATTGCGGTTAACTTGTTACCCTTCATTTTGGCTAAAAGTGTTGTTTAAACCTTAATCCTCACATCTGTGACAATATTATTATACTTGTTAATATATATATAGTAGTTAATTATTATTATATTTACTGGCTAGAAAGCGCAGAGAGCCGGTGAATACCTGTTTTTTTTAATATCTGCCAGAAAACCACTATAAAAGGAAGTAAGTGCATTAAAGCAATTAAAAAGTATGCAAAAGAGATATGAGTCAGAAAATATTTTACAAGAAACACAAGAAAATGTGTGATTCGGATAAAATAAAAGTAAGAATGTTATCACATCATTTAGCGGGGTTAAGATGTGATTAAGCAATGTTAAAGCCATTTAGACTGTGCTTCATGTACAATTAGAATATAATTATATTTACAGCTACATGTTACTTTGTAATGAGACCCTCATTCACATCTAGGTCTTAAGTCTGTTGCAAATACCTGAAGATTAACCAACATGTTTAAATCTAAAGGGCTATGTATTACGTTCATTTTAATCTTCTAATTGGTTAGTAACTGAGTAGTTAGTTTATTCGTAGTAAGTGGGACGTGACTGGCTCAAGTCGACTTGCCTGAGTTTAGTTGCACCCGGCGTCCTCGCCTACTAAGTACACCTGTTACGGTGACCTGAGTCACCTTTGCATTTTCCTCTTGGTGGAGGAAAAAATGTAACAAGTATCCTAACTTTGACAGTGATTATTTTGAGAGCAAGTGTAGGTAGAGCATACAATATGCTACAAAACGTTTCGTTAATAAAGGAATAACTTATTGTACGTAGTTATTATTTTGATTTGGTAGCTGTCAGAAGATACAACATTTAGTGCTCTAAGCTTTGTCTGTGACTTTGAAGTTATTTATATCTTTATGCTGCGCTCGAACAGCTTAATTTTAAATAAATATAACTCTTGTCGTTAAGTCTTGTTGGAGGTCTAAATATGTATTCTAAATAAATACGTCTTTCGGCTGGTATTTAATATACTTATGGTAGGTACAAGCATATATTAAAATAACCCTCGTTGGTGTTTGCAAAGATATATCAGTTTAGTTTTTGTTTTAATTAATACAGTCTCTTATACCGAGTGAATTTTTCTAAATATTAATTAAGACCTTGGCCGACACGATAAATGTTGACCTACATGCAAACGGCATTTATACTATTTTGAATTGCCTTGTTTTAGTATTTTATTTTTAGCTAAGATAACCTTGACCAATAGGTCTGAAAATTCAAGAGTTTTTAATTCGATTTCGCAAGGCGTCAATTTTTCACGCTCTCTTGCAAAATTGCAGAACTAAAAACATAAAATACTTTGTTATTACTTTATAATCAAGTGGTAGTTGGTGTTGTGGAGGTTGGGCCGATATACGCGTTCGTGTAAAGGCCGGAATATAAATTTAAAAAAAGTGGTAGTCACTTATTGGCGTGCTATACCTACTAATTGGCCTGACAATATTAGGTGAACTATGGTAGTTTCATTACAACGTTTTGATTAGTAAGTGAGAGAGAGTGTGGGATGCATTACTCACTCACCTATTCTGCTATACGTCGAGCTTTTTTGAGCATCGTTATTGCCGTATATTTTGAAATGAAGTTTATAATTTTAACTGTTATTTAATAGTGATATACTTAATTTCTTGTCTTTTGTTCGAACATATTAAATAACTTATTACGATATCGTATATACTAATAAGTTATTTAATATGTATATTATATGTTTGACCTCAAGCAGACCTCGTTTCAACGTTAATATTAGGCATATGGATACGTTTCGGGCAGTTATAAAAGTTGTTTATCTTGAATATAATTTCAAACAATTTAGTGAAGGCAAACAAAAGGAAAATAATGGGTTAAATTAAAACTACTTTATAAAAAGTTTTTGACTCATTTTGAGCACAAACATAATTCAGTGATGGAATAAGAAATTAATTAATGCGTTGGATTTTTCATCCAATACCTACTATAAATTTCTGAAGGAATACCTACTAAGAACCTATTCAGGGACGAAGTCGCGGACAAACGATCGTAAAAATTCCTGAACAGTAAAATTTATGGTTACTGCGGAAATTAAACGAGTGTCACGTAAATCTAAACATACCTACAAAATCCAGAAAGTACGTAGTTTACATCAGTTTTAAATTTATAATACTGAATTAGGTGTTGTTTTGAATCGAACGTGCGGGTTACCTGACGGTATATAGCTAAATACTTGCATTTGCATACGTGTACACAATCTCACTCAAGCTTATTTTTATTTGCGTCAATTTTGTATCATCAATCAATCAATCAAATTATTTACATATCGTTATCGCCACCACATAAATCAACACTACGCGTTTCAATTTCTAAATTAGATAGTACAATGACACCTATAACATAAGCTTAAGCTTCAGTCTTAGCAAAATATACTTGTAACTAACTTATTTATAATTATATGGGCAATTTAGAATATTTATTATTTAATAGGTGCTGAAATTAGAGGTTAATGTTCAAGGTGACTAGCAGTCGACCTCCATTTTCATGCTCGCCATTCCACACGGCAAATGCAAATTTTCGTCATGTATATTTTGTAGTGGCAGATTTACAACCTGATTAATGTTTGAATTAAGGTCAGTATACAATTCTAATAAATGCCCTTTAAATTTAGTATGAACACGTGCTTCGGCGGAAAAATGTTTCCGCTTGAGAGCGTATTAAGACTGTCGGCAACTAGGCTAGTAGGTACTGTTATAACTTATAAAGGAGTGGGCCATAGGCGGCACGTGTTAATCTATGATAAAACGTACCTTGTAGTCTGTGGTCCGTGTCATTTCTGCAAATTGGTCCACATCAACTTTTTTTTTGTAAAAATAATCTTTAACTATACTAACTACATAGGCGTATTATATTGTAAGCATCCCTCCCTCTTTCTTACCAAACAAAAAGACCGCATTGATATTACGTGGCTATGTATGTTTGATATGGTCATTCTAACCGTTTGTTTAAAGCACATAAAATAATTTTATAGTTACTCTCCACCGTAACAAATATGTATGAGTGCGCCGACGAAATGTATGGCATACAGAAGGCAAACGAGCACACGGGCCACTGATAGAAAGTGAGGCCCATAGACATTTGCTATAATGGGACTGCAATCTCAAGACAGCAAATGGGTAGAGTTCAAAAAGTTGGACGTAATTAGCAAATAGTTAAGCGAAGTTACACTTTAAACAAGGAAGGCGAAAAAGTTCCGTTGTGCGACGAAAAGTATCCTTAGGGCGCGAACGCATTGGTGGGGCGACGGCGACGCGACAGTACAACAGTGCGACTGTCGGGCGATCATTTGTACTGAAATCGCCGTCGCGTCGCTCATCGCTCCACAGTGCGGCCTGGGCCTTACAATTGTATGGCTAATTTTTGTCGCCCAACAGAAAGTTTCATGGAAAATTTAATGGCGTGTGTAGGGATGGGAGTTCGTACGTAGTGAAACTACGGAGGACGGGTATGAACTGCGTTTATTAAAAGAAGCATTTAGTATTAATAAGCAAAACACTATGACAATGTATACGTATGAAGGTACACACAGAACTTACATACTACCGCATACCGCATAATACGGTCGGAAATATTTTACGGACCAAACGATAACTAACATTTCTTTTTCGATTGTTGCATAGTTGAGCTCAGCTTTATTTAAGCTACGACTCGCATATGCCACTGGACGATTGTCTCTATTGCATAAAAGAGAGCCTATTTCCCTCTCGGAAGCGTCTATATATAAACGAAACTCGTTATTATCTAAAAAATCTGGATATTGTAATATTGGCGGTGACGACAAAGAGGTTTTTAGCTTGTGACCATAGAAGAGGTGTATCTTTTTTACATAATTTGTTTAAGGGGATAGTTAAATCAGCAAAATTTGGAATAAAACGTCGATAATAATTTGAAAATGCTACAAACCGCTTTACATCGTCGTTTGTTTTAGGTGTTGGATAATTGTTTAAAACACATTTTTTTCCTAGATCTGGTTTAACTCCTTCCGCGGTTACAACGTGTCCTAAATATAAAAGCTCCTGTTTCAAAAACTGACAGTTACTCGGATTAAGTTTTAATCTTACTTTTAACTGGACTAGGTAGACCATTCACTACTCGTTGTTTCGATTATATCATCGTCCAACATTTATTGAAGTGGTTGTTTGATTTCACCGGTTTTAAATTTAGGCAATCTAGTATATTGTTCTTTATAAATTGGTGGTTCATTTGGTTTAAAATGAATAGCTTGTTGGTAAATGTTGGTCGTTGATAATTTCTTTTCGGTCGTTCCTTTTATATAAAAAACATCACAAAATTAGGCACATATCTTTTCTATTTCTAACTTTTCTTCCTTATTCAAATTTGTTAAATTTAATTCTGGAAATAATTTCTTTACTCTATCCGCGTTTTTCTTACTTGACTGATCAAATGATAATACATTGTAATTACTTAATTTATGAATTTCCGGATTAAAGAAACTTAACGATACGACGGTTTCACGTGTATTCAAAATTTGTATAGGTATGCGTCCGTCCCGAGGGCGTCCAATAGAACCTGCCAAAAATATTCCTTCGCGCAACTGTTTTGAATAAATAACACATTCCTCATTTTATTAGTTCCATTTTTACCTGGTTGTAATGGTAAAGAACCAATGTTAAAGTATTATATTCTAAGTTCAGATTACTTCTATACTTAGTAAGAAAGTCAAGACCTAGAATTCCAGGGTGAATCAACTTTTAAGGTACTCCTTTTCTTTTGCGGCACTAAAACTTTCCTGGTGACTTATGATTAAAAATAATTTATGAATATTAAAATCAGACCATCAAATTTACAGATCTCACATGTTAGACACCTCAAATATTTCTTAATTTTCGGAAAACCCTGGTAACTCAGGGGAAAATGCACATTTTTCATACAAAACCTGGGGACAACATCGTCCCCTGCGTTACCAACTATATTATTATTTAAAATTGTACCATTTTAGAACAACATTTTTTAAATGTTAGCCTATATATCTGATTTTATAAATTTGTAAGCCACGACGTTAGCAAATAAATAGTTTTTCTAAAAAAATAATAATTGTGAAACATCTCGAAAAATGGGGAGTACCTTAAAAGTTGATTCACCCTCCATCGCTTGCGCAGCATAAGTTCTCGAATACGTGGAACCTTTTTACTAATTCCTTTCCCATCAACGCCAGTCGTAGTGTCACATATCCTATTGAACTAAGCTCACCACACACACCGTTTATTTTAACACGTCCACGCTGTAATGGAACATTATGCTGTGATTATGCTGAATCAGTTTCTCGTACTTCACTGCACTGAGTGATGCACCCGTATCTACTAACCAAGTACTTGTACTGTCGCTAAGTGATAATTATATTGCTTTATAATTTGCGTAATGACATTCATTAGACTGAGAATTATTATAATTATTATGGCTCATACTAGTGACGAAAAAACTCGCTAGAGTTGGCCTGTTCTATGCTGCCAGCCTCCGTCGAATCATCATTCAACTGAGTTTGATCACTAGGTGTAAAGTAATTAATACCACGCCGGTTATAACTATTATATCTACCGTTATAGTACGTATGTACCTCGGCTCCTGTTCTGATATCGGCCGCGTTGGGGGGCCGGCTGCTGACCACGCGTCGCCGGCGCATAACCGCGCGTTTGGTGCCCACGCTGATAATAAGTATGCGGCTGGTAGGCCTGGTAGTTGTGATTTCCACGTCTGTGGCCTCTTACTGGGAAAGGTGTTTGAGAAAAAACCTATTTTGTTCCATTCTCATTACTGAATCATGGGCTGAGATAGAAACTTCCTCATCCTTCGCACCTCGTATGGCTTCCTTGAAATTTTTATAATCCCTAGCAGAAATTATTGTGCTAAGGTGACCATTTTGTAAGCCGTCTTTTCATTTAGTGGTCGTAAGACCTTAAATTTGGTTGCATCGCCGTCGGCTTGCGAGATGGTCAACTCATCAAATACTTTTTCAATTTCATTTCCATATTCCTCAATGGTTTTATTCCTCTGTGAGGCATTTTGCTATTGTTTTTGCAAAGCTGTAAAAGACTTGTTTTACTAGTAAGTGTTGTGTCATGTCCCTAACAAGAAAATCAACAGTGGAGTAATTTTGAGAAAGTCTCAGTTTTGCCCCTCCGGGAGTCTGGTTTTTAGTACGAACTTATCATCTAACATTGAATTATACATTTCGATAGCAGAAATAAGCTGCTTAGTTGCTGCCAAACTTTTTGAATTCTACCCAAATGTATTGTCAACCCTAAGTACTGGTCCATAAGGTGCATACCTAAGGTTCAGACTCAAAAGAAACTAAATGCGGCTCGTATCTAGTTTACTGGTTAAAACATATTATAGCTGAGAAGTAAAACAGTAAAAACTATCAAGTGGTTCTTATTACTGATGTCACTAAAATTATGAACAGCCATTGTTTAATATTAAACTTGTCGTGAACTCCGCCCTTTGTCGTCATTTCCCGTCTTGTAATCAGACACATTGTTGTTTTGGTGAACAAACTAAACACAGTCCAGAAGCGCGGATCAGATTAATAATAACTCTTACGGTTATAGGATTAGCTCAGAAGTTACAGTAAGACATCATCGACTTTCGCAACTCTTTGACGACGCGGTTAGCCTAGTTGGTAGTGACCCTGCCTACGAAGCTAGCTGTCCCGGGTTCGAATCCCGGTGTATGGGCAAACATTTGTCTGATGAGCGCGAGTATTTGTTCCTGAGTCATGGATGTTTTCTATATATTTAAGTATGTATTTCTTTATATAAGTAAGTATATCGTTGCCTGGTACCCATAGTACAAGCCTAGAGCTTAGTTTGGGACTAGGTCAATTTGTGTGAGATTGTCCCTGATATTTATTATTATTATTATTGTTATATTATAACTTTTAATTTCCGTCTAATCGGTTCGGATGTGATTGTCATCGTCGAAAAATATTCTCTGTTTAGATATTCAGTCAACATATGAATTTTGTAAAATACTTTTCTGTTAAGTACCGAATTGAAAAATAACAAGTTAAACAAGTCCGAAACCAATGGAGGAGGAGGAGGACGACCTATCCAGTTCGTGACCCTTTAAAAATAGATTTTAATCGATAAAAAAATAGATATTAAGTTTTTTTCCCAGCTAACGATAAACGCCTATTTACCACGACCCACGTCAGAACCGCGGTCACCCACTACACCTGAGGTGACCTTTCTCATAAGGGTTGTTCTACAAACTAAGGACGAAACTGAGTCTGATTTCGGCCCGACATTTTTTTTACATTTTGGTTGCGGAATTTACTCTATTATAAAGAACACAACGTCTTTTAGCATATGTTATGTGGAACAGTCAAAATAATTAAAGGTTTTAGATTTATGGCCATTTCAAGGAAATCAAGCAGCAGGAAACTGAGACTGCGACCAGGAAACTGAGGAAAAACACAAAAATCAACCGAAATCAACGTTTATTTATTATTTATATCACAAATAAAAAATATGCTTCTAACCATTAATTTGTAAATAGTCCAAGTATCTTGAACAATAACGAAAATTAGGTCTATTTTTGGTATATATTAATTTTATACCTTAATTAGTCTTGAACTTTTCAATTTACGAGACTGTCATTTGTTTTTTCAATTTGGCGGGATTCAGAGAATTGTGTGTCCCTGTTATAATGAAACTAACTCGTAAAAATTTTCGCTCAATGATTTTTTACGATTTTCGCTGCGGCTTAAGTCAACAAGAGAGTTGCCAGAGACTTCAACTGGCGTTTAATGATGAAGCCCCATCTCGTAGCTCTGTGTAATCGTGGTTTGGAGAATTTAGACGTGGACGAGATCATCTCCATGACAATGTACGTGAAGGTCAGCCGGTGACTGCGGTTACTGAAACTAATGTCGATACCGTACGACAACTAATTGAGACAGACAAAAAAATTACCTGTCAGCAAATTCGTACTGTATTAGGCATGGGAATGAGTCCAGTGCAAAATATTTTGCATTAGCAACTGAAGGTTCGGAAGCTTTGCACTCGATGGATACCGCATGATTTAAACGAAGACCAGAAACGACTGCGTGTAGAGTGGTGCCGTAAAATTAAACATAAGTTTAATGGAGGAGAGTCATTGGCTGTCTATAATATTGCAACAAGTGACGAAATCTGGGTGTATTGTTTCGAACCGGAAAGAAAAAGCCAGTCAGCAGAATGGGTCTTTCCTTTTGAGTTGCCAACAAAAGTTAAGAAGAGCCGGAGCACTGGCAAAACAATGGTTGCGTCTTTCTTCGAAAAAACTGGACATTATGTAACAGTGTCGCTTGAAAATCAGAGAACAGTCACTGCAGATTAGTGTGTAAACAATAGCTTGCCCAGTGTCTTAGGAAAAATTAGTGAAAAGCGTCCTCGCATGTCATCCGTCACCATGATAACGCGTCCGCACATTCGGCTAAGAGAACGAATGCGTATTTGAATGCTTCAAATGTGGAACTGATGACGCATCCGCCGTACAGTCCGGACCTCGCACCTTGCAACTTCTTTTTATTCCCAAGAATAAAAAATAAACTTAGAGGTTTACGATTCTCAAGCCCAGAAGCGGCAGTGAATGCATTCCAAGAAGCCGTTGAAGAGGTCTCTACCGAAGATTGGATCAACTGCTTCACACAATGGTTCCAACGAATGAAAAAATGTGTAAATAGTGAGCGAATATACTTTGAAAAACAATTAATTAGACATAAACATCTTATCTAGTCTTATTTATCAGATTCCAGAAACTTTCAGTATGACCTAAGTACGAGATCCTCCGAAGTGAAGAGATTGAATTTCTTCATTATATTTCGCACTGAAATCTTCCGAAAAATCCATGTGTATTATGGCTTCTTTATCAGTTAGGCACTTCTTCTTTTCCGATATTGCTTGGTACTGGTGAATAATATTTCTTTCATGCTGAAACATTTTAGTTAAATCCTCCTTTAATTTTAACACGAGTTAGCAGCAAAAAGTTGCAAAATAAACAATATTTCAATATAAACTCTCAGGATCCTGGATAGTTCTCAGTATCCTGGGTCTCAATTTGACAGGATCCTGAGAGCAGGTTCCTGAGAATTTTTAAATAATATTTAAAAAAAACATCGTTTTAAAACATTGAATCAAGATTAAGCAGAGCTAAACATTTGCGCAAGCAATTTACGTATCAAAACGCTAAAATTACTATATTATTATATTTATTTCGTAAGTAAATATCTTACCAGGATTCTGTGAACTCGACTGATTACGACGCAACTTCCACCGCCGACTGTGCCGGGCTGACTAAACAGCACACTAGGTGCAAAAAGATAGGTGGTATTCTTTTTCTCTTTCTTAGGTACAATTGACTCAGCGGAACGACAAAGTCGCTCAGCGAATAGGATATCGAATATTCGCTTATTTTACACTGAACAGGATCCTGACATAAAACCGTTGGGACAAATTCTGGAAAAGGATTTTATAATATTTGTGGGACATAAAATAATATTATGTCTCCCAGTCAATACAAAATATTAAGTACTTCTTTATTTCGGTTTAATTTATGGCCTCAATGTCGTAGTAAATAAATAAAATGACACTTTGGAATAGATTTTGTTAAAGGGACACTGCAGGTTCCTGAGAATGTAGCGTTTTGAATAGAAATTTCGTCAAGAAAATGATTTTAAATCTTAATAATTTTTAGAGACCAACCAGACATAGGTATGTTAAACAGTATGTTATACAAATAAATTAGTTTGTAACAAATTTTTCATTATATTTTAGCTGGGCCGCCGAAAATTCCTTAGTTTGTAGAACTACCCATAACTTGTCTTTAACTAGCCTCTAAATTTATGTTAAGGGCCGTTTCCTCACCGTCTTAATGACTGTCCTTTGTAGCCCTCAATATGTTCTTTTAATTACCGGCACGCAATGTTAGGAAACGTGCCAAGTCCATGCGATGAGCTAAGTGATCATTGCTGAAGGCACGTGGACTGCAGTATGTATCGGAATATAAACATTATAATGTACTCGTACATGTTCGCGGGCGATTTGCTTGCACGCTATGCTTTGTGCTGTCGAAAGTTACACATTTGATCTATGTCTATTGTAGAGGAAATAGTTGGGATAGGTTATAAATCAATTTAAATCGAAAATAAGAAGTTGCTTGCAGAAAATTATATTTAATACACATACGTTGTACAAAATATGGCGTATTCCAATGGTAGCTAAGAAAAATATGTTTGAAATAGAGGTTTGGAAAATTTCTAATTATAAATCTCACGTACCTATACACGACGCTTTATGCCTTCCAAGTTGTGACGCGGGTCGACCCGCGCGCTACGGCGCTACTCCTCGTGCATAACAATTACATGATAATTACAAAATTTAGGTTTGGTCGTAATTATAATAAAATCATGCCTTAAGAATTAATGCCAGATAACGCAACTACAGTTACGAAAATATTATTATAGCATGTTTAGTTTTTCACCACCGAAACCAAACTTGTTACAGGTCTATCCAAAAGGTTGATATTCTAATATGCAAAATTATACATTAGATCTTAGATCTTATCTAGAACGAATATATATTATTATAAAGAAGGTTATCACTGCACATAACTTTCTAAATATGAAATTTGAGTTTATAAAACCGAACAATTCTAATTATAGTCACGCATTCACAAATCTAATGGACACTCATTGACCTCATATATTTTGAAGCGATCATAACAATACAATGCCGCGGGTATTATCAGATGAGCATTATGTTTACTATTATATCCATATCCCAGAAGTAGTTATGTTCTTTGAGCCGAAACGATGTCTGAAACAATGGGCAGAGTCGCGAAATATCCATTGTATTGTTTAGTTTGCGTCTGGTTCGCGCCTCTCTTCAGATACGGCCTATGAAAGGTAACAATAGGACAATGTTTTGAATAGGGGCGCCTCTCAGGTGACGAATATTCTTCTATTGATATAACACTGTAGTTGTCTTGAGTGATGCCAGATACAAATTATAACGATGTTAATAGTTATTAATGCAACTCGCACATAATGAAGTCTCCAAAGGTACGAGTGCCGAGGTTAGAGCGCGAGCTTGCGAGCGCTCTAATAACAAGCACAAGCTTAATTTTTCTACAAGCTTAAAATGAAAATGTCAAAAATAAACAATGGCTAAATTTTCTTGTATATTTTCTTTGATTTCTCTGCTAACAAATTACTTGTCAGCAAAGTCATTTTCATTATTTCGATTGGCGTTAATAGTTTGTGAATTTTACTGTTACCTAACTGTTTACAAATTTCACGGATATGGTAACGGACTAAAACAGGTATGGTAACCAATAACCATCCTTTCTGCTTCGCCGTAGTCGGGTAATAACAAGTCGATGATTTCTGATATCCATATTAAGCGTAACCATGGTAACCAATAATAATTCGATAAATAAAATAATATTTTCTTGGTGATTTAATAAAAATGAAATTTGAAAGACATTATTAGTCTCAAAATTAATTTTGTTTTTAGTCTACGTCATTTCAATTGTTATTAAAACATTTCTAACGATTTAATATACAAATTAGGAAGTCAAGTGTTCACTAAACGGCAAGACTGATATCCGCAATGATCGTAACCATGATAATAACAATGCTATAATTTATATATGAACAGTTATGAAATGGCAACGCTCATTATAGAACAGTTTTCACGCTTTGGTTACAATATGGGTGGTATTGTGGTACTGTTAACGATGTATACAGGATGTCCCAAAATTGGTAGGCCACATTGACACCGGAGGTAAGTCAGCTTAAGAGGTACTGAACCAGCCTAACATGACCTTATCAATCTCACAAAATAAACAACTTTCGAAATCTTGAGTTTGAGTTGTACATTTTGTACCACGTTATTTTTTAGCGTTACAGATACTGTATGCTATCATTAAGATATTTTTATATTGAGGACAACTCTGACATATCTAGGTTATTTCTAAGTTATGCAAAACAAACGTTATAGAAAATGTCAGTTGCAGCTATGTAAAGAGTTATCCTTGCAGGATCAACATTTGCTGACGCATTAAGGTGGTATGCAATTATTCAGAATCGGAAATGTAAACAAAAGTGACTAACGTCATAACATTCTTTCAAAATCAAACAACAGTGCCGATGGTGTAGGTAGTTGAGGTCAGCAGACAGCATGAACGATTTATTCCGGTACTAAATTTTCCGAGATATTCATGAGACTGCTTAGGACAACGATTTAGGAACTGATGCAATTTCCGGCAGCGCATTTACATTTACATACTTTTTGCCGTTACAGAGTCTACACGTCAAACTCTATGGTCGTGTTGTTATAGATACTTGAAGCTAAGTCATAGGTCGTCCGCAAGGTCTGTATACCAAGGATGTTTTCAGTGGTGGCAAATGGAGCACGTGCGGGCGAGGCCAAGCCGAGGCTGGTCGCCCTGGGCTTTCCTTAACTGACGCCACATCCGGAACATGTTCCAAGTTCCAATTGAAGTATAGAATAGTAATCGTATTGTACTAGCGAGTATATTTGATTCTTAACTTTATTTAATTGAGGTTTATGTAAAGATGGCTTAACTACTCCATGGTTACTCCACGTTTATTAATAAGGGCATAAGGGTTTTATTTACCTCAGTTAATAAAAATAACTTTTGGCATTAGATAACAAAGTCAATGTATGTTTTTCAGAATTCATTATAATCGTGACAATCATAGAAAGCAATTTTTTGGTCTGCTGGATGAAAAATAAGGTCAAGTACGAGTCGGACTCGCGCAACGAGGGTTCCGTACTTCAAAAATATACCTTTTTATGTACTTTAATTCAAAGATTTTGGTTATTTCTCAAAAACTGTAAATTTAGAATACTTCATTTTATTTTTCCCGTAAAATATAAATAATTATCTATACATAGATACGTCGGAAATTTTTCAGATTTCTTGGTTCATAAACTTCGGAGAAAAGGGGGGGTGCGGTTATTTTTTGTAAATATTTGTCTATAAATCAAAAAATACGTCAAGGAAAATTATAAGAAAAATTGAAATATGCAGATTAAGCCCTTTTATATGACACCCCTTTTGCTTTAAAAATCACTTTAATTTTTCGAATTCTAGACCCCTTTTCAATTATTTATAAAATTAATGTCATTTTTCTTACTAAAAACAGATGCGGGCAAGCAAGTTATACAACTATGCCAAATTTCAAGACAGAAGCGGGCAAGCAAGTTATACAACTTTGCCAAATTTCAAGTTGACAGCAACTGTAGTTGCTGAGAAAAACTGCTGTGACATACAGACGGATGGACGGATAGATAGACAACGAAGTCCCACCCGGATTCCTTTTACCATTTTGATAAGGAACCCTAATAAGGAGAACACCAGGGCAATATCATAACTGTTCTAGAAAACTCGTATCCCCAGAACAAAGTAAACGTGTAGACGCTTAACAATTTCTTGTCGTTTTTCACTGTCCAATTATTTTAATTTAAATAGTAGATGTTAGCGCTCGCGTGACGGTATTGCCCACGCGCATCGCTTTCCCTGCACCGACCGTTGAGCGCCATAGCCATTAATTGCAACTTTTAAGTCTGGCCACACACATGACATTGGAAATCGATTGCTTCTGTACGTACGCCAACCTTTGCAAGCAAAACATTTCTAAAGAGATTGTATAGCTCGGACAATGTGTTCTTGAATAATTTCACGCATATTGGAAACAGTATGTTCATAAAAATTGGGGATTTTGAATTCATGAACCATGTAGCGGCGTTATTGACAGAGGTCTCGCGCAATGTTTGATTCAATACGTCTGTAAATATTTACTATTGTGCTTAGAGGATGCCTTAGATGACAAAGCGAACATAGAATTGGATACCTACTGTCGTGTCCAAGTTCAAGTGGTCCAAGGCGTTTGGGACGCAAGTAGTTCCATACCTCTCATCATAAAAGTATTTTATTTCAGTATTTTGTTTTTGTTAAGGTACTCAAAAGTATTATGGAACAAGTTGGCAATGCGTGAAATTGTAATTCACGAGACATGTCTCGAATTTTTTCTTAGCGCATCATAATGATTATTTCCATGACTGACGATTCAGTCTCTTAAACATATTTCCTCCACTTTGTAGAAACGCCGAAACGCTCTTGACTTTTTATGAGGCTGTTGACATTACGGTGAAAATACCACTTGTTTCTTCCGGGATAATTTTCATTGTTGAACTTTGTACCATCGACGCTTCCTCCACAAAAATGTGACATTAAATATTTTAACGCAGTATTTGTCAACCTGTGGGTGACCCCAAGACCCCCGCTCCATGAATTTTACTTCACTACGTGCAATAGCATAATATGCTACGAATGACTCACTACTCCAAAGCGGCGGGTTGGCTCGCCTCGCCACTTCAGCCCAGCGATGCTTACGATTCTTACAACACCTACCTCAACCGACGGAGCCTCGGTCGTAGGTCAAGACGCTTTCACTGGCGCTCCGCAGCGCACCTGTCCCGTATCTATCTATTAGATACAGTATTAAATAAACAAAGATACACTACGGTAGTTGTAGGAGTTTTCTCATCCGTGATTATATTGACTGACTAATTAAGGTGTTTTTTTTATGCATGGCTATGCGAATATTTGTGATGATCATGAAAAAGAGAATAGTTCCATCTCCATTCACGATAGTTTGGTAGTAATTTAGTCCAGTGGGAAGTACCTTGTGGCATTACGAAATTTGTGAATCGTGTGTCGGCGAATAAATTTAGCCGGAAATATAAAGATTATTTATATATATGTATTTATAATAGGGGATTATTTATTCCGGTGTTATGATAGGAGTCATAAGTACGAAAGGATTTTACTTGTAGCATGGAAATGCGCGTAGTTCTATTACGAAAATAAAACACTTCGATAACTTCATGTATATTGCTTTTATCTATTTTTTTTTATGTATTTGGTAACTTAATCGTTCCTGTCTTACCTATATTGTGACCCTGAACAAAACTAACCAAAATCGTGAGTTGCGTGCTCCAAAAAACATTTTTAAGTTGTTTTAACTACGTGTACAATTCTGCGGAAACGTTGTCGGTAAAACCATGAAAGGCGTTGTTTACACGACGCGACCGTGTATTACCACGTGTCCTGGCGTGAAGCAACGCGTCGCGCCTGCGTTACACCACGGCACAACCACGGTTCCAGTGCCTACGTTTCCGCTTTTTGCATCGACACTGTAATTTAGTTTCTGTCACCTTTTTCCGGACTACTCAATATAGTAATAAAAGTAAAGTATACGGCGCGCAAATTGTGAAGTTCCGTCTGATACTTTGTTATTTGCGCGGTTGAATTGAGATCATTGACTATTATGGCGGAGCCACATCAGCGGGATTCGTCCGAGATTCACGTTGGAGTCTCTTTCTTTAACATAAATTATCAACGCGAATATTCGCGGAATCCTGCAGATGTGGCCCCGTAGTTAATGTAAATAGATAGCTGTGATGGTGTGACTGTACAATACAATAGTTAAACAGTACAATATCTATAAAATATTACTTCATTATAGAGACACCGATCGGAATAATTAAAAGCTTTCTTCGAGCAGGAAGACGGTGAAATTATCGCCAATAGCTCGATACTTATCTGTGAGCGGGAGCGGAGCCATGTGGTTGAGATTCGGATGCTGATTAGGTTTCTACACCAGTTAAACTAATCGGCAGCCACATGTTAATGTCAAAGTTGTCTAGATTATACAGCAAGACATACTTACCGGTTATTTATATGATTAAGAAGACCGCTTTCCGCGTTAAAACTATAATGTGAACTACATTACGCATATGGTACCTATTGCACAACTAATAAAGAAACGGTACTTTGGAGACAATATAAAATTGAATGCGACAAATATGACAAACGTAACAAATAACCTCGCGGACAGAATGTACCTACATAATAACGATTATTGGTTTTTTAATAAGACTTCCTGAACATATAATAATTACAAGTAGTAATAGTATATAGGTACTACATTCTACGAGTTCCTGATGTTAAATGGCCCGGTCTATTGTCCTTCGACATTCGTTACTAAATATGCATTAGGGCTTCTACGCTCAATGTAATGCGAAAAAAACATCAATCTTCGTCTGTCGTCGTTGACGTTGTGTTTCAAAACTTAAATATTATTGCAAACTTGCTCTTTAATAGTATTTGTTTTACTCAGACATGTTCAGAAAATACTTACCCACGTAAAAAGAATTCAAATAAATCGGTGTAGGTACGTACGTTTAGAATATCGTCATTATCTCTCCTCTCATACCTCAATAATATTTATAAATTCTAAAAAAAAATTATAAAATGTACGAGGATGTATGGCATTATTATTTTTATATACGGGTTCGCATGAAGGCAATATCGTGTTTTGCGGAAGGTTGTTGATTTTATCTAAATTAGATCTGTCATTGAGCGGGCATCGCATGAATCTGAAACACGCAGATGTAAGCGACCGTGAAATTAGGCCGTAGGTACATGAAAACATATTTTACATTTAGTGTGATGATTTTTTTGTATCTGTATTTATTTTAATCTGCATTTGCTGAATCGAGAATGATCCATGGCACCAAATTAGTTTTTAAACGAGCTTTAGCTTGCGTGTAATTAATTTAAAGCTGAATTTGTGAAATTATAATTGTATTTTGATTAAATATGAAAATATAATTAAAATTGTGTTTTAGTTATTGCTAGCTTTGATAATGGTGCAAATTTAAGAATTTATTTTGAGAATAATCTATTTGGTCAATTTGCCATAAGAAAAAGATGTTTTCTGTGCTTTTACTAGGGACTTAAAACGAGTTTTATATGTGCCAGTTTTCTAATTGGTAATAAAATACTCTTTTACAACTTTAAATCGATGAACAAGTTACGGCTTATAGCCAGTAAAATCTGCCATTACTAATAACATCTGCTGCAGCAATTAGTAGACGGGTTTCGTTAGCTACGAGCAGAAAAGCTTTTAAACTTCGTAGAAGATTTCTAAATGCATTCTGTTGGTATTTTAACTTCTTGTAACGGTATTCCTTCCGATTAAATCCCCTTGGCATTGTTCTCAGATGTTTAAGTATCCCTTAAGGCTGACATGAGCTTCATTGTGCATTGTATTAAAACCCAAGAGATACTTACATACTAAAACCGGACTTCTTGAGATCTTCCGACAGCATTGCATTCATTTATTTTAATATCAAACATTTGTTTACTAAGTATAGATTAACTATTAAAGTGTGTTGCACAATAATACGATTAAGAATGTAAACAAAAATGTAATCGCATCCTTTACCTGGCCATTAATAATTCTGAGACCAGAGTTCATTCATGTTGACATTTTAAATTAGTTACTAAACAGTCTAAACATGAGTATATTATGTTTGAATTACGTTCGTGTGGGTTTTGTAAAACAATGAGTCGCCGATATTGTCACTCGAATTGTTAAAAAAATATATATTTCTCGTTTTTCTGTGAGGTCTTCTCCAACTTGGCCAAAGAATTGGGAATGAACGAGGACGCTGTTAGGAGTCAAGGATTAAGATGTGGTGGTTGTCACTTGAGATTATTATAGCCCCACTTGTCACCACGACAAACTCTTATAAGCTGTACGAGAGAATGAATAAGTCCTGTTCTTAATTCAATTACTTACTTAGTTGAATTATAATTTATAATTCAATTTACATTTAAGGATGTATTTCATTCAACAGATAATTTTACTCTTCGACTTCGGGTATTTTAATCATCCATAAGGTGACGTTTATTTGCTGGACCTGTAGCCTGTAGCCGCTCCAACGATTAACGTCATTGCAGGCCTCTCCCAAGGGCCGCCACAACGATTGGTTCTTCGCAACTTCCACCGGATTCCTGCAACCTTCACTCGGTCACTATGTGCTCAATGCGAATAATTCTGCAGGTACTTATCCGTTATTTGCCTGGATGTTTAATTTTTCCGTTAATCCATTTAGATCTTGTACAATTACAGCAGTTCCTTCTTGTGGTCATATTGGTTTACAACAATTTATTTAAGTTGCCTCATGGGCGTTTCTGGTTTCCGAATCAGTATTGAGTCAACGACCTAACTTGAAGAACTAAATGACAATATCCTTCATGGGTTCCATTACCCTTATCCAACTCATACATCAGTGGGTAAATTACTTACCTAGGCATAACGTAGTATAATTACTTCCGAGTATCGGAGCTTCCGTCAAGAAGTATTTACTGAGTGTAATTCCGCGACAAGCGAACATGGCTTTCTGATCGATCGATTATCACCGTTGTTACCACCGCGTAGAGTCCACGTAAATATCGAAATTATGGTCCAGGTCATGGCATACGCAATGATCATCAACCTTTGCCTTGGGCACATCGATTAAATAAAAGATGAATGAGGTATTTTCGGAAATTTCATATTTAAAACATGTTGTCAATAGTTTTTTAACCCTGTAATTGCAGCTTTTTCGTCTTTTCAAGGTAAATCGTATAGTGTTATCATATTGTCGGTATAATAAAACTTCTTGTTGAATGAATAATATCCAGTTAAATTAACTATGGATACAAACCTTTTAAATTATTGAGATTCGTAATAACATTAAAATCATGATTATAATCTAGTAGCGTATTATTAATTTTGAAAGAAAAACGAATGCTTAACGCGTTAGTTAATTTTAGTGATTTACATTATTCTGTGACCGGCTACTCACGTGTCATTGGTAGGCTTTGGGTACGTATAAATTGTTAGAACCTGTTTCATTTTGAATGATTACTGCAAGGTAAACGGGCTAAAGGCCTTTCGTACTTATCTTGTATTCACTTGTAACTCAAATGATCAACAGCTGACGCCGATTATTACATTACCCATTACCCATTTACCTATTAAACACACAATTTAACACTTGCATGCATATAACATAGAGTTAATAGGAAATAGCATTTCAAATCAGAAAAAATGAAAAATTAAAGTTAAGGAATACAATTAAAAGAAAATAGAGAGGAAACATACAAACTACCTAATGGTATTGAGATTTACCGTTACCACTAGTATTCAGATTGCTTAAGATTTGGCATGCTGCATGCACATCAGATACTTATATTATACAACTAGTTTTTGTCCGCGACTCCGTCCGTGTAGAAGTCGTTTATCGTGTATCCCACGTGAACTATAATATTTTTCGGAATAAAAGCTATTTTATGTCCTTCCCCGGGACTCAAACTATCTCCATACCAAATTTCATCTTAATCAGTTCATCTTTTTAAGGGTGATTATCAAAAAAATTGAACGTAGTTAAGGTCGTAATTATGAAACATTAATTTTCTTCCATTGTGTAACAAAAGTTAACCGTACAATCAATCAATCTTATGGTCAACAATAATTCTCTTATTATGTCAGCATTAAATTGTACTCTGTTGGTGTCTGTATTAAATAAATAAATAAACTTTCGTCACACAATGGAAGAAAATTAACGTTTCGTAAATTAAGGCCTTAACTTATACGTATTTTTTTTTGAGAATTACCCTTAAGCGTGAAAGGTAACAGACAGACAGAGTTACTTTCGTATTTATAATATTACTTAAGCATTGATTTTTCATCTAATTTTGTAGAAAATTTCGCTAAACGATGGTCAAATTCAACGATAAAGGTTAAATCTTTATTGAAAAAAAAAAAGCCTGATAAAACACAGCAAATAAAACTTCTACGTTTTTAATTTCCATCTACTTTTGCAAGCGACCAACGCAGGTGCGCGTGTTACAGAATTTTTATTTTATCTCCTGCCTCGCAAGGCAAATATATTAAGGTCTAGCGACATTTTAGCATACCTAAACTAAGCTTATCTAGGACATCAGCGCGCTAAGCAAGAGGAAATGCTAATCTAGACAGCTTAGTTTGCATTAAGACTTCATTTGAACAGGCTTAATTGAAGACTTAATTGGTCGAAATCGGTTAACATTTAGGGGGTGGAAAAAGGTTATTACCGTTAGTATGGAAAGTCGTCAACTCACAAACCACTTAAACATTTTTTTTATGTTTTAGAAAATGAAATCTTATTAAAATAGGAAATCTTATTAAAATAGGAAATCTTATTAAAATAGGAAATCTTATTAAAATAGGAAATCTTATTAAAATAGGAAATCTTATTAAAGTAGAAAGAAACTACGGAACCCTAAAAAGACAGTCGCTCTTGTTTATGTTTATTGTTTGACAAAAAAATCTACTTATATCATATTAAATAGCGCACAAGTTCCGACCAACTTTTAACGGCGGCGGTATTAAAAAAAGATCCGATCTTCAACGTGAAATCTGCGTTTTCAATGTAAAAATGTCTGAAGTGTGTGAAGTTTCTTCTCTATAACCACAGCTTTCTTTACAAATAAAAAAAAAACACCAACTCCAACTGCCGCTGAACTTGCCGTCGACATGAAGGGACACCGAGCAACTCTCCAATGACCTTGATTGCCGAAAAGTTTTCGAAACGAATCGAACAACTCGTTGCGACTTGATAAACGTCACTATTATACAAGGAAACGTGACGTGAACACCAATGAACAGACAGCCGGAGACGTATAAAATATTCAATAGCACGTCAATGGGGACAGATATTAAACTTATGCCACCTATTGTACAGTCAGCTCGGATCATCAAATAAAGCACAGGCGAATTAAGAACCTGGAGGGCTGGACAAGTTGATTGATTAATAATGAAGATACACAAAAACAGTAGAAAGGCAAATTAAAATGGAATTGACATTTTTCTAACGATTGATTGCACGACAGCTTTTTAAAATTAAATTATCTTTTTTTTTTATCTTACCTTTATTTGGCAGACTCTAAAATAGTTGAGAGTCGGTCAAAATAAAGGTTATTTTTGCTAATGTCTCGAAGAAAGTAAAAACTATCCAACAGTAACCGATGCCATGCCATCCAAAACCGACTAAATGAGACGTAAAGTATGTACTGAACACTAACAGATATTAATTAGTTATTATTCTTCTTACTACCACTTGAAAGGAATTTTTTCAATGACTTTATACTGATTTTGAAAAGTCAACCGTCTGTAGGTATAGTATATCGACTTCTTATTAGACCCCATTTATTTTTTATTCAAAAATATCGAACAGGTAGGTTTGGGCTAAAACTACAATGGACTCTTATAAATAAGGATAGACAGATGACCGGCTGTACGGCAGTATACAATATTTTTTACCGTCGTAACTTTGACTTTTCTTTTAGTCAAGGCAGGTAAACGTTTTTGTAAGATTGACAGGTACACTCCCACGATTTTAAAGTTACCCGGAGCGCGAAAACAACTCTGCCCGATTCGAATTTCACGGCTACCGTGTGAGAGTAAGCGACTACGTCAGTATAGGGTATTATTAACAACTCAATCCTCAACTCGAATTGAGTTGGCTGGGAAAGGTACAACATCACATATTTACAACATTTTGTGCCCTACTATCGGATGTAGAACGACGACAAGCTGTTTACTGTTTATCAAGGTTATATTTAGTTTTTGATTGTCTAAAAACGCTAGGTACTTCGTTCAGATGGGTAAATATCGGTTTTAGTGTTTTCAAATTTGCTACGTGGACCTTTTAATTTAAATCGAGTAATACCAAATTGATCTATACATATGGTAGGTATATGTGCAACAAACTTACAAAAAAATTAAAAGATACGGTTAACTTTCTTCTGTGTCTTTAATTAAATAATTTCACTGGGTCGCTTCACATCGCCCCCACTGCATGTGTTTGGCGCTTAATTCCGCCTAAAGCCTTCCACAAAGCCTTCCATAAAGCCTTCCACTGTGAGTGGAGCGGACTCGGTATGGACTGCGTTTACCTCACAATGGTGACTTTATGTGCTTCTACCGCGAGCAAGTCTTTTGAAGTCACTGTTGTAAACTAAACGCAGTCCGCTCCGCTCGCAGTGGAAGGCAGGCATAACAAAGCCAACATTCAATTATTTTATAGCATAATATAATTTTCACTTTTGTTAATTTATTCATGGCATGCATCAGACAGTCTTGACATCTAATCTTACGATAGAGGTTACATAAACGGCTACAATCTTAACATGAATGATTTTTATCTACCACAAAAAGGTAAAGCAGGTAATGACTTTTTGTCTATTGCGTTCGAATTATGTTACGAGTATTGTTCTTTGATTGATTGATTACATAATGTTGTACTGTAGCATATTGAATGAAGTGACAGCAGAAATGTAGGAGGGTAGTTATACGCTTGCAGAACTTCGACCGCTTTCAGTTTCCTGGCCGCATTATTAACTATTTCCCTTTAGGTTCGGATTACCATTTTCATTTATTTTCTAGGAGTCCATCCATTCTTCAAAACAACCGAAAATGGTAATCCGAATCTACAGGGAAATGGTTAATAATGCGACCAGAAAACTGAAACGCTCATAGAACTACCCAGGCGGGACATCCGAGAACTTTTTACGGTACAATTCGGATCCGATAATTTTACAGTATGAAATCTCGGATCTAACGCGCAACACAAATACAAATTCTGTTACGGCCACTTGAGCTACCCCTACAACAATGTTCTTTATTGAAATTAAATCATTTTACGGATTCGAACGCGTAACGCGTTTTAACAAAACATGCTTAATAAGTTAAGTGTGTATTGTAATTCATAATAAAATCTTATCCATTCGTTACAGACAATCGTTTTTAAGAAAACAAAAAGAAAAGAAATGGTTTATTCGGTGCTATTAAAAATAAAAATAAAACAATGGAAAATAACAAAACAAACTTAATTTAACTAAAATTAACACCGAAACGGTTGCCACTCAGCATGGTGTCAGGCTTAAGCCTTGACGCTGGTTTTCATGGCCACCGGAGTGAAAAGAAAAGAGAGCGCTGCTAGTCCGTCTCTCAATATAATTTTTTGGTTTCTCCCATGTTGCAGCGTATCTTTAATGCAACTAAACTAAGGTGAGGCGAGATAAGTCAGTAAATACGGACGTATTTGATTAAATTATATAAAGTCATCCAATGTAATATAAAGAGAAACGTTGTTAGTTTGTTACTCAACCGCGCTCAGCAAATTGAACTGCCGTGATATCTATCGGGATCTGATATAAAGTTGATACCAAGACCACAATTTCAAAGGAAATATGTGAAAGTTAATTTTGACAGTTATTTTATTTAACAGTTACAATTATAAAATGTAAATCCGTAATTCGCCAGTGATGTGTAAACATAATACCTTTATTTAAATTACTGTACTTTGTGCTGTGGATTTTGTATCAATAAATAAATAAATAAAACTTAATAATCGTAAAAGTTTACTGCAGCGAAAAGAATAAGTAGGAATTTATCGCGATAAATATTTAGACGTATTTTAAAGCGAATAGACATCTTACATATAGAAACATAATAATTCCCAATGACGAAATTATGTTCTTCTGTTAGTAACGCATCGTACTTCACATCGACTGAGACGAAGAAAACTGGCGAATTTACGTCGTTCGTCAAGGTGTGTAAATGACATTCCACTGCCTGCACTTTCATTTAGTCGCCGGTTTCAAGCGACTAAATGAAAATGCAGGCAGCAAAATGTCTTTTATACACCTTGACGGACGACGTAAATTCGCCGGTTTTCTTCGTCAATGTGGGTGAGACGATTAACAGAATCACACCGCTGAACTACCTACTTTAAACATCAAAAACCTTAACCACGCACGGCCATTTATACGATATTCAAGTTATTCAACCTTCAATTCAAAAGTTTTGACTAACATTATGTAAAACGATTGTATAAGTTTTTATGGTTCTACTAATACAATGGTTTATTTTATCAACAGACTTCTAAAAAGGAGGAGGTTCTATGTTCGGCTGTATGTATGTTCACTGATTTCTCCGTCAATAGTGGACCGATTTTTTTTTTTTTAATGTATACTCTCGAGGTGTTTCCATTGTCACCAAGTCCGATTCTGATGATGGGATCCATGAGGAATCGAAGGAGCTCCTCACAGTTTACAGACACACATATAGCGATTTTGGAATTTCCTGTAAGACCTTAAGAAATTGCATTCTAAAAGTACCTCTTGGTGACGAGGAACTGATGATGAAGACCAGAGATTACCACTGGAACTCCTTAGTCGCTAGCAATGTTATTCACTAGGGGACAAATGACCCGCGACAAGTGTTGGCGACATGTCAGGCGATGTCGCTCGACTTTGCTTGACATGTCTGGCGACATCGCGCTTCACGCCTCAACAGCGCAGACGATGTTGACAGACATGTGGAGTGAACTCCAGCAACGTTGCGCCACTTCGTCCGACGCCGCTGGCGATAAGTGTCGCGGGACATCTGTCCCCTAGTGAATCCCTGGCTTTATATGCCTTAGTTTATATGCTTTAGTTTATCACATATAATATTTGCATGGTGAATCACTAGAAAGCGAAAAAAAAAATGTTTAACAAAAAAAATCGTTATCGGTGGCAAGAATCATGTCATTGTCATTGCTATTGTGTATACTTACTTGACACCGGCTTGGATATATTTCATGTACATATTAGGTACTAAATAGGCAATTCCAAGGACTCCTAGGAGGCCGGTCTTTATTTAGCCCTTTTCAGTGAGCTTTTGAAGACGGTTTTATTTTTTTAATGCTATTAAGATATCCGGTAATTATTCCTTAGTCAGTCCGTAAGTTAATCAATATTTTTAAACAATATAATCTAGCCACTCATGCTACACGGCCATTAGTAATTAGGTCTAATAATATTTACTTTATTACTGTGCGTGCATAGTTAATTGATAACAAATTTTAGTAATATAATGAGTGCAGTATCAATTTTAATATGAATCTACATTTATGACTTAAGCCCTTTGATTAATTGTACGAAAAATCCCTGAAAGTAGTCGTAATACATATTAAGCTTGTAGTGAAGATGGAATTAACATTCGTCTAAATTCTTATTAAAATCCAACAAATATTATCTATTTCTATATATAAATCACAAGTTTGACACACACGCGCATTAGACATTTTCATTAAATACAGTGCTTGTATTTAATGAAATATCTAATACGATTGTAATACTTTTAAAAATACGAACACAAAATGATTCTGATATACGAGTACCTAGTCTTAAATAAAATGTTAATACCCCTTGCTTAGTATTGGCGTCACACTATACCTACACGCGACGAACGTTTAACTTTTCTAAACACATCTATTGCAATTTAACCTGAGTAATTATATTATTAGCTATTGGAAGATTGGTAATTACCTACGATAAAACCTAACTATTTGAACAGCACTTAACGAAGTAGTTAAAACAAAGGACTTGTTCAATCATACGGGTGAATTTCAAGGCGTTTCAACGCCGTCATTAGTGTCACCAAATATATTGACGAAATCAATGACACTACAGCAACTTCTGATGCTGATAGAAACTAAATTCCTGGTTCTGCTTCTGTTTACATCAGGATGACGGCGGTTGAAACGCCCTGAAATTCACCCATACGTAACTCTAGACATAATCCAGCAGGCTAGGATGTTACTAAAAATATAAACACGTGTATATTAATTGTAGAAATGCCTAGTGTTTATAAAAAAAGTGTTTAATGATTTTATTCAATTTTTTATAATAATTGCGTGTATATATGCAGCTAATGGGATGAGATTATGACAGCAATCTCAATCTCATGGATCTCACAGCTTTCTACGCTCTGGGATAAATGATACACTTAAAAAGAGAAAATAGATTTACTACATTGAAGGCCAAGCAAGTACGTAGTCGCTAATTAATTACGTGATATCATTAATGGATAATGCACTTTAAGACAATAATTTTATGACTCGATATTGACCAACTATAAGTACATCAGCAGTAGGCATATATAGAGTCTGAGGTTATCAAACTAATAACGCCGGTGTACAAATTCAACGTTTCGTAGTGCGCCTGCGCAAGAGAGCGTTAGCAAATGCCTTCGTGAGTAGAATCCTCAATCTTAACGTCGTTCAGCGTTGGATGAGGTGTGATTTAGGTTATAGAGATACTTACATTGCGAAAAGTAATTATACTTGTAATTTAAGTCAAAGTATATACACCCATTTTGCGTGTTTAAGTAGGTTAGATACATATTGTTACAAAATCACACATAAAGGATTCGTTAACCTAAGAACTGTACTAACATAAAACTATCATTTTCTTTATTGATATCACTAGCGATCCATCCCCGCTTCGCTTTGGTTAATATCAGTTAAAATATAGCTATATCTATCTGGAATAATGTACCTTTCAAATTATGAAAAAAAAAAATATATATTAGCCTAGTTGGTAGTGACCCTGCCTACGAAGCTAGCGGTCCCGGGTTCGAATCCCGGTATGGGCAAATATTTGTGTGATGTGCGCGAGTATTTGTACCTGAGTCATGGATGTTTTCTATGTATTTAAGTATGTATTTCTCTACATATGTAATGTTTATCGTTGTCTAGTACCCATAGTACAAGCCTAGAGCTTAGTTTGGGACTAGGTCAATTTGTGTGAGATTCTCCCTGATATTTATTATTATTTATTATTATTATATATACCTAGTTTTTTTTAGCTGAAAACGGATTCCTTTAAAAAATTCACTATATCTATTTATAGTTAGATCCTATTAGTAGCGGGATTTATTACTTACTATTCGCTTCAATATAATATAATAAATTTATGTTATTATTCGGAAACACGACACGAAATTGTACCTTTGACCTATGTGTTAATTCCTCATCATGTCTGAGAAGTTAGTATCCTGCGTTTTAACGTCTTTTAATGGTTTGGCCACAGCTTAACAACCATTGGGCAAATATAATAAAATGTGGAAAATATATATTTTTTAACTTATGATTTCTATGGTCTTATTTTATACATGCAATTTTATCATCTAAGTCACCATTTATTACATTGACCGTGGACCAAAAGGTCAATATTTTTATAATAAAAGCTGGTCCGCCAAATTGCTTTAAATTAATCGTTAAACTAGAATTAAGTAGAAGATATCCTTGATAATATTCGATTGCTAAGCGTTAGTACTTTAGTAGCCTACTTTGATTTCAATTAAGTTTCACTATACGAGTGGAATGCAAATTTTTTTAATTCCGTCCTATTTAAGCATTCAAGACTGCTGCGCAGACTGAATATAGCTTATGTTGTCTATGATCTAATGATTTGTCTCTTTGAATACGATTGTTTAGTCTTCCTTCACGCTAGGATGATAAATGAAAATAACTACTCAGAATAGAACAATAGAGGAAGTAGGATTTCCTTTTTTAAAGTATTTAAACATTACGTCTTACCCTTGCTTTGTAAAAAGTGGACAAATTAAATCTATGAGTACATGTACTCTCCGAGGTCGTTTGGAGACTCTTTCTGCCTTAAATGGAGTTGTATTTTATGGTAAATTTTGTTTCAAGTTACATATTCGGGCGATGACAGATGCTTCTCGCCCCACCTATACTATACAACCTTTATAAATGTAGCTGTTTTTAAATGTATTTTGTTTTGCAGGTAGTCTCAAATGTTGAAAATCAAACCTGAATGTTACTATGATTCGTGCCAATTTGATTCATATGTAGAAATATTTTTTGGAGAAATTGGTTAAAACGAAAACTATACTTAGGTATGTAACTATTAAATACAGTGCAAATGCAGTATAGAACAGTTTCTTAAAGGTGGCGACTGACTTGTAACATTTCAGTGTAATGTATCACTCGCGGTCCTTATCTAAACGCACCTATTAGATAAGGACCGCGAGTGATACATTACACCGAAATGTTACAAGTCAGTCGCCACCTTAATACTCACTATGTCTTTGTTAAGTTTTATTGTTACAGGCATTAGACAATACTGGGTCGCGGTCGACCCGTTAAACCCTGCCGTTGGCTCCCTACCCACTCAGTTAATTTGAATATACGGGGCGGGTTCCAGCAGGAAATACTGGAATGAAGGAGGCTTCATTATTACCATTTAATAACAATTTATTCAGTTAATAATTTATAACACTCGAAATTTCCGAGGCCTTTTGTATAGGTGTAATAGTGGCCATTTAATTATCGTAGTGGGTAATTAATAAAATGATTTATCATAGAAGAACGTTGCTTCTCCGTGAGTAATGTTATGATTATTTACCTAATTAAGTAATGGATATAAAGATTGCGCCAGAATTGTTGAATATAATTTAGGTTAGCTATTGTTCTCTAAACAAAAACTCAAACTACTATAAAATCGATTCGGAGAATTGTTCTGATTCGGGAGTGCGGACGATACTCATTTTAAAATGCTTAGTAACTTCCGAGACATTTTTTGGAGACGCGAGTTTTTGTGCTATACACGATTTGGGTTTATCTACCGTAAAATGGTACAGTCAAGGACAAAAGTAAGGTAAGTACTTAGATGACGTTTACCAACATATAAAAGTTTTTTGAGACTAGAATCTCAAGTTTGTTACTGAGTTAAAAAATATACCAAAACGTTTTATCGTCATCTACATAGAAACAGCGCTGGAATTAGCACAATATTTAAATTTTTAATTAAATGTTGGATAAAACCTAAAATTGATTTATTATTCAAAGTTAATTTTAAATTTAAGCCACTGCATCGTTCTTCTTATTTTAGCTCCGACCTTCTTGTAACGCACAAGGTCTTACTTAAGAGAAAACACCGATTTTCCATTACGGCCAACATAGACGGGTAATTCTTGATACAGGTAGTTAATGCTCTAGATACCCTTTTCTATGCAACAGTCTCGTGAAAGTGTTCGCCGGACAGTCTACGTGTGTTGTAATTACCAACAAATTGCAAAGTGCAGCGTTGACGCGGTTGCAACAACAAGTCCGTTCACATTTCATTCGCCCATTTCCAATAATTTCAGCTTTAATTGTTTTATGAACTTTAATAGGACGTTGTAAAAAATAAAGTACCTAACAGAAGTTTTTTAGAAAAAAAGTTTTAAAACTCACCTTTAACTTCAAAGGGTTGCTCCTGATCCTTCACAAATTGCGTTCCAAAGCACAATCGCAATCACCGATGCAATCACAGAATCACCTCAGCACTGTAAACGAATGCATTTTAAAATTTGAAAATAGAATCGAACTCGTTTGGTTGCGGGTCGGCGCGGCGCGTACGGCGGTCGTGGCGGTGCGCAGTGTTGTGGTGCGCGCCCCACTCCCGCGCTCTCTACTTCGAAACTTTAGATAAGGACCCGACTCCCCGCTGCGGACGCCCTAAAGGATTTAGGCTCTAGAGTCTATGAACTTTATATTTTTGACTCATTGTCCGTTGGAATTCTTCGTAGTTTTATTTGGTGTGATTATTTATACTGCGACCTACCTGCTGTCACGATGTTCACGTCACGTTTGTGAGGCGTCTGTAATATTGAAATACCTGTGTGAAGCAAAATGATGTCATAAAAAAACGATTTAAACGCATGAAATTTTATGTTATTGTTTCGATTTGTTTGAGAAATGGGAATTGGTCTGGTTTACTGCTGCATGTTGCAAAACATTGTGAAAATTGAATTGTAGCAGAGGATACGTCACGTAATTTGACGCAGTTAGCCTAGTTGGTAGTGACCCTGCCTACAAAGCTAGCGGTCCCGAGTTCGAATCCCTATTTGTGTGATGAGCATGAGTATTTGTTCCTGAGTCATTGATGTTTTCTATGTATTTAAGTAGGTATGTATTTCTTATATAAGTATGTTTATCGTTGTCTAGTACTCATAATACAAGCCTCGAGCTCAGTTTGGGACTTGCTCAATTTGTGTGGTTGATTGTTATTATTATTTATTTATTTCATTGATTTTCAGGAGACAATTACTTACAGTCACATAACATACTTACATAAGAAATACATACTTAAATACATGACAACATCCATGACTCAGGAGACAAATACTTACAGTCACATTTGAAATTAGCTAAGGTCTACCAAAGACTTGAGATATCAATGTCGATATTTTTGGTGTGTTATCGTAACATTAAATTGAGTCCCAGGGCCAGATAGCAATTACTTAGGTACCAGTGAGACTAGACGAGTTGAGATCAGAAATCGATAATATTATGAAGGATTTATTTATCTAAGACGTGCGTTTGCCTATATATGTACTAGTATCAATTCCATAATATTAGTATTCTGATGGCGTATAGGTTTCGAATCCATAAAAGTGTGGAATTTTGAGAATTTAAATATAATTTTCAAAATGTCGAGCCCCGATATCCGATAGGTACTTAATTTCAGTTTAGGGGTGAAACAATAGCTTTGAACGCCGTATAAATACGTGATCAAGGGCCGGGTCGATGGCAATCTGATAGTTTGCTTCCTCTAGTGCCATGTGGGTGGTAACAATAGATGTTAAAAAAGGACATCTCATCTACATGCATTTGCCTGAACTGCACTGCGTTCGAATTTTTTGTTCTAAAAAATAGTTGATGACAGAATACATATATTGCTAAAGTTTAATCACATGGCAAACTTGTAATAGTTTTTTTTTATAAAACAAAGTTATTTTATATAATCGAATACAATTAAATGCTTCGTCGTATTTGAATACCTTTTTTATTTTTTCTGTAGATTTTTGGTTGTTACTTTTTTGTAGTCAACCTGTTTGTTTAGTTGTATAACGGATTGCGCTTGCGCCGTCATTAACCAAGCCAGTGCTCACAAGATTGTACTGTTTACTGCTTACTCTTACACGAAATAGTGTTTTACGTCTGGTTTTACAAAATTAGTGTCTTATTTTCTTCTTCTTGATAAATATGCTTGAGTTTCGTCAGATTCTACTAAACCACCTTTTTATTCGTTCCGTATTCTTTTGACGCATCTTATTTATTTATTTATGCCCTTAAGGTCATCTACTGTTGTATAATTCGGTTATAAATACTTATTTTTAATTTTAAAAGTTCGAGTTAATAACTTAGTATCAACATTTTTCTGGGATAAGAATAAAATCTTTTCTGAACATCAAAGAGCTCGTTGATGTAACTATTCGCTTGCACCAAGTTTACATAAATAAACAAAAAGTACATCGGATTTAGAAAAATAGTATACCTAAGTAACTCAATGTTTTTGAACACTAAATACCTACTGAAGATCACGCTTTTATTGTTCTTATGAACACAGGTAAAAATTCAGTTTCGTCACAATACCTGGAGCCATTCAACCGTGTCCGCAGACTTGGTCAATCAGGTATTAGCGTATTAATGAACCGCACTGTGCCAAGTTGATAATTGACAGCACGTACCTACTTCACGAAACACAATATTAATAAATAAATCATCTATCTATATGGTCGCAAATAGTCGCAACTTTTCACTTTGTCGTGAATAGATTAATAATTTATATTCAATTTAAATCATAATGTTTAAGCGACAAGGTGCTACAAACTTTATTTCTTGCGTAAATATAAAACCTCATAGTGACGTAACATTAAATGACTAGAAATAAATAGGTACCTACTTACTACGTCTAAATTTAATCATTGATTTTCTGCTGGATGGATTTGCTGGCTCAACATTTAAAGTCTTGATAATATAAATGGACTACTAGATAAGGACTGTCGATTCAACTTACAGATATAATATGGAACCTCTATAGCTGGAAATACTTTTAAAGTTTTTTGGAACAAAAATATAACGAAGTACATAATCTTTAAATCAGAGGTAAAATCTTAAAATTAATCATAAGTAACTTTACAACTAAGTAAAACCAAACTAATCACGTACCTATGCCATATTTTTTCTCTTACTTCGAAATATTTTAAATCTAGTTCGGAGGTAATATCTTATAAATCTTATAATCTTTACTACTTAATAGTAATTTCCTATCCTTGTTCTAAGTAATACTAATTAATACCAAATATATAATTATGTAAAACTATTTTGTTTGCTTAAACTTCCTTCTTGCATATTAAACACAGCACCAAATATTTAGTGATTTCCAGCACAAAAGAAGTTAAATAATCGGCGCTTAGTGATATCGAGAATAGCGACTACGTTTGGTTCCGGAAAATGTGACATTTCACACACAATTTAACACGGACAAAATTTCAAATAAATCCTATTATAAATCACATATACAATACACATACGAATACCTTATCGACACTGAGTCGCATTTTGATCTAGTGGTGTACGAACATCATAATGAATTTTCTTCTATAGTGTTTCTTCTATGTCGGTCCTCGGGTCGGGTCGGGTCGGTATAACTTGTAATTTGACATGAAGTGCAATTTATACTGTAATTTATATTGAGTAATAAAATCTGAATCTGAATCTGAATCCTTTAAACGTGGCCAAAAAAGAGTAGGCATTTACCTACTGAAAGGCAGAGTATTAGCTATGCCCCTAGTATACCTGATGTTTGTTGCTTAGTTTACAATAATTTAGATACTATGGATATAAAAAAACTGCCGTATTCCGCCAGAGCGTAATCGTCACCGTGGATAATAAATTCAGCGCGTGTTGTTTTTGAACAAAAGAGGGCTACTCAAAAATGCGGTTTGGCTTGGTATCGCGGGTTCCTCACAGAGAGTTTTGAAGCTTTACTAGGAGTTTTCATAGTCAACTACAAAGTTAAAATAATGAAATGCTACTGAAAATTTCCGGTTTTTTTTTCTACTGAACACGATACTCGACCACAATAATGCTGTTGCAATTTGCTATGTTGGATAAATATCGATTAGAAAATATTTAGTTTAAGTTAATTGAGACTATCCGAAAACGATTATATGACTGTTAGGTAAAGAAACGTGTAGGTACTATTTTAATTATTTGCTACTGTCACAAGCCCACTCTGTTTCTTAGCCCTCGGGGTTGGCAACGCATCGACAGTCTTTAAATGCAAATGTCTATGGGCCTCAGAGACAGTAGGCTCTCAGTAGTCTCTGGTAAACACCATCAGGTGGTTTCTGTGATCGTTTAAATACGTTCTCCATGCCATAAAAAATAATATTAAAAGAATATTGGTACCTATTTGATATAACGTCCGATAAATAAATCCATGGCCGCAGCGGAAATTAAACTCATACGGGAATTCTAAGGTTAATCCAGTAAAAGTGACATTAAACAATAACCGCTTCCTCCATTAGCCGATTGAAATGGCGATTTGACGCACACCTCAATAAAACTTGACCTTCCTACTTGCTGAAATTGCTTGGATACTCCTTGGCTTTAAGTTTAATATTTATGGGCTAGGTTACATCAAAGATTTGGCGTGCGGGGTCACTCCTCCCACGACATCTAGCAGGAATGCTTAGGACTAGGTCCACTGACATCGAGCACGCTACAGTACTCAGTGGAAATCCATTTATTATCTTACTAGCTTCTGCCCGCGACTGTCTACGTTGATCCCACAGTAATTTTATTCAAGATAAAAATAACCTGTGTTAATTCAAGGTATCAACCCTCTCTCTGGCAAATTTCATCTTCCAGCGGTTTTAGGGTGAAGCAGTGAAAAAAAAACTCACACAAACACATAGTCATACATAAACATATCCTTTCGCATTTATAAATTATTAGTGTAAAGTCTGATTTATCATCATTATTTATTTATTTAAACTTAATTGCACTATTAAAAATAAAGTACAAATTGGAACTTAATGTCCAATGGCATACCCTACCAGTCAACCAGTAAGCCGAACAGAAAATGACGAAGATCGGCGCTAAGAAAATTAGAATTCGAAGGCAATTTTTAAGGGCCTTTAAATATATTGTTTACGAAAATTCAAAAATAGAATTCCCTCGCATCATTGTTGGAGAAAATCACTATACAAGCCTCCGTGAAGGGCGGTTGCAGGATTCGTATACAGAGTGAAATTATATTCAGTAAAAAAAATTTGGGGGTTAAATCAGTAAGTCATACTGACCAACTTTCACTATTGAAGTATTTAATTTGACAGCTTTAATTAAATGCAATGTATGACTAAGAATATCATAGTTATGTCAGTGAACTTCATCCTCTGGAGTGCAGGTCCGATGACAAGCAACATTACGGCTAATGAAGCGAGTGGTTGACGAAACGGATATGACTCCTTAACAAACGAGAGACGCATCTTAAGGACCTAAGTATTTAAATTATAATCGCTTACACATTTACGAGTATGTACTTGTTTGTCTGCGTCCATGTAAATTTCGTTTGTCGCTTTTAATTAGGCTCTATATAATTAAAAAAAGTACATATTCTACATATATCTTACTCCAGGACATGGGACTATCTGTGCGCCGAATTTCATCGTTATGCGTGCGTGATTGAAAGATTGAAAGACAAACATCCAAACACGCTCACAAAATTTCACATTTTTAACATTGGTAGGTATAAGAACCTATTCTATCCTATGTACTATTAAGTATTCTGTGCCTATATCCTATGTAGGATACCATAGTAAGTAGGATGGGACAGGACAGGATAGATTGCTTCAGAATTAGCAACCTAATAAGTTTCTTGTTTCTTAGCTTTAAGCTACTTCAAAATCAGCCAAAAAACCTGAACCTGAACACTTTCGGAGCACAGGCGTTCTCTACCCTTGTATCAACAAAAAAGCTCGTTGATAAGATAACATTTACAAGAAAATAAAATTTGATCCTGCACGCGTCCTTACATCTGCCGGATTGGGCATTTCTGCTATCATCTTAATCTAACCGTACCGAGAGTTGGTGCGGCCATAAACTTGAGTCTATACATTGAGTTAAGAACATTTACACAAGCGCCGTTTTTAGTTTTATACATTAGAACTATTATTTACCCACCTACTCATATATGGTATACGGGATAAGGATCTTACGTACCTTGCTTTAGTTTACTAAGGTAAATAAGGCAGATAAGTCTAAGATCGCCAGGACTTAAAATCTTATGTCACTTGTGAGAAAGTTACGTGGGAGACAGTGAAAGAATTTATAAATGCAGTTGCGATTTAAAATCGAAGGAAGCTGCATTTCCGGGCTGGAATTATAGATTAGTTCGGTGATATCAATATTTGATCTGAATTACTCATGGTGTAACTAACGAAGGCTTATACAAAATGAAGTACAAGTAGTCAGAAATAATTATAATGCAGTATGCAAACGATGACGCATTATTATAAATTCGTCATTATATGGTATCCTATTAACCAGCTCTACTACTTTCGCTGAAATTATTCCAGTGAACCATGTAAGTAAGCCGCTATTTTATGCAAATTTCTTCTTTAAACGAAAATTGATATTGTATGGTGGCACGTACTTATTATAGTTAAAGAGATACCTACCAATTGCTTGCTGTGTTCATAAGACCTTAATATAAATATGTGACGTTCTCGATATAGAGGGACCTTATGGAGGAAGGCAGTTACGCTCCTCTTATTCTTGTAACTATAGGAATACTATGGTAACAGTTCTAAAAACGGTGTATCCGCCTGCCTACATAAGGTCCCTTTATATTGAGAACGTCACATATGAGAATTAGGTAGGTAGGTAACTATTCTAAACAGTAGGTATAATTAAGCTATACAGCTACCATGTTCACACTCGTGACCATAATACAATATATATATGCGTAGTGAAGTTAATCTACAAAGAAACTGGAGCGCAACTTAATCCCGTTTGTTATTAAATTTCATAGAAAAGCATCTCAGATACCTATATATTATTATCAATGGAGCAAAAAGTAGGCGAGCGATGGAACGGATCGGCTGACGGATGAAATTAACTCGTCTCCTTAGAATGATCTAGAACAGTTCTTATAGGTAAGTAGCGTCAGGAATTCATCAGTGCGTGCGATTGTGCAGGCTTACCTGTTAGAAAAAAGTTGACGACCACCCACATGCGACGTCAACATTGTTGTGAGGATTTTTTTTTTTTTATTCCAGCCTTTACACAAACGCGTATATCGGCCCAACCTCCACAACACTAATATTTAAAAACAACAATAAAAACCCCTTTAGAAAAGTAAAAAAAAAAAATGAGGATGACAGTTGGAATTTTTAACTGTTATCATGGTATAATATGCTCGCTTTTCTCAATGAACCCTACGTATATGTCATTATGTATATAAATCATATGATTTGCCCTTACGCGATAGATCTTGCGTGTAAATAATTGCGTGTGGTACGTAATCACGTATATGCATACTTATGAAAGTGTTTTTATTAATGTGAACAGTAGAATATCGAAAATAACTATGACATTGCCATTTTAAGGCTTCTTCTTACTCTTGCCTAAAGAGGCAGCAAAAACGGTGACTTTCCCCTTTGGAAATCGTATTTTTCCTAATAGAAATATTTTATATGTTTTGTTTAAAATATTGTCACGTATAAAATAATCGGCAATATTTTTAGATTGAATATGGATTTTTTCCATACGGTTCCTGTTTTCGTGGTAGCCACGTGTCTTATAGAGGCATGGAGGCCGATGGCATTAATAAGGAACTACAGTTATTAAAACGCTAGTGAATGCATTAAATCTGTTATTTTGGTCAAGGTCAGTAACTAGAGTTAAATGAGTCTTGAAAAATGTATCCGTTTATTTTCCTTTCACTTCCGTTGGACAGTTTATACCAAGTCACCACTGTACAATAATCTATCTTTTGTTTAGCGTTTTAGTCCTATTTGTCACAAAATGTCCTTATTTTCATTTTCTGTTTCAAGAATGATAAAGATCTTTTATCTATTTATAGTATTAATAGCCAATACTATACATAGATAAAAGATAAAATAGAATCAGCACGGCCGTAGTGAAAATAATTAAATGATTTCATTGATTGATCATGACATGAATCATTCTTTTGATAGATCGTTTACCTGCGCACGTGTCTTTGTCTGCAGAAGTTGTTTGTGGCAAAGGGTCGCAGCCTTCTTCGGTCTATGCGGCCAGGACTCGTAGCGCAGCGTCATCGACGTCTCAATTATTTAGTTCTCGCTTATAACCCGCTTCCTGCGTCTCGGCGAGACTGTTACATCATGGTCTATCGGATTGCTCCTCGCTACGCACAGATAGGAAATATTAGAGCAATATGTTTATACAGTAGTGCATGCAAAAGGAGTATCAACAACCTTTTTAAATAGTTTACGCAATTTTCAATGAAATGATAGGTATGTTGGCATATCAATTACAAAGACAAGAAAAAGTTGGTTATAGGGAAGTTTTAAATTTTGTTGCGACGTTATCATAGTTCGTTTATATTAAACATTATTTAAAAAAAAGAAGAAGAAATACTGTATGTAAAAATGTAAAAATATTTCATAGAAATCCATAAACAAAATGCCTATCCACAAAAAATATAAGTAACATGGTTCCTGTAAAAAATATGTTGGCGTTTGTATTATACAATAAGCCGTCTTGTTAGCCCGCCGCTTTTAAAATTGTGGTTTAAATAATTAAATATTAGGTTATATTTTTAAAGCAATAAATTATTTTCACGAAAGCCAACTGCGCTAGCTACGAAAAATAATAATTGAAAGCCTTCCGGGCGCAAATTGTAAAAGTATCTTTGTCAATGAATGCCCCCTGAGAAATAACAGCCGCATCCGGCTGTCAACTTTTTATCTGAGATGTTATTCTCTTGAAAATCATATTGTCGACGAAGTTTAGTGACGAGCCAAGCTTCGCCTTCTTTTGGGGGTAAAATCCTCATACAACCACGCCACGGGGGAGGAGTTCTTCCCAGATGTTACCGCACACTTTTGCTGGCTTATTACTGCTGAATAAAGTTCAAAATGGCAATAAAAATACGCTGGGTGGTAACCGGTGGGAATAACCCGCAATTGCGCAATGGGGTATGTCATACTCCTACTAGCTAATGACTGACCACCCAGGTTTTTTGCTCACTGAAGTTATGCACAGTCATCAGTTGCTTATTCAAGACTAATCTAGGCACATAATCCTTATGCCCTCACGGGGTAAAAAATTCGCCGCCACCTATCTACCAAAATGTATTTTTGACACACCAGATGTGTCAAGGGCGCCGAATGTGTTAAGTTATAAATTTTCTCGACTCTATCATCCACTCGTACGCAGACGCACATAAGATCATCCTAAATAAAAAGATTTATTAATAAACTGAAACAAATGCTAGTAAACAAAGCCGACTTAAACAATAAAGAATATATCGAAGATAAATTATAATAACTAATAATGTCATGTTAATTAATTTAAAGCCACGCTTAAACAAAACGCCCTCCTCTCCCCTAACGTTGCTGTGCCTTCCAGGGTTCATAGTGTTATACTTATTTCTCTAAATAAGCTATGCCGTTGTGAAAAAGCAATAAAGAATTGAGAATTGAGAAATATTCAAAATATAACAGATGAACCTCTGTATTTCACTGTCTGTGCAGAAAAAGATCACACAATCAGACGACATTATTTATACGTACGTGGGAACGCATAGGTGCACACGCACTGGTAAAACACACAAAAACTATATATGTATGTATGTGTGCACGAACGTTTGTCGCAGGCATCGTAATACCCGCTAACCTGAAATTAAAGCTATATCGTGCTTATTACCAAAACTTGATCAATCGTATCTAACCTATAACCCAACCTTATTTAGCAGTTAGATATTTTATAAATCCTAAAACAACGGTTTCAATTAAAAATGCAAAAGGACTTGCGATGATTATGAATAACGAGATATTCGGACTACAAATTACTATGTGAACTCTGGCGCACCAGTTACTGAAGTTTATGTCAGCAATTCTCATGTATCAACGATAAAAAAAATCCGGTACTCTTTATGGACATCAATTTAATACGAAATCAAATCGTACCTATTTCTCACTATCATCGTAATCACTACATAATAATATAAATTAAAGCCCTCCCTAAGAGTTGGCGTTTGTCCGGGCTGATCTCAGGAAATACTGTGCGGAGATTCATACGGTTTTCACCAATAGAAAGCACCTCTTGGTGAAGAGGAACTGATGATGAAGACCAGAGATGACCACCACTTTATTGAGAATATGAAGCTACTTTTATACTCATTATAATGCATGTGGTGAAGTGCAACTGATGTGAAGTAGGTACCGGGAGAAGTCCTCAATGATTAACGACCCTGCATCTTGGACAGCGACATTTTGTTAAGGGTGATGAGAAATTAGTATTAGCCGTATTAGGCTATTGTTTCTTAACGTGATGTATATATGTTTTAGTTTATCACATAATAATATTAGGCGCTTCACTAAAAAGCGAAAAAATGTTTTTTTGTAAAGTCGTTTAGTTTCGCGTTTGATGTGAAGTTAATGTCTAGATCGAAGCGCTTGCCCAACGGTATCTCGTGCGATCTGTTGCAACGGTCTTGCGCGGTGAAAGTGTTGAGGAAAATCCTGGCAGCGCGGACGCAAGTGCGTGGAACTGGTTGCGTTGTTAGTGCGCATGCGTTGACGCGGTAGTTTTGCGCTGGGTCAGTTCGTGATGGTGCATCCTATTGAATTCGCGACTTATATAAAATACCGGGAGTGTTATTCTATTACTCTCTCGTTTAATCATTAACCTAACCGGCCATCATATTATGACCCGTGTGAGCATAGTACCTACTACGTACCTAAGTATTTGTTTTGTTTTTTCTTTCCATGCTGTAATTTGTAAGTATGTGGTGTACGGCGGCCGAGAAACCTGGGCCAAACCCCAGCAGTAAATGGATGCTTAATGCACATTGACGACTTGAGTTAGCCTAGTTGGTAGTGACTGCCTACAAAGCTAGCGGTCCCAGGTTCAAATCCCAGTTTGGGCAAATATTTGTGTGATGAGCGCAAGTATTTGTTCCTGAGTCATGGATGTTTAATATATATTTAAATATATATTTCTCTATATAAGTATGTATATCGTTGTCTAGTACCCATAGTACAAGCCTAGAGCTTAGTTTGGGACTTGGTCAATTTGTGTGGGATTGTCCCTGATATTTATTTACATATTTTATTTATTTATTCGTCTACCGCGGTAAAGGCGACCATAACACTGGGGCTACTGGGTGCCAAATTTCCAAATCCGTTTAGCCGCTTACCCGTGATTGAAAAACAATCAATGTTTATCTCAAATTACATCTGAAAATAAACCACAACACAAAACTCTAGTTGAAAACATTCGGCGAGCGATGCGATGGCGCACGCTCCAATGCGCGCGCGGCTGTTTTTCTATTCCGCGGCGTCTCCTGAATGCAACGTGTGCACTCACGCGCAGCTGGGGCAGCCTTTACTTGTTGGTACTTTCGTCTAGAACGAAATCATTACTAACACGGGAGAATAGGAAAACACAAATGAGCTATCGAATTGATTATTTGATTACTTCTGATTAGTTCTAACGCTTTACAAGTAATTCCTCTACGAATAGAGGCGTGTTAGATATTTTTGCGCTAAATGTCATAAGATGTTATTTATATACAGGAATCGGACGCGTTATCCAAAAAGACCCTTGTACAGTCGAGGTCAAAGATATGTATACACTTTTGCGCCTTATCTCATTGAAATAAGGTGCAAAATTGTGCACATATTTTTGAAGTCGACTGTAACTTAGAAAACTAATGTAAACTACGCATTTAATTGAAGATGTCCATGTCATTTTTCAACTCATTTCGTATTGGATTGAATTTCGATGGTGTTTAAAAATACCTTTTAGAAGAGATGATTCTATCAAACCAAAAAAAACTGTATTAAGTTTTATGCGGCGCTTCTTATTGAAAATTGTCACCATAAATGGACTCAAGACCTTAACGTGTGTGTGAGGCCTGCTTACAAAAAAAATATTTCACTAAACAATAACCTCCTTTTTTAAAGTCGGTTAATAAATCATAGTTAGTACGAGACTGCATTATAGGTGCAATGAAAAATGATTGATTAAAAGTCCGATATATGAAAAATCATTGTATACATATAAAATAATTAACACACGAAGTACCATTCGCTTTTACTTCGTTTTTAGGGTTCCGTATTTCTTTTAGCATCGTCTGTCTTTTCTACACGACATAAATAAAGAAGGAAGCTTTAAGCTAGCGACTGCTTGGTAAGGTAAGGTAAGCTTTGTTTTCCTTTTAATTCTTATAATATGATTGATTATGTTGTATTATCATGACCTTGGTTCATTTATAGTATTGCGATGATCATGTTTTTATTGAGCTTCTTAACATCTCAACTTCCGTAAACCTTGTCAAATTAACACCTTTAAAACGTTTTTGATTTTTTTGCTTTGTATGGACGTTGGCGTTGGCAACAAAGCCAGTGGTGCGCGACCGTTGCGTCAGTTTGGACCTAATTTTCGTTAATTGCGCCCAAGCCTTGAATATTTCTTAGAATCCGGTTACAGTTGTTTATCTTTGAAATCTTAATACCTAATAATAAAGACGAACAATTTTATACACGCCATCAAACATTTACATTTATGGGAAACGTGTTTCGATTTTGGGGGTTCCCGACATTGTGTGCATAGCGGATATTCATGCATGCATGGTATATAGAAAAAGGGACGCTTCTTGGAAATTACGCCTCCCTTATGGGTTTAAAAAAAACGACACAGGTGTAAAGATAAAATAACTCTTAACAAGGTAACTTAACAATGAAAAAGTTTTTAATAAAAATTCTAATTCAAATAATTGATTTGCATAATTTGCATACGCGATAGTTATAGGCAGCAACGCAACGAATACCAGCTAGTATGTAATAGTTAATAGGTATTTAAGCATAATGCATGACATGTATCAGATGTATCATTGGAAACACTGTTTGCACGCCTTGATGGCTTTCTTTTTGCATGTCATTCTATGACAAAACATGTGACACTCGCCTACTTGCTATTTAGTAGGTACCTATTGAGAAACTTGCAACCACCATGTTTAGAAGCAAATAAATATTCTGATATTCTGTATATCTTCGGAAAATCCCATATTTAAGCCTAAAACAGGTGTAAGTCCTTATAAAAATCATAGTATCAGTTGTATTTATTTATAGATCAATAAAAACTATTGCCTAACACGAGCTCACTAGCTACGGTCCTAGCGGACATTTCCAATTTGTGAGGTCCCCCACGGCGGGGACACGTGGCGCGTGGGGCTCCCGCACGTTTGCCCTTTGCACACGACAATCTACGGCAAAGCAACATAACTTTACAATATTATGCTCATTATAAAAACCTTCGACAATTTATCTAATTGACTCTCATTCAACTGTATTTTATTTTTCATTTTGTTTCAGTGTTTTTTAGTACAAAAGACTTCAACGCGCAACAAAATGAAAGCGATTGAAATAAAAGCATTATGGATGAATTCGTTTCTTAAAATAGTCTATTGTTAATATTTTCAATAAAATATAATACCGCCAATTGCCCGCAACAGGTTTTGTAATGAAACCGGTTATTTTATAAATAACGTACATACAGCTAGCACGCATTCTTGTATTTTCTCCATTGTGGCACAGTGCGTCTCTTTCGTTTTTCACGGAGTAGAGAGGGATTACCAAGATGAGCTAGCCGCCTTTAGGAATGCTATCACATTATCATCATTATTAGTTGAAGTTAAAGTGCTCTAATGATCATAACAATGTCGGTGCGCTTGCACTTAAATAGGTAATGATGGTAATAATTAAGTGAAAAGTTCTGTTGTGTCGTGCAGTGACGGGGCTCTTCGACATGACCCCTTCCCTACCCTAATCTGGGTAATCCCTAAACGTTTTTTAATTACAGGTTCCGTCGTAGGCAACATTAAAAAGGATGCCGCAGCGTCATTCCTCGAAACGAGCCGCCACTTTTTCTATTCGGCCAGCATAAAAGAAGAAATTCAATAATAATTTTAAGTCGCAGAGGACGAATAAAAATAAAGGTCATTCGTATGTAATTCAAAGGGCCAGGGTGACATCCGGCCATCAAAGTATTATACTGTCACGACTCCATTATAATAATAAGAAAGACCATACATAATACGTACACACACTTAAAGAAAAATAACGCGTTAATAGCTGTATATATAATTATTACATGAAAACGGGCAAAAGCCTGCAATTATTTATTATTACGACAAATGGGACATTATTACGTTGGTATTGCACAATGTGAAATGATTAAAAGTAAATACTAAGTGTTTTCTATAACCGGAAGTAAAATAATAGAAGCGGGATATTAAAATAACTATGTTTAATTTCAATGCGTGATTAAATAATTAGCGAGGTAATGCAAACATTGCGATAGCAAATATTTTAGAAATTGTAGATGCTACAATCAATATTAAGTTATTGTATGCACTTAGTTTCAAAGTTCAGTTGTCCGGAACCACAACGCTAACCTCACATAACGTTTCGTTGCTTCACAAGAATAATAAGCCTTAATCGTAACAGAATATGTTACGAAAACGTCATAAATTTATTCGTGCAGTAACATAAAGTTAACATTTATGGCCACTTGCACGAAAAAGATAAATCTAGTTTTAAACAGGGGCCTTATTCTACATTGCCTTTACCCCCATTGTCAACGGTTTGATAGTTCGTTTAATAGACCGGAAAGTGTGGCTGAGTTATAAACAATAGGTACTACGAGTCTCTTGCGTCGCTTCTTCTCAGCAGTGGTTTCCTCCAAAGGTTTCCTCTTGGAAAGCGCTAGTGGATATTTGACGTGTTAAAGTGCCCCTGTGGCCTACTTACTAAATAAACATTCATACGTAAAGATAAAACTAAACTTAGGTAGGTATATTTTTCTTGCAAGTGGCCCTAAGTGGCAGTATTTTAATATAGACTCTATTTTCTTTGGCAACAAAAGCAATGTATATTCATTGGTATTTACGGTACCTACCCATTTTTATTATTCTTGAGTGTGTTCATTGTAACGGGGCAGTATCTAAACTGGCTCATCGCCTTTGACTCTAGAAGGGACAAGTCTGGCCTCATATGGAAAACTGCTTTTTTCCAAGCCTCGAAGCTCAATCCACAGGACTTTATTCTATATCGTACACATTTATCATTGAGAAGGTTCCGTTAAATGTTAGAATGAATTCTAACAAGTTCCACTACCGCATAACTCACGAGTGTTGTGCTGTGTTGAGGTCCACTATTGGGCTAATTATAATAAATAATAAATAAATATCAGGGGACAAATGTTACAATTGACCTAGTTCTAAAACTTTACTATGGTAAGGTACTAAGAAATGACAAAGATACCTAAATACGTAGAAAACATCTAAGACCCACGAACAAATACTCGCGCTTGTCACATAAATATAATATTTGCCCCTATAGCGAATCAAACCCGGGAACGCTTGCTTCGTAGGCAGAGTCCCTACCAACAAACTAAGTCGTCCTATATCTCGCTCGAATCTGTGTATCTAGCTAGAAACGAATGGTACGACTTAAACTTAAGGACCATTATGAAGACACTGGATCCACGATCTGTCATTTGAAGTGATAAACAGTATTTTACACCTTTGTACGTGTAGCACATATTTCTATAAGAGTGATGATAGATGTCTTGAATGTTGGTTTACTATGTCTTTGCTGCCCTTGCGCATGCTGGGTTGCTCAACACTGAAAGTAGATACTATAATCATTACTGTTGGGTTGGTAAGGCCACTACAAGGTAATGGGTACAGTTTTTTTTCCCAAATGTAACTAGGTGGCTATTAGTTAAGCTTGAAGATTACCGTTTTACGGGAAAAAACTAATAATTCGTAGCCATGGCTTAAATTTTAACTTCATACTTTTATTATATACTGGCTGTCGTCTACAACAGAACTCCGTCGGCGTAGAAATCGTTTATCGCTATTCCCTCGGGAATGCCCAATTTTCTGGGAAAAAGGATCATTTGTCCCTCTCGGGGCTAAACTACCTCGGTACCAAAACCGTCGATCTATAAATTATGAAAATGGAACAAACATGCTAACACAATTAAACTATTAGTTAGTATTATAATTTATAATATATAAAAATGAATGCCTTTTTCCCTTGGTCATGCCATAACTTGAGAACGGCTCGGCCAAGTCGGCTATTATTTTTTTTCAAATATTCCTTGAAGTCCGAGGAAGGTTTTTATGAAGAGAAAAATTGGATATTGTAATATATAAATTATCTATGGCTAGAAATTTGCTGGATTACGTGTGAACGCGACTTAAGTAAGCGCGACTTACACGACGGTATTACAGTGTTGCAAGTGAAATTTTGTTAATACCTGACTTTTTGGGTAATTTTAAATGGTTATCTTCAATATTGCATTAGTGTGAGCTTCTAAATTTGGATTTGAACTATCGCTGGTTAACCAAAATTATTTAACTGACAGTTTGTGTCAACGTCTTTTGTTTTCATATTTTATTTCAGGTTTTTACCACTAAATCGTGTCGTGAGTTATGACTCAGGATTCATTTCGTTGCTTGCTTCTTCAATCCTAATATTATACAGGATTTCCATGAATTTGTTTGCATATTTTATCGAATCAATTATCATCAAGATGTCTATATTTTGACCATAGTGATGGAGGCCGCGCGAATGCAGGCAACACTCCGTTTCTTGTCAACTCCAGAATGATCGTAGAATATTCGAGACTTTTACTCTCGATCTGCGTTCGATACGCTTAATTTGCCAATATTATTGTAATACCAGTTTTCCTCCAGCCAGTTTTCTTACGCGTTTGCCAAATACCCAGGACGTGGCCTTTTCTTGCGTCACGTCGGCAAAGAGATTTTCTAAAGAAACCTCACTCTACGTCATTGCGTCTTGCTTTGAGAATACCATTTTGCATGGGCTGTGCACCTGCTCCGGAGTCGACATTATCCAATAGACACCTATAGGCAGGGTTATTTTCCTCCAAAAGGAGGTAACTTGCTACGGGTAACTTCTACGGGTACATAGCCCGGGCACTTAGCACGGGCTAGCTTCTTACTTCCCATCTTACTGCACCAGTTGAGCTTAAAAGACAGAATTTGCTTCTGTCCACCCCGCTCGGCTCACCGAGGCGAACCCGCACTGCTTGTCACAGCTGAGTCCACTCCAATTCTAACTTATTTTACTATTGAAACTGTAGTAGGGAATCGTTTAATCGACCAACCTTTTCACCACTGTCCAAAACAACCTTCTATTAATAATTTAACTATTAAACCCTAGTTTTGAAGGGCGGGGCCAAATAAACCAGCCTGAAATACTATACAATTGGTTTAATTTCTACCCTCTTAAAGACATTAAATTAGATAAATACTTAAAAACCATACATATCAATTTAACTGTAAATCATTTAAACATAACATACATTTATTTAAACATAACTTAATTCATTTTAAAATATTACAATATTTCAACTTTAAGCGGGGGGGGGGGGGAATGGGGAACTTTAACCGAAGCGAAGCGAGGGCGGGTCGCTAGTTAGTATTATTATAGTAATGATAAGGATTGTCATATGCAGCATAAAATCAGGAAGTCAACATTACAGGCTTTACATATACTTTATGTATATTTTAACACCTTGTCATTATCACTCATCCACATCTACCCACACTGCCGAATGTTCTAGTATCGTAGTGACAGTACTTACTACTGGCGATTGAGAACTGGCAGCGTACACCGGGTCAAAGTTCGCTGATAACTCAATAGGTTAATGGCAGTGATTCTACTCGCAGTGCTCGTACAAGTAGGGAGACCCACGTGTCGTAGCGTACAGTCGCCAAGGGACTGCTTACATCAATCTTAATATAGCCGAGTTACGTGACTTTATGGATTTCTTAATTGATCCTGAAAAATGTATCACAAGACTCATAAATAAAGAAATAAATAGTTTCAAACTAGGCAACGATAAATAAGTACTTAATTATCTAAGACTCGGAAACAAATACTCGCGCTCATCATACAAATATTTGGGGAATTTTGTCAGAAACAGAAAAGTGATTCTTCGGATTACAACATAATTTAGAATAAAAGTTGTTAAAAGTTTTATAGTTATGTTGGTTTTATTTGTAGGAAATAACAAAGTGTTGTAACGGTTTATCTTCTTAGAATATTAAGTACTTATTAAGTTATTATAGATTATGTTGTGTTGTGTGTAATGTTCGTCCCTGACCTCCATAATTAATATGCCTAAATGTTACCATGTTTAAGTGATTCATAAAAAAATGAAATTGAATTTTTTTTTTTAATATTATTTTTATAATACTCTTTTTTACTCAATGTATTTACTTCTTACACTGATGATAAACTCGCTGTAAAGAGATGAGTGAATCGAGTCCAAATTTGACGGGTGTAGCCATTGAAGAGTTTGTATGACCTACTTACTGCCGTCTCCATCATCACATCATACTCCATTCATTACATAAGTAAGCATAATTTCAAGTCAACCTGACAATTAAAAGTTGGTTAAAATTGACTTTCAAGATTGTATTACATTGTTAAAACAGTATAAATATAGCTAAATCAGAAACTACGAACAAACGTTCGAAACGTGTCGCACTCACACAGACGCACGTACCAGACCCCTAAGCGGACATGGCAGTGCTGTCAGTGGCGGATGTCGCGTGGAGACGAATAGTTTCGAGGAGAAGAATAAAATACAAAGCGAAACCATTCGTATCCACGCGGCTCATTGAGACGTGCGTCTGTGTGAGTGCGACGTTTCGAACGTTTGTTCGTAGTTTCTTTACTGTTTTCGCTATATTTATACTGTGTTGTTAGTTAGTTAGTTCGTCGACGTCGAGCACTGAAAACACTATAGCGGTCTCTGGTGTGATCCTCGGTAACGCCAATTATTTGTGTAATAACCTTAAGAACATGCGTGTTCAGTTCGATTTCACGCACGAGCCTACGATGTGCGAATAATTTATTTTCGGAAGGTGCCTTTTTAGTGACCTTTATGTTGTGTTTTGTTTATGACACCTTCTTACTAAATATTACCAATCCATCACCTCACCACTTTCAGAACGAAGGAAGAAGTCTTTATTTTTTAATAAAGCTACTAGGTAGTGTTTATATTAAAGTAAATAGACCGTAATTACAGGTCAGTGAACAAGCTCACGACGCCCACAAGCGGGTTAAAATGTTTAACATCACGAAGCGATGACTTTTACTTGTGTGAATGTGAATCTTCTTTTGTTTTAAATAATTATGCCTTTGAACTGTGTTTATGCAACACCTATACGTATTAACAAAAGTTCGCTTGTGTGATTTTAAATTTGCGAGCTTAGTACTGTCTCATTCAAAAAGTACGGAATTCATATTTTTTTTTTGTAAATTTAGGTATTCAGTCAGACACCTTGTTAATAATCATCACTCAAGTTTATTGAAGGAACCTCCTGTTGCGGTGACTTAGGTCTGTTCCAATCCAATTTGTTAATAATGTAAACACCGATTTTGTTAATATTCCAACACAATCATTCACTTAATTGACTTAGAAACATATGGACATGGGCATATTTCAGAAAGGTTGTCGCAATTAAGAACCTAATTAAAAAACTTGTTTAAGCTATTGGAGCCAACTTGTGGCTAAGTACTTAATAGTATTTAACCATCGTCATTAGCTCTCATAAAAGTAACTCACCTGTAGAGAGCACTTCAAGAGCACAAATCATATTTCCCAACCACCACACCTCGTGTTACACCACAAATAAAATTAATAAGACCCCCATTCAATTCGCGAACAATCAAGTTACGCCTGTTATGCTCTTGCATTACAATAGACCAAAATTTACTTCATATTCAAATTTTCACTTTACCATCTATTCTTTGCTGTAATACCAGACATTTTTGGAACGATTTGTTCTCGTATTTACTCCGTATTATTCTAATCATGTGTGACAATGACAATGAAATAATTTACATGAAATGTATGCCAAGCGGGGACTCGAGGAGGTGAGAACTAATTTCTCTATTGTTTTAGTAAGTAGCACTCTTGGTTTTAGCAGAAAAAGCGTCTAATTAAGTTACGTTACTTGTAGTTCAAATCATAATTAGATTAAACAGATTGGCTAATGTATGAAGATTTGTTATAAAGAGCCTACTCGTTCAACTTTCGAGAACAGCAAAAAGTTAAAGTTGCGAAATTCGGCGGTTGTTACTAAGTAGACGGACTTTTTACTTTTTTTAAGCACCGATACAAAAAGCCTTTCTCAGTCAGTGTATCCATTTTCGTCGCCTAGAGCCTGGATGCGTTAACTAATTTAAATCCGTTTTATTTAATTTAAATTAATTTAATCTGGAAGTAAAAGCTTCATAAAAATGGTTGAAGCAATCGAAAGTTTCAGCTCGGAAACCAGCAAATTTCACAATCGGGAATTTTTATTATTATTTATATATCTTGTATTTAAATTAAAGGATTTACCTCCCTGTCCCAATTCTTTTTTAAAAACCAATCCTTAGTTAAACACCCAAAGGTCAAAATTATCTAACAGCATTGTAAACCAACAAGCGCAAACTGGTCGCGTGCGCGAGCGGCGCCGGCGCGGTGACACACTTCCAGGAGATTTCCGACTCGCGCGGCCTACTGACCGCAAAGCCCTTAGTTATGTCATATTCATCAATACAGTTTTGCGATAATCTGGGAAAAAATACCAGTATTGTTACAAAAAATACCTATCGGGGGACAATCTCACACAAATTCACTTAGCCCCAAACTGAACTGTAGGCTTGTAAAAAAGATAAAAGATTAAGTAAGTAAGCCGCTCGGGCACTTTTACCCGTCAAAATCGACCAGCGCTCCCCAAGAAGAGACCACGCATGAGAAGAAGCGCCGCAAGAAACTCAACAGATAGTTATTTTTTAAATTAAACATACATACTTATGTTATGACAAAATTGAGTTATTTATGAGGGAGTAAGCTATTAGTTAATTTTATAATTTTCTGGTTTAGGTCAAGCATTTTTGTCCTTTAGATAGTCGTACTACGCGTACTAGGCAACGATAAATAAATATACTTTGCATAGAGAAAAAAAAAAAACATTGAAAACATCCAAGACTCAGGAACAAATACAAATATTTCTTTGCCCTTACCGGGAATCGAAGCCGGGAACGCTAGCTTCGTAGATCACTACCAGATAGGCTAACCGCGGGTAATGATGCAGATTAATTAGTTACCTTAGAAGTTAAGTATCACTTAAATATATCTTCTAAATATATTTTCGAAAACTAAGACGAACGGAGGTTTCTCTCCGTGGATATTACTACATATGTAAACGTAGCTACCAATTGCCCAAAATACTTAACGCATTCAAAGCCAAAAACCAGATTTCTAGTTCAATTTGTTGAAAGATTAGAGCCCCTGGCACTGAAAAGAGCTATCAGCTAGTTTTTTACTCGTATCGCCACGATCGCGTGGACGCTCCGGCCCAAAGACGTTCACCATAGCTAATCAAGTGTCACAATGCACATAACCGGAATGTTACGTGAAACGGAACACTACGTAATCCGTCAGTATTTACTTCATCATGCGTTGCTCTAATTTATTCATTTTTATATCGATCGTGTGTAGTCAAGAACTACAAAAAAGAGGTTAACGGGAGTACCTATTTAAATACAGGATAAACTGTCTTTCTGTTTATAGATCATGTTTTTCTTCCGATATTAATTATGTTATTTAAAGCTAGTCGGGCTTATTTTATTATTGAAAAAGACACCGTGTCAAATTTTCTATCAGTGTATGCAAGTGTTGGGAATACAATCCGGTTTGATGTTTTCATCATCATCATCATTATCAGCAGCAAGACGTCCACTGCTGGACAAAGGCCATGTTGATGTTTTAATCGTGGGCAATGCGACCGGATCTATATCTTCCGAAAATATTACTGCATTACAGGTGACAGCACCAATTCACTTTACTTATTTTTCAAGCTGATCCAAATCGACCTTTACAAAAAGCATACCGTTCCAGCGGAGCAGAGCTCTCAGAAAAACAAACAACGTGGTATAGCGGAACAATTTATCACTTCGGTAACACCGTTAAAATACTTTTATGGATTTTCTTAAGCAAATAACTGTTTTCTGTATGTCCTATATGCACTTACACAAGTCATTTGGGAAGTGATGTACAGCGCCGATGTATTAATGTTGGAGAGAACTTAAAATAACAGTTTTCATTTTAACCGCTGGCAGCAAATAGTACGAAATGTAAGAGAAACAGGTTAAGTTTTTAATCACACACTTAATTGTATTGGTAACTCCAAAAGTACAAAAAGAAAAGTACTTGTATACGCAATCGAAAGACTACTCTTTCTTTTTAGACGCATAATACAATTCTTATATCAAGATTTCTATTTCTATATTTTGCTAAAGGAAATAGGTACCATCAAAGAGTGGATTACCCGCGGTTTTGACCCCCAAAACATTTCGGTGTGCGCTCGCTTGCTAACTGGGGTGCCTTCATTACGGGTTTCCCCTTGTCCACATTGCTCAAACTCCAAGTCGTATGGCCCAGCTATGTGTAATCTTAAACTGAACGTGAAGCCGAGACTGGGTTAATACACTCCGGCTAATGGCGGCGGCGATAATATAACGTGTTCAGATTCCATGACAACTGACGCAATGCTTTGTGGTAGTGTGGTGTTCCTGGTATCAGCTGATAGCACTCAGCTGTTATTATTTATAAAGGAACTGAGAATGTTCTGCATCTCAACTCGTATATATATCAGCGGCAGGGATTTAGGGTCACTAAAATTCCAGAATAACCAATTCGAAACGATCCAATTGTCATGTCTCAGTGTCCAGGAAGATCTGTGCAAAAACCATTTTTAAAATGTTTAAGCTCAAATCAAAACAAAAAATAAACATATCCACCAAAGCAAACCAAACCAAATCAAAGCCAAATCGTGTTGGTTATTTTTTAAGATGTGTCGTCCAGTCGGGGATTAAGAGGAGGGGCAGGGAGGTAAAGATATATTCAAAGTTTGAGCACGGATTCTTCCAAGGGTAGGTTAAACCGTGTTGTCGAACATTGTTAAAGACAACGTCAAAGTTAGCATAACCAAAGGTGACCTATATCCAGATTTTATTATGGTTCTGACAAACGCAGTAGGTACGACAAGCAAGAAATAACAATACCATAATGACTTTAAAGGTCATTGAACGGATCAATAACCGATATATCTAATTTCGTTAATGTGTTGTTAAATTAGAAGTAGTAGCAGCTAACACGTGTATATCTTGCTAAAACAAAACTGTTAGAGTATACCTAGGCTGGCATTATTAATGAGCGATTTTGTTTATCAGTAAAATGAAATCAGAGCGAATAATTGTTTATTTTTCGGAGGAGAAACAATTAAGTTGCACGTATTAGTGTATCCAATTGTAATTCTCTTAGGATAAAAAGCATGCCCGCACGTTTTGTTTCTAGACTATGAATTGACGTTTATGTTTGTATTTTCAGTACTTTTATATAATTGTATTCGTCTTTTTTAGCGGATTTAAAATGTCAACTTATTAAAGTGGGTAGTGAGAGTTTATTTTATCAAAAAGAAAGTATTACATATTTTATATCGGCTAATATCAGCATGTTATATAAATTTCATTAGTTGCTCTTTAGAGCGAGCTTCAGTTTATTGAACTTAACAATATGTACGACAATCGGAGTAGTTATTTTAATGTTATTAAAACTTGACATTTGAACAACGATGTCTCTTTCTCGCACTGAACTTTATTCTATTACTACTATTGAATTTTAAATTACTTATGTAACAATACTTAAGGCATAAAAAAGTCAACAATCAAGTGGATCAAGTAACTAGGCTCCAATTGTTCGATAATTGAAGGCAAAGATAGAACGATATCGCTTATAAGAATCGATATGACCCGTTTTCTCAGTTTATGTTTTGTCTCTATTTATCCGGTTTAGTAAACAAGGACAGCATGCGTGTGCGGATCGCGAGGGTAAGTGGCGCGGTGGAAAGAAAGCGTTATGTAAGGAGCTGGGACGGAGCGGTCGGAGCCGCGCGTTTGCGAAACGCGCCGGTTTGCATTACGTCACGCGGCGCTACGCACACACGAAGCGGGCTCAGAGTGCGGGCACGCTGCGGTTGTGGATTTCAGTCCAATATCCAATCCCATATGCACTTACGACCTTTTGATTTTTAATGGGATCTTCTATTATTTGTCCACTTCGAAAATGCGATTTAAATCTCCTTACTGCTTTGGTTTTATATGATTAAAATGAGTGTCAGTACTGTTATATAGATCTCAACATAAACATTCATCTTTACCCACCTTTCTACCATTACGGTGTAGGCCTCTTATATATACGCACGGCTATAGGTCTTGACTCTTGAGCAAGCTGCACCCAAATTGTCCTGTTAACCACCGTTCATATCATCTCGCCGACGATTTAGGCCGTTCTGGGCCTTTATTCTACTTTGGTGAAGCCCATCTTGCTTCGATATTGTAATCACACCGTTGACGTTATGACGGCTCTTACTGTCAATTGTAATTTCGACAATTCTTCTCTCTACCGATTATTGAGTGACTATTGTAGGATCTAGCCCATTTATTCTCTAATATATTTTGGAAATCAAACCGTTATTGTTCATCAACTTGGTTGCTTTTTGATTTTAGTGCAATAACCTCTTTAGGTTTTAGCGAAGCGGCAAAATTTAGCAGTTGCTTTGAGTCAGGAGCGCGTGTGAATCTAATCTTTTTGAACATTTGACCAAAATATTATTCCCGGACGGCAGAGAGCCTACGTAAACGCTGCGGTTACGTGAGGATGCCGTGCCGTGTGCACATCGTGACGTCGGCTCGCCCGCCTAACCCGTATTCCACCTTCCTGATTGCAACTCTTAAAAACTTCGTCGGTTTTTTTACTTATTAATTCTTAACACTTACCCGCTCGCTAATGATGCAATTAAAGATAACGTGATTAATAATTTTAGCGCGCTTTGGTGGATGCGAAGAGACTTAATCTTTTGTTAGAGAGAAACTACGTGAACATTTCAAGTATTTTAATGTTCTATTTTTATAAAAATTTCAAAAAAAGGTTTTACTCGTACTTTCGATGACTACCGATGCACTCTCCAGAGTAAGTACTTTAATTACATTCAGGGCCAGAGGTTCACCTAAATTAATATAAAATAAACGCCGTATCGAGTTCTCAACATGGTGAGGACATGATGTTTTCCTCATCCAATAAATACCTTTTTTGCTTAACACCGGATACTTAGATTTTAGTTATAAGAATGTACAACGTCATTTGTGTCAATGAATTTTGTTGTCGTTTCTTCGAAACCTTATCGAAGTGTATGTCCTTTTCGAGCTATCTTTGCACTCGTTTGCTCGAGCCTCACCTTGATGGCTGACCCTATTTCGTACAAGGTAAATTAAACACAATAACCAAGTTTGCTTTGCTTAGTGAGACTAAAATGTTGAGTCACCTCACTATAGAACCTTATAGCAGAAAGAAAAAATACCACGCAAGAGAATGAAAGACAGATGATAGTGGTGCCACCATCTACGTCAAATGTCACAGTCAGTTATGTAGGAAGTTAGTTTAATTTTGAACCCTTTTATTCGCTAGAGTACCTTATTTGGACCTCCTGAAGATAACAATTAACGATGAACCTGCCAACTAATTAATAATGAATGAATGAATGAAAAAAAACTCTTTATTTAACTTGGTTTCAACATCTTTTTCACATAGTGGACAAGGCTTGTCAACCTTTTTATACCAAATAGTGTCCCTTAAAAAATTAAGCCATAAAATTGTATTAACAGCGCCATCTAGCATAAAGACATAGTACTTATTATAACTGAACGTAACTTGGTAACTGAGCGAGGTTTACTTCATTGCATCAAGGTATACTTCATTGTATCTTGTTTGTAAAGTTGATTGTAGATGGCGCTAAAACAAAATTTTACTTGGCTGCATTTTTAGTGCATTGCGGTGTTTATTGTATATGCATGGAGTAATATTTTGTTTAATTAAATAAAATTTTAATAGTCTAATACATATTACTAATTAAAAAAAATAATTAAAATGCAATAATGTGCATGTTGCACTATTCATTTTCTCTTGAATTTTGAACACACAATACCTAGTTTAAAAAAAAAACAAGTGCGGCTGCGGAGTGACTCAAATTCGTTATATAGCCTTACTTTCCTTGTTTATGTTTATGAATGTAGAATGCTACGACTGCTACGCCATCCGTAGCACGGACACACGGCCACAGATTAAATAAGAGTTACTACGTGATACGGCTTTTTATCTAGTTCATGTTAGTTGATCTATTCCATCTATTCTGTCCAAGCTCTGTCGAGTAGATTCTGAATTCTTACCGTTATTATTACGATTCTACGATTATTACGATTCTGCTACGATTATGAGGGTCGACTTAAAAAAGCATGGTCATACGATGAGATCAACGTTTTCGAGAAAACACCAAATATTATTACGTAATAATATGCATATATCATTACTGAAGTACAAAATCATGACTATATTAACGTTTATAAACAGGGTGTTCAAAACTTCACTTAACCAGCAAACTACTAATTTACAAGCGTTTAAAATGTATTTTGCAGTAAAGAAAGCAGCATGACTTACAGCTTTGCTAACAATAGCCGAAGTAGACTCCTACCGCGCCTTCAAATTGCCGCCCCCCTCTCGGCTGGGGTGGCGAGCCTACCCGCATATTCGACCGCTTTCAATGTCACGCGTTCGTTCCCCGCGCCTAGAGGTCGCTCGCACCAAGTTGAAAACAAAATTATATCCAGCTACATTATCGAGACGTGCTGAATAATGACACGTTGAGTTAGTTTACTGCAATTTCGAGAGAAATTAATAAAGACGTTGTACAATTCTTTAAACCGTCGCGATTATTAATTATGTTATGACTTATGACGTTGCTATTGTTGTGATCACGGGAACTCGCCAAATAACTCCGGTAAGAACCAGCTGTTATTCTGTTGTTTCATTGGCTTTGAGTAGGTATGTAATCCTTTTTCAGATTGCCGAAGTTGTTGTTGATCACTTGCACGTGCTTAGTCTATACACGCACAAACAAAATTTCAATTATTTGTTAATTTAATAGTTAATAAATTAGTAATTAAATAGTTTTATAGTTAATACATAATTAAATTCTGTAATAGTTGAATAATTAAAATATTTTAATTTTGTTTTAAAAATTGTCTTGAAACTTGAAATAAGCTATCATGTTACAACTGTTTTATTTAGTCTAATTTTCATCATTAAGTGCATATGCCTGTTGTTAACCTTTTATCATATGTTTATTAGCTATATAATAGAATATTTTAACTTATCTAAATAATATTGTGATCTGTCAACATGTGCCCTAGATTCTACAGGACAGGCCTCGCCTAGTGTTGGAATCATAAGCAATCACTAAATTGTTAACCAATATGTTTAAGAATAAATTATCATTTTCATTTTTTTTTCTACTGGTTGTATAAGGTATATACCTATGTGGGTATGTACTCGTATGTGTCTGTACCTCTTGTAAAGGCTGGACGGATGACCCGATTTCGATAAGCGAGTTGTCGTTATTCCTGATAGCATCCGCACTGTCACTCGGACTGGAAATTTAATTAAAAAAAAAAATATAATTACATAATATTTAGCATACGTAAACGACGATATTAAATGATATATTCAGTTTTTACAACAACTTGCTTTTTTTTTATTTACTATTTTATTTAGATTGTTGCCGGCATTGCTGGACCGGTCACTGTGGGGATTGTTGAGGAAGGCCCTTATCCAGCTGGCAATGTAAGTAGTTTCGCTGGATCCGGTATTAATTGAATGACGATTATGTTGATGATTAATGATGATGATGATGCTGGAGAACAATAATATGTTTTTTTAACTAACGTAACTACCGATCGTCCTAGACCGGGATCTTTGAGATGTTCAGCAATGTAGATATTTCTGCTATCGAATTGATAATGATGGTGATGACGACGATGATGATGTTAAGGATGTGATAGTTAACAATATGATGATAGATATTTTTGGTTTTTACAAGTCTTCAACATTTTGCAACTTTAATAAGACAGGTATTTTAGGCGTTAACTGCTACTAATTTACCCATTGGATGTTGGCAACACGTACCCGATTTCACGCATCAAGCGACTAATCATCTAGCTCATGCATGTTTAACAGGCGTGCTGCGACATATTTAGATTGAAGCGTCGGGTAACGGCCCTAATCCTACGTAATACAAAACATAGTCAAGCTGTATGTATGTATACACACACGCACGTGTGTGTCTATATCTGAGTGTTTAACTCAAGTTAAAGGCAAAACTCGAAATAATTAAAATCTTAGTTATATACTTCATACATATACATTTAGTCACAATTATTCAGGCAGCTCCATGTTTCCAGTCTAAAGTTGCTAAAAGCCTTGTCTCTGGACGATCTTCGGCCGACCTTTTACTTTATTTGGCGCCAAACTTCATGATTCTCATTCAAAGTGGGCTCCAATAAGAGTTCTTGGTTACTGAAAGCGTTTTCACACTTACTTATTCAGCGCAACCAACTAGAAATTGTATGTAGTTTGAATACGCCGGCGTGTCGCTGGCACTGGATATACTAAAAAGGGCGTGCGTCAGCCGTTCCCTGTGTGCCTAGTATAGTCCACGGAGTACTAAAAAGTTACGAGATTAAGTTTTACGGCATTCGTCTGACTCCCTTAACCGCCTTTAGAAAAGTGATGCGAAGGTTAATAGAATTAAATTTAAGAAGGAATCGAGTCAACAAATTGGGTTTTATTGAATAATAAAGAGTACCTATTCGCAAGAGCAGCGCCTACTCGCCTAGAGTCCCCTTTGTAACTGTCGAGCGGGATTTTACCATAGCGGGTTTTTTTTTGTGTGTTTTGTGGGAACACGTTGACAATTTACATTCACCATCACAATGTTAATGAACCGTTTCGAGGAATACTACCCTCATTCAGTCAAACGGAAGCTATTGAAATGGAACAAAGATAAAAAATAAAACTGGGGTTAAGTAATTGTTTAAGTTGTATTAAAAGTTTACCAAGTATGTACCAATATTTACACGAAGTTGGGTAGTTGGGTACTGTCCGAATGACCAGCGCTAATTAAAATGTTATCTACTACCCTTACGCATAAGTAGTACACAAGATAATAAACATGGTCAATAAACAATTCCTAGTTTTTTGTAGAACGAATCTTGTCGCCCTACTCAGGGTCTAATTGGATATTGTACCTATAGGGTTCGCATGCTAAAATCTGTAGAAACTTCGCAAACCGTAAGCTCGGTAAGATTCTCAAAAACGTCAACATAATTTCTGTTTTCGTCACTTTTTGTGCAACATTCCTAAAACTGACATTGTATTCGCTACCCACTTCAGTTCGTAGTATCAGAATGCGTTCACAAATTGTAGTTTTGCGTGTTTTGCGTAAATTAAACCGTATAGCAGCGTGGGTCGCGATCTCGCGAAGGCGTCGTATATTGCCCGAAATGCTGAATCAAAACGAGACTACCCATTTTGTTTGGATTTGCTCCTTGTATACAAGATTCGTGATACGATAACAGTTTTTTTTTGTTGAAATTAGGTAGCTTCTACCTGTAAGTGTGATTTGCAAATGTACTTTTATATTTTGTGTGTTCTTTTAATTAACGTATGACGATCACTATAGCAGTAGCAGTTTCTTGAACCTCCTCTTTTTGTGCCTCTTAAACTGGTGAAGTCCGGCTATCATTTGTTGGTAGGTACTATTGACTCGAAATTTCGCGAAGTTGATAATTATACAAACGTTTGATTACTATGTATTTCATCGAGCGGTAAAAGACGCATGTGTAACTACGTATTAGCGATTCATTGTCAATTTTAGAAAAAAATGTGACTGAGATTTCTAAGTTCTATACAGGGTGTCCCAATATCAGTAACCCACAATGACACCGGAGGTAGACCAGCCTAAGACGGACCGAACCATACACTTTTATTTTTTGACTTTTGATTTTTTTTTACGGAGTGGAAATGCGTTACGCATTGTCCCCACACCAAACCAGCCTAACATTATCTTAGTAAAAATCGCATGGTTTTCGCAGTAGAAACTTTAAACTGGCATATCTCGAAAACCATTCTACTTTTACTGAAGTCATGTTAGGCTGGTTGGGTCCGTCTTAGGCTATTCTACCTCCGGTGTCATTGTGGGTTACTGATATTGGAACGCCCTGTATTTATAATCATCTTAAGTATACGTAACATAACTGACATAACCCACAATCAGGTTAGGTAACATAAGTTCTCACGTAAGTATTCTATCGAGATCCACCCTAATCCTGAACCCAAATTAGGTGCTTTTTGATTTGATTTCTCCTATAGCAAACTATAAATTGGCTTAACTTTGCGGTGACTTTATTCAATACCCCGTGGAGATCTTCGAATGAATTCGTTAAGTCTCTTGTTGACAAAAATGTGTAAAAAATCTGTTTACGCATGAATAGCTTGTGGTAAAAGATAAAACATATTTGTGGATACTGTAATTGAGGTAAATGAGTAAGCAGGTAAAGAATTTTTTCATATATTCACTCATTTTCCTGATTTTTCCTACAGAGAAAGTGATTGGTGTTTACCATGCGTTAGCTGTATTTCCTTTCTATGTTAAGTCACAAAATTATTACATAAATAAAAATCTTATATTAAGTAGATACTTCCACGAGTTGCGTTAGTAACAAAATCCTATATCCTAAAATAATATTGTTTTGCTATTGGTGTGAAAACCGTACCGAAGCTCTAGTGATGTCGAGGCACAGCAATATTTTCTTATGTTTAATGCTACTAAGTTTTGGTAATAAATCTTATTAAGGTCTCGCCATAAATTCCCATGATTTTTCAATTTTTTGAAGACTAAGTAAGCGCAACGTATTCTTCTATAAATTTCTTTTACAGACATGACTTAATTTTGTGCTTGCATTTATAATCGCCTTATTATAGAAGTCTGTCTGCCATTGACAAACTGTACGATTAGATGCAAAATAAGCAAACATTAATAATCGTCAATAACTAATCTTGAACGCATCGAAAATTAAAAAATAACCAAACGATCATAAATCTCCAATCTCATAATCACCAACTGATGCATTGTTCGAAATTTGAATATCGATCTGCCTCCCCCGGCGCGTTTCAGAAGTTTCAGACGACCCCACAAGGTCGCAGACGACGCACACACGCACAATACGCACACACGCACAGGCCTGCAGCTCGGCCGTTAAACCTTGCGCACTTATTTATACCTTAAGGGCGTTTCGGGCGTGCCTTTAGGGGTCATAATTGCATGTCTATATTCTTAGTTGTAGGGTTTTTTTCAATGGTTGGACGGTTAGAAGGTATTTATTATTTTAAGGGTTCAATTGGAATTGTGTCATATGACAGCTAACAATGAAAGTAATAGACATGGTCGTGTTTAATTTGTAATTTGTATGTTGATTGTTTTGTTTGTTACTTCTTATAAGTTGGCATAAGTGTTTCTAAATTTCTACTAATGATATAACAGTTTTAGCGTTATCCTTAAGTAAGTTATTTCTGTTTCGCTTAAATGGTGTCCGTTGTAGGTACCCAAAGTGTGTACTCGGATTTTACTGACAATACGTAAAACGGAAAAATTTCGCCAACTTAAATAAGCGGATTACTCGTAAGTAGTTCCTTTGGCAGGAACTATTGCAATTTTTTTTTTCGAAATTATTAATAACAAAAATCGCAATAGTTCCTTTGAAGGAACATCCAAAGGAACTATCGCGAGTAATCCAAATAAGTGAACAAACGTCATTTACGTTGCAGTCCTCGGTATCCTAGCGTATTTTATTTCATAACTTTGACTCTGCAAAGTATTCTTAAACTTACAGGTACCTATAAAAATATATAACAATCAATAAAATTTACAAATTAACATCTTACCCCTGGTGGGACTCGAACCCACAGTCCCCGGCTTAGGAGGCCGATGCCTTATCCATTAGGCCACAGGGGCGCACGCGTGGAGGGACGAATTATTCTTTCTTCAAACCGCCGCCGATAGATAAACGGATGGATGGTTCCCTAGGGAGAATAAAATGTTTTTTAAATTGTGATACGAGTAGATACGTATACGTACGTATTACCTAGGTCAAATATACAGGCTGAAATTAAATTGCAACACTGAATTTAATTTCACCCTGTATACATTTTAACTACTTACTATAGACGTTTAGTATCTAACGTATTACAGATTTCTCTAGTCTAATGTACATTTTTTAATAGCGAGCTAATCAAATTATGTAAAATAATCATCTCAAAATATCCAAATATACCTACCTTCTAGAAAACTATGTATTCATTTACCTCTTGCTAATAGAAAAAACCTAAAAAATTATTTTTTATGTTAAGTACGCTTTATTGTTGCCAACCGAGCTATCGCCGATAACTAACTCACTATTAAAAGATTGCCCACACGAGGCATAAGATCGTTTGGGATATTTCTGAGCGCAATGTTGGAAAACATAATTATTATTACTGGTGACTGTAAAATACATGGCACGAGTTAGTTGTCTCAGGCACCTATGTCACGTCTCGTTTGACGTGACGGCGTCAAGGGTGCTTGTTGAGGGCGCTTGCTCCATCCAGCTACAAAGCCGCTATTCAGGTCAATCGATGACTTTTTATGCAGATTAAAAAATAGGGGTTGAGTTAAGGTAAGTACACACCGTGACACTTGACACTCTACACTCGGCGTCGACACTTAGTTATGTCATGTGACACTATTGCCACTAAAATATAAGAGTTTGAATTAAGGTAAATATATCTACACCGTGACACTTGACACTCGACAGTGTCGACACTGAGTTATGTCATGTGACACCCTAAATATAAAATATAAGAGTTTTAATTAAGGTAAATATATGTACACCGTGACACTTGACACTCGACACTGTGTCGACACTGAGTTATGTCATGTGACACCCTAAATATAAAATATAAGAGTTTGAATTAAGGTAAATATATGTACACCGTGACACGTGACACTCGACACTCGGTGTCGACACTTTCATGTCCTTGTTAAATGGGTATTGATGAAATTGAAGAAGAAGAAAACTAAAGGGATATGTAATACTCTAGTTAGTCGAACTTAGCTAATGTCGAAGCTCCTATACTATAAATGACTGCATATTTATTATATTATATTATATTATATTATATTATATTATATTATATTATATTATATTATATTATATTATATTATATTATATTATATTATATTATATTATATTATATTATATTATATTATATTATATTATATTATATTATATTATATTATATTATATTATATTATATTATATTATATTATATTATATTATATTATATTATATTATATTATATTATATTATATTATATTATATTATATTATATTATATTATATTATATTATATTATATTATATTATATTATATTATATTATATTATATTATATTATATTATATTATATTATATTATATTATATTATATTATATTATATTATATTATATTATATTATATTATATTATATTATATTATATTATATTATATTATATTATATTATATTATATTATATTATATTATATTATATTATATTATATTATATTATATTATATTATATGCATATTTATCATGAAGGACCGATGATTACATACTTTCTGAGTAATCACTTATCTTTCTTTCTCTATTTAAAAAAGAAGGCTACACAAGGAAATATTTACACAGCGAACTTTCCGTGCAAATTTGCTCGAAGCTTACCCGACTTGGCTACGAGTAAAGCTCAAATAGAGTTTATTTTGTAGATTTTTACTGCTTATTTTTAGCAAGCTTGTATCTAACTTGCGTTATTTGTATGTCTGTCATTCCAGTTCAAATTCCAAATCTTGTTACTCAATTTTGAACCAGTTCCACATGACAATGCAATACCATGGTACTATAGGGGTGGTGACGTCGCTCTAAATAAGACTGGTGCTTGATGTGAAGTTATTTTTATTTATTCAAACAAGATAGGTGTTGGCACCATCAATGCCGTGAGGCGACTCTAGACATAACTACTGTTATTTTTTTATTGTTCCATTCTTAATTTCTTTATTTGATTTCAAAAGAATTAAGAGTAAAACTGACATACATAAAGCAACAAGTTCTACAACTCTACGTACAAAACTACTTGCTGCTTTACAGTACCATCTCAGAGCTGATAGGATAATGGAGGCGAAGACGGAACTAGGACCTCCGCTATACAGGATGAGTCTTGATAAAGTAAAGTGCACATACTATTCAGATAAAAAATCTAAATAGTAAAAATAAAAATAAAAAACATATTTTTCGTCGATAAAATATTATTTAATGTCCCTCATTTGAATATGTGCACTTTATCAAGACCCTGTATTCACCCTGTATTTTATGCAGACCTACCGAGTAAGGGCTGAGAAGGGAGTAGTCTCGGGTTTTCAGTATACCTACATACTACTTAAGTACTATTTTAAATACTTAAATGTTACGTTTAAATCAGCGCAATAGGTATGCAGCTGCGCTTCTTTTCTTACATTGTCGATGACATAACTCTTTGGTACATAACTGAAATTAGGGTCATCAACAGAGTAGGGATGACAAACATTCGAGACATTGTTAAATTAGATTCCTTATAGGTAGTAGTTGTGCTGATTTCAGTATCTAGGTTTGTAACTTTGAAACAATCAAGCTACTCGTATTTCGAAAGCAAAAGTGAAATACGAGAGCTAGTTAATAGCTAATAAGCCTATTATTAAAGCAGTTTAATTAATTCGACGTAAATTAAACTGCATTTCACTCTTGTTGTCATTATAAAATGGTAAAATATAAATAATTCGATAATTACGTATTTTTGATTTATCGCCTTTAATACACTGGCGCCGCGAACCGCGCAACAAATGGGAATGCGAAACTCCGCTAACGCAAATAGTTCAGATTCGCATAAATATCGCGTATTTGCCTTAGTTTCGCGGTTCGCATTGCAGCGTCGGTATATTAAAGGCGTATAAGTTTTAAAACCATAGATAACATGAAAGGATTTGGTTGTTACGACGTCGATGACGTCAATATATCCTTTTATTTCTTTACTGAATACTAAATACTACTTAGTTATTTGATTTCTGCCGGCTGTTGCAAACTCCCTCGCATCCCTGCTTGTAATGCGATACAGTCGATTCAAAAGCCATATATATCAATCAACGGTCATTAGCTGCAGCGTGAGAGACGCATGCGCCTGCCCGGTCCGCGCGCATGATCTAATACACCAACTTGGAAGTAATTAGGGTTAGAATAACACAGCTATTGCAAAAATAGTCTAAGGGCTGATTTTTCCAATCCCCAGATAAAATTATCTGTCCGTTAAAGCTATCAGTTTCCTTTTCTTTGTCATGTGGTAGAAAAGTACAGAGTTAAAACAATTTCTGACAGATTAGATTAACTGGAGATTGAAAAATTGGTCCTAAGTAGTGGAATTTGCCTACTGCCTGCCTGTCTGGCTGAGGCCATAGGTTCAAAATGGTCGAATCCTACTAGAGACAAACTTTGAATGGTGCAGTAGGTCACAGTTCTGGCCCATCGGTCCGGTTCGCAGAGAGATGAATTATTTGAAATACAAATATGTACAAAATACAAAATATCTATTTTTATTTTGTATTTTAAATTCTTTCTTCAAAAACTATTTTGTATTTTATTTGAAATACTAAAAATACACGTATTTTGTATTTTAAAAAACTTTAAAATACAAAATGCTTTTTGACGCTTATTTTATTAGTCATTAATGTAATATAATCGTACCGTGCATGTGACAGCAAATTACTTTATTAAAGCGACAAAGGAAGCATTTTTAGGACTATCGATACAGACCGGTGCAACAAATTGTATGCGATTTTCGATTCATTGCCGACTGTTGAGATGCAACGATTTAAATCTATCGATTAAATGCCGCAATGCCGCATTTATCTCAGAAGTTTATGAACCAAAAAATCTGAAAAATTATATATTATATATTTTACGGGGAAAAAAACGCAGTGTTAAAAATTTACAGCTTTTGACAAATAACAAAAAACTTTGAAAATTTGTGTTAAATGTAGGCAATTCAAAATATACCTTATTGCATACGAATTAAAGTACATAAAAAGTTATATTTTTGAAGTACCTACGGAACCCTCGGTGCGCGAGTCCAACTCGCACTTGACCGGTTTTTTTCATTTGGCGGCATGATAATGAGGCCACACAGAAGAAACACGAAGAATCAATTATTTGAGCAGTTAGTGGTATTAAAGTCAGTAGGTACAATAATTTAAATAAAAAGTGTTGTCTATCACTTGCAACAGAAAAAATGTTTTATTACATATTGATTTAAACTACTTACGAGTACACGACGTTCACACATTGTTATCAAACCAAATTTTTATCGTTATTGAAAAGAAAATGTTTGTACCTACTTTTTGTTGTTTCCACTGAAACGTATTTTATTTTAATAAAAGTATTTTGTATTTAAAATACCTTTTTCTAAAACTATTTTGTGTTTGAATTTGAAATAAAAAAAATATTAGAGTACCTATTTGCATTTTGTATTTAAATACTTTCCACTACCTATTTTTCACATCTCTGCGGTTCAGATACATTCAGCATCGGCATCGACAAGGAACGAGTAGGCTATAGGGCAGGTTTCTTTCCGTACTTATGTTTGTCCTAGATGGTAGTGACCCCTGCTGGCGGTCCCGAGTTCTATCCCCGGTTAGGGCAAATATTTATGTACATGTTTCTATGTATCTAAGTATTTATTTATGTTCATAAGTATGTTTATCATTGTCTAGGATCATATAGTTGTCACATAGAGTTTAATAAGCAAAATTTTCGTTGATTTTTTAAATGTCTTTAATTGTTAATCTTGTTTTGTGTATTGACCTAAGGAATATCAAAGTATGCCTTAAGAAAGTCGCACTATATCCCGACTGATCCGGTAGAACTGTGTCCGATAATGATCACAAATTAAAATAACGCATAAAAAGAAAGAAAGAAAGAAAGAAAGAAAAACATTTATTCGTGACCAATATCAGCAAAAACGTTCCTGCGAACTAAAAGCCCCAACAGTTATTTGACAAATAATTGTTCAAACAACTTATCCTCAGCTTTAACTTCAACGTCATCAAACAAAACCTCTAAAATTTCATTTTATTTCTTTAAGCCAAAACCCTTCCATTAGTTGTCAAAACATTGGCAAATAAAAAGGTTCTCTCGACCGCGAGTCCGATGCCTCGCCCGCCGACTGACTGACAAATTGTTCTAAATTCCTCCTCCACCCGCAGAATTGCCCAAACTAATAACATTGCATTTTTAGCATTCTAAATTAACCTTAGTATTTTGGGAACAACGTGGAATAGGTTTCACACTTGACTAGGCTTAACCAAAATGAATGTCTTGAGGGACCATCAACTATTAACTTAACTATTAATTTATTCAAATCAAAATGATTTCAATCAACATAAACCTGCCGCGATGAATTGAGTAAGCTAGTAGGGACGTTTTTCAGTTTGGTGATAATTAATCATTCGTTAAATCTGAAACATCTTTTTGTGACTCTTATTTGGATCGAGCCTTCGTCACTGACAAATTCGGTAAGGCTGCAACTTGCTACCTGTCTGAGGAGCTGATAATCTTGTTAAATCTGCACTTAGCAATTGGAAGATTAATCCTCGTGTGGCACACAATCCGCATTTAGAGAGATAAGATCGCGCGTCTGCCATGTTAGGTGAGACTGGATACCTTGTTAATTCTCTTGAATATTTTACTTATCGACGACGAAATTACACGTTGATGGCTACAATCTGTCATGTTGTCGGATAAGGCGGTTCAAGTGGACTTAATTCAGTCGAAATAAGGCTTACAATAATGAGTTGGAGCGATAATAAAACCTGTTGTGCGTTGTTACTTTGAACCTCAATTAGCTAAAAGAGGTCTTTGACTTGTCTGAGGTGTTTACGTTTAATTTTTACAGCACACATCTTTCGTGTAGGTAAGAGTTAAAATATTGTACTATTTGAAAGTTTCTAAGTTTGTTTACAAAGTCATTCCTTTGCTTTCGATATTCTATTAAAAATTGAAATTGCTACATCACATTTTAAAAGAAAAAGAAAGTGAATCAGAATTTACAGATTCAACGCTGCTATTACACGTCCCAGGGCAAATTCCCTGCGGGTTTACGACTGAGTACCCGTCCGTCTAGTCTAGTTTGTGTAACTGCTGAGTCGGGAGCGAGCGCCCTTGACCAGGGGCGAGTAAGTAATCCTGGTGCAGGGGGGCGTGGCTGGCTATGTAGTCCCGGCATGCGGACGATTGTCGGCCCCGGTTACAGACACATGATGTTACAGCTCTCTGTTATATCTCAATGACTCAAAGGTGGCAGCAGTGGATTCTAAGCTGGTGAATAAATGATTCTTCAGACCAATTCAACATTGTTATTTTTTCTAAATTTGAGTACTTGAATTGAAATTGCCTGTATCCAAAATAATTATCATTTCATCATTAATGAGTAGTACCTAATAAAATTGAATCTCATGTAATGTACTGTTTCCAAATCTGTTACAGTTTTATTAAACTAAATTGTTATTTACTAAACTTTTACTTTTAAAATAAAATGAACGCCTAAACTAAAATTTTTATTACTTAAAGTTCATACACCAAAGTCAGAGCCGTTGCTAGGCTGCCGGTTTTTTATAAACAGCAGCAGCATTTTATGACAGCCAGAACTACAGACATTTTTAAACTACTAAACCATTCGTCGAGAGAGATGTAGTTACGCGTTTGGACGACAGGTCGGGGGAGGGGTGGCGAGCGAAAGGCAGAGAGTGCGCCGAGTGCAGTAGTGCAACATCCCAAGGTCAGCCCCCGTACCAATGCATCTTGAGGAAAACTGCATTCTCGAATGCAGCGCTAATTAAAGTGTTAGAGAAATTTGCAGTAACTACATATTTCTGTGAAGTTAACCTAAGTTAACTTCACAGAAATATGTAGTTACTGCAAAATATGTAAATACTAATAATTCATTTGTTTCAGCATAGATCGTGGTGGAAAAGAGAAAAGAGTAACTATTTAGGTAGGTAGGAAAATTGTTCTTCGTATATGCAACTTTTAACACTGAAGCACTAAAGTAAATTTCAAAATTTAGCATTTCGTTGATAAGCCAAAATGAGTACAGTATAATAAGTAACGTGACGCGTAAGCTACAACCAGGATGATCCTTTTATTTTTTCTTTTATTATCCCCGATGATATATATATAGCTCTTGTTGGAATCAAACCCAAGACCTCTGGCTTACAAACACTGTAACTATAACCGGTCGATCAGGGTAGACAAACAATGTAACTATCCGGTCAATCATTTTCCTGTTCCAAGTAAGGATTCCAAGAACTTACTCCAAGCCCACTGCGTGGCCTTTGTTAGTCTTGGGTTAAGGTTTATTTTGAGCATATCTGGGTACTGGGCGGCCGCAAATGTCCGGGCGAGCATTCTCGGGCTCGGGCCTTCGGTGCCCGGCTTACACGGCTCCATGCTGCGCTGCACTGTAGTTGACTCTATGATTTGCATGCAAATATGACCCGTTCTTGAGTTCATGGCCCTAAATGTGGTTAAGAAAAAAACTTGAATAGGTCAGTAGGTACCATGAATAAAAACTTTCGTCATGCAAAATTTACGAAAGTTTTGAAGGTAGCTAGTTTTAAGACTTGGAGTTGTCCGACACGTGTGATTTTATCAAGTGATATACTACTCTGTCAAGAAAGTACCGGGAAAAGATCAATAATACACAAACTGTTTGTTAATCATCCAAATTTATTTTATCACCTTCAAAGTATGCTCCTTCAGAAACGATACACTTACGCCAACGAATAATCCAATCATCAAAACATTTTTTAAACGCTGTTTCCGGAATTGAATTCAGTTCTCGGCGCGAATTCTCCTTTATGTCTTCTACCGATTGAAAACGGGTGCCACGAAGTGGTAATTTGAGTTTAGGAAAAAGAAAGAAGTCGGCAGGAGCCATATCTGGTGAATATGGTGGTTGCTCGATGGTATTTGTTGAGTGTTTGGTCAAAAATTCTTTCACAATGATGGCCTTGTGCGAAGGCGCATTATCGTGGTGCAAAATCCAAGAATTTTCATTCCACAAATCTGGCCTTTTTCGTCGAATTTGCTCTCTTAAATGCCGCATAACGCTCAAATAATATTCTTTATTTACCGTTTGACCTTCCGGCAAGAATTCCGAGTGCACAACACCGCGATAGTCAAAGAAAACAGTCAACATGACTTTGACTTTTGATCGACTTTGGCGTGGTTTCTTCGGTTTCGGTTCAGTTGGAAGGCGCCACTCCGAAGCTTGTTGACTAGTTTGCATGTCAAACTCGTAAACCCACGTCTCGTCACCAGTAACAATGCGTTTCATGAATGTTGGGTCGGAATTGACTCGTTCTAGCATGTCCTCAGCGACTCTCATGCGATTGAGTTTTTGGAGAAAATTCAGGTCTTTTGGGACTAGCCGAGCGGTAACATGTTTCATACCCAAATGATTAGTTAAAATAGTACGGATCGACTCGTGAGATACAGAAAGTTCGGCGGCTATCTCTCTCAAAGTTGAATGAGGATTTTCAGTCACTATTTCCTTCACTTTTGCGATGTTAACTTCAGTTGCAGACGTTGATGGCCTACCAGAGCGAGGCAAATCTTCCATCACATCTCGACCGCTTTTGAACGCTTTGTACCACTCATAAACACGTGTTTTTGATAAAGTCGAATCACCGTAAGCCTTCTGTAACATTTTCAGTGACTCCGAACACGAAATTCCATTGGCGATGCAAAATTTAAGACAAACTCTTTGTTCAATGTTTATGTCCATTATGAAATTCGCAATACACACTAGATATGATATAACTAAAAACAGCACTGTATTTAATATAAATAACAGATGCAACTCAAACTCCGCGCCAAAATAGAAAACAGTTGTGCCAATCTAACAACAACAAAAAAAACAAAAATTTGAATTTGGAACCATAAACAAATCATCCATTCCCGATACTTTGTTGACTGAATGTAATTATTGAATGTATATATTAAAATACTACTCAAGAAGAGCCGATGCATTGACTATTAAGCAGTTAAAAACACACCTCTGAGATGTTTTCAAAATCACCTTACATACACATTGTCATTCAAGTCACGTCTTCGGAATAGTATAGATCGATGAATATTCAATTGTACGTGTCATTGACGCATGTGGCCGCGGCGACTTGGCCTGAAAACCGTCTTAACAATATAAGACCTGTCACATCACATCACTTCACTTTAACCTACAATTAAGCAATAGTCAGTTTAAAGGAAGTAAGAAAAAGTATAAATATCTTCTTGTAATAACCTAACCTAACCCCAAAAACAAAAAAATATAAATACATACTGGCAACTAGTATGACGCATCCTTATAATTTTTATACAGCCTATGACACGCATGTTTTTGACGAATCATATGACACCCCATTTATTAAAATCGGTCCAATAGCTTAGGAGCTAGGGTGGAACCTCTGATTTTCGGTCACATACATACGTAGGTACATACATACTTACCATACATGCATACTGTTAACCACATTACCCTTCTTTTTGCTTCGCTCAGTCGGGTAAAAAAGTTCTTAGCAGTAGCCTTAATAAGCTAATAGAGTTTTTTTATTATTAAGAAGGTTAAGTTTCAAGATAGTCAAAAAAGAAATAAACCTGTCAACAAAGTAGTTTTCACCCCTGGTATTATTAGGCTGTTAATCTAACGAGATGTCTAATTGTCTACCATATGTTTTATTTATAAAATAGCTCGTCTGTCTAATAGAAGTACGCTGCAATAAACCAACGACCTGGCAGCGTTCATGGCTACGTCGGCGCGGGTAGCCATCTACTTCTTTCCCCTTATCATTGATGTGTTGTTGGTTACCGCATTATTTTATCTAACCCGGTATTATCTAATATCCGATAGCGAGAGTTCAAGGTTGGCCGCCGCTGCCCGCTGAAAGCGTGACGCATCGAGCCGCGCGGTCGCGCCGGCCCCGCGCCCTGCGCTTTTATCAATACTGCCGCCCGCAGCGCCGCCTAGCGGCAGCCGCCAGTACCGCCTGGGACTCGAGTGCGCACACTCAATGCTCCTCGACGTCGCCGCACTCAATCCCCAACTCTTTCTCCTTCAAAACAATAAGAATAACCGATTTAGTTTTACACGAACGCAACCCCTACGCTTCCGCGGCGACAGTGCAACCGCGGCCCGAAACATCCCCGGTCCCGGTTCAGCGCAGCGATTACGTCAATAGCGGTCTTCTCTCGTGTGCGCGCCTATGGCCTTTATTATTTGTTGTTGTTTTATTTCCTTACATTGATTTTACCATAAAAGTGTCGTGTAATCCAACTCGGAGCCGCCTAGCCGTGGAGCCCCTCAACCCAGTGAGTATTTGACTATTAATGTTGGCGTGCACATCGATTTTCGGGCTTGTTTATATTCGAGCCGGGTTGCTGCATCGCGCATCGCATTATCTAATGCGCGTATTTGAGTTGTTACTTTCGCCTGTTAGCGCCCAAGAATGAGGTTGCAATCTTTAAATAAACTCATTTTTCAAGCAAGCCGTTCGAGCAACGGAAATAAACATATGTTCAATGGGAACAGGTTTTGAGTTTAGATAAGCCTTGTTTGTTTTGATTCGTGCTTCAGTCGTATCTAGGTACCGCAGATAAAGTCCACTCAGTACTGAGAGCATGAGCATAAGTGCCTGGAAATAGGTTGAGTGATTGTTTATTCATGCCAAAGCAAGCACTAGGCGAGCGCTAGTTCCCAACTATTACAAGCCGATGTTCTACTTGGCTATGATCACGAAATAACTGGCAAATACCTTAACTACTGCGTGTTCTGCCGCAAAAAGGTGTCGGACCATAGTCTTCTTTTTCTGTTACATTTAAGATTTTAAATCTTATTCTAACTTATTTGCTTGTATGTAATTTTTTTTAAACTGAAATCAAATTACGATGTCGAAATTCTTTTTGCATAAGAATTGCAGGAGAGCCCACAGATGTATGGACTAAGTTCTTCTTGACTGTATCACGAATTCACGAGCAAAAACTTACAATAAATACCGTCATTACACTTTAATGCCGGTTTATCCCAATTTTGTAAAAATAAAAAGACCCTAAAACATTACTATTCACAATCACCGTTGAAAGTAGCTACGATATTATTCCAAGTGACATTTATCTGCGATATGGCTTCATCGTAAGTATCTATTGCCGTCTATATGTTATACTGTCCAATATTTTATGGCGTAGGTATTGTTTGTTGGCTTTCTTTGTCGTTCATTTATTGTTTAGCCGGTTTTATTTACGTGGTAGTTTGTTTACTTTTATCGAGATTATTACAGTCTGACACATGATACAGTATCGACGTAAAGTCAAACAACATTAAAAGCCTATTAAAAGGTAACAAAATGTGAAATAGGGATAATTGCATAAAATACCCTTAATGGTCGAAGTGTCAACAGGACCAGTGTGTATAAGATAAGATAAGGTAGTGAGACAATCCCAGCGGCTCCACCAATTTGGCTTTTCACGATAGGTAAATTTCTTTAAATCTAAGACTTCTTAATAAATCATTACTAATATAATCAACAAGACAAGCAGTAGTGTGGTGGTCATGGGTGATTTACTATTGTATGACGTTTTCTTGGCATTTTTTAATGGTCGTGTAATATAAAAACACGTGTTAATTTTTATTAGTTTGTTTTCCCTTCTCTCACTTTTAAATGAAACAACGTCGGCCGGCCAAACCACAAGCCAGTCATTTTAAAATGTAATTAGATTTGTTTTACAGAGATGTCAACCAACGCCAATTACAATCGCTACTAACATTTAACGTAACACAAGCACGTGCTGTGCATCGATTTAGTCCTGGATTATTATTGTCGTTGGCTTTGTAACCACCGCGAAGACAAAAGACTGCAACCCTTAAGTGATTTTATCATTTATCAATATAACAACTATCATCTTACGAAGCGCTGCGACAACGTATTTGAGTGATTTTAGTTATAATATGTGGAACAACTATTAGTCCCTTCAATTGTCCCAGCACATTTTGATCAGTCGTTTTTCCAACTATGCTTGGACCCTTTGTCGTCGTAGACATCATTGTGACTATACTTGATGAAAATCGGCAAGATTTCCTTAGCTCTGACTGTGGTTAGAGATTTCGGTGATCATTAGCAGTTAGCCTAGTTGGTAGTGACCCTGCCTACGAAGCTAGCGGTCCCGGGTTCAAATCCCGGTATGGGCAAATATTTGTATGATGATCGCGAGTATTTGTTCCTGAGTCATGGATGTTTTGTATATATTTAAGTATGTATTTCTCTATATAAGTATAATATATCGTTGCCTGAAACCCATAGGACAAGCCTAGAGCTTGGGGCTAGGTCAATTTGTGTGAGATTGTCCCTGATATTTATTTATTGATTTATTACCAATATCCCTTTCAGACCGACTTGGCATCAAGTGTAGATGATAGCGAATCTTTGCAATTATTCGGTAATAAGACCCGTATTGTTATGATTTTGGTACGGAGATAGCTCGAGCCCAGAAAAAGGACATAGAACATAGGTCATAGGTTCTAGAGGATTGTATAGTTCCCAAGAAAAAACGATAGTATCTTCTACGCGGACGGAATCTCGGTAGAGTAGTGTTCTATAAAGATAAGTATGCATTAAAAATATAAACTAGCACTCCCTCGTGGAGAATTTGATCACGAATACTCCATAGCTTAGCCGCGGATAATTAACGTCCCTTAAAAGTACACGTAGGGCCCGTTAATTCGGTATCTAACCTAAATTTCGGCATTCGACCGTCATTAAGGCCGGTCAGCTGCTGACGAACCGCCTAATGAAAAAGGAAAACCTAACTTTGGGTATACAATGAAATAAATACATGTATTTATTACTCGTGTATTTTAGACTGGGTTTGTTTAAATGTATAATTAGAAGAGTTAAAGTAAATTAAAATTAAAATTACTTGATGTTAGCAGTAGTCGTTTTAATCCATGGATTAAAACGACTACTGCTAACATCAGGTAATTTTAATTTTAATTTTCTACGTAAAAATTTGTACGTAAATACATTTTAATACATTTGCTCAAAAAGTGGTACTTTTTGTAGCTGTTCATCGTGCGGAAAGTTGGATTTTTCGCACTAGTGCTTTTTTATTTATCATTTTTTTTTAATTTACTATTGTTTTAAGCCACATTATATCCAACCAAAGAGTCTGTATGTTCAACCACTTTATTTTTATTTTTATTACGTCATTTAGCATTGAAACTACACATAAGGCTTAAGTCAAATACTATTTTATTAATCAAATTTTAATTTTAATTTTCAAAATCTTTGGTTGGATATAATGTGGCTTAAAACCATAGTAAATTACAAAAAAATGATTTAAAAAAAAGCACTAGTGCGAAAAATCCAACTTTCCGCACGATGAACAGCTACAAAAAGTACCACTTTTTGAGCAAATGTATTAAAATATATTTACGTACAAATTTCAATACAAGAACCCTGTCGCAACGAGAGGCCGTATCATTCGAACCGATCATCTCAACCTGGGTCAAACTCAGCGTATAAATCAAAATAAAGTACTAAAGGATGTCCCAAAATGTATGCAAGATTTGAATTGGCCTCCTTTTGTAGGGAAAACTACTGGTAAATAAAAAAAATACAGTAAAAACAAAAAAAATGTGTTTTCTATTCATACAAATCTTGCGTAAATTTTGAGGCAGCCTATATTTTGCGAATTATACTTACACATAACCTTTCTATCGTTTAAATACATATTTTTGTAATGTCGGCAGCTGTAACTGGACGGCCAATGTGGTAGAAAATAAACACGACTCTATTCTTAATGTCTAAGAGCTTGTGTAGATCTTGACCACTGTTTAAACTGCTTCCCCTCATCGAGTTTTGTTTTTGGATGGACGTATGTAGTTCAGTAGAGTATACAATGTGGTTTTAGAATAAAACGTCGGTTGCTAACGACGTACTCGAGCAAGTGAATGTTCCCATGGATTAATGATAAACGAACCTAAAAGTGTTACAAGAATTATGTAAAATTAATGGCGCAGGGTCTGCCAAAAAGGTCGTCGAAGCCACTTGCTGAAGGCGAATTTGAATAAAGCTATATTAATATTATAAATAAATATACATGGATAACACAATTAAAACTTGTTCCACTTCTTACGACTTTATTCTTGCATATACAGTGCACTATACACACATGTTGAAGCCTTTTTTGTGTAGTACTTAACTGATGTGTCCCGATAGACAACCAATATATTTTCTCGGGAGTTTATAGCCTAAGAGGCTCGCGGAGCACATTTGCAACGTGTTTTTATAAATCCCGTGTTGTTCACAAGAATCTTCCTCGATTCAGTTGAGAGTTTAACTAGCTGTGTATATCTAAGCCATACTTATTTACTATTGTCCTATGTTAGGGTTTTCCTTATTTTCTACATATGAACATTGGTATGTAGGTAAATGAACTTCCAAAAAATACTTAAAAAGAAAAATGAACAGGAAGGTTGAGCAGTGAACCAAAACAAAGCAGACTCTCATGCTGATGTTATATATCTACTCGTACATTTTGCACGCTTTATGCAGGGGCCCAACAAACATATTTAAAATTGTCAAGTAATGATATTGCATTTTTTATAATCCTCCAGTGAATAACGACGGATTTGCATTCAATGATGTAAAAAATATAAGGAGTAGGAGGTTTTCCGTTCTTGTAATCAATTTACTATAATAACATATTTACATAGGTCCGCTAAATCTCAAACACTCAAAGAATCGTTGTTGACCATAAATACACTAGGAAGTACCTAACTTTTATGTTACGAATAAAAGTAGGAACAAGATTTAGATACAATACAACTAACAAATCACTGGGATTTCAATATGCATTATGCACCTGCACACATAGAGGTGACTCCAATTTGGATGCACTTCGCAGCTTTTGTAGCCCAATAAAACTGACGTTTCCTACGACACTGCGTCCTCCTTTTGTAAAGCGAATCCAGTCGATACTTGAAAACTAGTCGTACCTACTTGAATTATTTATATAAAAACTTAATCAATCAAAAATACGTGTCTTTTGTAAAATACACCTAAATCTTTGCAAAAAGGAAACGTAAAATCTATGTTTTTTTTTTTTATATTTGGATTCCCAAAAGGATAAATGCGAATACTTTATTGTGAGACGTCATTGTTTTTCTAGGAGTTTTCTAGGGTATTTCTAGAGTTTTTCTAGAGTCTTGCGTATGTGATGTGATGTTGATTTAAATTTTTGCATATTTTCTGCAAATGTCGTTCCTGTGGTTAGGAGTCGCTTCTCAAAATACCATTTCCTTTATATAACAAAACAATCACGGTTCAAAAAAGCACGAAACGCGTTTTACTAATAATTTTATATTATCTTTTGTCGCTCAGAGTATTTTCTATTATTATAACTAAGTGAAACATACTGAGGGGCAAAACAAGTTTCGGGTAAGCTTTGCTACTCTTTCAGCATTAGCTATTTTTAGCTACGATTCCCAAACCCATAGGCCCCATAGCCCTCATTTACCTGTGCCGAGGAGTCAAATCTGGGGACCACTAATGCCGTGGGAAAGTGAGCCAAGGTCAGGGTTGCTCATATGCACCGATTGTGTTTGCCTGATAAAAGCGCTTTCGTTGACAATGCAAAAATCAGGGGTGTGCAAAACTGGTTTGCTGTGAATGTACATGTGTAGTCGGAATTGGACCGCGAATTACTAGGAATTTTATAGTAATTTCATTGTGAAGGGTCACAACTAGTGTGCATAAGTAGGCAAACGTAGGGTTCTCTTTATTATTGTTAAGGTCTAGTTTTATTGTACTACGATTCTTATGAGAAGTGTAGAACTTTGAATCATTAAATCACATCATAAGCAGTTTGAAGAATTTAGAGTGCATTTTATCTCTCTACATCGTATCGGATATTTATATCTTTTCAACCGAATTCAAAAAAGGAGGTTCTCAATTTGACTGCTTTTTACCCAATTGAGCGAAGCGAAAGAAAGGAAGGTTCCCTGATTAGAAAATATTTAAATATGTTTTATACTTAGGAATAACTAGTTATAGATACTTGGAATAATTTACTAATGTAAACTCACGATGCACGCATTTAATATTACGTCGGAAAATCTATTTAGCATTTGACGACGCGGTTAGCCTTGGTAGTAACTCTGCCTACGAAGCTAGCGGTCCCGGGTTCGAATCCCGGTATGGGCAAACATTTGTGTGATGAGCGTGAATATTTGTTCCTGAGTCATGGATGTTTTCTATGTATTTAAGTATATATTTGCCTAGTACCCATAGTGCCAGCCTTGAGCTTCATTTGGGAATAGGTCAATTTGTGTCAGATTGTCCCGTGATATTATTTATTATTATTTATTTCTTACGATTTCTGAAAGAAATTGGGTAAAAGGAAAAATTACTTTCAGTGGCGCTCGAATTATTCGAGTCTTCTGCAACTATGAAATCGAACGCTAATTAATTGGACACGTGGTTGACTGGTAGAGAATGCCATTAGGCATTAAGTCCGCCATTTGTACTTGTTTTTGTGCAATAAAGATTAAATAAATAAATAATAGACCATGTATGTACAGAAAGGCAATACTTAGTTGTCAGTTTAATCCGTACTAATATTATAACACGAAAGTAACTCTGTCTGTCTGTCTGTTACTTCTTCACGCTTAATCCGCTGAACCGATTTGGGTTACATTTGGTATGGAGATAGTTTGAGTCCCGGGGATGGACATAGGATAATTTTTATCCCGGAAAATTTTAAAGTTCCCGTGGGATACACGATAAACGACTTATACGCGAACGGAATCGCGGGCAAAAGCTAGTAGATAGTATTTTTTTACATACAAAAAAACTGTGTTAAGTTCGTACGTGCACCAATACAAGTTAAAGTTTACCAAAGCTTCCCAAGAGAAAAGCAAGAAGTGCAGCAAGAAACTTAAATACAAATAAACTTTTGTTTTATTCTACCACAAGTTTCTATGTAAATAGGTATCAGGGAAATTGGCCCCCGTAAAGCTGCGTTTATTGAGCTTTTCACCTTGTCGTAATGCGTAAAAGACTTAAAATAAATACTAGTATAGTGCACATCTTAATAGCCAATAAAAGCTGTTTATTACGGTTGGAACATCGCGGCTCTTAAGAGATACGATTTCGTGAAAAAATAAATGATCAAGAATTGAGGTTAATTACAGTCGTCAGTCATAAATGATTACTTTCGTATCTTGAGGTGAAATATTTGTTTGAATAACTTCAAATAATTAATTTCAGAAATTTTAAATTTGATGGTGTGATATCTTTCCGCCAAATTGTCTAAAAAACTGTTTTAAAAACCAATATTTTAAGAGTACAAAAATTATGTCAATTTATGAAACAAGTTTATCAGATCGCATAAAACATGGGTTGGAAGGATCCCATTTAAATACCGACGATCATTCTGCGTGGGAGTTGCATCATAAAATTAATCCACATTTTGAGGTACCTTTAAGGCAGGCGTTAAATGACGTCACCAGAAAAAAGCCTGCCTTATAGAATATAGTACAGATGTACTGCATAAAAATATTGACTAGGGTCACTACCCTGTGAACCCTGTGAACCTTTGTGTGTGTACCCTGTGAACACACAGTGAAGTTAATTATGGTTGTCTCATACCACACTTTACATTAAATATATTTTCAAGACGAACGTATGCAAGCTTAGGCATAAAGCTATCCGTAATATATGTTAAAGCCTCTTCAATATTTTTAGACATAACAGTAAGGGCATGTTAGGTACTTAACTTGAAATATAAAAGACTTTCCTGAAACTTTTGTTGTTGCTCGGCTAGAGTAGGGACTCTATAACGAGAGAGACACAATGAGCGATAATATACGCTAGAAAACACAAATGGTATTGTAGTATCCCAGTGCAATTTTGAAAGGAATTCACAATATTTTACGCACTGATCTAATTTACGCGAATTTTGATATAACTCATTCTAACACAAGTTCATTGAAAGCGCGATCCTAACATCCGTCCGACCGTTTATTGCAGAGTTAACACATGGGCCTAATAAAGCGAGAAAGTGCCAATTAATATCGGAGACGAATGCCTCCAATAACGGCAAGACGCTATCAATCTTACTGGTATAAACTAATTGAATTTTGGAGCCAAGCTACACCAAAAGGAGCAGCAGGGAAGCAGTAACTAAAATGTTTTCCCTTTGTTTAGCGCCGACAACTTGTCATGGGTATAAGTTAGATCGAGATGAGGAATGTGCGGGATTGAATCCCTGAAGCAAATGTTACGCCTCGTTGCGTTAATTTCCAATATTGGAATCAAATTTAGGGTAGGGGATAGTTGAGTTACGTATACAATCTCGTAAACAGCAACAATAACATGAAAATTAGTATAGATATATGTACATTATTACTCGCAATGTCTAATGTAGGTAGGTACCCTTCTATAGACGTCTATGACATTCAACGACCAATACCCGAAATCAAAAATATGTTTTTATTATTATTATTTATTTATTTATTTATAACATATCAACAGGCTTAATTTTAAAACAACGTCCCGCAAAACTGTTTTCACAGTTTGACTGTGGGATCCGCGAGTCTAAGGGCCGTATTAATAAACTCATCTCAACTCTGATCCCCGTCTCGAGATACGTCAAAGTAAACGTCAATCCATAGAAAACTGTCATTTTTGACGCATCTTGTGACGGGGATCAGAGTTGAGATGAGTTTATTAATACGGCCCTTAGTATACGTAATAATATATCACTTAAAATGAAAAATTAGAACACTATTCGTCTTAAATTTAAATAATATTGAGGTAGTGCTTAAACAAGGCTCTCTTAAACCTATTTTTATTAGGCTCCAATCTGATATCCGCAGGTAAGCTGTTGAGGATGTAAGGCAAGCCTTCTCCAGAAGCCTGTCCCCATAGTAATTACTCACAGACATTTGTTTATCTTTTCAAATTAATAAAAGGTAATTTTTAGTCGTTTTGATCAACAGTGCATAAATTAAAGCCTTAATTTCACCAGTCATCGTATAAAAAAACGTAACGAAAAATTCAAAATTATGAAATAAATAGAAATGTTTCAGAAACATTAATATTAATAATCTCATTAACGTAGTAACTATAATCTTACGCGATATTAGGCGTGTTGTTGATATTCGTGCCGTAGGGATATTAGACGCGTTGTTGCGAAATTGTTAACATAAGTTTTACTTGACACCTGTTATTGCTTAGTGTAGGCCTTAATTTAAAATGACAATATAGTTAGAGCTGAAGTACTTATCAAGTTATGATGAGCGAGCCCGAGTTATTGCACGTGAAACAAACAATAACTGTAACTACATTTCAAAATATGTACATACCAACTACTACCTACACTGTGCACCAGATTATTTTAATTATAATTACTAAAGCTAAACGTGCAAAAATATAGGATCGCTATAGGATTAAAACCGGGCTAAATAAGATACGCCGCGAAAAAATATCTCAAAATTATTACATCTTAAAAATGTTGTTCAAGGTTCTTCTTTCGATCTTAAAAAATAAAGGCTTAAACGTAGATGGACGCCGCAAAAACTGGCAACAAGAGGCCTAAGCGCACACATACTTCTCTGGCAACATCGGTTCTCGCCACTTCTCGCTCTTTAAATTACAGGACATTATCTTGCGGCGGTATATTCGATCTGTCACACATTGTTAAGAGCCGGGTGGAGCGTCGACCGCGCAGCTCTAATGTATTCCTTTCAAATCCAGCACCATTGTGAGCCGATATTATGTATCGACGCAAAAAGATTTGAACAAAAAATATAATCTAACTTGTCCTCCAATTGCCGTCAAGGTGAAGTTTCGAGTGTTTTTAATACAAATTAAAACAATGCGGGCTCGAAGCGTCCGACTCGCTGAGGCGATTAGACTGTATTTTTTGGTAACGAAGACTAATTGTTGGTAACCTTTAGAGGTGAGCTGTTGTTTAATTATTCATAAGCTCAAAATACATATAACCAGGATGTTTTTCTTATTTTTTCGAGGCGTATCAAATTTTATTCCATAAATTCAGATTCCCAAGGCAGGGTCTTAAAGTTTAGCTTTTTCTTGGGTTATTACAGAAGATTAAATGCCTAGCGCACCTTTATATTAGAAGACATTTTCTGTTCTCTTAATTGTAAGAGAAAAACGCAGCGCTAGCACTTTCGTTAGCAATGCTAGACTGCATAGCAGAGTTCTTCGTAAATTGCCGCGCATTTTTGTAAGATTGTTTCATTATGAGAGTCGTTACGGGTCAAATTGTAATTTGAAAGAAATAGCCAGCTATTTATCCTTAATTTTTAACGTAAAGGTATTTTCATTTGTTTTGCGTTTTGTTGTAAGTCAAGAACTGTTGTAATTTCACAATTAAGGAGTACCCAAGAAAATTCAGCAATGCAAATCCGTATCTTCATTGACATGGACAGGTAGTACATATTTTGCAAACAACAACGACTAAAAAATTCCATTGAAAGTGTTTAAGATTGACGGAAGCTGTTGTGCGTTCTCCTGTCATTCCATGAGCATATTTTGACAGATTTTTATGATTTTTACCTTCTGTAGAATACGATTTGACTTACCTAACGGTCACAAGTTTGTTATCAGGGATATGCTTGGGTAATTTCGCCGTACAGACAGAGAACAGTCAACGGCCCGTACGGAATTCGTCCAAATCGCAAGAAGTCGATTAGGTACTCCTAATTCGAATTGACGTGTCGTACAGTCAGCGTCAAATAGATAGGAGTACCTAGTCAAAATGGCTAAATATACAGGGTGGAATTTTTAAATGCCACCTGGAGGGAAAGTACTCTAAATAATAGAGATAGCAAATTTCACTCAAAGGAAACATTCCTTCATTTTTGATAAGAAACAAAGCTGCATTCAAAGATTTTTGAAATACGCTTCCCACATCCAGGTATCGAGCCGGCTAAAATTTGAAAAAACACATCCTGTACTTTTATGGCGTCAATCGACAGGGTCAATCATAAGGATCAAATCTCTCTAACAGACATGTTAAATTAAATGAAGGGAAAACCATGAAAGACTTTTACTCATGGATCAATCGGATTACTTTCGTTAGTAGTTCACAATAAATTATCTTTGACGTAATTCATTTAACTAAGGGCCTGTTACACAATCGACAAGTAAATTCATCTGTGAAATAAAGATAGACATCTCCTTGTCTACTTTCAAGTATAAGAAAGCGTAAGGGCTAAATTTCATTGTGACATTTAAATCTGACAGAAAATGACAATGCATACTTTTACTAAAATAGGTTTGTTGTGCGTTTATATTTAATTAAGGGGGTAAGGGTCTATTTATTTGTTAGCATGTTGTTAGCATGTGCCTTTTCATGTTATTGTGAAAATAATTAAATTGAGTCATGCGGTATTTGGGTGTAGATATTGGTAAAGTATACAAGTAAATGTTTTACAACAAAATTGACCACACACGTCACGTTGATTGTATGAAATTGTTTCAACCGCGATTGTCATTCATTTAAAAAGGGTTACACACACGTTTGTACATTTACAAACTGTAGTGGTTTAGATATAGCGTTTTAAGCGGATAATTGGAACACAAAGTCCTAGAGGGCTAAAAACGAGAGTTGGCGGCGCGCCGCAGCAGCGGACCCATTGCGGTCTGTCCGTCTGCGGCCACGGGCTTAAATGAGAAAATTTTGTTTTGTTGACGACGTGGTTACGATTGCGGGAAACCGATGGATGCAAGCGGCGCAGGACCGGTCCTTGTGGCAAACCTTGGGCGAGGCCTATGTCCAGCAGTGGACGACTTTCGGTTGAAATGGTGATGGATGATGAATGTCCAAGATCAGGCTTTTGTTTGAATATCCTAATATTGCTAGAGCTACACAAGCTGACTCTGCACCTTCTGAGAGTCCGTTAATCGTCGCTGTTCCCTAAAACGGCATGATGGCATCATCATTGCTAGAGGATCGGAGGCTTCAGGTGTCGACTCGTGATCGCAACCCAAGTAGCACACAAGCTGTATAATAGCTTATACAGTAATTATCTCTAGTTTCAGCATTTTAAGGGCTGTATATGCTCTTATACAGCTTGTGTGCTAATTGGGAAGGAACTGAGTTCAACCCTCAGTGGCCTGTGTACGAATATAAAAAGAATAACTGCACAAAAGATCCTCCAGGGTTAAAGTGTATCCGAGATCCAGGGATAAAGTGTATCGGGGTCGCTGTATCATAATTTTTAACTTTCACTTAATGTTTAATGTCACCTAATACGGCTAATCTTACTCGTATTGTGCCCGTACTTGCGACGTGCTATATAACAAACGAGCTTCATCCTCCAATTCTTCCTTGCATTAATAAAATTGTTTCAATTAATATATTATTGAAATATTGTTTTGACCTCCACTTTTTCCTTGTACTTAATTGTAGCGTTGTACGCATTTCTTCTTCTTATTTGTTGTCACACTCTTGGCAGAGTGGCAATGGTCGTCACATCAGGGGTGGTGGCAAGCTTCACAATTCGTCGCCATTTCTCCCGTACTGTAGCTGTAGCTCTTCTTGCACAATCGTGTTATTTAAAAAGTTGTTCCTTAAGAGAATGGCAAAATTGGCAAACCAAGTCTAGTAGTCCTCGACGACGGCCAAAATAGAGAATATGTGACGTTCTCAATATAAAGGGACCTTATGGAGGCAGGCGGTTACGCCGTTTTTAAAACTGTTACCATAGTATTCGTATAGTTACAAGAATAAGAAGAGCGTAACTGCCCTCCTCCATAAGGTCCCTTTATATTGAGAACGTCGCATATTGTGTGTAGCTGTGTCATCACCGCACCGGTACAAAATGGGCTAACTTGTTTGTTTGACAGCTAATGTGTTATATTGTGATGGTCTTAGCCAAGGTTTGATGAAAATCTAGTAGTCGAGTAAAAATTGATGACATCTGAATCCACCACACACGTCATGTTGATTAAAATAATGGTGTAATACTATGTCTCTACATCTCAGGGGTTTTAAATGTAAAGTTATTTAATTGCTTGCCTTACTCTCTGACTGAAACTATCGATGTACAAGGCCTATTTGGCTAGCTCCAAAACCACTTAGAAACTTCGGTGATTAATCGCTTTGCCCTTTCAACTATAGGCAAGTGTGTTACATCCTATTTTTAAGATCAAATAGAAATAAATTAAACCCCGCGGCTGTTTAGTTTCGCCAATAAAACCAATTTATCAAATTTCCCGTTCACAACGGTTCCTGTTTAACCAAATTTACAGCCTTGTCAGGTTTCCCTGGGACAATGACATCAGAAAACGTAGTAACTTAAAGCCTTTTAAGCGTGGCCAAATGTAATTAATTCGCATACTATGCGGATATTCATGAAAACTAAGTCCTAAAAATACATCACCTGTAAACAAATTCACACAGCAACAGCGTCTTTTTCTTTTAGAGAATTTAATATTCCGTTGAACCATTTTCCCCTAAATAAGATGAAATGCTTAGCTCAGAATTTTTTATGCATATCTTTTAAATTCATTCAGCCGTTTTGCTGGTTTAATTAATTAAAACAAAAAATCCTTAACCATTCCCGCTTCGCTACCTCCCTGCCATCAGACGCGCAAAAGTATTTACCGCAATTGAGCAAAGCCAATCTAACCGATGTACCCAATCAATTCAGCTTCCCTTGCCAAACCCAGACCAAATTTTCAATTTGTGGATCCATCATCTTATTTACGCGGACGTGAATAAATTATTCTTTTATTGCGTCGGCGCGGCAGACGCCGATCATTGGTTTGACATTCAAACAGTCTAGCTAACTCATTGCAGCGGTGCATTCACTTGGCAACTAAATGCATTATCGCTGAGCGGATACTAAGCAAATTTGAGCTGAGATTCGAAAAGGAAAGAGGTGGTTTTAGAGTGCGTTGGGTCGATGGCATTCGATACTCGTTCTTTCTGTAGGTATAGTAGGTATATGTGGAATGAAATGACCGTACGTTTCGTTTCCAAGGGCAAGGGTACAAGCGCGGATTTGTTGACCGATTCATCTCGACATGGTTGCGGGGCTGATTACATTCGCGGTCGGCCATTGTTCTGGCGACGCTTTTAAAAATATGAGCGACGCGTAAACAAAATATATTACAAAGCGTATTTAGTTTATTAGGAGAAACCGCGAAACGGGCCTTCATTATTTTCAATGAGTGGGTTGTTTTGAAATCGTGTTTATTTTTATAATAGGTAGGTATATTTATTTCAGACGTTTAACTTACTTGGAATGGTAACCAAGTATACCTACTCAACCTAGCCTGACGATCAGTTTTTTTTTTTAAATTAGTTTTTTGTATTCAAGAAATTACTAAACAACGGTCAACATATTATGTTATGACGTAAACAGTACGCTACTTAAAAAAGCCGAACAGCTAGAAATAGAGTGCGTCCTCCAAGCCTAAATGTTAATTGTTAATGAAACGTGCATTTCTCTGTGTGTAGGGTGTCCCATAAGTCACAAGTCACAGTGACACCGGACGTGGACTAGCGGAAGACGCACCGAACCAGCCTAACATGACCTCAGTAAAAGTCGCATGGTTTTCGAGATATGCCAGTTTAAAGTTTGGAAAAGAACTTTAAACAGGCAAATCTTGAAAACCATGCGATTTTTACTAAGGTCATGTTAGGTTGGTTCGGTGTGGGGATGATGCGTAACGCATTTCCACTCCGTTAAAAAAAAAAACAATAAGTGGCTGGTTCGGTCCGTATTAGGCTGGTCTACCTTCGCTCCGGTGGTGTCACTGTGACGTGCGACTTATGGGACACCCTGTATAACAAAAGTGTTATCAAATATCCTTAACCTTCTTTCCTTGTTACAGGTCAAACTCCAACGTTCATGAGAAGCGAATCATTTCGTAAATTAGCTTTAACGCATGACTATATATGCTCTAAGCTGCCACATTACGCATTGACTGCAATAATTAGTGTTAGTTTACCCGAAGTTTGGTGAAGAGGGAAAAGTGGAGAACGCCACGGCCACCAGGAGCGCCGGGTTCACCCCGGTCACCGACAGGTTGGTAAAATAACTTGGACTATTTCAATTATTTAAATATTTAAAAATCAATTAACCGACTCCAAATTATTAAGGAGTTTCGTTGATTTTCCATGGACACCACGACCAGATCTTAACGAAATTTAAATGGGACCATCCCTGAAGTTACACCTCTATCCAATAAAAAATAATTATTAAATTAGGTCCAAAATTTGGCGAAGATAAGGTTCGATGGGTAGGTACTAGACAACGATAGACATAGAGGAATAAAATATAAAACCATCCAAGACAGCCGGGAATCGAACACAGGACTACAGGGAGTAAATCAACTATTTACTGTGTGTCGTTTGAATGTCAGATTGTAGGTACTTCAAATTCCGTTAATATTAAAATTCAAACAATAAGTTAATTATTCAATATTTTTTATGGCATCGAGAAGGCTAACAAGCTACTAGGCCTGTAGGCCACCTGGTGCTATGTGGGCACACATGCAACCAAATATAGTAAAAGACCACGCACATATTGAATTGCTTAAAACATAAAACAAGAACCTACACAAGTACTAGGTACATTATTTAATCTGTGCCTTTGTCCTAACTCCCGAGCTTGTATGCAAATTCCTTTTTTCCTGCGGGTAAATCTACAAAATCGTGCCTACCGCGACTAGATAATGAAGCGGATAGCAGCTACGTGAGCTAACAGTTAATTGATCAGTCCCGTGCGCAAGCGCAAACCCTTCCAGGGTTTTTAATACATAGTTAAGTGTCTTGCTTTTTTCTTTAATTTAACACATTGAACACATAATAATAATTATACAGCAGTAACACAACAGAGAACACTTCAAACACACGTGCCAAACAGTACACTCACACACTACTGCTTTAATTAAATAAATAAATAAAAAATAATTAATTTACTGTGTGTAAAAAACTAAAAACCAAAAATAACATATTGCAACGCTTATTAAAGATGATCGTCAAATAATAATGAAAAAAAAAACACAAAAAAGGAAAGAGATCATAGATACAGTGGCAATTGGCATTCTCTACTACTCAACATTTTTTTTATAATCTAACAGAAATTGACATAGAAACGGGTACTTCTCAATTAATAGCTCTTATAGCTAAAACCGTTTCTAAGTCAATCAGCTGATTTATTTTCGCTTTTAACTAGCCCAAAAAGTCTAAATTTTGGAACCTTTCAATTATTTCTCGAATGTCAACAGAGTCAATAGGTACCAATAGAGGAAATTTTACCTTATTCAATCACGCCTACAACTCGTATTAAAGGAAAGCGTCATATTATACAATCCCTGGGGTAACATTTGACGTCATTATGTTATGCTTATGACATTATTTTAATTGAACAACACATCAAATGACATTGACTTAATGAATCAGATGCAAATGACGATGCAATCCGTCAGATTAATTCATTCACCACAAACGACAGATAATATATGTATAAGAGAACATGCATGAGGCTGCAAGCTGCAACGAACTTCGTTCGTGTGAGAGAGGCAACTCTGCCAACCATTGTACTAATTTGAGTATGACACGATGATGTTTTTTATTTTTTCCACGATAAAAGATAAGATTGTTGGATGTACCGCATAAGTCAACAAAGTGATTGACATTAACAAACAGATGCCGTGACGCAGCGATGTCTTGCTCCTGAATAAAAAAACAAGGTAATCATAAATTGAGTATTTAATTTAATTAGGTAATAATCAAATTAACCAGGTATGCTAAAGTTAAGATAGAAAATAGAGAAAGTAACACATGTACGAGTAGCCGTGGAGATCGTTGGGAAAGGTAGTACAGCAATAGACCTCTTTCGATTGTTATGACTTATGATGTACCTATATACCAAAAACTTGTACCAACTGGTGGTGGCCGAGTTGTCCCAACATATTTACGGTAGTGTCGAAAAAAAGTTATTATATTTCCTTTAAGTATCTTTTCTACACGTATAAAATCTATCATTATTCATACACACACATAATATTAAATCAGTCACACTTACTATAGGGCAAACCCAATTTCATATTAATTAATTCACAAACCTTTTTGACCACATCACACAATTTACACATTTATTTATTCATATAAGTAACTATATATATTTTCTTGTCACGCGTTCGCGTTCAGCTACGTGGTAAACACCGGGGTTCAGCTGAAAACCAGCGCTGCGGCCCTGGCTGCAGCACATGCTGAGCTGAGTCCTATCTGACCTCACACTGCAGCGCAACATTACTAAATTTTTTGCTCATTTTTAATTTTATATTTTTCATCTTTTTAGTTCGACGATGGTTTTTAATTTTCATTGAACTTTGTCTTTTGTGTTGCAGTGTGTTTGTCAAATAAATGTTTTGAGTTTGAGTTTGAGTTTGTATATGAAACTGATGCTAAATAAAATTTTAATAAAAATAACCTAACCGAGTTAAAAACCCCCGATACCAGCGCCTAAAAACCCTCTGAGCAATAAGCAAAACCTTTAACGGGCTCCAAGGACGTACAATTTCACTGGAGGGACTTCGTCACTAGAAGATTTCAAGAATTAAAAAACCAGATCCCCTCATCAACTAGAAAAGAGCTGATGATCTTCAAACGGCTGAACAGATTTTCATGAAACATGGCTAAGAACACTCGGGATAAAATTATCTATGACGCAAAAAAAAACTAAACGAAAATCGGTCCATCCGTTTGGGAGTTACGATACCACAGACAGATACACAGACAGACACGTTAAACTTATAACACCCCTCTCTTTTTGCGTCGGGGGTTAAAAAGCCTGTCAACGTCGCTTTGCTGTGAGAATACTGGTAGCATATTATTGTTGTAATTGAGGTAGGTGCCTACCAGCTCTGTGATCTCCATTGGTTTCGAGAACTTTTTTCTCCGTGTTAATAATAAAGCCAATAAAGTAAGTATATTCAATGTGTCAGAATGCAGGCCAATCAGAAAGCGCAAGACCCCTCGATACCAAGATACCTCGATCACATGCTTCGGCAGTATACAAGTACAAGATGAGTTGTTGAAAACTCATGATAGTGGTGAAGGGCAAAAGGCGAGCCGGCCGAAGATATAAGTCATGTCTGCCGCATATTGGAGAGTGGACTGGATTACCCTCGGTTGAGCATCTGTTCCGTCTCACAATGGACAGAACGGGATTTACAATATAAAGAGGCACAAGATGAAGATGAAAAATAATGTAATAATTAGTGATATTCTATGCAGTTCATTTGCTGACAATATAAAATACGATATACTGTGTTGTGCAGTAAGAAATCGACAGGCGTTACCAGATATATTAGAAGTGACCCAAGGTCAGTCGTGGATTAATTTTGACATGAAAGTGGCAGGAATCGTGTCGAGGTTTGCAAACAAACGATTAAACTTTAAAATGTGGAGCGACTGAAGACCGCATAATTGCGCTATGAATAAAAACGCCTGTGCTACATCTGCAATAATAAAAGATAGTTTAGAGCCTGTAATTTTATGGGTCTTAAAACAAATAGATGCTGAGTATCGCGATTTCGCAAATATTTTAAAACGCTGAAATGTAAACTTAACTACTGAAACGCTGAACAAATGCAACGACGAAATATGCCTACGCTTTAGGTTATGGGATGGGTTTACCACAAACCCAAAGCAAACTTTTCAGAATCAATACTTTTCATTAGGTATCTTAAGTGTTTCTGTAACTCTCTAACTTATACCTACTCAATGATTCAACGTATTAGTTGACAAAAACACACTGCAACACAACACAACATACATTATGTCAATAATTCGAATCTGTATAGGTACATATTAAAAAATTGTAACGTACATTATAACAACATGCTCATAGAAACGCTACAACTTGGAAACTCAGATGGTCCACTTCCTATAGGTCTCGGCCCACTACACCGTATCAACCAACATACGGTCATGGTATGATCCGGTCTAGTGGGCAGAGGCCTTAATAGTTTAACGACTTTAACGATTGATACATGTAGTGCCCGCCCACTCTCTGATCTCCTTACTATTTGACACGATATCGATATCTGACGCGAGCTCCTGGCTCTGAAAGTGATAAAACGTTGTCCATAAATATTTTTGTGTCAGGTGACGTCACCCGGTGCTAGGAGAGAGCGAAGTATAGTGTGGACTAAACAAGCATGAACGAAGGCTTCTTTGAAACGTGTAGGCAACACATGAACAACTTTGTGCGCTAAATTTTTGATACGAGTACGCTAAGAGTGTTTTTACCGCGTTAGATTTGGAGGTTAGAATTGTGTAGTTCGATGACATATTTAACTAGTAACGTATCTAAAGTGGAAGGAGGACTATTTCTAGAAACGGTTGTGCAATAGATCCGAATTATCAGACTGTCATCCAAATCCAAAACAAACTCACTTTATTAGACATTCTGCTTAAAAGTAATTTGTTATAAGCATCAGAAACCAGGATAAGTTAGACTGAGGATAAATAACATCTGAATCATTCTTTTGCGTCCGATATTGATCTATCTTTTATTAAATAAGTATGGCTGACATGTTTTAGACGACGCCGGCGCATTTACTGATCCTGTTAAGCTATAAATCATGTTATTGAGGACGGTCGTAAAGGACAATCACAGGCATCGTAACTCGTCGCAATCAGTGTCACTGTTATCAACTGTTTGTTGCGTAAAATTACTTAATACTGCGTCTTCAATAACAGAATTGAATAAGCGCAGATTCACACATACAAATTGATCTTATTGGAGTACAAAATATGTATTGCTGTGTCACAGAATTAATTTTGCAACATTTTTCTTACTCCATTTTAACCTACCACAGGTTATAGTCATCAGATACTGTACCGTCGAACGGTCGGACACATGTAAGCAGAGCTGAACAAACAATATTTGTAAAGTACGAGTATACGTACGACGACGATCAAAAGATGAAACTCCTTATTCTGTCCGTCCATCAAGCGGCGTGCGGGCGGGTTAGTTTATTATACAAAGAGCCAATATAGGCGCATATTATATTGTAACACCTTTTTGGAAACGCTGAATAGATTGACAACATTATCTTTCACGAAACAACGATTTTCAATTTCCATTTCGTATTTCCGAAAATTCACGAAAATATGTGCACTATTTTTATTGCTTTTCGCTTTGTTTTGTCCCACTCTTGTTTCGCTAAGAAATTATGTTGAAAAAAGTTATAGCAGATACAACATAACGACCAGAAATAATATTTTAGTCAGGCCTTATTCCAGCTTAAATCTTTACAAAATTAGATCCCTATGTATAACTAACTCATCCAGTGCCGGTGACACTCTGGCGTGTTCAAATTACATACAATTTTCGTTCAGTGGCAGGGAATATGTAAAGCGCGGGTGTGCTAGGGTCTTTTAAACCATTCCATAACCTGATAACACCGAGCCTTCCCGCCGATATCATGCTTCCCGGGCGATACGTCTGGGTGACCTTTGCATTCGCCGCTTGAAAACTAGGTCGTCGGCTTCTGACCTTTTTGTTTGTATCACAGCGGATTAAAATAGACAAACGATTCAGCCCGAACCTCCCCGAGTGCAGTCGGAAACTAGCGAGCGCGTGAGCTATTTCGGAAGCAGTTGCATGTTGCTGCTCACGAAGCCTGCGGTGGTTCTTGGTTAGTTTAGAGGTCGTCAGAGAACACGACATTGATATCATAGTTATGTAAAGTGTTTTGTGTACAATCAATTTCATTAAGTAAATTAGCCTGAATACATCTTAATTACTTTACTTACCATTGTTTCATTTGTTCAGATAGGTCATACATTTTTTTAACGCGGTAATTTAAATTAAATTACTTCCTTACCAGAGTTCTGCCAGTTCTGAATAGCGCGCCATGCACGAATCTACGCGTTATTTGTCGACTCAGATGTTGTTGTTATTATTATAATTAATGACGTTTTTATTTTTATACTAACTAACATAGTCGATAAGGGCCCTAGTAGTGTGTTATTAAGGGCTCTGGCTCACTGTTTATTTGCGGTTGGTAAAACATGTTGCGTAGGTGTAAATGTATGGGTGATGTATGGTTGTGGTTAAAAGATAATGTTTTTCCAACTGCATAAAAAGCGATATTTTGGTAATTCAAAAAGTTGTTTGTAGGTATATTAGCGTACGATTGTTGTTTTTTTTTTATATAAAAAGTAGAGATGGGTATGGGCGAGGGTGGTCGCAGCAGCCGTTGCTTCTTGTTGTTGTTAGGTGGTTGGTTGGTTGGTTGGTTGGGTTTAAGGTATTGTGCAGGTGTGTAATGTAGGTAGGGTAGGTTTAGCGCGGGTGTGTTAGCTGGTCGGAGTCGGTTTGCGCAGGTGATCGGGGGCGTTAGCGGGGACGTTAGCGGGGACGGGGGGCGTTAGCGGGTTCGGGGACGGGGGTGCTATCGGGGGTGTTAGCGGGGACGTTAGCGGGGACGGGGGGCGTTAGCGGGGTCGGGGACGGGGGTGCTATCGGGGGTATATACTAACACGATAATGGATACAAGGCCGAAATAAATATTTTAATTCATTCAGTCATTCATTCAAAAATCGTCGACCATCTCGAATGACAATCATTTACTTGATACGTGTACCCGTATGCGTTACACAGCTGTCGGTACCTCTTACCCAGCTTTTTCAGTGAAAAAAGCTGGGTTAAAATCAGCGTCACTTGACCAAGAAGAGGTCATTTTAGGCGTGACGTACAGCCCGACCGAACGTAATGTGTGTTATAAATGTTATAATACGAGTAAGGCTGCACAAAAATCATCTTAAACTGCCTATTGTTTTAGCAAAATCACTGTCTGCCTTCAGACCTACCAAGTGTGCACCTCTTTGCAACCTAAACAGATCTAGTAGCTATAATTTGTAATTACTATCAATTCAGACCCGAATACCCAAAGTGCTATCATGGCCCACTTAAGTAAGTTTACGCTTGGGACATAAAATTAAACGAGTCTATCGTCGACTATCGCACATTAGCCGCGTTTACTGCTTCGAAATCGACCCCATCCATATCGTCGCCCGATTGGCCACGGCATTCAAACGAGCTACAACTGCGATAACGACCGTTTACGACCTTAATAACTTAATTTTGTTAGATTAAATTACTCTTAATCGCCACAACATTCAAGACCATTGTCTGTAAACGGACAGTTTGCCAACGATACATATTTTTCGTCCATCCCGTAAAACAAAATTCTCCGCTTTTGTTGGAAAATATAGAATAATAAGTAAAGAAGTGAACGTATCTACACGTATTCAAATATGAATTTTGATGAACTCTTGGTCACGTGAAATAGCATGGCCAAAACATAGGTACAGTCGAGGACAGAAAGATGTTTACACTTTTGGACCTTATTATAATGGAATAAGGTGAAAAAGCTGTCCTCGACTACACACTTGTTTCTGCGCGCCACAACTTTTATTTTATTTATTATTTTATATTTAAGTACACTAAAACTTATAATTTTCAAATATTTACGATAGCCGTAGTCTCACCCACTATTAGGTCCTCTATCATCTATTACGTAGCATCTGTGGTCACGCTAAGATGACGCCCTTTAAAAAAAAGTTGAGGGAGACAAAAAATATGCGGTTGTGTATTTCAACTAATATACTTACTATAAAAAAATAACAAATAAAATTTGGTAATACCATTTCAAAAATCTATGACCAAATTTCCGACACGTGCGGTAATTATGGGCATCCCGTGTCCATATTTACGGTATAAAAATTCACTTAATTTATGGACATAGGAATGGTCTTTATCTTCTTCTGATAATCCTACACATTCTTCATGAACGTAGATACAACAAGAGATGCAGGAGCCTCATGGCTGTTACTCTATCCTCTTTACACAGGAAGCAGTACCACGATTGCGTCTTTTTGGGAGCTGGACCCTATTCTCTTCTTTTAATCGGTTTTGGGTCTGGAGAAGTCTTCTTTTGCCGGGAGTTTCTTGGTACTGGAGGAGACGGAGGAGGCGGAGGAGGCCTATGTTGGGATTTTAGTGCTAGAGGAGTCTCCTTTTACTGGGAGGATTTTGAAGCTGGTGAAGTTTTCTTTTGCCGGAAGTTTCTTGGTGCTGGAGGAGGCTAGTTAGCTATTTCTTGCAAAAATAGCATAAAACCGTCCTACTATTTCCATACAGAAAATTTACTTTTTTACCAGTGACAAAAACTTTTATTTTAAACCCAGCTATGTGCATACCACTACTTTAAAGTAGAATAAATTATCTTTTCATTCACATACAATAACTATTTCACACATACCATATCAATTTTAGCGGGAATTTTCAGTTGTGAATCGAACGACGTTTTTGATCAGTCAAAACTGCGTCGGTAAAGCAGTGCCGATGAAACTTTTGAGCAACTTTTGAGCAACGTTTGAGTAGAATGCAAGGCGCCTTTAATAACAGTGCCATCTATCGGATATATGTTGTATTTTTTGAGATATAGCAAAATGACCATATTAACCGGCTGACCATATTACCCTCAGGTACCTTACTCCTAAATATAAAACAAACTCCGATCATACAGAACCTACCACAATGCAGCGAGGCCAAAGTGCGTTATTGCCTGAGGCCATGTGTATTTACCGTAGAATCAGGGCACGTCCTAGCGCGGGATATGACCTACTTCCATGACCTGACCTGCCGAGTTTCGCAACCTGCAATTAAAAACAAAACTATCGCCGTGGACAGCTGTTCGTTTGTTTATGGTTTAAACTTTTCCTGGCAGATATTTTCGTAAAATAAATTTAATGGAGTTGTTATTGAAGTTCGCTTTTACTCGTTAATGGAATGGAGGCGTGCTTTGTTCTCTTAGAATTCGTTTATTGCTACCTGCCGTGTAATAATTACTTTTTCTGACTTTTAAGCACATAACCTTAGAAGTGTTCTCTCTAGTAACCAATGCTCTTACGGTACAGTAAACCTGCACAAGCCTAAGGGACCTAATTCTTGCGTTAAAAATTACATTATTTTAATTTATTATTTACCTCGTCATATTTCGACTTTACGATCGTGTATTGCAACGTCCGTGTTCACGAGCGAGCAGTCAGCTCGTCACGAAAAATTAAGAAAATGGTTCAACAACATTTGTTTCTGTATTTTTGGCAGCAGCATCAAAGCATCACTGCATTTAAGTGCTAAATAAAAAGTAACTTATTAATTTTCCGTCACTCAGCATTTAAAACCCACATAAAATAAATATGTAGTTTTTTGTTTATAATTTTAATTAGTTAGTACTATACGGGTGGTGGCGTCGTTCCATATAAAAACTGGTGCTTTATGTGAAGTTATTTTTATTGAATTCAAACAAGATAGGTGTTGGCACCATCAATGCCGTGAGGCGACTCTAGACATAACTACTGTTATTTTTTTATTGTTCAATTCTTAATTTCTATATTTGATTTCAAAAGAATTAAGAGTAAAACTGACATACATAAAGCAACAAGTTCTACAATTCTACGTACAAAACTACTTGCTGCTTTACATCCCTCGCCCCTCTTAAAAAAGCAACGCCTAGCTAATAATTTATATCTACCTAAGGAGGAATTGCAGGTCTTACAAAGCCACACTGTTCCCAGCTAGGGAATAATTTCCTGTACAGTTATGTCAGTAATACTATAGAACGGAATTTTCTTACGCGAACAACACTTAACTGTACAGTGAAATTTCGACTTTCGGAAAAAAACCTCCGAAAAAACGAAAATCACAGTGGATTCCCTATCTACCCATCTCGTACCTTTCACGCACCACAGATAACCAGTCATGCTATACTAAGAGTATATGACATATGTAAAAATAATTACCCCTAACTAGGTTTCATGGTGGTGTGTAATAGGCTTACAAAGAGGCGAGATGGTATTTTTATGTCCATAGACATCTGACAATGAATTGACAAGTCATGGGATGTAAAGCAGCAAGTAGTTTTGTGTTCTAAACGAAGTAATGAAATTCAATCGCGGAATATACAACGGAACAACATTCGCGGACTGGTTTCGCGAGCCCTTGGTGTCTTCCAGGCCATCTAACAAGCCATTGAACGTCGCGGCTGCCATTTTTCTCAGCATGCTAACAATTATATATGAAAAATTCAACACAAACGCGCACTTATCAAAAAAAAAATATCTACGACCTTTATGTCCTCTTCGGAAAATGCCCTAGGATAGGCTTAGTCTTCTATCTTCCGCTTCCTTGCGGTTGGCAACTCTCTTTACTTTTCCCTGCGAGTAGGTGGGGCAAATCTTCACTTCTTCTACCCCGCTTTCTTCACCATATACGGGTGGTGGCGTCGTTCCATATAAAAACTGGTGTTTGATGTGAAGTTATTTTTATTGAATTCAAACAAGATAGGTGTTGGCACCATCAATGCCGTGAGGCGACTCTAGACATAACTACTGTTATTTTTTTATTGTTCCATTCTTAATTTCTTTATTTGATTTCAAAAGAATTAAGAGTAAAACTGACATACATAAAGCAACAAGTTCTACAATTCTACGTACAAAACTACTTGCTGCTTTACAGTACCTAGTCACTTAATATACTGCTACCTGTATACTTTACTACTTTTAAATAACATTTGTTTTTCTTCATTCACTGTTCTTCCTGACTTTCAGACGTAAACTTGTCTCATTAGCTGCCACTTTTGACCGCAGAACTCCAAAGTTACCTAAAGCCAACCTATTCATGTATCAAATTACTGAAATGAGCGTTACCTAGCGGAAAATGAGGACACGTTGATGTTCACACGAGTGACGAAATTAGCCGCAGTGGAGCTTTCAGCAGTACCCCATCATAATATCTATAATTGATCAGCTGGGATCGTAAAATGCGATCAAAATCAATAGAAATGACGTATGACAAACGTATGACAACCTAGCACTTCAATGAATTTTGCTCGCATTTTATGAACCCTGTTGATCAGTATGAGAACGTTATGTTGTATTGGTAATATTTTAATAAACTCGGCCAGCCCAGCAACAAGTCTCAGCAGGTTATGCCGGGACGACAAGTTCATTGTGGAGACACTTAGCCCTTAAAACCAACGAAGACTAGTTAACAATAACATTGGACAACTTTTGCTGAGCTCTCGAACTCAAAGGAGCTGAAGGAAATCGTAGTGGTTTTTACATAAAATTTTATATGCATGGTTGTTTATTGGAGCCCGGAATCAAGTGAGAACGGTGCAACATAGAAGAGGTTGTCTGATTTATCTTTGTTGAGCTAAATAACAAAACTTACCAGTGATAAATATTTGTAACGATAAATTAGAAGTGACTAAATATTAACATGTGATTATTCTTAAATAAAGGAGGCAGTTTTGCTACTAAATATGTCATAAATTATATACTAGTTTATATAGAGTGAGGCACGAATGCTGCTACAATAAGTAGGTATATATGTAGAACCTTTTAGTAATGTTTTACTAAAAGGCGCATCATGCGCTGCCGTTAAAAATATCACGTAAACCTACATAATTAACGAAAATTTGGAGTTATTACAGATTACATTTCCGTACTGTGTTCGTAAATGCTGTTGTAATATTAACTTCTCGTAAATGAGAATCGTTTGAATCCAAATTTTCCGTGTTACGGTCGTCGTATCCCAAAAGGTTTTGGCATTCGCGTTATGTTTGTTTATCTTCATAATCCTTAATAATGTTGATGTCGCTAATCCATCGCTCAGAGACACCCACACGTTAATTATCGTTTTAAAACGTTGCTTTTATCTTAGTTAAATACTTTGAATTATTTTAGCATGTTGTCTTTAGATAATTAATAATCCTTACTAATATTATAATTGCAAAAGTGAGTTTGTTTATTTGTTTGTTTGTTACGCTTTCACGGCTAAACCGCTGAACCGATTTCGATGATATTTGGTATGAAGATACCTTGAGTCCCGGGTAAAATTGGATATTTCCCAAGAGCAGGGATAAATGACTTCTACGCGGATGAAGTCGCGGGTAAAAGCTAGTAATTAATATTTTGAACTCTAAACACATTCATCCACACTTATTCCTAAACTAAGTCCACTACCTATGCTATGGTTAGATATACTAATATGTTCGGGGAAACACAAAATATTATTGATAATAATATCCATGTCCCTAGTAAAGGCATCTACGATCACCACACGAAGTTCGCCTCTAGCTGGATTCGATCTCATAACCCTGGCACAATATGTACTACTAGAATCTGGACCAAAGTTAGTTTCAATTCATTTATAATCAGATCATCGTCAGAACTCCTAATTAATATACCAATATCCCATGGTCAAAGCTTCGCAAATAGTTTAAAACTAGACAATCTCAATCTGGGTATTAGTAATTTCCCAATAGTCACATTATGTTTTATTGGGTCCGTTGCAAATTGTTCGGTTGACAATTAGCGACCCACTCGTGTTTTTTAAAATCTGTCCACCCATTCGAGCTGTAGGCCATAACAGAGAGATGGACACACAAATAGACAGACTTCAAAACATAACACCCCTTTTGTTTGCATAAAACGTGAAACCTAAGATTTTGTTAAGCGTATTCCCGCATAATCTCCTTATTAATAGAAACCCGAAAGTAGCAGCATAGACGTGTCTGTTAGGTTTCACGAGGAGCTCCATATTAATTTGTTTTAGCCTAACTTGCTTTTACATCGTAATATTCGTAATAACATTGCTGACATATTAGCTTTTTAACTTTATCTTCTTTATACGGACTCTAATGCGTGATCGAATCAGAAATAAGTGGGTCCGGACGAGAACCATAGTCACCGACGTAGCCTTAAGAATTTTAATTTTCACCGAAGAGTTCTCGAGTGGCGTCCGCGTACCGGAAGACGCAACGTAGACCTCCAACAAGGTGGACCGACGACGTGGTTTTAAGGTTGCGGGAAACCGATGGATGCAAGCGGTGCAGGACCGGTCCTTGTGGCAAACCTTGAAGGCATATACTACTCTGTCAAGAAAGTACCGGGAAAAGATCAATAATACACAAACTGTTTGTTAATCATCCAAATTTATTTTATCACCTTCAAAGTATGCTCCTTCAGAAACGATACACTTACGCCAACGAATAATCCAATCATCAAAACATTTTTTAAACGCTGTTTCCGGAATTGAATTCAGTTCTCGGCGCGAATTCTCCTTTATGTCTTCTACCGATTGAAAACGGGTGCCACGAAGTGGTAATTTGAGTTTAGGAAAAAGAAAGAAGTCGGCAGGAGCCATATCTGGTGAATATGGTGGTTGCTCGATGGTATTTGTTGAGTGTTTGGTCAAAAATTCTTTCACAATGATGGCCTTGTGCGAAGGCGCATTATCGTGGTGCAAAATCCAAGAATTTTCATTCCACAAATCTGGCCTTTTTCGTCGAATTTGCTCTCTTAAATGCCGCATAACGCTCAAATAATATTCTTTATTTACCGTTTGACCTTCCGGCAAGAATTCCGAGTGCACAACACCGCGATAGTCAAAGAAAACAGTCAACATGACTTTGACTTTTGATCGACTTTGGCGTGGTTTCTTCGGTTTCGGTTCAGTTGGAAGGTGCCACTCCGAAGCTTGTTGACTAGTTTGCATGTCAAACTCGTAAACCCACGTCTCGTCACCAGTAACAAATGCGTTTCATGAATGTTGGGTCGGAATTGACTCGTTCTAGCATGTCCTCAGCGACTCTCATGCGATTGAGTTTTTGGAGAAAATTCAGGTCTTTTGGGACTAGCCGAGCGGTAACATGTTTCATACCCAAATGATTAGTTAAAATAGTACGGATCGACTCGTGAGATAGAGAAAGTTCGGCGGCTATCTCTCTCAAAGTTGAATGAGGATTTTCAGTCACTATTTCCTTCACTTTTGCGATGTTAACTTCAGTTGCAGACGTTGATGGCCTACCAGAGCGAGGCAAATCTTCCATCACATCTCGACCGCTTTTGAACGCTTTGTACCACTCATAAACACGTGTTTTTGATAAAGTCGAATCACCGTAAGCCTTCTGTAACATTTTCAGTGACTCCGAACACGAAATTCCATTGGCGATGCAAAATTTAAGACAAACTCTTTGTTCAATGTTTTTGTCCATTATGAAATTCGCAATACACACTAGATATGATATAACTAAAAACAGCACTGTATTTAATATAAATAACAGATGCAACTCAAACTCCGCGCCAAAATAGAAAACAGTTGTGCCAATCTAACAACAACAAAAAAAACAAAAATTTGAATTTGGAACCATAAACAAATCATCCATTCCCGATACTTTGTTGACTGAAGGTATATGTCCAGCAGTGAACGTCTTTCGGCTGAAATTATGATGATGATGGTACAGATGGGTTCTTCGAATGCACTTCGACCCTAGAGGTTGTATTGTGTGATTATGATTACCCCTTTTACACACTCGAATGTATAGGTTTCGTGAGGATGTTTTTCATTCATTGTAAAAGCATCAAGTAACGTACGAACTTAGTTAGAAAATCTCATTGGTACATGGCAACCGCTAAGGCTTGAACTCTGTAACTTATGATCACGAGTCAACAGCTACCGATGCTCCTTCTGTCAGTCAAGTAGGTATAAAAACTTCCATAACCTCAAAAATATGTCGAAGATATAAAGGCTAAAACAAAGTGGAATCTATTCCATCCCCAGGAGCCCCGGTATACACATATTTATGGATGATTAAACAATTAAGTCAAATCCATAACGCGTAAGCTATGGCTACAATGGCAATTTGGTGTAGATATAGGACAATTAAAATGAATGTCCTTTACGCCAAATGCTATTTTAGGTATCAATGAGTTTTATCCACATAAAAGTCAATAAAAATAAACGAATATTGGCTTCTGATTTACACGTCAACGGGTCTGATTTGGATCGAATGGCGGATATTTGATTCGGGCCTCATTCGAGTGGAGTCGCCGCTCATCCGTGAATGTCACCGCGGATCCGAATGTCCGTAACGTGCTCGCTCGATTGCCTTTGATCGGCGACGGGAATGTGACTTCTGTCGGACGAAATCTGAAAAGGGAAAGTTGGAAGCGCTTTTTTATTTTAAGTTATGTAATGTATTATCGTTTTTAGGCCGGGTGTCTGGTGAAAAACAACGCGAGCCATTCACTAAAAAACCTTTTGTAGTTCTGATAACAGGATTTTTTTATAAATTTATGGGAAGTGAGTGTATCCATGAGTTAATTTTAATTGTATCAGCACACGTATATTTTTGGTGGTCCGTGATTAATATTTCTTCACAAAATGTACTATAGTAAATATGTTTACGTACTTGCACGGTTTTGTTTGCATTGCCTTTTATTTTTGTAGCTACTTAACTTTTACTCTAATCTAAACTACTTACATACACATCGCTGAAACATGCTATTACAAACTGCACTCCCTGCAGTCTGTTTATTTTCTACGATGCTGTTAGAACAATTAGTGTTTGTTTGACTTAAACAACACGTGTTGGTGCACGGCAGTATTGGAGTCCTTGACTAAAGGCGTCTGACTCATAGTTCTATTTAATATTTCCTAAGAATACGTCGAAAACTGCAAGTGTGACGCATTATTACACACAAGACGATGCTCGCAGGGCAGTGACCTGTTGATCTTGTAAATAACAAATGACGGATGGGAACAAAGAAATTGATATGTCACTGGCGACAAAAACAATCCGGCGCGCTCGGACTCACGCAAGAAATAATAGAGGTAATTTCCAACGAAGCCAAACGTATTCAACAAAATTCGGATCTTCAAAGTTTTTGAACAACGGCAGTAAGTACATACTTTTATGCAGAAAAACCAAAATAATGCTCTAAAGATAGAATAATCTTACCTAGTACAGTATAAGAAACTAGAAAAAGATAATAACGTAGCCACTAAAACTTTATACTGTAGAGGAAACTTGCAAACTATAGCAGCGGAACATTTAGATTAGCTCACCCCCCTTAGTTTCTTAATTACGCCAACTTTCCCAGGACCAAGTTGTTTTAAACTAATCTGCATCTGTTGCGACTCGCTGTCAAACCAAGGTTAACTAGTCTTTATCCGATTGGTGGTGACGAGGGCTGCCGTAGTGTCTCAAACTGTTAGTTTAAATTATTAAATGCTGCTTGAGGTGTTAGCATAATATGAACTCGTAGTTCCAAAATTAAAATCAACAGCCAAATGTTTTTGATTCTTTTGACAAAATTATCTACTATGATAAATTTAATAGAATTGGGCAATTAATTATAAGTAAACCACAAGCTCTAAGGAGCTATATAAGGAGACGTAATAAGTTAAGTTAGATTTTAGATCATCATGTTTAATAGGCGCAGAAGATATGGTACCTAGGTATTTAGAGAACCTGTGGCAGTAATACGTACGCAACCATCTTGAAAATAAGTATATTTTTCCATATTCAAATAACTTTCTTTTCCGCTGGAACATTTCTTTTTCCGCATAAAACATTTCTCGCTCGTCAACATCATTGTTTGCAAAGCCCTCAGGCCGATATCAGACAAGATCTTCGCTCCATTCACAATCCTGTCATCTTAAATCCAACTAGATGTTATTAATAGTGACAGTAATTTCAGGCATCAGACAAGCTAACGAACACTGGCTGGCATTGTTTGTATTAATGATGCAGATGAAATCGAATGCGATAAAACTGCCATGAAATTGTTATGTCATTTGGTTTAGTTTCTGTACAGCGCGTTTACTGCCAAATATATTTTGTTACTGACGTCAGTTTTAACAATTGAAGCGCTGACAGTTCGCATGCTTATCATGCTTTTTTTTTTTTTTTTTTTTTTCATTTTCATTTTTCATTTTCATTATCAGTCCCGGCTGCCTGTGTTTTGTGTGGTAACTATTTAAGTGAATAAGAAACAATAATAGCTTATGACGCTTCTTGGACAAATATCAATCCAACGATACCGCGCACTTAAAATCTGACAAGCCGTTTACCATAGGCTGTACACAAAAAGATTACCTTCTTTGGGTAGATAGGTAGAAATTAAACACTATGTCATGCCAATTTAAGTAGCAATCCAACTACTTATTTGGTTTATACTTTAAACGGTTTATTTGACGACGTTGTTACGTAGAAACGTGTCTTTGTTTCCAACATCTAACTTTAATTCAGTATCTTGTCTCAGTCTATCGTAACGATACGTGCATTGTCTTGCAACTTGTTTGCTAGCTTGTTTCCGACAAACTTCAAGCTAATACGTGTGGTGAACACACGGTGTATTCTAACTTCCAAGGAGCATAGTTAAATTAACTAGTTCAAAGTCTGTATTATAAAATATTCTAATATTCCTTAATACAGTATTAAGTTTGTTTTAATAATTTCGAAACTAGCGGGAGATCTTAATAAAGTTTTATAAGAGTAATTTTAGACTGGAAGCGGACCTGCTCCGGAACCGAGATATGATTAACTCTATTAATTAGCAACTTAGGTACATTCCATTAGCAATAAAGCGTCTCCAGGATGGGACTCCCGCATCCGGCTCCATCATTACCGCATGAAATCGCCTTGTAATCTGCTAGCGCTAATCAAGTTCTGGGATATATTCTGGGTGAAGCTCGTGCGGTCTGCTGTCTCAGCGAGCGATGTATTGTATTGTAGTATTATTATAATCTAGGATTGTAGCGCAACTTGCTCTGGATTCTTTTAATGAATAGCTCGCCTTTGTTCCTCTGTCTGCATAAGGTTTATTTGAATAAGAAAGTAGAACTTTCGCTGCGCTGTAGCTGCTGTTTTCTTTTGTAATTGAATTGGGTAACATAACGCTTTAGTTTATGCTGTGTGAAATAAATAATGAAGGATTTTAATTAAATTAACAGATCCTATTAAATGGTATTTTAGATTTTATATTTATAAATCATGTCTTAGGTAGCGGTATTATTTTTTATTACTATTTGCCATTAACGCTGTAACAAAAATTAACTAGCGCAGCGCAGACTTTTTCTTTAGATTGTTTTTTCTCAAAATCCATTACCATCTGATGACCCGTGTACACGTTGCCTTCACCATGACATAAAAAGTCTATTCGGTTAATATTCTTAGAGGATAATTTAGTACAGTAATAACTACGCCCCACGTAACGAATAATTATCAATACATTTGGCATCTTAATACCCCTGGAGGGCCGGAGATTCGGTGCAGACTTTTTCTTTAGATTGTTTTTTCTCAAAATCCATTACCATCTGATGACCCGTGTACACGTTGCGTTCACCATGACATAAAAAGTCTATTCGGTTAAATTCTTAGAGGATAATTTAGTACAGTAATAACTACGCCCCACGTAACGAATAATTATCAATACATTTGGCATCTTAATACCCCTGGAGGGCCGGAGATTCGGTGCCCTTGTCCGCACGGATCTTGCCCTTATAAGATGGGATAAGATAAGCGAACTGATTTCCCTAGCGAAAAAGGATGAAGCGATGAAGGATGTCCATTGACACGCACGTGGATTTAGTTACGACCCTGAGGCAGATACCTATTGACATAACGAGTCTTTTTTGCTGCTTCCAAAGTACTTAGTTGCGAATTAAAAATAAAGTGATTTTCTAACATGCGTGGAAGATAATGAAGACAACTTGAAAATTGATATACCAGTAAGGTTTTAGCGAAGTTAATTATTCTAGAAAAACATGCGGAAGTAATTTCTTGAAAATGGATCACATGCATCACAAGTAAAGGCTCTTAGCGATTACGGAAAGACAGAAAAACCGACAGACAAAAATATTTACTTAAGTGTTCGAATTGTATCAAATGTGAAATGACACCTCTCTTTTTTGGGCAAAGGGTTTAAAATTGTGATGTTGCAGATTCCATTAAAAATGGCGTAGGTATAATTTGGCAAAAAGAGTTGGACGTCGTGACGAGTGCAATTACAATATTCTCAATTGAGAATCACAACATTATGCTGGCTTAAAAATAGATCAAGATCATGTTGCCAATTTCATTTCGGACAATGCCCACATTTTCCAACTATTTTTTTTATAATCTGTGTAAACGTCACACGGCTTGGCTTGGTAATGACGTCACTCAGCTACCCTAGATAGCTTGTTTAGTTATCCTACTTGTATCGCGGGTCAAAGCAGCCGTGAGCGGTGGCCGGGCAGTGTTTACCATCTGCTGCTAGGCAACCTTTTAATTGGACAGACTCGAAGCACTCCCTTAATGGAGCTATAAACAACACTGAAAGTATTTACTTACAAAGTGATTGCATTGAAGGAAAAGTTTGTATTCAACATTATCTTTCAATTTCGATCACAGGTATAAACGTTTTCGTGGTGTGTTTTTGTAGGTCAAAATATAATAATATAACCTTTGTTACAACATGACTTTTTGTTAACTGTTTTAAAACAGTAGTAACTAAATACTTAACCAATTATTTTGTTTAATACAATTTCAATCTAATTGTTTGTTAAACTTTCGCGATGTTCACACATACTGTTATAAATGTAAAACCAAACTCATTCTTAATTTCATGAGTATTTAGACTTTTTCTGTTTCTTCTGGAAGCCGGTCTTTATTTAACCCTTTTCAGTGGGTTTTTGAAGAATTTTTTGTTATTTTTTTAATGATAAAATGTTAGAACTGTTTTAGTTACTATTGAAATTTACGTTATCGCAAATCGAAATAATGAGAATGACTTTGATGACAAGCAATATAACTATAATGAGTAAATCGTAACCAGTGTTGTAGCACTTGACAGGATAACGCACTGTAGCTTCGCGTGACCTCTACGCGTAGCAGTTGGTTTCCGTAGACACGCAGCTGCAGGTCAAATTATGATATTATGAGTACAGCCCAAAACGCACACACGCATTATTTCTGCGTGCTACATAGTATATTGCAACAAGATGTTTTTAAAGTGCCAATAAACTAAGACTCCTGACCAGAACATGTAAAAATTGTATGAAATCAGCTTTCGATTTTATGTTTATGAGCTAAAAATTGTGATTCCTACACCTACCAGCTGTCAAATTTTAACCACATCGCCTTTATAGTATACTATGATTAAAATAGATATGTGACCTAAGGACAGATCGACAGACAAACATGACGAGTCATAAGGGTTTAGCCATCCACGCAGCTACTTAAAAATACTTTTTAATTATTCTGCATGCTAAGGTAGTATTTATCTATAATGTTGCTTTAAATAAAAGAAAGCTTTATTGACGTTTCTGATTTAGCGTACCGCGCACCACGGTTAAAGGGAACAAAGGATGCTTGTGACGCCCGAGGGCAGAAATCCGTCTTGGCTAGATAAAAGCTGTTTCACACAAACTATCCTTTTTGCTTCACTGCGAGCGAAATCCAATCCTGTATCTCTATGTCAGAGATATATTTTGTATAAAAGTTTTATACCAGACAAAATGGTTTGGAACAGAGCAACAGGTATTTGATTACGCTAGAAAATGGTATCGGATAAAGCAAAACCTTTATATCTATTATATTTTTTCATCGATTTTTTTTTCTTTGCTTGTGTTGTCGCATTTTCTTACTTTGAACAACATACTTACTTATTTTACTTACTTTTTTTGACTTTGAATATGAAAGTTTCAAATGAATGATTCCAGCAAATACAATGCTATTTGCGTACTAATATAAGCGTACAGGCTTTAAATACTTATACACAATTTAAATTTCAATACCAGTTTAGAATGAAGAATGATTGATGCCCTTCATGAAGCTAAAAATTGTTCTGTGTACGTAATATATGCGTTTTATGGAGCACAGAACCCATTTATCATGAGGAATTTAATATTTTGCTTTTATGTAAAATACTTTGTATGCCTGGGTGCGTGTAAATACGTACTAAGCTCTTGTACACGTATATGTGTAAGCTATTAAAATTATTAAGCAGGTTAGAATTTTATCATGTAGCAGTCATCACATCATGTTGCATGTCATTGATCCACGCGTGTCATTCTAAGTTCAGTTGGTTGTTTATTATGTCAAAGCTGAACTGGTGGCCTAGCTAAGATGCCTAACACATAGCATTGTCGTTAGCTAACTAACGATCAGCGTCAGCCGCTTACGTCAATACATTTTGCCGATTTTTGAAAATCGTTAGGTTGGCATAATGCATCTTGGCTAGGGCCCCTGAGCACTAAACGAACGCTAGTTGTAGGTATCTGAGGGAAGATACGTTACACGGAAACCATTAATTAATCCGGGACTAAAAGTATCCTATGTTTTAATGCAGGACTTGTACTAAATTTAATCTACATTCGTTCAGCCGATTATACGTGATTGAAAAACAAACATGCGAAATATCCACAGAAGGATAGTTCGTTTTAGGGTTCTCTCTATACTATTATAAAATACTGACCCGATACCGTGTCTCTGTTTTGTATAGAAATCTAAATGTGCTAATTATTCATTAATCTAATAACATCACTTCTTTAATAGCACGTGTTTCATTCGGCACGCGGTAACATTTAACATTTCTGTAATTTTCATAAAACGGTTGTTTTGTATATACCTGTACCGATAAAACTAAACAATTTTTAATTGTCACAAGTTTTAAGCATGCTTTTACATTAAAATAACGTCTCACAGTTGGTGTTCCTATTTCAAATGTTGTACACAGTTGACTACAGTCGAAAATAATTGCTGACATAAGAATATAATTAATTCAATCTCTACTGAGCTTTTAAGTTAACTGGAAAATATTGTGTTCTTTTTTAAATAAGGCATTATTTTTAATAATTTTAACGGTAATTTTTTTTTTTATTCGAAGATTCCTATTATTGATTTTCTCTCATTAATTATTGTTTTTTTTAATGGGCGTCTGTAAATGATGCCAATAACCCAGGTTCTAATTGACATTGACATGAATGAAGTTCATACTCACCACAAAAAATAAAAAGATACTTCCAATAAAACTGCCATTTGAACGAAGCTGATGATATTTATGAACAGCTATTTCATCTTAATTTACACCGAAAGTAAACAAACCACCGCAGTTTACCTCCTTCTAAATGCAGAAACTTCACACTGAAAACCGTTTCGTTTGAATCGCCCTGTTTTGGAATGTAACGATTTCCTCGACTCTCATTGGCTGACGCTTGAGCGTCTGAATGTCAGTCTCCGAATAACTTGAGAGATCAAAGAGCGTAGTGTTCCGGCCAGTATGCGCCCGCGCAGATTAGATCGCGTCCGGTGTGACGTCAGCGGCACATTCGTTGCCAAGAGCTCGATTTGAGGTCAGTTTTGTATAGCGTCCAAGAAACCTGGCATTAGATAATGTTTAGTAAGGTAAATAATAGTAAAAGCAATAATAATAATAGTATGTAAGTAGTCTTGTGATGTATATATAGTTTTTATAATTAAGTAGATTGACTCTTCGTGTTTACGGCCATCGACAAAGCTCTTGTATTCGCCAGTATATATTTTTTCAGTGTAAAAGATGATTACAGAGTTCCAGTGACATTGCTATTCCATTCGGTTTAGCTAGGGCTATTTTGAAAATCAAAGTTCGGAGCTACACGTTAGATCCTTTCTCTTGATAGTCATGAATGATGAGTAAAATGAATAGTATTTAAATCCGAAATTGTATTTAAATTGAAATACAATCCGAAGTATACTCGTAGATCCGAAGTATTAAATTTAGAGTTTCATGGGAACCATTCAGCGTTGCCAACCATAAACGAACTGAATCGCTTTCCAAATTGCGTTTCGCGAACCACCCGGCGTCTACCCTTGATCTTGGCGCATGTTACAGCGTTGAAATAACGGGAGCTCATTAAATAACAAGCTGATCGCCGTCTATATCCCATTGATATTACGTCGAATATAATCAACCGTGAAACATTACAAACTATTATCGCGGGGCACGACAGCATACGTCAGTTAAATGCTACACTATTCTTTGATTTCTTCTGGAGTTAACATTTGCCGAATGCAAGGTGTTAAACCCACTGAAACCCCAAATCTGGAACATAAATAACTGTTATGATTATAAAACTATGCCCCAAATAACATATATTTTACACAATAGGCAACAGGCGGGTTTATAGCTAAATAGCGTTAATTATCTCCTAGACGACCTTGAAGAGAGACACAGTAGGCGGTAACATATAATACGTAATATGTCAAAGAATCACAGAATAGTAAAGTATTATATAATCAAGTCCCTATGTACGTCTAGACCGGGTCTTCTATAAATTCTACGTATCCTAACTTCTCACAGACATATTACGCAATACTGACTTTATTCCAGTACAAAACAATAAAGTCGAGAGGAAACTCGTTTTTCTCTAGGAAATAAAAGACGTCCTAGCAAGCTTGCTCGCTCAATTCCAACGCTTTTCGCGTTTCACTGCAAATGTGTTTATTACGAAGCTTCGCTGAGACAAATAAAGTTTTTGTAAACTCTATTTCCTAAAATTCACTTGAAATGGTCTAAAATTGTAGTACCTATGGTCGATCCGATTTGTATTGCATTGGGTGGCAATGATAAGGTTTTAGAGCACGTGAGACACATCCCTCCAAATACTGACACTAACAAGTTAACACTTGGGATTATGTAGTTAATATAATAATAATAATCCAGCCTATATACGTCCCACTGCTGGGCACAGGCCTCCACTCACAATGAGAGGGTTTGGGCTATAGTTCCCACGCGGGCCCAGTGCGGATTGGGAACTTCGCACACACCGTCAAATTTCTTTGCAGGTGTGTGCAGGTTTCCTCACGAAGTTTTCCTTCACCGAAAAGCTCATGGTAAATTTACAAATTGTATTTCATATATTCACACACATATATATTAACACATATATTCCGAAAAACTTAGAGGTGCGAGCCCGGGTTTGAACCCACGACCCTCTGCTTAACAGTCGGCAGGTCAAACCATTAGGCTACCACGGCTTTTTTATTATGTAGTTATTTGGACTTTATTGTACAAAACACAAATTAAAATATTAGGAATACCTACCGTGCTTTATTATACGATTCATCTTTTTGTATTTAAATAACAGATGCGATTAGCGCAGCGAGGAAAGTGGCGTGATAAGGAAGCGGCTTATATGTGGGAACAGAGGGCTTATTGCCTAACGCACTCGCGATCGCGATCGACTTGAAAGTGACACAATTGCTTTCATTTTGTAGGCAGATTTGACTTCAACTGGCAAATATGAAAGCGATCGCGATCGCGATCGCGAGTGCGTTAGGCAATAAGCCCTCTGGTTTGATGGATGGATGTATTAATATATAAATAACAGCTGTATATTTGAGCTTTACGTTATGTTACAATAATAGAGAAATATACGATACGAGAAAGTTATAAAAGATGATTCTTATCAGGATCCTTCTTACAACTTAATTTTATCTACGTATACACATCTTTGAGGCACTGTGGTATTTGAGACGAGAAGATAGTGCGTAGCTTACCGAACGCTGCCCAGCCGAGTTGGATTCGACGATTGACCTCTTTCTCGAAGTTGGACTTACCTAACTGGATTTTTTGTCCTAGGTATACATAGTCGTCAACAACTTCGAGAGTAGAGTCTCCAACTTTGACAGGAGTGGGTACGACATGGACATTTGACATGATTTTCGTCTTGTCCATGTTCATTTTAAGACCCACTTGTTGAGAGACTCTACTGAGGTCATCGAGCATTGTACCGAGGTCCTCCAGGGTCTCAGCCATGATGACAATATCGTCGGCGAATCGAAGGTGAGTGATGTATTCACCACAAATACCACAGTGCCTCAAAACAAAAGTCTTTGATCAGTGTGTGTTGCCAGTGATGACATACGGATCTGAGACATGGTCGCTTACAATGGGCCTCATAAGAAGGCTCAAGGTCACTCAAAGGGCGATGGAAAGAGCTATGCTAGGTGTCTCCTTGCGAGATCGAATCAGGAATGAGGAGATCCGCAGGAGAACTAAAGTAACTGATATAGCTCACCGAATAGCAAACCTTAAGTGGCAGTGGGCGGGGCACATCGCTCGCAGAACCGATGGCCGTTGGAGCGGAAAGGTTCTAGAGTGGCGACCGCGAACCGGGAGACGGAGTGTCGGCAGGCCTTCCACAAGGTGGACCGATGATCTGATAAAGATCGCGGGAAACCGCTGGATGACAGCAGCAGAGGACCGATCGTTGTGGAAAACCTTGGGGAAGGCCTTTGTCCAGCAGTGGACGTCTTGCGGCTGTTGATGATGATGATGATGATGATACACATCTTTAGGTGGTCCAAGTTGACTCGCTATATAGTTACTGACAATTTCTAAAGATAAATCATAACTGGTTACATTTTAAAAGTCACTGGATTATTTAGGTATAATTTATAATCGGCGTAGGTACAGTTTAATGAAGTTTAGCACTATCACGTCTAATCGGTTCTACTTATATACGGTATACCTAAGTGCTATATTTTTTTAGAAAAAGCTTTTTTGTTAATAAATAGAGGAATTTAATAAAAAAATTAAGTAATTTGGTTTATCTAAGTTTCCATTTACTAAAACGCTGAAATTAAAAATTTCCGCGGCCTTGGGCGACGTTTGCTGCACAGTAAATCGTGGAGGTAATTTACGAGTGAAGATGAAACGTTCATTTTGGAGCCACGAAAAGCATAGAAAGTTTTCTTAGTTCATCTGAGATTGCTGTGAGGAGTTTTAGGAAAAAGTCATTATTAATTTGGAGATTTATAATTTCAGTAACAGGAAGGTGTATAAAGTCAAGAAACAACTGTTAAAGGCCTGATTTGTAATTTTGATATTAATTTATGTAATCACGCCGTAGGTATACTTATATTGTGCTTGATAAATCACCTGAGGCTCAATTACACTACACATTGGTTTTCTTTAATAAGCGGTAGCGATTACATATTTTTGACTCCTTGTTATATAGGATGATGTTTTGTTTTTGTAGCCCCTGATTTTAAAATTGTGTTAAGATTATGTTAAGACTGTGTGTAGAGGGTCCCTCCAGATCGCTACCACCATATTTTCTACTATTTGTGCTGTCAAACAACAAAAGTATGCACTTTTGTGTTTCGGTGTCGAGGTTAGGGTGCCACATAGTTCTTAGTTCTTAGAGTAGTTACGTAGAATGTAAGGACTAATTCTTACATTGCAACGCTGTAGCCATCTTGAGAATCAAGAATCGTGAGGATACCTTCGGGCCTCCTACTTAGAATCAAATGTGTTCGTTTGCCTTCTCTGTAGCATAAAAAAACATATACGCTTTTATCTCACTTACACGTAGACAAAATCTCTAAGTCAAATAAAGAATGATACAACGCTCATATAAATTATACTAAACTGTATCCCTTTTGCGATGCATAATGATTACTTGCCCTCGCTGCGCCAATACCATAATGTCAGTTGACATAAAAAAATACATTCTATAAATAGATCCCGGTCCACGCCCCGCCTTGACATTTAAAGCAAAGAACTATGTTAACTATACTTTATGATAACCCTCTTAAATGTCTTTCTAAGTACTTAATTTAAAAAGTCGCTCCGCTCACAACCACGGACGAGGTTTATTATTTAATTCTGTAAAGTACCAAGTTGTAAAAGAAAATGGATATCATAACTCCTGCTTGGTTTGCGTGGTGATCGTGGACATAGAAGCTTGAGTTACATACTGTATATTACAAATATGACCCACGTAAATATTTACATATTTATGTATGCTTTTCTCTTCCGCTCTTTACCACCCCGTGACGTTGGTCTTCATCAAATTGTCAATCATACAATAATTTAAAAACACAAGTTTCGCGCCGATTTGCCATTCTGAACCTTCAAAAGTGAATATTTGGCAACAATGATGCAAGATAACAATGTCACATAATAATAATTAATAGCAGATGTTTAGTGATCGTAGTATTTAGTTTCTAAATTCATCGTTACATTATAAATTGAAAATGATGTTCCCACTCATTAAGTAGGCTCGTACTGCCGCACTCGGAGACGTCAGTTAATTTTTAAGTTTGATTAAAGTTGTTGCGTCTTATTCTATTGCTATAGCAAAAAACGTGACAGCAGCAACCTTAATCAAATCTAGTTAATTACCGTCTCTGAGTACGGCCGTTAGATATTGCGCTGTAAAGCTCAGCAGTTAGTATCGATACTTGAGTCAAGTAACTTGACCCAGTTGCTCGCTTCATATTGCTTGACAACGTGGTTAGCCGAGTTGGTAGTGACTCTGCCTACGAAGCTAGGTCCCGGGTTCGAATCCCGGTATGGGAAAATAGTTATGTGATTAGCGCGAATATTTGTTCCTAAGTCATGGAATATTTCTATGTATTTAAGTATAAGTATATTTCTCTATATAAGTATGTTTATCGTTGTCTAGTACCCATAGTACAATCTTAGAGCTTAGTTTGGAACTAGGTCAATTTGTGTGAGATTGTCCCCCGATATTTATTTATTGTTATATATTATGCTCTACGTTATTAAATGCAGCTCTTTGGACTTGATTTCATCACCATAAATGCATTCCATCTTGGTCCGCAACGATGACGTTTTTGGAATCTTGAGATTTTTTATGTCTATCTTATTGTCTTGACGATGCGGTTAGCCTAGTTTGTAGCGACCCTGCATAAGAAGCTAGCGGTCCCGGATTCGAATCCCAGTATGGACAAATATTTGTTACAAGCGTAGAGAATAGATCTGTGTAAGATTGTCTCAAGATATTTACTTTAAAAAATATCTATCAGCCTCAGCCATACACAGTGTGCTTGTTTGCCTTATCCAAGCCGATAAAAAAGCATTATAATTATTAAGAGAAAAGAAGTCACAGTCGCAGAACAGAAACCTACCGCAAGGCTCGCCAAAAAACAAGCAACGGCGGCAGCTAACTATAGTCTCCCAGTGAGCGCGCGCGGCCCGCAGCCTACCACTTCATCGCTTCACTCAACTCATTGGCTAACCGTTCCAGACTTTTCTTTTTACCCGACTGCCCGAAGAAGGGTTATGTTTTTCGAGCGTATGTATGTACGTCTGCAGCCTAAACATATTGACGGATTTGAACATGTAAGTTGTCATTCGATTCATCTTAATTGTCGAAGTGACATAGGGCATATGTCCGCGAAAAAAAATGGAGGGGATATAAAAAATAAAAACTATCAATAATAAAAACTAAAAAAGTATGAAATAAAAACAAATTAATTTAATAAATCAAAAAACCCGACTGCTTTAAAAAATATCAACTGAAAAGCTAAAAACAAGCCCTATAATCTAAAGAATGTAACGTATATGTTGGAAAAGGTATTGGCAGGGGGGCCTGCAAATAGTCCAAGTGGTGCTCTTTTAGTGAAAATATATTTGTACAACAACATGTATTTTCCAATTATTTAGCCCTATAGGGCTTGTTTTTAGCTTTTCATTTGGTATTTTTAAAGCAGTCGGGTTTTTTTATTTTTTAAATTAATTTTTAGATACAAAACGTTAAATTATTTCCACGTGTGCGACGTGCGTAAGGCAATAACATCAATTTTCTCCAATACCCAGTCAGTTACTTTCTGAGCAAACTATTTATTTCTGCTTAAAATCAAGCATGTATAAATTACTTACAGGTTGCGGGAGTTGTGTGTAGTGGTAAGGCCAATACAACAATGATACAGAACAAACACACACGTCACAAGATTTGTTTGTGTGAGATTGAGTTTCAGATGCATTTGTATGGTCGAAATTATACAGGCACATTTTCCAGTAATTCTCTTGATGCCGAATTGAAATTGAAAGTCACGTCCGTTATTATCATAATAAAGGCGTCTTCGTTTTAGCGGCACGTATGCCAATTAATGTTTGGCGTGCCGGAAAGTTGCGACAGCGTTGTTTTAACAGGTTCGTATAATAGGATATTATTATACTTCGCTGAATAAACATGTTTCTAGGAGAATATTAATATTCCTTTTAAAAACGAATAATATTCAATCTAAATTAAAAATTAAAAAACAGTCTATTTAACAAACCGTTTGAAATGGTTTCAAGTTACACTTTTAGATAAAGGACCAAAACCTAAATGTAAATTGGGTCAATACTACATATTTTGATATTTTATAAAACCATTTCATTTTCAAATTTTGTGCAAGTAAACTTGTCCCAACCTAAAAAAAGTTGTTTTCGTTTACATTATTCATTTTCTGCGGTTATTTGAGTGAAATGATAAATGATTTCCAGTCAGCTATATACCACAGATAATTATTGATTATCGGAATCGAAAAAAGATGTATTTATGTAATATTTGTAATAATGCACTGTAACAGAGTGGTAGCTCCATACAAATAGTAACAGAGTTCTGCGCAAAATTTGAATATGACCCAACTACGATATTATGTCGCCAATAAGATCGTGGTTACATATTTTTGACACTCTGAACGTATCTATATTTATAACCTTGACTGTACCTACCCTTAATCCATTTCCAGGTATCAGGAAAGGCACTCAAAATCCTAATTTAATTATCCCAAAAACAGATTTGGCCGTACATATTGTAATATGTAGGCTGTCCTAAAAATCAACCTGTTACAGGACAAAATTGCGGAAAAATATGTTACGTTTCCCAGGGCTCCAATGTATTTTTGCCTTGTGACAACACCGTATGACCTCTATTTCCATCTTCCATTTCCAAGCCTTATAAATTATCGCACATTCTCGCCGGATCTCTTTGAAGGCGCGGTTCATGACGTTATTCAGGTAAACATGTTGTTTGTTCACAGATACAGTGTTATCCTTACGATATCGACCAACGCCTCCGACGGATTTGCCCTTATAAACGGTGAGTCGTATATTTATATTTTTTCTGCCTACAAAAAAGTGTGTATTATACAGGGTGTTTTCATGTGCTATACGTTACGTGTACAGTCAAGGTAAGGTTATAAACATAGATACGTTCAAAGCCTCAAAAATATGTAGCCACGATCGTATGTCGCCGTAATAAGGTCGTGGTTATTTTTGACACTCTAAACGTATCTATTTTTATAACCTTGACTGTACATAACATAACATTACGCTAAGGAAAACTTAATATAGGGTGAGGTACGAATGTTGCTACAATATAGAACCTTTTTGGTTCTATATTATAGCAAAATTCGTGCCTCACCTAATATTAAATCAATTTGGGTGAATGATGGATCTCGGCAATTTAGATACATTTAACGTGAGTTAGAATTTAGTATAGGAAACGCTACACTTTATAATTATTATGCACAATATTTTAAGGAATTGTTTGTTAAAACGAAACTTTTTTGTATTCCGGATTTTAATAATTTGACGTTGAATTAGAAGTAGTTTAAACGTAATAAGTTACAGCTCTACTTAAGTAAGTAAGCAATAAAACTGAATGATGCCAGACTATGATGTTGAAAGTAAAATCTATTAAGAAGAACCAACTGCTTGTGAAAGTTGCTTAAGACAATTTTAAAATGCAACGCTGTCCCTCGAAAGAGTAAGTAATCACAGAAAATTCGCTTAAAATACCTCAATTTACAACCGTTTTGTTTGACCGTTCAGTAATGTCTATTAATTCAGAGGCAATCCTTACTTTAATCACAATTTTGCAGAATTCTATGTCCTTATATTGTCATTGGAATTTCCGTACCAAATTAAAAAAAAAAACACTTACTAAAAACAGTCAGCCGTAAACGTCATCGATGCAAACTGCAAACGTAAAAAATCCCTTGTGAATAAATGAATAAAATTTATGAAGTAAGATTAAGTAATAATTTGGAATTAATATAAAAAGTTTCTTACAAATATCGACAATTTTTTTAAGCCTATTTTTTTGATTCAACCTGTATTCGCTCAACGGGAGAATACTTACTAGAAAAATATTATGTGCCTTAAACATTATATTTTTCTATTATAATAAAGTCAAATTCTTAAGGTCTTACAGGTAATACCAAAAAACTGTGTCATTCTTATTTCGTGACATTGGGACCACCTCAGGTATAAACAAGAAAATAATTTTCAAAATTGGTCCACAACTGACGGAGAAATCGGTGAACATACTAAAAAAACATATACGGCCGAACATAAAACCTCCTTCTTTTTTTAAGTCGGTTAAAAAGTAACTCTAACTAATTGCACGTTTTATACATTAATTAATTATTGTTAGAGTACCCCTGAGGCGCCTTGCGGACACTTATTATTTAAAATAAGATTATTTGATTGAGCCGGCTAGCCTAGTTCTCTGAATAAAGTTTAACATTTTCATGTTTTATTTAACCCGGGCAAGTGCAAGTCGCACTCGCGCAATCGGAGTTTCGTACTTGTTTATTTAAAAAGGTCGTTTTCCTGCGTTATTAGATCTATTTCGACTTGATACTTTTGTTTAATTTCTCGACAAACCATTAAAATGTAGATAAGTAATAGGATCTATAAGTTTTAATTATAATTTTTTACAAGATTGTAAATAAGCGCCGTGATTCCATACGAGCCTAAAAAGACACTTGATACATCTTCTAAGATGTTAGTTAGCCATAAAGGAACTTGCTGTTGTGCTATCATAGCTATTTTATTCAATTTATGTCAAGTGACTTGACGTATTTGTCCATTGCACACCTCGTGTCACTAATTAAAAAAGTAATTACTAGCGCCCCTATTTGAGTTTTTTTTATTTTATTTGGTCAGGCTAAACTTACGTACTGGTTAATATACCTTGATAGCCTCTTCATAAAATCCCCTTGAATTCAAACTTGTTTTTTGTTCCTTTTTCATGGAAGAATTTAGACTTTATGAGTCAAAACATTTAAAGCCACTGTTGCCTTCTAAAGGAGGCGATTAAGTCGAAAATGGGATAAGCGTTTTCGACAGATCATTAGCGGGATATAACGAACGAGCCAAATTCTGCACTTGACCGATCGTATATAATGTTAGTAAGGCTGGGGTATTGGCTGAGAAGAGCGATAAGATTTAGCGATAAACAAGGCAATATGGTCGTGTTTATTTATCACGTGGATAAACGTGAATAAAACATCTGTCCCTTTCAGACCAGTATGTAAGTGCGAGAGTGACGGATGCTTTATCCACACTTATACACCGGGATATAGGCGACCATAATACGGGTCCTGAGGACTTTGGTTAGTGACCGTGTTACCACAGCGTTTAAGCAACGCGTAACGACTGCTTCTTCCTAGTTATTTTCAGTTTAGTTAAGAACTAAGTAACAAAACTAAACGTTGATCATTCCTGCATGATTGTTAACCTTCATGATAGGTTAATTTGTAATACTTACCAATCAAAGCAAAATTTCAATATTTTATTAATTGTGAAAATATTCAGTCATCGTAACTGTCACAAGAAATTCAAAATTTAAGAGGTAGGTAAGTTTGAAAAGAAAATATAACCTATAAGTAGAGTAAAAACATCATCCTTCTTCGGCAGTCGGGTATAAGCAGCCGTATATTGTCATCAAATGCTTACCTGAAACTCCCAAAGAAACCTTCGTCACATGTCTACTTATTTAACAGTAGGCACTGCATTTAGACATTGTCCGCCTCGTACTAAACGCTCACGTTATTTCTTAATTCCACGTCAACAATACATTGTCTTGGTAATTAGAGAATCAAAAAGAACACGCTGTATCTCAAACCCCAGCCTTTTGAGCCTTTCTGCTCACTGGAGGACAGCACAAGGGCGGCCCTCAGACAGTTGACTCACCCGACTTTACGGCCCGGCTCGCTGCCTGCTCGCGCTTACCCGCAAATCCGTTTACGGTTACTTATGCACCCTACTTCAATCAAACGTTCCTTGTCTTTATAACATCGTAAATTGGCACGTCAAATTGTTTTGATAAAGGCATGTTTATTGGGTGGTTGAGATTTGAGATGAACAAAGAGATTTGATTAGGGCGGCTAACGGCGTAGAAACCAACATAGCTGGTACGTTGTCTAGCAGCAAGGAATGCAAAGCGACAACTTGTTTGATTATTTTTGCCATTTTGATTTGGTTTTTGTAAATTAAAATTTATTTTAAAGTTAGTCTCAACCTGAAATTCAAAATCTTGATTTGTATAGTAAAATATCTTCGAGGCATATTAAGAATCTGAATAAAGCTGAGGTTTTACTTACAAAGTATAGAAGATTTAATACTGACACATTTAAAACCGACATAAAATACTGGCCGCTAATCATTTACGACAAGAATTTTAGAAGTCGAACATCTAATGAACTTTCATAAAACAACTTAGGTGTAGAACGCACATAGCTGCCAGCATCAAAAATGGAACATTATTTCAAATTATGCAAAAATAATGTAAAAATATGTACACGCACACTGACGGTGCTATTTTTCACGCGTGCAGCGGGAGGCTTCAAGGTCACCGGTGACGTCACTAGCGCGCAATGACCTCCCGAAAACGGATGGTGCCTCGTTCGACTATCTTTTCGGCGCCAATATTTTCCCGCTCATATGCGCTAAGTGATGAGGCGGAGCTCGCCTTAACTGTTCAGATACTGATGTCTGTGCCATTTGTGTACGTCTTAAGCTGTGTTCTTGTAAATGGCTTCTTTAATTTAACATGGCTCTTTTAATCTGCTCGTGTTCTCTTAAAATGGCTGCACATATTTCTTTCATCTTGCAATAAAAAGGCTTTACAATGAAAAAAGCGTACTTTAAGTGAGAATATATTTTTTCTACAAAAAAACTATGGTTGAAACCGGAACGATCCCATGAAATAAACAGCGATGGCCGACCGATTCGTTGTGGTTTCAATGACACTGTTGATTATAATATAGGCATGTTTGACGACATTGCCTGAATACGATAATGTAAGCTATGTAACCCAACTTCATGGTAAATATAAGAAAATCTTATGAAATCATACGAAATGAAGAGGTTTCTTCTCTATTTGAACACTGAGAAAACTGTTCATCAATAATTTAGGTGAATTCACGTAAAGTAGAGAGCATACTGATATCACCAAAAAGTACGATGAAACTACTATCGCGGCTGCTCACGATATAATATGATGAACTGTTACTACGCTTTTAGTAGGAAGCAGACACAATTTCACGGTGAAAGTCATCGAACCGTTGTGGGAAGGCCTCATGTGACCATGTAACAGTCATCATATTTTAGTATGCTTTCCTCATAGTTTTACTTGATTTCCTCTTACTTCAAATATGTCCTTTTATTTCTTCCTACTGTTTTTAAATGCCGTCATCGTATTTTTGTATGAATTCTTACTTTTATATAACGTTTTGTCGTTTAATTTCAGTAATATCCTATTATTTACTCCTACTACTTATAAAGGCTTTCCTGATATTTTTGTATGCTTGCCTAGTACTGTTTATGTGCTTTCCTCATATTTTCGTCATTTTCCTATAACTTCTTCCTACTATTTATCTATGCTTTCCTCATATTCCAGTACCTTTTCCCGTTACTGTTATTTTCCTATTAGCTCTTCATACTATTTATCTACGCTTTCCTTATATTTTTGTATTTTCTTGTTATTTTTTCCCACTATTTATCTATTCTTTCCTATTATTTTAAAAGCGCCCAGTGCGTTCAGTGGCCTCCTCGTCACTGTGATTGTGTTTTTAAAGTATTAAACTATTTTATTAAAATCGAATATCGAACACCACTTACATTCTATGTAATGAAGCTTGGTATTTATTACATTTCCTCATTTTAACTTAACGGGAAAAAGTTTCCGTTAAGTTAAAATAGGGAAAAGTAATGAATACAAAGCTTCGTTAGATAGAATTTAGGTTGTATTCGATATTCGCTTCTAATAAAATAGTTTAGTTCAATAGAAAACATACCTAGTTACAGTAACGAGGATGCGACTGGATGTACTGCGCCCTTATAGAATAATAGGTAAGGATAGATAAATTGTGGGAAAAAATAACAAAAAAGAATAGAAAAGTATAAGGAAAGCGTAGATAAATAGTAGGAAGAGCATACAAAACACATACATGTAAAAGAGTACTTTTGGTGAATATTATAATATTCACCATTAATTACTAACAGAAATCAGGAATAATCAAAAAGATCACAATAAACCAGATCTGAATTGAGGAGACAATTGTAAAAGGAAAAAGAAAATTGTTAACAAAAAGTTTTATTAACGAAAATTAATCATAATTTAAACTAAATATAGGCATACATATATAACAAGTATATTATTTTACACAAGCGACGTGGCACTGGAAACTCATGCTCGCGCCACGTCGCCTGTGTAGTCAAGTCAAGGACAAAAACATAAATACGATACGCACAAACTCTCAAAAATACGTCTCACACGCTTACGCTTACGCCTGATATAAGGTCGTCTATACATATACCTATTTTGAGACTGGGCGAATCTATGTTTTTATCCTTGACTGTACAGTTTAGTAGGATAATGCGTTAAAAAGTGACATTTTGGCCGCAAAGGAGATTTCGTGAGCTTCATGTACAGCCCTTCATATTTTTTGCGCCGCTCCTCTATGGTAACGTTGACATCGGCTTCGGTATTGACAGTCGATACAAAGCTATCCAGAATTTCTGCCCGCGACGCATGCCATTCCTTCTTAGACCGACGAGCGGGAGGAATATTAAACAGGCATCCAATAAGGAGAATAACTGCTATGACTGAAGTCTCCGGGATCACTTCTGAAAAGGAAGATTTTTTTTTTAAATTGAAACACTTTATTAAATTGAAAGTAACCGAAACTGAAGTCTGACAACAAAATAAAACAAAACCCTATCCTATGTTCGTAGTCGAGTAAAAAAAGGTGATGTAAGCTCACCATTAGAAATCGCCAGTGTATCTGCTATATGCTTATGCAGAAATTTGTCTTTAGTAGAAATCTGCTTGTTTCTGGCACTCTGTATTATCATGCCGGTAGAAGCTTCTAAGGCTCTACGTCCCCCAGCTTTATCCGGATAGAGTGCGTCGTAATCAGTAGCCGCCAGCCGTTAGGTGACTGTAGGATGGGGTATTTTTTCAAATACATCTGCAGGGTCCAGCTGCGCGACTTGAGAGCTGCTCCAAGGCCGACAACACCTTATCCATATCCCCTGTACAAATTAATAAGATTGTTTTATTCGGATTTTGATATAGGTACGTTTGCCATATACAAACAAGAACATACCATTATGCATATGTAATATATATTTAATTTAATAATAAAAATAGTTTTCGAGTTCTAAAAGTTCTATTCCAACAAAATTACCTTCTTCAAGTGCCCTCAAGTCGATCCCAGGCAGAGGTGGGTCACCTGACTTTGAGCTCGATGTGGAGCCGGAGTGGGACTTGGGCTTCGCCAATAGGTTTAAAGATATTAGATACGCTCGCCGAGCCCTTCTGGCGTTCACTAGCCAGCCGGAGGTATTACACTTCGACTGGTAAGCTTTGGAGTCCGAGTTCAAGATTTTAGCGGCCCTCGACAGATGTTTCCAATATGACTCATACCTAAAACAAAAATGTATTTAGTAGGTATAACATTTAAGTTGGGTATAGATTTTGTTGATTAAAACTTTTAAGAGAAAGAAAAATAGAACACGTAGAAAGATGTTCGTACTAACTCAAAAAGTACAAAAACTCGCTCTATGTATTTACTGAGGACCAATTAAGGAATAACTGTGCCAAGTTTCAGCCATGTACCAAAAAGTACAAGGTTCCCATCCCATCAGAACAACCCGCAATAGAACCAATCTTCACCGTTTTAGCCAATTTTGTGGCACAATTTCTCAAAAACTATAACTTGTATAAAAATGCATGTTCTAGACACGCGGGAGCGTGTCCAGCCAAGTTAAAAAAAAGGAACTGGAACTTCAAAAAGTTATTTGAAGAAGATTATATTGCATGGGCAAACAAGTACCAAGGTATAGTGCGCGCCACGTAACATGAACCTACGGCATAGTATAAATAGAACAGTAATTGCAATTGTTCCTATAATACGTACCTATACCTACATAATTATTATAAATAAAAATGTCAAAACTGCACTGAGCTCTTAGTCTCACTCAAAGAAAGCCGCACGGCGGCCGCCAATAGTACCTAGTCAAAGGAATCCGCCGGAGACGAATTACTTTTCTATTTATACTATGGCTACGGGAAAGTCGACTATGACCCACCCCGAAATTGACTTCTGAGCAGGTTCATTCCATGTTACATGGCGCGCACTAAGTATACCTACCACCAGACACCTGTAACCCCTCGTACCTACGCGGTGTCAAAAATTGCTAGGTAATTAAACAGTGACCTCGGCACGGATCCGTGCTAGCATACGAGGGGGTAACCATGCTCATCAAACCAAAAATCAAAACCACAAACAAACAAAAAAACACAACGGCAATTAGTTAGGTTAGCAATACGAATAGCATAGGTAGGTAGTTCAACTTACCGGCAAACTTCTCGACATAATTGTCGAAATTCCATTTGTGCAGTAGATCTGCCGTCTGCCATCACTTATCAATCTAATATCACACACAATATAGGTATACCTGTAACGTGCACTCGCGTTGAGCAATAAATGACAACTGACAACTGGCGCGGCGCGGGCGCTTTGTTGCGAATGATGTGGATTCGCCCAACTTGAGACGTTCATCTAAATTTATGATTGCGTAATAATTCGTTGTACGTTTCAATGTATTTTTGTGTAATAGCTTTGTATATTATAAGAATGTTATGATATTTCAGAATTACCAATCTTCAAAAAGATAATGCTAGCATCGTAAATAATATGACAAGTCATACTAATTCTAACTTGCATCAGTACGGTGCCTTCACCGTATTTCAATTTATGTTCTGCAATTTTACTAGGAATTTCTTAATACAATATGGTGACAGTTTCCTCATGTAATATAATTATAATCTTTCTCCGGAGTATCATCGAATTTCTGTAATATAGTTGTGTTTTAACAGGACAGCACTATATTGTATCAAAATGGTAATATTATATTCGGTGACTAAATCTTATGGTGGAAGGTCATCACATTATTGCACTACTTCATCTATAAATTCGATTATTTCGTTATATGGTAGAATTCTCACATTGTATTTATCTACGGTCACTTTATTTTAGCATAATTAATTACATTCCAGATCAATGTAATGATATTTTAAAATGAAGCCAAAACGACATTTTTCTCAGTGAATACATAACTATCAGTTTAGGTTTAAATTATGCTCCTTGTTTTACGTGCTGCTGTAAACATTGTGTGTACGATAATAATATTTTCAAACAAGAAATTGCATTTTCAGGTTTTTATAACGAATGTGTGTATCTGTCTGTGGCATCGTAGCTCCTAAACGGAGGAACCGATTTTGATTTAGTTTTTTTTTGTTAGAAAAGTGAGTTAATTAGTTAGTGAGTTACGCCATTTAAGAGTTATGAGCTCTGAAAGTAGAAGTCCAGATTTTGTCCAGAAACTAAGTGAAGAAGTATTTAATTTTGTACACATACTTACTGATATTGATGCCGCGTAAAAAAACAGGGTATCTCCCATACATTTAAAGCAATGGTGAAATAATTATAGTTATCTTGCAACGCCGATTGAGGTAGGTATTCTTAGGCCCTTCGCACATGGATCGTACGCGTACTCGTCTCGTAAGCGTATCGTAAAAACGCAACGAGTACGAGACGCGCAGAGTTGTACAAACGAATCGTCGCGTAGGCGTATCGTTTTGTGTGAAATAATATTTTTAATAATAATAATATTTAATATTATTATTGAAATATTATATCGCATTACCTATCCAGTTTACTTTTGACGATATTTCTACCTTTTTCCGTTACATCTTTCTTTGAATATTCACTTAACGAATGATTGTATAGACAAGGGAACGATTCAACCAATTTTACGAATCCAATCACTTTATCAGTCATATCGAAAAGTGCAAAAATTACTTATTACATTAATTAGAGAAAAAATATTTTGTCAAAAGTTTTTATACGCTTGATTTTTTACGCCAGTACGCTACGACTATCGTAGTCGTAATAAAAACCTTATACGATACGCTGCCCCGCCGCTTCGTGTGCGGACTTGTTTGACCATGTACGGGGTCGTATTGCTCTCGTACTACGTGCGTATTACGATACGCTTACGATACGACGCCGTGTGCGAAGGGCCTTAGACTTCATTAGTCAACGTATGTTTTATTTTTTAGGTCAATCCAAAGTTACACCTTCTAATTTTTGTCATATCAATTATTTTAAAAGCATATTTGCATTGGTTTGACCTGCCGACTCTTAAGCAGAGGGTCGTGGGTTCGAACCCGAGCTCGCACCTCTAAATTTTTCGGAATTTATGTGCGAAATATAATTTGTAAATTTACCATGAGCTTTACGGTGAAGGAAAACATCGTGAGGAAACCTGCACACACCTGCAAAGCAATTTGTCGGTGTGCGCGAAGTTCCCAATCCGCACTGGGCCTGCGTGGGAACTATAGCCCGAACCCTCTCATTATGAGTGGAGGCCTGTGCCCAGCAGTGGGACGTATATAGGCTGCATTATTATTATTATTATTATATTTTCATTGGCAGATTATTTGGTCGCCAGTGTTAAAAATACCAATCAACTCACGACCTAAGAAATCAGGTCACTTAACGCATATTTTTTACACAATCTCTTCAGCAGCCTTAGACGAGATGCGTAACGATAACGATGTTCGAGAACTGTTCGGAATGTATGCGATTGACGTAAGCTGCCAATCCATCGCGTCGGTCGCTTATGTCAATTCCATAATTTTTTCTAACGTAACGTAAACGGTAACGTTTTCCGAATGCAACTTGTCTAACCCTTCAGCATGTTTATTTTGAGCGCTGCTGGGCAAGATATTAAAATTGAGCACCTACGGGGTGTTGTATTTTTTTTTTATAGAAAGTGACGGTCGGTGGCGGACTGGTCTATTGGGCATAGTCTCACACTCTTCAATACAAAGAATATTTTTTTGTCTGACACGTTCCTATTACGGGCATAGTATGATCCGGGGCAGTGGGCAGAGGCCTTTACCGATTCTACGAAATATTTACATCTCTCTTGCTTGGTAGAACTCAAATATTACAATGAAAATATTTTCCATAATATTTAAAAAATATTATTTAAACCAAACTTCTGACTTGTACGGCTAAGTTTTGTGCAAATATTTGACAGTCAAAAAACCCAAATGTACATTTTACATTCACACGTAAGCAGCATAATGGTTGCCGTTTTTTGTGTCCGCTATATAATGATGGTGTCCAATAGACGGTTACAAAACAGATAGAGGTGCGACTAAACAATTCTACCATGACGTTCCATTTTTAAATATTTAGTAAAAAGAAAATTAGGACCATTCCATTTGGTACCGTTATCTTATTTTTAACGTTATGGTAGCTTCAATATTTGACAGCATAGGTGGCATAGGTACTTACCGTTAAAAAAAAACAAAAGGTAAGGTTTAAAAACAAGATGGGTTAGAAAAGTGGAGTAGACGAATAATGACCTATTGGCAGTTAATTTGTTATTTCATAACGTTTGTAATCCTAATTTCAATTGCTATAACGTTTGTGGTAATAATAATCGTTTGTCCTAATGATCAATTAACATAATGTTTATCGACCTATTTTCTCGTGATATAATGTTAATGGTATGTAATTTACATCTGTTTCATTTAGTAAAAGAATTAGCTGTGACTAGTAGGTATTAAGCCAAAAATATTTTAAATTCGAAATAAAATCATTTTATTCCGGAAACAGGTTTCATAAATACACAAAAATACAAAAATGGCATATAGTCATCTAAACTATACTAAGCAACTAGAAAATATTAGCCACTGTATAGGCGGCACCAAGATCCCACGATGACAGGCTTATGGTATCCTCCCCAGGACGGCTAGCATAAGTGGTTCGCGACTTGTTTGTCCCTTTCTTAATAGTCTATATTTACGATAGGGACGCACTGAGCGACAAGCCAGAAAATACAAGATGTGCTAGCTGCTCAGCGCTCGTGAAGCGGGCTCGCGTTCCAAACCCTCAGCTCCGATCCTCCGAAAGCAGAGTGTTGGATATAGTGCATTGGGGTTATTCCGTGTGCGGGGCAATTCCGTAAAACAGGCGTTTATGCCCATTCTAGAACGGCATACCGTTAATAACTCTGTCGATAAAGCAGGGGAACTTTTTAGTTCTATGTTTTTAAAAGAGATGGCGGCGGGCCGCCATTATGAATGGGCATAAACGCCTGTTTTACGGAATTGCCCCGCACACGGAATGACCCCAATTCGCCCTATATCAAACTTTATTTGAAGATCTTTTTAATACGTATAATTTGTAAAGGTAGGACGAAAAAAATACAGAATAGAAGTTAATTCATTGCTGTAGTTCTGCAACAGATATTTTTCTTTCATACACCAAGTACATAAAGTGTTCTATCTTAATTGTGGGAAATGTACCTAATAACAAAATGTCAGAAACCCATTTGTTTAATGAATACAGTGATTAAAAGATCATTCATGGGCAAGTCTTCTTAATGTTTACTCGATTAACATACACATTTCATAATATTCATTTAGTACTGGCGCTCGTCACTCGGTTGGCTTGCGTGCTGTCGTATTCGCAGTCAGATATATCGAACGAGCGTGCTGTAGCTGTCGTGCTAGCTAGACTCGTGGATTGTTTGTCGTTACTCACTTTTGCTTACATCTGAGTTTATCGTTCATTACTCATAACTTTAGTACAATCAACATTATAATAAAGAGAAATCTCACTTATAAAATTAGGGCTGTTAACCGTTATAACAATCAAATTTATGACTAAATTTATTAGGTATCACATGGTTTATCACTAACAAAATTAGGACATTAAAGATTATGGCGACCACAATTTTATTATGACTAAAATATTTTAGGACAATTGATACATTATGAGAATTAAGCATTATGGGTACTGAACATTATGGCTTACATTCCATTATGACAAAATTGTTATGGCAAATGACTTTAGAACAAACGAATGGCAAAAGAAGGAACCCCGTTATTACGACCAAGCCCATACTTTAAGCTTTGTTCAAATAACAATTTTAGGTTAAAAGGGTCTTAGTTGTACGGAAGAAATGCTAAACGGCCGCATCTCAAAAAAAATCACTAACTTTTTTACAAAAATGAGTAAAAACGGTAAAATTTTAATACTACACGAAAACACCTCATTTTTGTTTTTTTTGTGATGTGGCCGTTTAGCATTTAAGCGACGAAATAAAATTTTATCTTCTTACTAATAATTTATAAATATCTACAAGAATGTTCAGAAGAACTAAGATTATTTACTAGGAGTTCAAATTAGTAATAGGAACAATATTAAGTTCGGATAAGTATCTCATTGCAATATACGAGCCCGCATTCGATAGGTAGGTATATGTATGAGAAACATAACTTAATATAATAATTTACTAATACTAACTCAAACAAAATTATGTAAAACTCAGAGCAAAACAACTTGCCCTGTAACAAATATTTTGTTTACATTTCGAAATAGAACATTTATTTTAAAATATTAAAATTCACTGTGTCCGTTTATAAATTTAACAAAGAATGCGTTTTTATACGTTTTGGCAGCCGCTGGCACGTAGGCGCGCGTCTGTCATCCGGCTGTCAAGTGTAAAACGTACAAATCCGTTTTTCTGCACATTTGGAGCGATGCACCGCCAAAAATGTCAAATAAATACACGAAAACTATTTTGTCGTTGACAGATAACAACGATACTAAATATGGTTTTAAGGGCGCTCATACAGATCCTTGATTTGTTACGCTCTGTGTGACAATTGGGTAGGTAAAGTTTTTGGAAGAGGTGTAAATCTTTTTTTTTTTTCGGTAGTCGTCATCCTAAAGATCAAGGAACTGCGGCTCTTTTATTTTTATTTTCTCTAATATTATGGAAATATTTTTTTTAGTTAGTAAGTTGACATTTGCACACTTTAATGACCGACAAGCTTGTTGCCTTCGTACTTAATGAGAAAGAAAAAAAAAACTGTCACTTCTATAACTGTCATTGTCAATCAAAGTAAACAAACGATTCAATTCAACGACTCTTTTCTGTTTGCTTGCGTTTCATGTGATCAGTGTTTTTAGAAATATTTTAACGACCTCAGAACGAACTCCGGACTTTCGATTTTGCCGCTTTGCTCCTGCTTTGCTCGCTTTGACCTTTACACGATATTTGGACTACGATTTATTTCCGACCCCTTGGCACTGCTTCTTGGACACCGATTTCTTTCTTTCACGACGACTCTTGCCCTGCTTTTCGATAGCCACGAGAGCACGTTTGAATCGTATACACGCAATGAATTCAAGCAATCCCACACGGACTTTGGAAATGGATTATTACAAAGATTTACTTAGATGCTTGAAAGAATTGAATCGTTTGTTTACTTTGATTGACAATGACAGTTATAGAAGTGACAGTTTTTTTTTCTTTTTCATTAAGTACGAAGGCAACAAGCTTGTCGGTCATTAAAATGTACAAATGTCAACTTAATAACTAAAAAAAATATTTCTAAAATATTAGAGGAAATAAAAATAAAAGAGCCGCAGTTCCTTGATCTTTAGGATGACGACTATCGAAAAAAAATATAATTTACACCTCTTCCAAAAACTTTACCTAGCCAATTGTGGGAAATCACCTGCTTTGACACTTCATATAGTTTTCTTTAATATTCTCGCTCTAACGAAACAATTATCTTCAGAAAATGTAAGCAACGCAGGACTATGTAGGACGGCGATGTGGCACTTCACAATTTTCTTAAGCACCTAAGTTTTGCATATCTGATTGGAATCTTATTTACATTCATATTTATAGTATTGGTAAAGGTTCTGCCTTTGCTATAAGTAGGTACATTATTAGAACCATTAACGCCACGCTGTCTTCTTCTTATAAAGAAAGCTACTGCAATGATAACTGATGACGTCTCTCATTCAATAAAACATCCACTTTTATTCAGCCCCAGGCGTCTATTTACAAATCATACAAAATTTTTATAAATTGTATGAACGCTACACAAATGGTACCAGCTTATTAGATTCAATCGGGAGTCACGTCGGTCGGAGGTGGGCAGTAATCTGAGGTAGCTGCGCCGAATACTGATGTGCGATTAATCATACCTTACCCTGCGCACTGGCAGATTTTCGCTCAAACTTTAGGGTACCGCGAGAAAACTATATTATTTTAGTCTACCCTGAATTTAGGAAAATATATGAAAAGTAGGTAATTTACCAACGAATTATCTAATATTAAAATAAGTTTACAGGTAGGTACTGCAGTTTTCTAGTTAGAATTGGGCACCTCATGTTACGAGTACGTTTTGTTTACCAAAGGTTTATAAACACATAACATAGCAAACTTATTCAAATAAAATTAGATTTTTTTGCTTAAAATAACATGACAACGGGAAGGATGTAGGATAGGTAGGATAGCACCAAAGGGGAAATACTGTAAAGATAACGTGTCTTGTGAGAAACTGAAACGGTTAGCGGACGACAAGAATAGCTGGCGATTGTTCAACCGAAACTTACTAATTAAGAGATTTAAGGGTAACACAGACTAACAGTCCGTCAGCAGTCCCACAGTAACAGTCTGCCAGACGGCGTCCCGGACAAAATTTATACAGAAAATGAATGAAATCTTACGAAGAACTGTTAGTCTGTTGTAATACGGTGAACGGACGCCTGTCCGATTTAGCCGATTTAGCCGATTAGCCGGTGAACTGTTCGTCTGTGTTGCCCTTGTGGTTGATAGGACCTTGTGCACGGTCCACTTAGATTGTTACTAACTTCCAACCTGCAAACCGTGCCACCGAGCAGCAATGCTCATACTGTTGTGTTTTGGTATGGCGATGAAACGGCCAGGGAAATGACAAGCATAGAGGCATTTTATGTTCCTGGCTGGCAACATATTTAAAATTGTAAGATTGCAATTATCCATGGGCCTTTACCATTTGGTGGCTCTGGCGCTGTGTGCCTTTGCCATACTTTTAGAAATATGTTGAATTGAGCCACGGAACCCTTACTACAATTAACTGATAGGAAACTTTCCGCCAGCAATTGTGTCATTGCCGTGCGCACGCGACTCTCATGTTATATTTCCACAGCCTTATGTCATTGTACTTAGTCAATGATTTATGTGTGTGTTTTTATTTCACGCGACGCAATGTGGGTGGCGGAGAAAAGGTACTTAAGTATTCCTTTCTGTTTTGAAACATCAATCAAAAGTAATGATTGGCAGGGGTTTGAGCGTCATTCGTTTGTATCAATTTGTAATGATAATAATATGATCATCATATACGTATCTTCGCTTTTCAAATAAGCAAAAGTGTAATCTTACTTCCGGCTCATCGTTTATTTACCGATGTTACAATGTGCTACTAATTTTATTACCTCCATAGAATCTAAATATGCGCTAAAGGTCGATCGGTGGCAGCTGTGGATTTATGACTCCATTTTCCAGCCGTAGCCTGTTTCAAAGTTATTGCTTTGTTTACGATATCTAACATTCTCTGGCACCACCATCTAAATATTCTTTCTTACCTTACGGTTAAATAAGGAATATGTTTTTAGTTAACTACTGGAATAACCAGCCTGTTTTTATGTTTCATTCGAATTGTAAAAAACGAACTAACAGAGATACGGCTAAAGTTCCTTATATCTATTGTTTAGAATTTCTAACACATTTTAAATACCAAACGTAAAATTTACCGGCCAGTACAAGAGAATGGTCTATTCCATTTCCGAATATGTTAATCAACCAACACTAGTACAACGTTACACGCAACAAACGTACCTATATAGGTGTGTGCGTTACCAATAGTCCTAAACTACTGGTCGATATGAATAGTAAATTCACGTACTAGTAGATGACCGATAAAGAGGTTACACACGTTAATTCGTCAATGTCGCGGGTTAGTGCCATCAAAAAACACAGGAGCAGGTTTTTCGTTCATAATTCACGGGGATTACTAATGAGGGGTCTATGGGGTTCGATGACCGACCTTGCCACGTTGAATCGTTCAGAACGTTTTAGTTAATTACCCTCGAAATTACTGCGATCGGTCACGCAATCGTAATGCTGCTTCTGTTATTTTGTGCTTGTGATCATTATTGGAGTGTCATAAACCGTTAACTCTGGTTAAATGTATATTTGCTTAAGGTTTTTATTCCAATATATTTAACTAATAATTTCAACTTGCTTAACCCTTTTAATAAGTCAAGGGCTTGGTAATGACGAAAAGTTTAGAAACTACGGACTTCCAAACTAATGACAAAACTTACTGGCTAGCTAAAAAAAAAAAAAAACATTATTTTGTAGGAAGCCAGGTAAGCACTTTCACATGTTCACTTTCACCAACGCTTAACCAGAGTTGTTGAGAAGAAACAAGTTACAAATAACCTCAAAAATACCAAATTGACTCCTTCCCTTCTACTTATATTATAAATAATCTTGAAATAAGTACTCGTAGAATGAGATGTGTGAGTCAAAAGTAAATACATAAAGCTAAAGCAACAAATGAAGACGTGATCTTTTGTTGCTGACGTGAACCAGTGAGATCATTACCCACTCCCCATTTTACCCTTGAAACTTTATGGTGTCAAAGTTCTAACAGTCAAAATAGACCCAGTAAGAAATATAGGTGCAGCGGTCACGTGCAGTGATGTGATTATACAACCATAGTTCTACCATTTTCGGATATTGTAGCGTAGCAAACTATGAAGTTACCATGACATGGTTATGCCACTCAGTTTATATTTCGTGATGACGATGACAACCTAAAATTAGTTTTGTATTTGATTACCTTATTATTATTTGTTTTTACTACTAAACAGCGTCCCAACGTAGTATAGTTGCTGTCGTACTTGTGTCTGACATAAACCATCGTGTTTCCACTCAATTTAAGTTCTTATGTATGTGATATTAGAACTACTTATTAAAACTTGTCAAGTTCCTGAAAGCAAAAGAGACCTAACTTTATCACATACTAGAGACCCGCCCCGACACACGGGTAGCCCTAAGGTTAAGTTCACATGAACGCGCATCAACGCCTGCGAACGCCCGTGTCAAGATCTGCGCGCGGTGCATAGCGGCACGCGCGACACCGCGCGTTGACGTTTCGGACTGGCCACGACTTTGAGCGGCGGCGGCGGCGGCGAGCGAATTCGCTCTTCATTGCTCGGTCGAGACGCTCACCGTGCAGCGGTTAGTTGACGTTACACGCAATGTATTAGAAAATTCGCTCGCCGCTCAGCCGGTCGCGCAGTTGTAGCCAGGCCCTTACGCGCGGTCCATGTATACGATTCCACTACTTTCTTAGAATCTTGCACCGCGCGCCGAGCCAACAGGGCGTTGACACGCGTTCATTTGAACTTAGCCTTATGATCAATAATGTTCATAAATTATTGCCTAAATAACCTTTTAGGCAGACGAGAGCTATTTTCTTGAAAGCCCAAACTAACCTAATGCCAATGGTCGGAATAGGTAGAGCTAATTTACCTATACTTGATGCATGTTCATTTAATAATGTGTTCTCATCTCACTCACGCATGAATGAACATGCGTCAAGTTTAGGTAAATTAGCTCTACCTATTCCGACCACTGGATGACAGATTAAAATCACGGCAAAGGAAAGTTGGTGGAGTGGCGTTCGGTTAGCGTTATACGAAAAATAATATACTTAGTTATATGGCATCTTTCACTTTTGTCAACTGAAAAGATAAATCAAATGGTAAATAACTTTACGACTACAACTTTTAAAATGCCAACAGATCAAATGAATATCACAGACAATCAGATCATGGTTCTCTAGCGCTTAAGTGTCAAAAATAACATAGCAACAAATGCGCAGCGGTGACATCCAGATGAGGTCATAGCTGCAGTTCTACCAATTGTTCCTGCAGCCGTGACCGTTGGGTGCGCGGGCGCAATTGGCGCGGCAGACGGCGCGTCGGATGTTGCAATTGTACGACACCCAAACACAGCGGATTGCACAATAAAATAAACTAGCCATAGGATAGAATTAGCGGGCATACTTGCGCGTGGCGGGCTTTTTGACGTGGCTGGCCAAGTTGGTTGGTAGTGACCCTGCCTACGAAGCTAGCGGTTCCGGGTTCGAATTCCGTAATGGGCAAATATTTGTGTAATTAGCGCGAGTATTTTTCCTGAGTCATGGATGTTTTCTATATATTTAAGTATGTATTTATCTATATAAGTTTGTATATCGTTGCCTAGTACCCATAGTACAAGCCTAGAGCTTAATTTGGGACTAAGTCAATTTGTGTGAGATTGTCCCCTGATATTTATTTACTTTATTTATACTTCATGATTCGACCTGATCTTTGAATTGGGATAAAATCTTTATAGATACATGTCCATACAAAAGAACGTAGAACCAATTTGCTTTCAATATTATTCGTCACAGACATTTTTTTCTAAGCCACGTTATAGTATTTCTAATTGTCTAAATCCAACAAAGTCTAGTACCTAGTATCTACACGAAAAACATCTGAATGAACATTTTTTCGCTACTCAATCACACTACTACAGACTATCTCTAATCGCAGAGCGTGCACTCGAACTAATTTGTATTATTTCGATCCGAATTGGCACGTAGCCTTGAGGAGATGCGGGCGCGGCCTCGCTCGTAGATCACATTATTCCGGTGAATTCGATGTGAGGAATCGCAGAGCGCCACAGATATAAATGAGGACAGCGGAAATACCGTAGAAAAAACTGCCAATTTTTTATTTTTTACTCAACTGTGTTTAACCGACCGGCGGCTAAGGGCACCATGTGATACAGAGAATATTATGATTTTCAATTTTTTTTTTAAATATTTAAAATTGAATGGATTATTTTTATCCTTGAAATTGCATTAATTATTTCAAGCTACGTAAAAATTTAGGTTTGATAACTTGATTTGATGAAATACGTGTACTTATTGGTATTGTATTACTTTTGTTTTACGAATATTTTTCATTGATTTGTTAACAGCATTATTTAAACACACAAACTTAAAGTCATAATTATATTTTTACATAGATTTTTAAGCAATACCTACTACAGTTAGAAGGTGAGTTAATGTAACTTCTGTTGCCCTTTTAATCTATGGCTCCGTCGCCTAAGTACAGTCGGGCACAAAAGTGGCTTATAATTAACGCTCGACTGCAGCGCAACATCTTCATAGCCGCCGGGCAACGATGATAAATGAATATAAATCACTATTTGACTGCCTGTAAATTACGTTACTGATTACATTTACCACTTGACCACGCCTGCATGGACTTTCTCACCGAAGGACTCTTTGTTTTCTTTTTGTCTGTATTTTCCTCGGCTCCGCGTTAAAATATTTTTAAACGCATCGAGTGCTGAAGTCAATATATGCAGGTTCAATTGAAAATTGGAAATTAGGGAGGCTAATATGGAAATTAATACCGTTTATAATGATTATGACATTCGTTGCGTTTGATGTTGCTTGCTTTTTGACTACAGTACAGTGAATGATCTCTCCTTATCAAATTTTCAAACACTTCCCGTGAACCAATTGAGTAGTTCTTTACGAAGCAATATTATTATGTAACATGGCCAAATGATTACTTATTATTTTGGACTAAGGTAATTAAACTGTGTTCAACAAGGTATCCTTTGGGAACGGGGTAAAACATACAGGGTGTCCCGCGATAAAGTGCACAAACGAATAAGGGTGAAACTACATGTGATTTTATCACGGATCTTTTTATTATTTTGCATATAGTTTACAATAATTATTATTGTAAACCACATACAAAATTATTTCTTTTTTCCTTGATAATGTCACCATGTAGTTTCGACCTTATTCGTTTGTGTACTTTATCGCGAGACAGACACCCTGTATCGGTGTTGGGGTGTATAGTAATTAAGTTGGCATATTAATCAGTGATATTATGTTGACGTACGTTTTTACGAAATTTTTATTAAGACTAAAAGTTTATTAAGTTCTTTGTTAAGAATGTTTCAGAAAACCATACCATACCATTTAAGCCTACTCGTAACTTAACCTAAAAAGTAAACAAAATAAACTTAATAATTAGCTTTTCGGGCATTTACGTTAAGACATTATTAAAAATGTACCTAGTACACGGAAGGTTCGGAGTTTATAAACCATTACTAAACGCGTCGCATAGGTAGGCAACACTTAGATGGGCAGAGACCGATCATTTGTCGCTGTAGCTCTTTTCGAGAAACTTCCAAGAGTTCCAAGCGATTTGCGCTTGGCCGCGTTTTTTGCTCGATCATTATAAGTACTTGTTTACTGAATCGAAAGGAGACTGGCCCTTCATCGGCCAGCGACCCGCGGCTCGCCTTGAGATAAACGCAGCGTTATGCTATGGTTATGTTAATGTCAAATTGGTCTGCCGAAAGCTAAGCACACGTGTTTCTTAGGTTTTAATTGGTTTGCTCCTTGTTTTAATCACACTGATATCACATCATATCATGGTGGTACTTCACTTGGCTGTTATTTGTCAAACCTTTTCTTTGCATCTCTATCATTCGGTATGTCAAATGAGATAGATGTAAAATTTGGTAAATACCGCCAAATGTAGTGCCAACATCACGCTAATACGCATCACATGTGTGTGTGTAAACGCCATTAACACAGAGGCTTCCTTTTATGAAAAAAATCACCGTTCCCGTGGGCGGCAAAATTACTAATTATACGCGGACGAAGTTGTGGGCAGAAGTTAGTGCATTTATATGAGTAAGTCAGTATCAGTAGCGACTATTTAATTTTGTTAATTTTGTGGACGCTGCACTTCAGTTTCATGTTCCATACAGCTCAAATAATTACAATCGTGAGTTATGGCGTACTTCAGAAAAAGTTCTGATACTTGACAGGTTCAGGGGTACGTAATATCCAAAAAGCATTCTAGAGTGAATTTGCTTTTCAGGTAGGTAATGCACATACCTGAAAAGCAATACATAAGCGAATAAGTTGCTTTTATAAACACTAAACCAAGATTGATATTAGTAATGCATATTTTTGGTGGTCTTGTTATAGGTACTCAAACATTCGTTAGTCGTTCAAGTACCTACTTCGTTTATTTTGGTGTATGATGAAAAGAGAAGCAGTTTGAGTTATTTCACTAATACTTCACTTTGTAATATAAATTGAAATATCAAACCATTAAATGTGTCATGTCCCAAATTCCAATGTCTTTGAATATGGTTCAGTACGTAAAATTCCGTCGTAGTTCTTACAGAATATGATACTGAAACCTTACATACGAATATCACCCTTACAGGGTGTACGCGGTCAACAAAATTCGCGTTAGAGCTAACACTGGATACTTGTGGTAAACCAAGTTCGCTTCTCTAATTATGCTTACTATCCTGCTCTACAGGTTTTACACGTCTTTCTATAAATAGTTCTCCTTCACCACACGCGAAAGGACCTTTCATAAAACTTCAGACAAAGAAAACTGCATTTAATTTTCAGCAGCATTAAGTCTTATTTAAAAACTCGATAGTTACGTTTACACCGTTTTGGGTTTGATAGAGCGGTGGCCCAGTCGCAAGTAGTAGGAATGAATTTTGTAGACGGCTTGCACTTTCAATGTAACCTGCTGTATGTTTAAATATTAGTTCAGTCTAAATAACTTTAGCAATTAGTTGTAAGTGAAATATTTAACACATAATTCTTAACTGTTACCTAGACAGTAACTTCGCTGTGTCCTAAATCTACGCATACACTAACAAAACCAGGTCGGACAAACCAAACTTTTATTTTTGAAAAACTAAAAAATAATTTAAGTTTTCTATTTCGCATTTATCATTCATCGACAGTGAGTTATTTTCTTAAACTAGATGCTTTGAGCGAAGAAATAGTTTATATCAATAAGAGCTTGGGCCGTAAATTTATGTGAAATTGTATTCATTCTTGTCGTCAAGATAATGAGTTTAAAAAAAAACACGACCCATTTAAGATAGCAACTCTACGGCTCAATATTCACTTGGTGTGACCGCACTGCTGCTTTACTGACATTTAACGTTTAACGCTTCAACATATTTAGTACAGAGGTAGGTACTGGGTTTATAGTTTTCATAAAGAATTAAAGGAGCGACCACACTGCTGCTGCTCAAAATTACGGTGACGGTACGGAATCGCAGTGAGGGAGAGAGAGATCCGGTGAGGACGGTATATTAGAAACGTGGCGTATACGTCACTCCTTAACACAACAGAAATCGAGTTATTATTGGTACCAAAGAATCGCATTTTTTAAGTCAACTAGGAAGTCAAATATTTTTGAGTGAACCTAACTTTTTTCATAGCAATTTATATGTTTTATTTATTCATCTTCCAGATAATAACAAAAAGATTATTCGTAAGGTATTCGTATTAATCTTAAGGTATTTTCCGCGATTTCGGCTTCGTCGTTAACTACCTTTGTGTTGATTGTTCGTTAGAGTACGTAAAAGTTTCAGGGAGCATTGTTTTCATGTTATTGTCGAAGCGGTAAATTTCCCGCCCGCACCAATTATTGAAGGACAAAACACGTTAAAAGGCTTCTACGCACTTCAAAAGCAAAGTGTTGCTTTCAAATAAATTATACCTACCTATAAGTTAATAGCTTTTCTAATAACTTCACTTTGAACATACTGAACAAAGGTTATTGATTTTTACGTGCTTCCTTTTCGGTGGTCCTTTCCAATATTGGAAATACCACGGTACACACGGTTTTGCGGACCACTTGGGTGAACTGGGGAGAATGTAATCTTGAGATCGCCATTTTGAGATATCGTATATTTTTAAATCTGAATTATTGTTATTCAGAAACTTAAAACGTTATGACCGATTATGGTTGAGCACTTATTAAACGAAAAAAGTAAAAAATAACACCTTTGAAGAAATAACACCACAATGAACCGTCATTGTTTTTTAAACAATTTTATTTTTATTTCATACTTTTTAGTGATCATAATCGTGGAGATAAGCGAAATCACACGAAATCTGGATGTTTAATGTTTGCCGCAACGCCGCATGAAATCTATAGTTTATTGTTAAGTAACTAAAACCATCATAAAATAATCAGGATTATATTGTCAAAAGAATGATTAAAATCGATAACGTCCACTTATTGTTGCCATAAGTAATGCCGCGGGAAAGTCATAGTGTATTATATCTAAGAACCATCTCAGAAGTACGAGAACTGTATATCCGAAAAAAATTGCAAATCGGTGCAGCAGTTTTTGAGATGATCGCGAAGATACAAACATATGGGTCAAACACAGAACCTCCTTTTTTTTAAATAAAGCTAATTAGTTAGTATCTTAAATTAGGTAACTTAGGTGTGGTGCCTGAGTTGATTGTTTGAATACAAATGAATAATGTAATTACAAAATAAATTACGGTTAATTGACATCGAAAATTGTAGCAATCATCTGTCAAACATGCAATTTTTGTTACAACGAAATAAGATTTACATTTCGCTCTTTAAATAAAATCTGATTGTTGGGTTAGGATAAAAATATAATACAAGCGTCCGTTTTATCTTTCTCTGTTTTGTATTTAAAGAATGAAAGTAAATATCCCGTTCGGGATTATTATAATGAAAGTCATAAGTTATTCATTAGAAATATTTAAACAGACGTTGTTCTAAAGGTAACTTGATCACGAAATTCTAAAAAGAGCTTTTAATATTGTTTAAATAATGGCTATTAAATATAGGTAGTCAATGTTTCTGGTATTAAATTAAAGACGCATTCCTTGGCAACTGACCGGAAGAAGCACCAAATAGGGACTCACGGCGATCTGGGCCTTTGCCCAGCAGTCGAAAACTTATGTGGGCTAGAGAAAAATAATAACTACCTAAAGAAGCGCTATCTGGACCGACGATCTGGTGAAGATCGCGGGAAGCCGATGGATGCGAGTAGCACAAAACCGGCCGTCGTGGAGATCCTTGGGGAATGCCTATGTCCAGCAGAGGGCGTGGATATGATGATGATGATGAAAGAAGCAAAAAATAAGTAAGTTAACATAATCTTGCAGCAGCGTGATTTATTCATTTTATAGTTCTAATCAGTTTTACCTCCTTATATTATGAAATAACACTCAAAATGACAATTACATATATATATGTGTGTGGATAAACAGAATTCTCCACTATATTAAATATATGTGAATAAAAAACAATTCTACGAAAACATTTGAGTTCACTTTGGATCCATTATCATCGCAGACACAGATTAGATAATACTTTAAGCAAGCAAAGCCTGTTATAGCCGTATAATAAACGATTCGTAGGAAAACAATTTACTAAATCAACGGTTAAAGCTGAATCTTGCGTTGTGCGGTATTCTCTAAAGTAGCCGTCGTAGCCGACATCGATTTAACTTATGACCGGTAAATTAAGCAGCAATTGATGCTAATTAGAGATTCAGGAACGCGATTTCCATGGCAATCACGGATTCGGGCTTACAATTTTTTTTTACTAGCTATTACTTAAAGACAAACGATCAACCAGATCACCTGATGGTAAGCGGCCACCGTCGCCCATTGTCGTCAGCGATGCTAAGGGCACAGCGAAGTTGCTAACTAATAGTGAATATTCTTTTTGAACCAAATTTAAAGAAGTAAAATGCCATAAGCGCTGATGAAACACCGATTTAAGTATGCATTCGATTCCGTCTTCGAAAAATTGTTATAAGTCTAGGGGCAAAGAATTCAACGTCATTTTAAAACCCAAAGCGTTAGGGGATACGAGCGCCGAACGTAATGAATGAACCCCAAATTTATTACCAAAGTTTCGTGAATGCGAAATTTTCCAGATCCCCCGTTATTATATAAATGAACTCCGAGATATTAACGAAAACTTTTTCTGTTGCCAGCCCGCTACGTATTTGGCTATTGAGAATACTTTTCCAGTCAGTAATTGTTGGGTTAGGTTTGAAGTAATATAATGCTAATAATACCTTTGTACATGTTGTGAGTGGTTCTTGACGCTGCGTTGTAGTTTATGTAGATGGAGAGGTATGGGGTCACTGACCTTATGTGCAGATCAATTTAGACATCACGATCACGAACAATCTTTTCATCATCATTAGTCATTAGGCGCAGATGTAGATATAAGATCACAGTTTTATTATGACTCATCCAACGGCTATAAGTACCATTAACTATTTAACTTAACTAGTATTAATATTATCAATTATTTTTATGATGAGCTGTCTAGTCACACTTCTAGGCAAAATCCCTTTCCATTTTTTAGGTCAAGGTGTAGGCGAACAACCTACCTTGATAGTAATTTAGCTCTGATACTCATGAAAATGTAAAATCTCAAGATTGCAAATGCATTTCCAAAACAAAAGACAAAAAGTAAATTATAAAGTATTCCACCGGCTACCTTATCCACACACCTAGACAGAATAAAGTAGGCAAACACTGCTGTTTTAGTGGCATGTAAACGGGTAAAATGGTAGTATGCTTCTTCCACTCTTCTCGGTTTCACGTTATAGGCAATTAATTTAAATAAAACACGTGTATCCCGCCATCACTGAAACAGATATTTCTTCTTTGAAATTAAAATTCGCCATTAAAATTTTCCAAAGAAGAACCGACTTTAGAGTTAAACGAAAACTCCGAGAATGTATCCGTTTAAGTATTCATTATTTGTTAATCTGTAGTTTGTACCATTAGTGGCTGTATCGATGATCACCGACCGGGCCGGATTGTGGTGCGTTTGCACATAAATTACAGGCTCTGTGGTCGTGGCTGGCGGCCTCTTTGCCCGACCATAAACAAACTAGAAGGCACAGACAACCGACGCTGCCTTAAAAGTGTCCGTACGACATTACGATGTTCTTTGGATTATTTAATGTGCACCTTTGTAAGTGCGCTTATTGATCGGACTGTGGGGACGTTGGGATAGTAATTATGTGTATACGAGTACTTAAATGCACAGTCTTTAATTATACTCGTAATAGGTTATATTTTTCATTTACGGATTCATTGTATGACAAAGTAAATCTACAGAATTCCAAAGTAGATATAATATTTTAAATTTGTCGTTTGTATAGATACAGCATCATCATCAACAGGGTAATTTGCAAAAATATTTACATAGTTAAATTGCGCTCGCTTAACTATGTACAATATTTTTGCAAATTACCTATCACATCAGCCGAAAGACATCCACTGCTGGACATAGATACAACAAACGCAATAAAATTTCAAAATTAATTATACCATCTTATTTAACGACTTAAGTAAATAAATTGGCCTTAACTGTATCTTTTATAGCCAATAAGCATATTAAGCGTACTTATACCTGTGCTAACACTATTAACGCTGAACAAGATGATATTGTTCCAGTCTTAAATTCAAGTGTTTTTCTTATTTTATACATAATATAAGTATTTATATCTTTGTCTTGTACCCGTATTACAAGCCATAGGACTAGGTCAATTTGCGCAAATTGTCCACGGATATATATTTATTTATTGAAATCCTCTCTTTATATTGTAAATATTTTTATTTATATTCAAAACTTTATTCAGTTTGTAGTAGAATAAACAACTTATTTGCAATTATTTTGTTGGTCACAGCTAATAACGCGATTTGACGTAGTTTCTCTTGGTCATGGACGTTACCTTGTTGATGAGATCCCACTACTTCCGAAGCAAAAAGGCCGTACGTCCACATGGGGTTCATACTCTTAGGTAGCTTTTTCTTTTAGGTGGCTGACATGAGGCCTAAACGGGCCGGTCCCGTTACGTGAAGAACGCAAGAAAGTTTAGAACAAGCCAAGCGCGTCACCTCACAAATAGGAATAGCCAAGCACTTCATAAAAGCAACAACGAAATATGAAATCACCACAACGGCCCAGAAACTCGCCTAGAATAGGGTCGGTCAGTAGGACTGGATATGTTGCTTTCAATTCGGCTTGTCGAAAATAGAACCAATTTTTTAAGAATGCATGCAAATAGACTGCTTGAGGAGAGGATGTTTATGATAACTATTGTCGACAACGTCGAGTTGGCAATTTGTCTAAACAAGTATTACAGCAGACATCATTACACTTAATGCTTATAGTAAGGTATAGTAAAGTAAAGAAATGTTAAAGTTTTAAGGCTACAGGGATCAAATTAACATGTAGGAATTGATGTGAGCTGTCATACGTTCGGATACGTCATTTCGATCATTAGGAACATTTTAACAGATTTCTTGTCGTCGATCTTTAAAGTTCATCAACGCTAGAACAACAAATGGCAACCCACTACGACTGAAATAAAAAAAATCGTAGGTAGGTATTATAAAAAAACATAACAAGCCAATGTTTTACTAATATTACATGCGATCCATGTTTTTTTACATCAGCGTACAAAAATACTCCAAAGCGTTAGAATTCACTCCGTAAAAATTCCATCGCTAATTTGGACTCGGTTGCATCAGATAAGTCCCTAAGCCCCGCAGCCAGTTTGTGCCGGCGGTACCCTAAAAACTGGCTCCCATGCATTCCGCGTCGTTTTGTTTGTCTATTCGAAGTTACGTCAAGCGGTCGTTCGCCCCGTTGCGCGGGTTTTTATCGAATCGGGTCAAAAATTTAGGTTGAACCATCTTGAACTCGAATATCGGCCGTTTGTTCACCTCTCTAGGTCGTGGTCTCGTTAGTTATATTCGACGGGTTAGAGGCATGCTGCGTGCGTATACAGCGAGCTTTGAGCTACTAGAATGTTTGGAACAAGTTGTTTCGTGTTGTGCATATTGGTCGATGATTTGTTTTAGAAACTTCTGACAAGTACAAAGTACAATACAAATTTTGGATTGTACAAACATGAATTGATATTAATAGTAAATAAAAATCTCTATGTAATATTTTGTAGAAAAACATAATACCTACCTACACAATATTTTTTTTTTTTTTTTTTATTTTTTTTATTTATTCAGAAAACATATAAGCCAACGTAGATAGAAGAAACATTAACAATTCGAAACATAATAATACCCATTGGCAATAACTTTCTGAACTCATGCGTACCATCCTTACTAAAATTGACGATATTTTGATGGTCGTATAATTTGTAGAAGTTTACTTCGATTTTTCAGTATTTAAAATTTAAAGTGCCTAGTAGGTACATTCCATAATAACGTTCTAAGCAATGATCGCGCAACCACTGGCATACAATACATGTTTTTTCCACATTTATGCCGCCCTAGCGTCCCTCGCACACTGACCCAATGATGGACGAGTGTGGTCTAAAAAGGAAATCCTACTTGCGCCAGCGCAACCGATACGCGAGTCTAGCGCGCATTTACGATTACAACCATTTAAATTAAACACACAGAACTGACAGAACGAGTTGTGGAATGTGAAGAATGAAATTGAAAAATCCGCAGCTATGTTATTGTAATCGGAACACATCCGTTTGGCAAGAGATAATAGAGAATTGATTGGTAACATTAATTTGACTTATTTCTGTGTAATGCGTTTCTATTGCTTTTAGAATAGTGATTTACGTACGTTATCGAAGCTAACGGCCATGCCTCAGTAATGCAGGAGCATGCCAATAAGGAGAATAATCTTTCGTTATTCATTTGTGATCAATTTATTATTATTATTTATTTATTTATTTATTTATTTATTTATTTATTTATTTGTTTATTGGTCAGAAATCTACAGACTCAATTTGCTTTTAAATACCTTAATTATTTATTAGTAAGAGAAAACATATGCACCTACGAGCTACATTAGCGATAACATTTATGTATGCACGTAAATTTTTGTTTCTTTTATATTCGCCGAATAATCGCGAGACTTCAAGGTAGGCGTAAACCCCCAACACCTGGGTCGTGCATTCAATTTATCATTTCGCTGGATACCAAAACGTCGAACATTCGAAATCTCGTGTCCGATCGATCACCTCCAAATATGGCGCCCGAGCCCGACGCCTCAACCCTAACCATCGATATTTTTATTGCAAGGCCCGCAGCGCTGTGAAATTAATACTGCGAAATAAATCAAATGGGGCTCATAATTATACAATCACAGGCGTACGTATTCATTTGGCTGTATTGATTTATCTGATTTTAGCGAGTGACATTGGGTGCGCGTAGGAAGCGTGGGCGGCGCGTGGGCGACGCAGGCGCCGCGGGATGCTCGTTAGAGGAAGCGACCTCTGCAGGTGTTAATTGCAAACCTTGTACCGACCTGCCACAAAAACATGACTAGAGCCACGATGTGAACTCGGCGAGTGGAAGATAAAATCTTCGCCGTTGAAACTACACCTGTTGGCTTATCGCCTTTTTCATTGTCAGCAAATCATTGGCATAGAACCCATTTACTTGTGTAATTGGAAAATTTGATGTTAATTTTGCAATTATTTGTCCAAATAGGTACAAAGAACCGGTTCCGAATTTATTCAGGTGAAATAACCGTTTGACTCGGTATATTTTTAATAACATTCATTCTCCATCTCTCCGCCACGTTTGCCTGCCGAAACCCACAAATCTTATGCACTAAAATATTTATGAGATGCATAAAAGCTAATTTAATATCATATAATGATGACTCAGGCCCAAAAAGGGGCTAACGAGTCTTGGGATCGTTTATGGAAATGTCAAAATTATTGGTCTTTCAGAGTTGAGTCAACGAGTTGCCGCCGTTGCCGGAGACTATCATCATCTTATGAGTTGTCCAAAACAGAAACCCAACAATATTGCCTAGTTGAGTAGCTAACTAAAGTAACTACCAATTTGATTTCTTATTCAAATGTCATTTTAATAAGTCACCGCTCATTAAAATTGAATTCTGATAAAATGAAGTAAAATCTAAAAATGGTATACCTACCTGTTCGATCCAAAATGATCCCTGGAAAATATATTAAAATTAAAATTAAAGGTTCTACTCGTACAGTAATCAATGAACCAAATTGGTCGTCTACATTATTTTAAGCAACAGAAAAGAGAAAACGTAAATTTTCTCGACTGTAAAATATGAGAAACTCCTGGGTCTGGTTTCTAAAAAGCGAATTTTATGAAATCATCAACTTCGCGATAAAATTTTATTATCCAATACCGTAGTCCTGCATAGCTACCTGCAGGAAAATCGTGTGAAGTCTTCCCATTACAAGTTGAACTTCAACAGTAATAGGTTGTTTGTGCTCAGTTACGACTATTTGTTAGAATATTTATGTTTGTACAAAATGCGAAAACGTCTCTTTGAGGCGTAACTGAAAATTCTAAACATTTATGCCTCATTGTCCGCTGCCGACGTACTCCCGAGTTGACGATTACCGGGTTGTGTGCCGCCGGCGACTCTTGTAGATACCGTGGTGTGCAAATTATATCAAAAGTTCGACAGCTGGTTGTACTCCAACCCCCGTATCGTAGTCGCATTTATCGCGGTACGGTTACTCGTAATAAATGTGGATAAAGCATCCGTCACTCTCGCACCTACTACATATCTACTAGTCAGAAAGTGACAGATGTTTTATCCACGTTTATCCACGTCGATAAACACAATTATTATAATCGCCAATTGATATGCGGATTGTTATCGCTAATTTATCTGCTTGCTGATGCTTCATGCGACGTGTCTGCATGTCTGTTTCTTGTAATTCTGTAATAATAAATCACTTCAAAAATTAAGCTAATATATGTAAGTTTAATAACTAGCGTATCGTGATATAACTTTATAAATATTATTACAGTAAATAAATATAAAAACTAAGTAGAGAAAAATATTGGTTTATTTCAGAGTAAATCTACAATCAAAATATCGGTTTTATATTTATACATGGCCAAAAATTACTTACCTACTAACCACCACAAAATAATATTCTTAATGATCAAGATTCATCAATGGTTAGTCAAATACATCGTACACGGGCACCCCAGCCCACGGACAAATTCTTCTTTTGTAAAATATATGTATTGGCATAGAAAACCATTCGTCTCGAGCGCACGTGTGTAACTAATTAGGCGCTAAACGAGCAATAACTCCATCAATAAATAAACAAGATTTCGCGTCGTCTCAGGAGCATAATTTATTTTCTGTCTCGAAATAGCTAATAAAAATTATATGTAGATTAAAGATTGTGCGTCACGAAGAAACAAGAAAAATGAATTGTTCGCTGCCTGGACTGTCAGTGCAGACAGCTAATGAAATGGCGAGGCATTCCTCGCTGCGCCAACGCATCTGCACTGAAAGTTTCATGGGCACTACTCGCTATTTGACACGTTATTTTGGTCTTACCTACTCGCTTTAGTGTAATTTCCAAGAATCAGTTGCCATAATTTGGTCAGTACCGACGTTCTTATCGTGTATTATTACCGGTTATTTGTAGGTGTACCACAAATTCTTAATAAACGAATATGAGATAGTTTATGATAGATACGTTTTTATTTATTCAGGTTAATATAACTATAACAATTCACTGACATTAACAGTCGAATGCAATTTAACGAATGTTTATCAACTGAAATGCACAAATAATCCAAATACTAGCTTCCTCGATACGGGCAATATTATAAAAATATCAGAACAATTTTACGCTTATCATCAATCCAAAAATCTAAATCATTCGGATCAAATATCAACCCACGTGGTCGCAATAAAAATTAAACTGTAATTCCACCATCGATAGCAATCTCGGCTACAGACTTCGTTATTAGTTAGTATTGTTTTTGAAATGTGAAGTTTCCTTCATTAGACCAGTTCTGCTCCTTCATGTCAGAGTAGTGTTCAAAGTAAAGTTTTTTGCTCTAAGTGATTCTGGCAATGATGCGGCGCCGGCGGAAGTCCAGATTGGCATCCCGGGCGACCACCTCGCGCGAACAGACCGCTCTTGTCTGGACGCATCACCGTGCCCGAAACCATCTCGGTTGACAACAACCTCTGTAAACACTTTCTTACCGGATTTCTGACTAACTTCATCAGTTTTACGACCGTTTTAAAATTGAATATTGTTCTATATTTGAGTATCTTTATTTAATGCTCTTGTCAAAACCCGCAGTTTAATTTAAACCTAACTTGAAAAATTTATGCAAAAACTATTTTTAATATTTGGTCGTTACATAATTTAACCACATGACATGTCTACTTTGATTTAATATATCTACTTGTTTAGCTAGTTATAAATTTATACTTTAAGTCATTGTATTGTTATTTATTACACATACCTGATAATTAATTATGATGCGTAGGAGCATTGAGTCAAAATATCCTGATCGTTTAGTTAAGCCTTTTACACAGTAATACTGTATTATTTTACGATTTTATTTTCGAAGTTCTACGAATCTATCTCTAACAACAACCCAAATGGCGCTTCTAGTTTACAAGATATCATCAAGTTAACGCGTTTTGATCTTTCAAGGTATAGTTGTGGTCAAAAGATATCCCTTTACAGTGTTCTTACTGTTTTGATCAAGTGATGTTCGCTGTTTAGTCTAGGTACTTAAACTTTAATAGGACCCTAATGATATGGTTTCGTTGTTATAGCATCCTACTCATTCACGATAGTAGGTAGGTACGTATTACATTTTTTGCTAGCGCTTTTCGTCTTTCTACGCGTCCTAGCAAGATTTACGCGTATTTCGCGGCTAGTGGAGTAGTCTATCTAGTCTACATCACTTCCTACGCCACTAGAATCTTCAGTGACGCCTGCGCTACGCCCGCTATAATTAAATGAGTTCATTGGAACATTGGAATATCTATTTACGCAATTTGTAGCATAGTGATATGGCACTCCGGTGACCTTACTCTGCCTAGCACGAATCGCCGTCTCATAGGTTGGTATACATTACGCGACTATTCTACCAAACATTGAATGTTTCATCGTGGATCTGAGTTATGTACCTATATTGGAGTTTTAACCATCACAGGCAGGTCGGTAAAGTTTGCATATTACATTAGTTAGGTACTAATAAGTATTTTGCCCGTCCCATTTCGGTCTCGCATAGATACAAGTGTTCGAATTTCTAGTAGACGTTTTGATTGCCGTGTGCGTGGCGCATGCGCTCTCTGCGTTTCTACACGCGCCGTCCATTCAATGCGCAACTAATTAAATCTGCCCCGTGTTATAAACTCCAGATATTCCTGTTCAACTGCTCTGGTCCTGTGGCGTACCTATCTGATATGATTTTAAAGTCAAATTCAGCTTAAAATATCGTCGAATCTGTAGGTAAGTCGAGAGGCGCGGAGCGGCGATGGTAGCGTTCTGTTCTGACGGCTCGGCGCGGGGGGCAGCTCGGCAGCGGGCGCGAGTGTGCGCGCGAGTGCGCGTGTGTTGGTGCGGCTAGGCTCGTCGCGGCGCGCCCCGTCAGTCGACGGCGGCGAGTCGCGCGCGGCGTCTCGTCCAATTCTCTCGCTAGTGCTGCACACGCACACCTGCCGCTTTTTAGGCTTCGACGGCTCTCGAGCGTAGAGGTCGGCCTCGTGCGCGGTTTCACCTGAACGTAGACCTATGCTCGCGTCATCCCTTTAGTATCGAACTGTCAAAACATCAGTGGTGCGTGCCGTGACTCCGGCGGGCCGGTCGGCCGCCGCGTGCTGTGACAGTGAAATCGTGAGTCTAGCCGTACCGTGCGGATGTGCAGTGATGGATGAATAGACAGAGGCGCGTTAGTACGACCGGACCGCCCGCGCCGAGTCGACTGTATTTCTGGCTGAGTGCGAGAGTGGGCCGTCAAAATTGAGCCCAAACTGTATCTAGGTGGGTATCGTTAGGAGACCGGTGGCCGGAGCCGGTGAGAGCTGCTGGCAGAGAGGCCGTTGAATATTTATAGCGTGCAAGTTGGAAAGTGTCACTTGTCGGCGAGCGCGGGGCCGCGCAGCGGACGCCTGCTGACTCTGCACAGCTGATCGCTCGCTTACAACTTGTTCCAACGTGTGCAATAATAGAAAAAAAATCGTTTATATCTACCTATAAAACAATATAATTACATACTGAAAACCCTAGCATTTTTAGTAATAAGTTAATAACAAAGAAGCAACAAAGATGATGAAAGTGCTTATTTACTTATTTATTTTCAGCTAGGTACCTACTGTATTGCTGCTGATATGCTACACGCACGAAACCAATTTAACTTTCAAACTAGGCATACCAACCTACCTACTGGCTCATAATGCAATACGAGACCTAACCTAGTTAATTCTTGTACCTACTTAATATTTTAGAAAATTTTAAAATGTATGTAGGACAGGTATGTGCCTATTATAAATTATCCTTCAATTATTAGCGTAAATTTAATGGTGTTTTGGGACGATTTCGTTCAGTCAACTAATGAGTCTACTGTTCTGGACTTGATAGGGAGGGTGACTTCGCCGTTTTACCGTCCGCCTCCAGTTTTCGTCCAGTTGTTTTAAACAAAAGCTTAGATTAGTAAAACAAAGACAGCTAACTGCGCATATTTCGTCTTGTTGCGGCCCTAAATTCCGAACCATTAGTTCTACAAACATAAACATATTACGGGACAAGATGAGACCAATAAAAAATACGGTAGTTGGTGGTTTATTGTCGTGCCACGAAAGTGTCGTCGCGGTCCTAGAAAAATAGTGATACCTACCAATACCAAGTAATTTCGTACAAATACCTATCTTTTACTGTTTTTTGTATGTTTGTGTTAATTTTTTCAATCAATCAATCAATTTATTTGTGTTTATAGGTCATAATAATCATGAAAAGGATGTACAAAATGTTCAACGTACCTATCACTATAAACTGCCAGCAGGCGTACAAATATATGAATGTTTGAAATTAAATCTTATTAGGTATTAAAATTTTATCAATTAAAAAGTCACATGCACAATATAAACATTTGTCAATTAATAAACTCAATACTTTCCTCTTAAAAATATCAATGTCAGAATTTCCATGGTTTGAGGCACATATTTGAACATAATTAAAAAGTAATGTAGTAATCAATAATCATATCGCACTCCTAGATCAAAACAGTAGCAACTCAAAAATACAACTGTGTTTTAAAATCAACTTTCATAATAGGTAAGTTCTTTAAACTTGTTATCAAAATTAGCCGGTTTATGAGTAGGTAGATAGGTAGGTACTGTTTTGATTTGATTGTCTCTGTAGCATGAGTAAATTTAAATATGTGGACGAAAATTGAAAATAGCGTAAAAGTTATATTAATTTTCGTCCATTTGCTCTGGAGTGGACGAAAACTAAAAATAAATCGCTAGTTTTCAGACGGCAGATTTAAATTTATTTGATTACTTTAAAAATTAGTAAAAATTAGTTATGTTGTTATGTATATAATGTATATTATATAATGTAAAAAAAACTTACATTAAGTAGGTACATACCTATCAAGAAAATCTTTCGTCAGCAGTTTTTCTTTTGTTTTAACTACTTCGTAGCTCAACTAGGTACCTACCTACATTTGCGGACGGAAACTTACAAAATCGGTACGTTTGTCATTCATATTTTTTATAAATGTACTCTATAATGTACTCTAATTTCTCATTTATAATTAATACGTGTAGCATGACTGTTAGTGTTAATTAAGAGAATTTTAATAAATAAATAAATAAATAAATAAATAAATAAAATAAGCAGAGAAAATGATAACTTAATGCTTAATTTAAACTAAAAAATATTGTATAGATATAACAGTAAAAATAAATAGGTACTTTGTATTTGCATTATATGTTACCTATTTGACCATTATTATTTGGAGCCTCCAAAGTTGGAAACTCCACTAAGTGGACGAAAACCGGCGAAATCACCCTACCTACGTGTTAATGATATTCTCGATATATTTCCAACAGAAGCATTAAGTTCATCAACCGATGGCTGCTCTGCTCACCGTACGCCAGCTTAGCTTAGCCTTAGCTTTGCTAAATTAAATTAACGCAAGCCATTTTCAATAGGTAGCATTAAACAAGTCGGTAAACTTCACAATTTCACATCACATCGGGTCTTCGGCTCAGTGTGACAGTTGACTGACAAAAAGTGTTTAAAATAATAAACTGACTTCAAATTAGTACCTACTTACCTATACATATGATCGTCCTGAATGTAAAAATAAAACAAGTAGGTAGCCTACCTACCAACCATTAAAAACGGTTGACAAACGTTGAAGATATCGCTCGCTGTCGGATAAAAAAAAGTTGATCATAAAAAAGTAGGTGACCATTATTTTAATATGATAATGCTCATAGAAAAAAAAATCCCGAGCAAAAACTACCTACCTATTCTAGACATTCACTGTTATCAAAATAGGTACCTATTCGCTCCTGACGGACAACCGCACAAGAGACTCGTTTAAAGTTGTAATTACTTAGGTAGGTACCTATTTCGTTTAAAATTTGTTGTTTAAATTACCGCCTTGGCTTATAACTAGGTACCTAGTACCTATTGTGACAGATCTTACGGCTTCCCAATTAACACAGTCAAAAACGCTGTCAACGTTTTAATTAAACCTATCATTTTTCTTTCATTATTTAATGCAAATCCGTATTGGTACCTACCTACCTAATCCTTGTTCCTAAGCTTTTACTTATTGTGCTAACTTGATTAGTTTAATGTTGCCTTTGACTCACGTTTCTGGTGTACTCGTAAATTTGACGCCGTTTGTCGAGTTTAGTGACTTACTGCCGCACTCAGAGACGTCAATAATTTTTTAAGTTTTATTAAAGTTGCTGCGTCTTACTCTATTGCTATAGCAAAGAAAGTGACAGCAGCTACTTTAATTAAACTTAACACTTAATTGACGTCTCTGAGTGCGGCCGTTAGCTTTATACCTAGCTGCTAGGTAGGTATTTTTCCGATGTAATGTTACAAAACCTTCCCGTCCTATTAGTCTGGAACATAAGTAATTATTGTCACCGGCATGCAACCGGTTCTACCTGTCTGATTTGTGTTTTGTATCTAACATAGGATATAGATACCTACCTAGGTGCTTAGCGCCGACAACGAGCATCAAAAACATTTACATAGGTAGGTACCTACATTTTCAATCGATGTTTGGTACAGCTGATTATTCTACAAACAATAAAAATATCAACTGTATAACGAACGTATCCAGCACATCTGTTCTACCTTACAGTTTACATAGTAATAACGATACAGACACCATTTTCCTCTATTATACATGGTAAAAACGCAAGAATCTTCAAAACTTTTGGATCAAAAGCTAGGGATTTCGTCAGTTCCCAATTCTACCTATTCCCAAAACTTACAAAGCTATTTGTTCATATCGGCAACTCGTGAGCTCTGCGAAATCTGTCATCAATCAAACAAAACCCTAGTCAGCTTTGGACGTAGTTCAAAGAGCAAATAAAAAGTGCCAATCTTGGGAAATGGGGCAAGGCCGCGGCCCCGATCCCACGCGAAAAGTGGAGGACCACGCTGGCTCTAATGAATTACTGTCTAGCTAGCTAGGTAATCTGATACTTACAACCACTGGTGTTTTCATGAACTCATTTCAAAAATGTTTAATCTAGGTTAAGGAATTCTGGCAGAATTATTCAAAATGTAAGGAAATCTCTAGCTCTTCTTAATCTTTTATCTGGAATCATTTAGTGAATTACGCAGTAGGTACGCAGACTACATTACTGTCTCCAAAAGGAGTCTCGTTTTTTTCCTTGATAGACTCCTACGGTTCTATTTAATTAAGTCCAATCACAGTTAAATTAATAAAGATAATTAATTTCAAGATAAGACTGTCAACCTAATTCCCATAAATTAAATAACTGCTTCAAAAATAACAAAATCGACTAGCGCAATGCCAACCAGCCGGCAGTAGGTACCTAGTAGGTACGTTGCACCAACACTCATTATCACTTGAGTCGTATCCACGCGTGTCAGTTGCTTGTGTCAACAGAGACGACGCGATTGCAGGTGCCTGCGAACCAACTGCGGTCATTCACCCACACCGCCTCCGATATTTGGCTATACGACACAACACCCTAAGTTTCTATAACACCATAGCTATAGCGCTATTAGACCCGACACGTCACGTGCCGGCTCCAAAACATCATTGTCTGTTCATATGGGTACGCACATTCATTAAGGAATTACGCGGACTATTGTTAACTTCAGGGGCACATTGAAAGCTATTAATAGGCATTTAGAAAGAAAAATATTTCGTTAATTTTATCAATGTTGTCTATGTTCGCATGTTTATTTATTTATTTATCATTGTCCTGTAATATTTCACTGGTTTATTTTGTTGTGAACCCACGTGGCGCCGGGTCACCTTTGCCGGTTGTTTCCGTGGGAGCCCGCTGGTCTCGCGGGGCACGCGGGGCCACCGAAACTGGGACAGATCGCGGTTTATTTCGGAGCCCGAATTGGGGCGTCCCGTTAACATCGGGGTTTCCGAGCCGCAGACGATGATAACAAATAGCTAGCAGCTCACCTGAGTGGGCGGACTTTTGAACCAATAGTTCTGAGGTATCGACGGTGGGCGTTATGGCCAACATGATGATGACACGGCCAGCCCGGCCACGGTGCGACGTGACAAATTGTTTTTTAGCGAGCTATTCAACTGGAGTGTAAAATTGGGAAACGAAAAAACACCGTTTGTATTGAATTTGTGCCTTTGTTCAAATTAACCTATAGATCGTGAACGAATCGTGTTCAACGCGAGCGCCAAACGCTTTAAAACTCAACTCAAAACATTGCTTAATCAATGTAATGATTGTCATTTATTCAAAGTTATCATTGAATGACTAAGAAATACGCTTGTAACGCTGGTTATTAATGTTCCCGATTCCAAAACATGATACCCTTACTAAGCAAAACCACGATGAATGTAGGTGATCGTTCAGATATAATTCAATACTGGGTGACACAGCCATTTGGCAAATCCAAGTAGGTAGGTATAATTCACTTCCGACATATGGAATAGAATAGAATATTTTTTATTGTTTAACTAAGGGATTAGATATGGTTTGGTTAGTTTAACGCTTTATCATAATAGATACGTCGTGCTTTAAACAAAAGAGTGTCATTAATAAAAATTACCAAATTAGACAGGGTGTGTTTAAAGCATTTTTTTTAAGGTATCTTGGATATGTCCCTATTTAATTACTCTATATCTTAATATCTTCTAACGTTTTATTATTTACTTGTTGGTTTTACTTAAAGGGTAGTTACAGCCTATGGCATGGCGTCTGAATATTGTCTACTGTAGCAGCAAGGCATCTCCTATTGCACTCCCTCCACTAAGTAACTAGGTACAATAACTTTCTAGTCTCAAATAAAAAAGTGTCATTTTACAATATTGTCGCTAATTACGTCGCTTTGTTGATCTTAATCGACAGTTTTATAAAATGGGATTTTTCATTTAATACCCATACGTTATAAGTGTTATAACATAAGTACTAATTTCAAAACTAATTTCAAAGATTTAGTTGAACATCGAAGCGCGCTTTGTTTTCTCATAGTAGGTACCTACGAGGGCCCATTGGTTTTTGTTCTTGACACCTAGTCTTGAAATTTGTCACTTTACCTTGTAAATATTTATTTCCCCGGTCATCGGATGACTCAACACTTACATAGGTACCTACCTAGTATTGATATTGTTTCTACACATAACAGTTAAAGTAACTCTAAAACTCAAACATCAAATATATTTTTCTGGTGGTAATTCTATAAAAGAGAAATTTTAAATTATCTCTCAAAGTACACGCTACCACTGAGATGATCGCAAGCATTTTAATATAAGAACCTAAAATTAGATGTGGTCAAAAAACACATTAAGTAAGGGTTTACGAGAAAATTTGAAGTCATTGACCCGAAAAAAAAGAGCTCACTACGGCATGCGCGGACCAAGGAGCTGTGCAGTTAGCCGTCAAATTGAATGCGCTATTAAATTAACTCACTGGAAACTTTGTAATTTTTTGTTGAATAATAAAATTATTTTAGGATTTAACCATAAAACTTCACTATCCTTGAGTAAATAATGTGCAACATAATTATTTTAAGAACTAGTGATATTCGTTACCGTAACTCGTACATTCTATTGCAAAACCAAAATATTTAATGACACCACCTAAGTTTTCTTACCGCTCATTACATATGATAATTTGATTATATCTACAGACAGTAATGATAATACAAAACCACCTCACCCATTATAATTGAGCACGACCATAAAAATTACAGCAAATGATTACAGGAACTAATTTTGAATTACCAAACAATTGCCTACGTACGTTCAAAATTGAATGTGCAAAAAGTCGAAACCCACGCTCGGAAATGATAATGGCTATCGCAACTTGATTTACATGGTATCCAAAACATGAAATTAGATAGTCCATTTTACTGCTATAAAAAGAAACGAGGTATCGAATAGACCGTACTCCTAAATTGATAACCAAAAACGCTGCACAGTTTCAAATCACGCCGGTCCGTCCCATGCATTCCACAACTCGCTCACCCACAACGGAACGGACCGGTCTTAAGCATTGTACGAAACGTGAATATGCGTCGAATTTGATACGTTCGATGGTGGGTGTAAGTTAGGAACTAGACGGTGTTACTGCTCTTGGTAGGGTTATAAGAGGCGATACTGGTTGGCGAGGCGCGGTCTCAAGGTGAATCGCCCGGTCAACACACGCTCGCCGATCGAATGCCTAGACCAAACACCTCATGTTGTTGCTATTAACGATTCGGGTGATACTAGTAGCACGATAGTACGACTACTGTATCGGTAACTAAATCTTTACGTTTTGATTATTACCTTCCGTTTAATCTGAAAGGATTAATTACTGTTTGTGACTTATGGCTAACTGTTTTAATTATGGCAATTGATAATTTTAGATCCTGGACCTTTTTTCATAATATATACCTACTGAAATTCTTATTAATACTTTAAATTACTTTTGATTCGTCACATCAATGTTCACTTGAGCCTGCTTTCCATGAATAACTATGGGCACCCTTTAATCCTTTTAGGTTGATATATTTAAGTGAGAACAGTCAGCGGTGCTAGAGAATATTAAATGGAAATATTAGCCCTGCTCAATAGCCACGCGTCCTAAACCAGTTTGGCGAGTTGTTTTCAAAAGGCTTTTATTCCATATATTGTGCCCTTTGCACGTGTGGATTCAATAGACAAAGGCAAAGTTAGTTCTATTTCAAACGGTTAGGTTTAAGCCTAAAGATCGATGTCAATGGAGCACTCAATGGGGCCGCACGGCCGTTGACCGAAACAAAAATAAACATAAAAGGACCCAGTCACTAAGGAATTGGGAACTGGAACGTTTGGACGTAACATATACCCACGTGCCTACTTACTATGATCCAGATTATATTTCTGAATACGTAACGGTTGAGTTCTGGTATTTGTTTAAGAAGATTAGAACCGGTCTTTTATCTGTTTGCTTTTATCCAAACGAGAATTACATTTGTACTTTGGAACCTGCGGAAATTAGGCTAATAAAGTGTAGGGATTAAATACTAAACTAATAACCAAAATAATATTATTGGAAAGATCGTGTTTATTGAAAGTAATACTTTTATATTAATTTTAAATAAGTACAATATTCTTTTGAGCATTTTACAGGATTTTTTGGTCAGTTAAAATCGAATGCGATTATTTATAAAACAGACTACCTAGTAATTACAGAATGAACTATCTATAAAGATACAGTTGACTCTTGTAAAGAAAATGTCCAATTGGGAAACAAAAGTATACTAGATTGCAAAGTCGACGCGATTGACAATGGGCAGTGCTTGCTCGTTCCACTTGCCCGCCGAACCGGCACTGGCAACTGGCAGATGTGAAAACCGGCCAAGGTGATTTTAGGTTATAAATGCCCGCCACGATCTATTCTCACATTCTTGCAACAATGTCAATAGATCTGATCTACAATAAGACCATTCATAATGTAATCTTTTGAAGCGACTCATATTTATCATAAATTTAATAATCTAGTTTCTTTGTCAAAATAGAAATGGAGGGTTTTATGGTATAGTGTGATCGCGTGACTTCACGCCGAAATGAGAACCAGGTGAAATACCGTAGAAACTTTATCTTATACATATTATATTAATAACAAAACCGGGAAAGTGCGAGTCGGATTTGCACACGAAGGATCAGAAAGAGGAAGAATAAGACAAGAGATACAGCGATTGATAAGATCGAGCAAAAAACGCCGAATGTTTCCCTTTAATTTTTAATTTAATTTTATTTTTATTATGTCTTGTTATAGCGGCAATGGAAATACACACTGTGAAAATTTTAACTGTTTACCGTTACGGTTCGGACAGACAGACGGATGGATACGGACGGACAGCAGAGGCTTAGTAATAGGGCTCCGTTGGCATCCTTTAGGTACGGAACCCTAAAAAGAATGTTGATCCCGTATGCTTTCAAACATTACCGAAAGGATGGTAATGAGGTTTTTACTACAACTTTAAGAAAAAACAAGAAAGGTTTTAATTTAATTAAACTTAAAATAATGAATAAAACAATTGCAGTGAATAAAGCCATTGACAGGTCCGTTAGTAATCGAATTAATAGGCATTGAAAACGTTTTCAATGTGACTTTGATTGAAAATAGACTGGGCAGAATTCAATTATTACTATCCATCCTCGATTCGATGGTGCTTTAAGTACTAACGTTACATATACGTATACGCTTGCTTAAATTTGAGTCTACTTTTTAACAAGAACTAGGTCCCAAAAACCCGTTGCACACAGTGGCCATCTTACTATAGACTCCAACTAAAGTCGAAACCATAATTCGAGAGACAACTTTGACAGATAAGACAAAGGGTTACCTACCATAGGGTTAACTTAATAGTAATTTACTAACGTGAAGTGAGGAATGAGTTGTCAAAGTTGTCTCTCGAATTATGGTTTCGACTTTATACTCAAACTATTGATCGCTGACCGTTGCTGGAGGAAACACGAATACTATTTCACGTTACGTAATTGTACAAACTCACTCAATACCCAGATCGCGTGACACTGCACTCTTTAGGTAGAATTGAAACAACGGAAATGGTTATTTTTTTCCTATCATAATTAATGCAAAAACATCCAATCAAACTCGTGGGAATCGCACGAAGTGATTTGCTAAGAAAAATATAAATTGGTAAAGGTTGGGTTCACATAGCATGTAACGTAGGTGTAAAGGATGAATTATTTTATTAGCCGTTCTTGTGTCCCGCTTTAGAAAATGCCTCCCCTCTGTTCCTCAACTCTACTCGTCGTCGTTGTAGTATTAGACTTTAATTATCTTGCACCTTCCCGAAATCAAGTGCATCGTTGCATAATGGGTGTGTGTACTTCAACTTTGCTGTGTATACATTGACGCATTAAATGCAGGGCATGCCTAATCGGTCGATAAAGAAATGCACGACGTGGTTTTAAAAACTGGAAATTAATACGATTAGTATGATTTCAATGATAATAAATAATGAATGCATAATAAGCAAACGATAAGAAATATTTATTTGTTATTGAATACCAAACGTTATTAAATAAAAAATACACTCGTGTCGTTTGCTACCTAATTTTGCTCAAGAGAAGCCATGATGACATTAAAACTTCTGAAACTCGACGTCTCTGTGTCACTTATAAATTAAGACGTTTACTTCCACGTCGATCTCGTAAAAACTTTGGGGTACGAGCACTTTTGTGAAGCCGACGTCGGCGAATATAGGCACGTGTAGGCCGGAAACTGTGTAAGTAGGAAGCTATTGATCAGGGCGCGGGGGCGCGGGAAGTAGGGCAGGGGGAGGGGCGCCTAGGGCTGCCAAACTGACCCACGATAAAGAGACTGACGAATCCCGGGCACCTTCCACTTAGAATTGATATCATGGTAATGAAGAACTATTTTGGAATTTTCGACGTAATAGGATCACTTATTTAATTAACGTAAGATTCTAGGATTTGCCATTGTCAATGATTTCAAATATCCTTTGAAACGTGAGCGTAATTCCGACGGCACTTTGCAGGCGTTTCGCGCCTCTTTAGTTTTCCTTCTTCGTTTATTCCCAGTAAAGCAAGGAAATCATTGAACCTGCTCATGGACATCGGTTAGCTAAACAGGCAGAGGTGTGTTGTGGTGATCTCCGATCCGGGGGAACCCGGACGTGCAACCCTGGGGCCGCGGAGAGGTGCGGCCGTTTGGGCGGTGCGTGCCGCGGCCCGTGCGTTCCCCTCAGCCCGAGTTCAAGGGCAAGGCCTGCCCCCATTCAGCTAGAAACACGTGCCCGAAGGTAAATATAGTATTACCCGTTACGCCATCGTGTTGTAGTACGCCAGCCAAATTTGCGCGTCATTTCGTTTTCTTAAATCACATAGCGTAATCGCTGACTCATATTATCAAAGCGACGCGCCGTCCGTCTAGCCCGGTGCCGTAAGTGCCATTCCTGGGACACGGAATAAATACTGAGGTGTTTGCTTGATCTTTGGGCTTTGTTTGATTTCGGCTCACTATAGTACCTACTGCAGGAAGCGTGCAGGAGGAAATATCAGGCAGGATGTTGATAAAGTGAATAATATTTGCAATTTGGATCACTATCACGCTGGATATTGATAGCCCTCTCTTATTCATTCAGCACGATTTTCGGCTGTTATCTTTCAGTTGTTTTTTTATGGCAGAAGGCAAACGACCACATAAATAACCTGAGAGTTCTGAGACCCATGGACATCAACCCTGCAAATTTGGATCGTTGTGGTCTAATGGACTGAGCTGGAACAGAACTCTATAAACCTGATGCAAAGGTTGGCGCTGGGTGGAGTAATAGGTATATCTGAAACTTTTCCCTGCTGCATTGGTTTTCTAGGTTTTGGAAAGAAAAGTACTGGTCATCAACATAAACGTGGTACTTGAGGTTCTTCCCTCAACAGTTGTCATAGTCTAAACGCATCTGTCTAATGTTTCTTTAAATATTCTCATTTTCACGGGAAACTGACCATTAAACTGTTGAGCATAACATGACAATACTTCTTTAATTGTCTGATGTGAGTGATAAATCCTGTGGTATTCCCTCGTGTCAAGAAAGAATTCATTGTCCTATAAAAATTTGAATTTTTCACTTTATTTCTCAAATTAGTTCATTAATAATACCATAAAACTTTTAACAAAGGAGCCGTCAAAGTTTGTAGAGCAATTCGGACTAACTTCAATACTCTTCAAACAAAATATCAAATATATTTATTAACATACAGTGAAAATAAAGTTTACAAACAAAAGATAAAACGTAAACACTGCGCCAAATTTCACAACTTTAAATTATCTTTCTTCCCCACACTAGGCTAGGCCTGTATCGTGGGTTGACACTAAATGACGATTAAATAAATGACACTAAAAGACGACTAAATATTTTATAGACGAGGTTCTTTTGATTACGTGACAATCACATAACGCAGAGTCTGCAGGCGTCCAACAGGTATTAATTTTTATTTCCTCCAGGTTAAAAGGAGCGGTTACAATTGTGTTATGAAAACATAGGAATTTTGTTTTTTCTGCATTTAATTTCAAGATATTATTTTGTAACCATTTCGCTATAAGTGACATGCCACCTTCAACGGTAGATCGAAGCGACTCCCACGTCACATCGTGAAAAATAACCGCAGTGTCGTCAGCGTAGGAAATGATGTCGGTGTTTGCAAGTTCCAGAGAAGCCAGATCATTTATGTAAGGTAAAAGAACGTAGGACCTAAAACACTACCTTGAGGGACTCCGTAAGTGATTTCCCTTAGATCGCTCATGCGGCCATCAACTTTCACACACAGAGTCCGGCCCGACATATAACTTTGTATCCAATTTAAAGGAATCCCTCTAACACCCGACAGCTCAAGTTTTCATTGGAATAGAAACCGTGTCGAAGGCTTTGGTAAGGTCAAGGAACACTCCGACACACGCTCTTTTTTGGTCTAAGTGGCTGCTGATGGATTATGTCAAAAATGTGACAGCATCCTCAGTGGATCTGCCATGTCATTGTTTATTCGATAGTACTTTGATGATATAGCGTTTCCTCTCCGGTTCTGCGACTGTATTCCAGGTGCCACTAATAAAACAAACTTTGCGTAGGTAAAGGCTGAAAGTTCCGCATATTCGTATAATAGAGCTTACAAAGTTTGAACTAATATTGCAGTAATATATCTGTCATGAATAGAATTATCTTAAGTGTTTGAGGTGGCTTAGTAATTTAGGTGCTGACTCGTCATCGCAAGGTTTCGTGTTCGATCTTTCTCTAGTGACTGCCGTAAGAAAAATTATATTTTTTTACTTAACTTTGATGAGTGCCTTCAGTGGTAATTTGCGCGAAAGCCCATGTGTATAACTTGAAATTAACTTTTTAAGAGATTAACTACTTATATTTCTGATATCGTATGAGGTTACCCATTTGAAACTTGCCTGTTTGAAGGTTAGTCGCTGATCAAATTATGCCTTAATGGCAAAGATGTCGACTCTTTTGGCCACCACGGACTTTCATGCCAACTCAGCGCGGGCCGTTACTCCCGCCACGCCGTGCTTACGCCGGTAGCACACCTCCGCCGCGGAACTGTAGTAGCGAAACTCTGGTAACGAAATAAAGTTCAATTTCGTATTAAATATCACGATTCCGCCACAGTTTCGCGGTTTCGCGGCGGAGGTGTGCTACCGACATTAATGATATCATCCGCCGAGCTTTTTCCACCGTCAATGTCCCGGCAATCCTAGAGCCGAGTTGGAAAAAGATGGGATGGTATGACTCTGGTGCCTTTGAAGTTGGGTCGGGAGCTGGTGTGGGACGCTACATGCCTTACCATACCTTACCTTGCCATACCTTGGACCCTTCGCATCTTCAAGGTACTACAACTAGAGCCGACGCTGCGGCGTAGGCGGCTGAAAATAAAGAGCAAATACCAAAGTCTTGACTCCGAATACAACTTTGTTGCATTTGGCGTGGAGACCCTCGGTCCGTGGAGTTCTGGTGCACATGGTTTAGTAACTGAATTAGGCAAATGCCTAGTCGACACCACTGGTGAGCTGGCAGCTTCCTCTCACAACGAATAAGCATTCAGAGAGGAAATGCTGCCAGTTTCTTCGGCACAACGCCACGGGGGGGGGGCATTTTTAGATTTTCTTAGTTAGTTTTTTTTTTCTTAGTATTTAATTAGCTTTTAGTTTTAGTTTAATTATTTGTTTTTTGTATATAAGTAGGTACAGCATATTATATCATTAGTTGTTTACTAATAAATTAGTTTACTTATTAAATCATTTACTAACTAGTGCCAATGGTACCATAAATCCAACGGCTAAATATTTACAAAACGATGTTGCTGACTAAAGCTATTCGTCATCGGACTTGGCAACTTGGCACGTTGTTATTTTACGACTATTGCGATGGCCTATTTGGGAAATGCAGAGCTAAACATTTTTGGGGATTGTTTACTGGATTCCGTTACTAGCGGAAACTCTTGGCCGTTTTGTTGTTTGGTTTGTGAGCTCTAGGCAATTTTGCCCGATCATTCCCGTAGTGTTTTATTTTTACTAAAAACCTGCCACTTTAAATCTGGCTTATTCGAAATGAATGCGCTCGGCGTATTTTGACTATACAGTAACGTAGCATAAATTGAGAAATAATGTTCTAAATAACATACTGGAAATACGAGTTATTACAAAAAAAAACTGCATCCCAATCATACTCAACGTTACATTATTTCGAGATAACAACGTGAGTAATAAACCACATCGCTCAGTATCATTATAATTCTGCGACGATGGGCCTTTTCAGACTATGCTGTAGCAACCGGCATTCAAAGCAACCCTGGTACGTGTTCTGCTATAAACATAAACATGGAAAACGCACAAAAGCCTCTCGGCGTCGCTGTCGGATAAAGTCGTAGAGTTTCTTTTGCTAGACAAGCTAGACTGACGCCCGTCGGCCGCGGGAGTGAGAGAGACGGCGAATGCACGCCGATCGTTAGCCCTGATCTTCAGCGCGCCACAAACACACAGCCCGACCGAGAGCGAAATTGCAGCGAGAATGCACCTAGCTGTGTTATTATGCTGCCGGTTGGTCGTTCAGAAACGGCCTAAATCCGAACGCCCTCGCGTTCCATTTCAGACTTTAGCTTGAGGTAATTGTATTGAGAATGGCTCGGGCTGGTTCTGTAACCGGTTATTTTCTCCGAACAAGCAATTGTAGACGTTGTCGTTACGCCATAAGTTCTGTTCGGCATGACGCAGGCAGGAACGCAGCGGATTCTGTGCTCTTTTATATATAGCCCGCATTGCATGCGGCGGCGGCGGCCTGTAGTAGGTGTATAGGTCGCTCGCACGCACTGCTGAACTAGTCTGAGGGCTTCCTATTATCGATTTACTGGTGTGCGCGCCGTGCCGCGATACCCACCACCCCACCACTAACTTGCACGTATAAGTTTTTCTTGATTTTCCGACGCGTCGCGATCCGGTTTCTCTTTCACAGAAAGCTTATCTAAGTGAAACTACTCATTTGAAAGTATGATGGGTAAGGCCGCGGAGCGTTCGAACCGCCTATCCCGTGTGTTACCCAAAATTTGATGTGGAGAATGATGAATTACATAAACATTGAATAAAAATAAGAAATTGAGCAAACTTCCTTAAAGGATTCCTCAAAAGCTAGTGTAATTTGTCATCTTACATATGAAATTTTGCGTAACACGCGTTTCACTTGTTATCGTTAGTTTTATCCTTACATTTAAAAGCCTGCTTACTGGATTTTAAGTATTACGTAACAAGCTTAACTTCGTAATTTTTCTTCTTATTTTTGCATGAAAGGTTTTAGCTACAACTTTACTGTTTTTTTATAGTTATATATAATGTATATACGTACGCGTTACGAGATGTAAAATATTAGAATGGTTAATTTGAACTAGCATTATGTTTGTAATGATATCGTGACTTGCTCCATGTGTTGGGTCGGTTATTGAATCGCCCCAGGCTTCTCGTGCAGTAGGCTTGTGGGGGCAAAGCCAAGGCTCAGGGGTAAAGAGACAGGGGGCGTTTCGCCTACACGCACGTTAATACCAGCAGATTAAATCTAGACAATATCTACAGGTGTTAGAAATATGAAAGAAACCAAGAAAAAATGTCCACACATTTTGTACTCCCGCTTATTTGTTTTAGAGGCTTATGAAGAACAGTTTTCATTTAAGATAATTGCATCGTTTCCTTTGTCATAATAATCTAATAGTTCTACGGGCATAATTGTAATATAATCTGTATTGAGGCTATAATTATCGTTCATCAATAGGTACTTTCAATCTAATTTAAGTTCGGCAAACTCAAGAGCAAACTCGAACAGAACTGCTAAGTAGTTAACAATGTTCCGAGTACAGTCCCAGAGGAAACAGTTGCCTGTTATTCTCACAGTTCAATGTCACAATTTTCTACCGCAGCACAATGTTGCCACAACAATAGTGTAATAACATACCAGCGCTCATTTCTGCACTTATGATGTAGACCCCAGTGTCGCCAACAACCTACCATCAGGAAAAAAACCGACAACGAAATGACAATTTATCTTGATTACTTGAATTATGCTTCATTTCACGGTTTTGGTTGCGTTGGGACCCTTTGGGTCCCATGGCGTGTTTAAAGAATGTTGCATAAATAAACATTTACTTGGACAACCTGTAATCAGACCGGGTGCTTTGTTCGTAGCTCGTTTTGAATAGCGTATTATTTTGTTAATATATACATTTGATAGAATAAGCGCAAATAGTACTTAATGTCTACTGTTGAGCGTAATATTGCTATTTAACATGAGATGAGATAAGAAGTGAAGTGTGGAGGTCAGCGCTGATGAAATTTATCACAATTTTCAACCGCTCCTTAAGATTTAGAGAGAGTACTATAAAATCTGCCCCCAATTTCACCAAGTTTACATTGACAGGTGACTTGTGACAATTCGGGGTACATTGCGATTTATTATGAAAACCATTAACGTAGAAACTCGTCGAGTTTGCAATGTATACCAAATTTTCACATGTCACCTGTCAATGTCAACTTGGTGAAATAGGGGGTTGGTCTACTTGTTGTCATTCATCCACATCCACCGTAAACTCATGTTAACTGTATATCGAAATTCAAACAAAAGTATGCACGGTCCTTTTTTTAGTGAAAGAAACTGATAGACTGCTTCTCTTTTTAATATAAATTAATAACGTGAACCGGTTGACGGAGTAACTTCATACTACCTTGAGTAAAACTAAGAAATCCCTCTGAAATTAAAACCGTCATAAATGAAAGCACTAGGTACTAAAATCCCCTTTTGCCATGCGCAGAAATGCATCGCTAAATATAGCCCGACCGGAGAAGCGTTGTGCGTGGTCAGGACTCCCCCCTTGCAGCGAGGGGGGGACAGGGTTGCCAGGATACCTAGGTCACAGACGCACTGAGCGACGCGTTGAGGCAGGCCTGGAGTTTAATGAGTCTGTGCTTGCTTTAGGGGAAGGTTAGTTTTGGTTATCGATCTATTGTCGGTGCACTCAGCGAATTGGGTTGAGGATCAACTCAGTAATTACTGTAATTAGCAAGGTTTGAATTCCTTTTGGAATCAATTTATTGCTGACGTTTGGAATAAATTTATGATTTTCTAAGGCGTCTAATTTTGTAGGTTATTTCGAACAAGTGATTTTATTTTATTTTGTTAATGACAACGATTTCTTACAGTTAAAAACACTTTATAATAAAGTTATTTCAACAATAAAAATAGAAATAGAAATAGAAACGTTCACAAGAAAAAAAAAAACAAAACAAAGATTACAGATTATAAAAGAATGGCAAAACACACAGATACCAAAGTTAAACAGTAACGGTAGTGCTGCTTGCGACTTCATTGGCATAAAACCCACATATTGCTATATCTTCAAAAACAAAAAAATTAAGATTACGTAAACTAAAGAAGCAAAATCACAAGTAGATAATAACACATGCAAATTTTATTTTTCTAAATAATAATTTAATAGTAGAGACACTTTCTTACACTTCATATCCATAAAGTGCTACAAAAAACTGATTTGTGGTCACATTTCCGCCGACGCGACAGCCCTAGCCCCTTACATAAAGAAAAAGTACCTAAGGGAGCTTGCGTGGCGGCATTATGCACATAATATGCATGCGTAATATGAACGCAGCGCGCCCGCATATGCAACGCAAGGTCTGTGCGGTCACTCGGGCATTTCTGTGCACTTGGCATAGGTCAAGAATGATGAAATGTTTGGGAGAAGTTTAGTGACATTTGGCGGAGTTAATCAGGAATCGTGGAGTGACAGGTTATTTTCTGTTCTTTGCCAGTTTCTTGATGTAATCGTTGGTGGCAATGTCTAGTTAAAATCAATGAGCCTAGAACTTGATACGAGATACCTACGCGTAAACTTATTATTATTTAACTCCAGATTCGAAGCTTACCTATTCCTGACCACTCCATTTAATTATGGATTATGATTATGATGTAAGTAGATGTTTTGATTTATTATTATTATTATTTCGGATTTCATCAACCACTTAACACACGATTAGAGTATTAACAGCTGTCATTTATGAACTAACAGTCGATTAACATTTAACATCGTGTGGTGAAGCTGGTACTTAGTCTTGTTGAATCTTTTTGTTTACGATATTTATTTCATGGTTATTATTTTTTTGAAACAGCAGGTGCAGCAGCACTTTTGATGTTTATTTTTAACCTTCTCTTCTTTGTAAGGTTGTCTGGAAGAGATCGCTATTTAGCGATAAGACCGCCTGTTGACTCACTATGTAACACTTCTCTTTCTTGTTGTCCTTGCTGAATGGTGTTCAATAAAGAGTTATTGTATTGTAGTAAACAAAACCTTGTTGTTGAAAATGCATGGTTCAAATCATTACTTATAATTAATGTTACACCATCATGTTCTGAGCTTATCAAATATTTTTTTCGTGTCTACTCTCATGGATGTAAGTGACTGATAAGAAATATGTTTTTTTAAGTAATAACGTTGCTGCCCATATCACACAAAAAACAAATCGGTTGAACTTGAATAAGAATATTTGGATCGATCAGTATAACAGTTTTATGTTGTAAAATCAAATGCCACCATATCAAATTTAGCCAAACAATACGAGAAGGTAGTGATTTTTTTTAATGCCACCGATTGTAACTGTATTTAGTAGACTATGTAAGTAGGTAATAAATAAATTGTTCAGTAGGTAACGGAATAATATCTGCTCAACCCGGAGGTTATCAATCAGTTGCAGCTTGGTTCCTAATTATAACAAAAACAAAAACACAAGTCCGTACATAACTCTTGTTATGACAACTATAATTGTGAAGTTCAAAGAAGTATCTTGAAAATTTAAATTTTTGAGACTTTTTGGCCCACTTCCTTTTCGTCCTTAGTCTTGAGCTGGTTGTCAAGACTAACCTAACGGCTCCATAACTCTGAGGGTTTACATTACATTAAGTACCTACAGCAATTACTCTGTCACCACCTTTAGATTCCAATATCAGATCAACACTTAGACATAATTTTCACTGGTTATTCAAAAGGGAACTGCTTCAAAAATTACTTGCAAGATTTAAGCAAAACATGACAAACAAACAAATATATTTAGAACGTTTAGAAGTTTCTTCTATGTGTGTGTATGTATTTTATGGATGTGTCCCTTCGAATGAACGCTTCTCTGAAACGTACCTCACGTTGCAAATATAAAAAACCATGATGCTTTCCATGTCCATAAAAAATGTTAGCTAACTTTTTACCTGTTTCAAGCATTTATGTTAACGTCTTATGGGGCCAGTTTCGTAACGCGCACTTACTTTCCTTTACTTCAAGTCAAAGTCGAAGAACAACCTTAAAGATGTACCTACATAATGCGAGGGTATTATTGTAAAACGAAATGCAAAGTTTTGAGAGGTCTAGCTGTTCATAAGCAAATATTTTGCTATACCACTTTCCCATTCCAAATCCGTATCCGAATTGACATTTGTTTACCGGTGAAATATGTTTTATTTTTGTTCCCTGAGGCAATAAATACGATTTTTTGCGAGCGTGTTAACAAATTTGTAGACTTATCTGGAAAGTAATTTAGTTAAGTGTGTATACCTACCATTTTATTTCATCATAAATATATATGTTACTCCCATGTTTTGATTTCGATGTGCAAGCGTATAACGAGGCTCTTAGTATCTAGGTATTTACCTACAACTCGTGTTGAAAATTTTAAACATCTAAGTCCAAGACGATATACATTACGAAATCCTAACAAAAACTGACTAACACCAAGAATAACTCGCTGTCTACCATGTTTAAATCGTTTAGTTAGCATCAACTTTAGTAGGTAGGTATGCAAAGTGGCCGCGAACTCACATGTGCAAACGTATGTGTTACATGTGTGCATAAATAATTTAAGCTCAGCAATACTTGTGCGTGTGAGCACGCCGCTGTGTGCGTGGACATTTACATGCAGTATATGTGGCCAGCATTATTGTGTAAGTACGATTCACTGAATATCCGATCAGTGTGTCAGTCTGACACTTTGTAACGGAATGGTAATTTCGAAAAGTGACCAGACTAAAATTGTTTTCGTCTGGTTTCTAACACGTTGGAACGTGTGTGTGTGTACTACAGGTGTAGGTACCTAGCGATTTCTTTTGAAGTAAAGGCACGTGTAAATATTGCTCGATAGCATGAACTAATCTTATCAAATCAGATGTTTATCAAAATCTAGTATACTTCTAGAAAACTTCATAAAATGCAATGTACATTATTTATTATGTAAGTTTGTGTGTGTGTATTATTTGGTATGTAAGTTTAAAAAGATATTGAAATTTTTAAAGCGAATATCACTCAGCCTCCAAATATTTAAAAGACCTAGTATTCCCTAGTAAGAGTAGATACCTAGTATTCCACAGTAGGTACATGGATTGAACATACTTACACATAAATTTAAAGCTTTCGTGACTCGATTTTATCAATGCTCAATACTAATATAAAAAAGAATTACAAAAAAATTTGCTAGACAACACTCAAATGTCTACGTCTCCCTTCTATATCATCGATATTTATTCACTTACGTTGTATAACGAGCTCCCATATCTCCATTCATGACAACCACGACATCAACGACACCAAAACAAATGCACGTCGTCGTACATTCAGAACCATCGCACACGCCGTGGGCCGCTTCCCTAAGGCGCGTGGGCGCCGATAATGTCATAACATAACAATAAGGGCTGTGCTAACAAAACAACACCGTTATGGTTTCATCACGTCGGGTAGGATTAAATTTGTTTCACAGCTATTTCGTTTTGTTTCATTGCGGCGTTGATCCGCTTACATATACAGCCGCTTGATTTTTGCTGATATAATGTTATAATAAGATTAATCCTTACCCAAACAAATACAGAACGTATTTTTAATGTAGATTAAAATTGTCCTTTACACTATAACATTTAAATAAATACTTTAGAAGATACAACAGATTCAAAATTATGCACATTATTATTATCTGTCTTGTCGAAACGATTGGTCGGCCGCGCGGCCGCGACCGGGCGCGGCGGCCTGCCTATATCGTCGTCATAATGACTTAGAAAGTAATCACCATAGTCCGGAGCCACTGCAAGTGTTATGGGTTGACTAGTCACCATAGTCCGCTCGAAACAGTTGCGTAAGCGTCACAGTGTCGTTTACCTCGCGGCCTTCGCCACGCTTCCCGCTCGGCCGTCGTCAGCCATCCGTTCCACTTTGAGGAGGGACGTGACGCGCCGTGGAAACCTTATCGGTCGCGCTCACGTCTGTCGTGTTTGATAGTAAGTAGCCTGCCAGGACGGTGATGCATTCTGTTTTTTCCTGAGCTTTACGAATACTTGAAAGACTTAAAAATTAGATTCTTGATAACCAATACTTGATTTTAATGGCCTCTTCCACTTCGATTTAGCTCGTCTTGCTTCTATAAAGTAATCATGTTGTTAGTATTACAGCAAGTACACTTGTTTAAACTGACAGTGGTGAGTACAAGTATAGCGGCTAGGTATTTGCAACTCGTGACTATACTTGCCACTCTATCTGGCGTATCTCGGACAAAACGGCTAGTGAGCGACGTATTGAGCGACTAACAAGAAAAGGGCAAGTTGTGCTAGGCTTCTGTAGTTTGCTGTGACAAAAATAGTAACTGTATTTTAATAGAAAACAACATCAGTGATGAAGCCTCCCCGCTTGTTCCTAGATACGATTTTTAAATGGGATATCATTTTACAGGTCAGCGAGATTATAATACTTTCAACTGCATTCTGTTATTACCGTTAGAGAATGTGTAAGTACAGTTCACATAAGCCTTTTTAGGGTTCTGTAGCAAAATTGTAAAAAAGGAACCCTTACCTATGGTGAGACTTCGTAGCCTGTCGGTCTGTATGTCACAGCCGTTTTTCTCAGCAACTGCACAAGCTATCAACTTGAAATTTGGCATATTTGTATAACTTGCTTGCCGCATGTTTTAAGTAAAAATAAATATAAAATTAATTTTATAAATAATTGTAAAGGGGTCTAGAATGGGGGGTTGAAAAATGAAAGTGATTTGATTATAGCAAGTGGAGTGTTATATGAAAGGGCTCATTCTGCACATTTCAAAACTATTTTTTTATATAATTTTCTTTGATGTTAAACCAAAAATGTTCAAAAAATGACCGTTAAATGACCGTTAAAATGACCTTAATCTCCGAAGTTTATGAACGGAAAAATCGTACAAATTCCTAACACTACATCATTACTTATATTTTACGGGAAAAATGAAACGAAATGTTCAAAATTTATAGTTTTCGAGAAATTGACAAACAACTTTAAATATCTGTACTAAAATTTAGGCAAGTCAAAATGAACCTTATTGCATATAATTAAAGTACACAAAAAGGTATATTTTTGAAGTACGGACTTACAAACGGAAACCTCGGTGCGCGAGTCCGACTCATACTTGACGGTTTTTTTTGTGTTATGAGTCTTTGTGACGTTTGTGACTCCTATGAGGACGGGAACACACATCCATCACACATCTCAATATTATATAAGTACTTGTACGTGTACAGTGATTCTGTATACCGTTATTACTGTTTTAGGGCCTGCGCAAACCGGCGGAGCGCAGCGCAGATCACTTTAAATTTTTAAAGTGATCTGCGCTGCGCTCCGCCGATTTGCGCAGGCCCTTAGTATATTTATTAAGATCAGTAATACCTAACTGATTCTTATTTCGATCTCGTTCTTCAACAGACGTATTTTTCTTTCCAGATTACAACGCCGCCCCGCTGTTCGCCTCGGAAAACGCCTCCAGTGGTGAGTACACTTGAAAAAACACTATAAATTACACTGCAGATACAAATCAAGGTGTAACTATTGTCGAAGCCGACCGTTTGCGTGTTTTCAACGCGTTAAGGGGCGGAATATTTGTTTTCAATTGTTAGAACATGGTTAGAACCAATCGATAACACCTACATGAGTAGGTAAGACTGATGATCATATACAGTCACAGAAACAAAAGTTGTCTCTCCTGTTCCAGAAAGTTAAGTACTTTGAAACCAAATTTTTCGGGTTAGGATATAGTATCCGCGTAATGGGAGTCTGGTGTAGTTTTGGCCTGTATCGAAATTATATGAGTTATAAACTCCCACGTCGTTAACTTTTAGGAACAGAAGAGACAATGTAGATCCTAAATCTGTGTATGACCCTGATATCTTTTTACAAAAGTCACCTAACTATGTAAAATATGTCAGTATGAAACGAAGTTTATTTGCGTTTGAGTTAAATGACATAAATCTGGTAACTATTCATAACTGTTCAATAATATGCGAGTTGTGTTCTTGAAATAAAATAGTTTTCCCAAGTAGGCCGAGAAAACTAAAAAAGATACTTAAAAAAAACTTGTTTATTAGTTATTTCGCAAACTTCTAGCCTCAACATTTTTATTGTATGGGTTTTATAGTCTGCTCTCCTTAAAAGAAATAACAATTAAAAATGACATTTGAATTGTCAAAATCCAAAATTCGTAATCATTTGATACTTCATGATTTTATACAATAGCCAAAGTGATCAACGTCAATGCTACTCGCGTCAGTATTTCAAAGAACCTTTCCGTCAGAAGTTGTGTTAAAAAGATTCAATCCATGCATGACAGACTCCTTTCCATCACTATTATAACAAATCTTATAAATCGAATCGAGTCGCACACATTCAGCGCGCGCGACTCGCCGGCATGCTCAAATTGCATACAACTACTAGTCAGTGGCAGCGAATGCGTTAATTAATATAAATCCTCAGCCAATCACGTGCGAGGTGGACGATAGCGCCGATTGCGCCGATACCGCGGCTAGGTTGTTAACCCAATAAGATAACGTATCGGGGACTCCGACACGAGCGTCCTACATACTTCCGTACGCTCGAAAACAACTCCAACCACCAAATGTAGTTTAGTTGGCTAATAGGCCATTTCAGTTCTGAAATTCTGCTTATTTTAAAAGTCATAATGGATTATTATAGCAGTAGGTACCATATAATCAACAATTTAGCGCACTCGTAACTTATGAGATATACTCTTTCAATTAGACAGGAACCACTAGGACATGTTTTAAGACTCAGAGGAATTATTAAAACTTTGATATACCTACTCTATTTGGCACCAGTAAATCACGAACACTTTGTCAATAAAACGTGTTCATAAATGACTCTTGTTTTAAATTTTATCCAAGCTCGAATTTCATCTACCAGCAACAAGCCGGTCGTGTGACTCACTAACTTCAAGTCTAAAATCGTCGATAAATGCAGTTGTTATCGGTCGCGGTGTGTCGTCACAGCCCGCAGTGCAGTGGGCTTGTAGGCCGGTTTCACCTTCACGTTGCACATAACGCGGTCGGATCACACGGTTCCGAACAGTCTGTTTTATCACAAACCTCGTGACTTTACAAAGAAAGCGGTCTACAAGTCTGTCTAATGGTTAGATGCTCGTGGAAGATTAAATTCCTACTAGCCAACAGTATTTTAGTAACAAAGAAAGAGGATCGAGTTTAAAGCAATAGATGCTCCAAAAATTGTAGTGGGTCCCCTTAGTCAACCCTAGTATATTTAATATATGTATCAGCTACGCATGTTAATAATGGAAGGATCTCTATGTTTTCCTAAAAAACGATCATAAAATGCGGAAGTGTGCTCGGCCGCCGCATGGAATGCGCTTACGTTTCTTGTCGGCAGAGAAATCTTCAACTGGTTTGCGCAGACGCAAACCTCAATTAGCGACGTGTTTGCTACTTCGCATAAACCTAGGCGACGCATCTATTAAAACGAAAGTGGACTGTTACTTATTATTAGAAATTAACCTTTGGACTAACAATACCACAGATAAATAAAAAATTGGCTTTTAGCCATGACGATTCCATAATTATACTTAAATTACGACGTTATTTACAATAATAGGAACAGGTTCAACGTAGTTCAAAGGAGGAAGATAAATAATACATACTATGTTACAGTTATCTTGTTCTTCGTGTTTCCTGCGCGTCAAAACTCTAGAATAAACATCAGACCACTAACGGCATGATAATTCTATCCCTTCTACATCCGTTACCTTTAGTAAAATCAATAATTCAAACAGCCATACGTTCCAATATTTGACTTTAAAAATGATCCAGGTGTCCATAATGCGACGCATCGATAAAATGCATCGGGAAACTTAAATCGATATATCGGAAGCATATAGTACCCGTTCACAGATTAAAGTGTCAACTTGTTTGGTAGGTTTATGTGAGCGCGAGCGCATGTTAAATAAAGATTTGTCTGGCATGAATGTATTTATTGAATACATTACAATAACATGAACTTGCGTCAATGGCTTGCAAGATCATTCGGCTCGAACAACACCCGACTTGAACGTGCGCACATGATTAACCATTTATTCCAAACCATTACGGTTGAAGAGGAAATAAGAATGAGATTGCCAGTATTTTTTTAATTCAATCCACTGCCAAGCAAAACAAAATAAACGGTCTGGATGTGAGAGTGACAGAGAAGGTACGGCATTCGGATATTAAAGTAATTATCAATGTAATGTACTTATACATAACGGTAAACTGGAATTACATAGTTTGTAACTAATGTCTATTTTTCGTTTTGCTTATCACACAATTAACTACCCTACGCATACAGGCATACAATATAGCAGTAAAAAGAACATTTGGGAGTTAAGCAAGTAAAGAAATAAATAAAGCCATCTTTTAAATCCTTTAAATCTGCTCTTTGAGTGATAAACAGAAACTTTGAGAAGATTTGAAGTACACGAGGAAACTCGAGAGAGTGATGAGGCGCTTGACGCATTAGCCGTACTCTTGAGATACATCGCCCATGTTATCACTGCGCCACGCATTAACTAGTCCGCCGAGGAAGCCCATTTATCATCTGCTAACTTGTGAGAGTCTCCATAAATAATCTTGCTTTTCTGCACCGTCTCCACACAATGCCCGTGTAGGATATCCTGTTTGTACTATATGATCTATGTTTTTGTCCAGATTCCTTGATGTTCTAATATTTTAATTAGAACACAAAATATGTGTTTATTATTATAATCATTTTGAAGTTTCTATGTTTTCTCCAAGGGTTTCTTGCGTTTTAATTTCCCTAAGATAATAGATTAATTTATTTAACTAGATAATTCAATTTTGTTATCTCTCTGAAAGCAGTTTTGTCAGTTTATATCCCTTTTAGTATTAATTTTCCATTTATCTTCGTAGTTACTTTCTCATTACAGATTCAACCATTATTCTCGACAACTTTTTGGGAGCTCTTTTAAGTTACAGCAAAAGTTACGAAGTAATATTTAATTTATGAAAGTAGAGAGGATTTTTTATGAAGACCGTCTCGATTTATTTTATTGTCAACTTTGTATTTATTACGCCATTAACACAACAAAAAATAATAAAAGTAAGTTACACAAAAGGTAAAAGTAAGTTTCCTCTCAGTAAAATTTAACGTAATGTCCGATTTTACCAACCACTTAACAGACGATTAGCATGTTAACAGCTGTCAAAATGTATGAAGTAACTGTCGATTAACATTTAACATCGTATGGTGAAATTGGTAACCTTTTATTATAGGACCCAACAATGACAAAGTAATCTATGGTGCCAAGAATATCACCTTTGTCACATAAAACCTTTTAATGAGCGTATTATATACAAAGACAAATAACCTTTGGTGTCACTTCAGCTTGACACGATAATGGGGAGAAAAAGGATAATACGGTGTGGGTTTCTCGAAACAAGAGGCTGTCATCTAGAGGTTGCTCACTCCAAGTAAGATTATATAGGTATTCGCTAATGGATAATGGTTGCAGAGGTTTTTCGGACCCTGAGACGGCTGTCTTGACCCTTTAATACCTAGTAATAAGTATTAAAATATTTCCAAAGCCTTCATGCCTATAGTTTTGATTCGGCAAGTCAAAAAAACAGCATTGAAAGAGATATTAGCAGTCATGTTAACTTTTCTGTGTTGTTTACGTTTTTTCCCATCTACATTTTATTACGAAACTAATACTTAACCTATATATACTTATATAAAAAGAGAAGGCCTGACTCACTGACTCATCAACGCCCAGCCTAAACCCTTGGACCTAGAAAGCTGTAATTTTGCACAGAGGTTCCCTTTATTATGTAGACAAGGATTAAGACGGGATTTTTTGAAATTCCCATGGGATCTCGTTATCCACGCGGGTGAAACCTAGTTATTTTAATAAAAAAGTTGGCACAATGTCGATTTTTTCATTGGGCACTTCATTAACATTATTGCTAAGCTTTTCGTCGTATCCGTGTGCATATTTATTATATCTCCTAAAATCCAGTCAGTAAGGTCAATAGTTGGATTAAATATAGATAATATCCCGTGTTTTATTTTGCCACGTTAATTTTAATCCCTAAACTTAACCGTACACAAATTTACATAACACAAGCAGGTAACTAAACAAAAACCTTACACCTCAATTTAGTATCAAACCCATGTCACGAAAACAAATGTATTTGTCTTCGCAAATGCGGTACATGTTCAAAATAAATGGAGGAAAAGATATTTTAGCAAATTTGTTTTTTTTTACTTTACAAACTCGTTTAATACGTTAGCATTTTATTTATCGTTTTCTTTTATATGGTTTGCAATTTTAACAACAGTCATAGATTATCTTTCGACAAACTTTATATTTTTCGAAGAAGTTGAATATCATTTTATTTATGATCCTCTTTTAACCTCCTAAGGCCGCTTGTACAATAGAATGTACATAATACGGCCATTGGAATAAAGGTCCATTGCAAAGGAGATAGAGTGAAATTTCTTTTGTTTTTATGACTGACTATTAAGTTTGAAAATAGACTATATTCTATTTAGAATAGGTTCATATTCCATTGGCAAATTTCGTCGTATAGTGGGCCTTAGGAGCCTATCAGCTTTCATCTGAATTTAATCAACCGAATAAAATAATAATAATTTTTAACTTTGCTTGATATTTGAGACGATTAAGATAGGTAATGATCCTAATCGTAACTAATATTAATAGTAATAATCATCATCAGCATCATCCAGCCTATGTACGTCCCACTGCTCTGCCCTGCTAAGCTAAAATGCGATATCTCAGACAAAACTGCTGTAGCAAATGCTACCTCATTACTAACAGGAGAGGGCTGAATCTGCTTTGGCTATTTAATTTGAGATATCGCCTTTTAGCTTAGGACGGCAGTGCTGGGCACAGACTTCCACTCACAATGAGAGGGTTTGGGCTATAGTTCCAGTAGTAGATTGGGAACTTCGCACATACCGTCAAATGTCTTTGCAGGTGTGTGCAGGTTTCCTCGCGATGTTTTCCTTCACCGAAAAGCTCATGGTAAATTTACATATTGTATAAATATTATAAATGAAAAAATGTGTTTATCTACTCATATCAATGTGGAGCACTAGATTGTCATCATTTTTGCCACATAGATAGTTGGATGTCAGACAATCCTAAAAGGCTTTTATTGGAACCTGAATAAATGGAAAATATAATTCTTTCAGTTTTTATAAAGTACAGTCCTTGAGACACACAGGATGCGTTCCGGTCATGCGATCCGATCCTCAGTACATATTGGAACGCATGTGATCTCATTTTCTACTGAGAATCGGATCGGATGACCGGACCGCATCCAGTGTCACCAAACTATATATTTTATTCCTTTAGTCAAGTGATCAATTTTCAACGTCCATAACTTCATAAAATTGTAACTCCCCCTATACTTTTAGTCCCTCCGGCAAGGATTGGTCCGGGCCCTTATTCTACATTGTCTTTTCCCCTATTGTTATCGTATTGTCTATGACTCTGCCACCTTCACTTCAAGTTAATAAGAGAGACGTTAACATTATGATAACTAGGGGTAAAACCAAAGTAAAATAAGGCCCCAGATTTCATTTCGTGGCGCATTGGCAACCGGGATGTCTTCGGGTAGGTCAGGCTGGTGTCCCGGACTAGAAACCGAAAGTACGGGAATTGGTTCAAGTGCACGGGGCGTGACCGGGCCGCGACACAGCCTCGCGCCGCCGCCACGCTTTGCCACGGGATTGTAAAACATACCTTAATTTACGAGTACTGACGTCAAGTATTATGCAGTAGAAGAGTGTTTAATCTGCGTCGAATTTTTAAAACTGCGTCAAGCGTACCGCAGCAATCTGTCTTTAATATTTTCTTGAAATACAATGCACTCTTGATAGTCTTGATTCTAAATACGTTTTGTAATCGTACTAGATTTTGCCCTTTCCGCGCAGAATAAGATTATTGCTTTTCCTTCGATAACTTTGCAATCTTCTGGGATAAAAAGTAGAAAAGTAGGTAGGTACATACTTTATCATCATGTCTGGGTTATAAGTTATAATTTATCTTATCTCTGTAGCAAACTATTACAAACCGTAAAGATGAAACAAACACACATTCGTTTTAATAATATTAGTAATTTATATATACATTAGTTTTAATAATATTAGTAAGTAAGGATTTGAATGAAAATTTCCATCCCGTGGAGGACCGCGACCGCGAGTGAGAAAGTTGGCCATGATGCATAAATATTTTTCCATACATTTTATCGTTAAATGAATATGTCATTTAGAACATTACAAGCCTGATCGCTCATCAAACAAACACTTTTCTTTTTATGTACATACAATGTAATAAACAATTTGCCACGCCGCACGATTTCGTAATTCAAAGACGTGTAGTATTACGCCCGCAAAGGCAAAAGTAGAGCATGCAGGTCGATTTGAATGCCAACCTTATTAATTACACTCGATAATATTGTAGGCTTTTTTTCTTGAAAATAACTTGGATGAAAGGAAATATTCTGGAGCGTCTGTCTAGAGATATTGTTGAGAGAGAGAGATAAAACATTCGAGAAAAAACTTAAACTAACGTCTATGCCGCGACAAGTCAGGAAGGGTCGAGCTACCTCTATTTTATGTACGCCGTACAAATATAATTCTATTAATGTATTTCCATATACTTTATTAAATTACTGTGTATGTTACCTTGTGTGACCTTAATATACCCGTCATTCGCCTTCTAATATTTTGAGAATACCCGTAGGAGTTTCTGAGATCTTCTCACATAATAGATATAGAAGTAATATACAAATAAAGTAGAGAGGTATACAAATAAAGGTCCGGTTCAATTCTTATATCTTCTTCTATGAGAGTCTTATATGAGAGTTTATTTAAATGCAGTAGTCATCCTCTATATACAGTCCTATCTACAAGTATTTGTACAGCTATAAATTTGACTGAATACACGGTACTTCTCTATCTCTTTTGTTAACTTGCTCAGTCCTGAATGAACATAGCAAATAGGTCGTATAAAATATGTCGATTCGGGCCGTTGCGTAAGGAATTATCTCGCAATGTAGGTCACAGGCGCGGGTCAAAGGTCGCGGGTAGGTCGCCCGCCCAGCCTCTACAACGTAAATAGTCTAACCTCCCTGCTTCACCTTCCCAAGGAGACCGGCGCCCGCCTAGCGCCTAAACGTGCCTATAAAAATACATTATTATATCACGGTCAGGGTGGCAATGAGTTTCACAATGAACCTACAGAATCATTGAAAAAAATGTGAGCCAGTCAAGAAAGATTTTTAGTAAAATGATCAGTGCAAGATGGTAAATTTGAATGGTTAGGACACGCAAAGGATTATGTTATGTCTGAAACAGTGAATTTAAGTATCTGACGTTTATTCAGTTTTGGATTGTTTTGAGTCAAAATGAAATATATAATTATACATTCCCTGCTGCTGGACAGTATAGTAAACTCTTAGAATTCCGTGACTCGCTCAATTCCGCGGTAGCAGCTCTGTAATCCGCCGTAGAACCCTGCAGGTCGAATCTGGGAACTAATAAAACACACCCTTTATTTATTTGCCTTTACCTATTTAAAAATCTAAGGTCGTATTTCAGTTCCTAGATTCTATTAGCAGGGATCTATGGCGGATTAAAGAACTGCTACCACGGAATTAAGCGAGTCACGGAATTCGATGAGTTTACCTCAATGTGCGTGCACAGCCGTGTTTCTTAAACGATTCATGCAAGCTCGTCGATGAAGGCCTTGTCTTTCAGCGCATAAATTTAACATCTTGGCCAAACTTCGACGCAGTGTCACTAAATTATTTAAGAAAATAACCTTACAGGACTCCTCTCATGGTAAGAGAATCCAGTGCGGAATTAAGAGTTCACATACATAAGGAATGATTCCTTTACACATGTGTCCATGGCAATAAGCCCTCAGGTTACCTTAAGATGATTTCCTTTCACGAAAAGAATGTAGTAAATAGGGAATTAAAAAAAAATATCACACGATTTTTTTTTCAGATTTGGAAAAAAAATGCACCTTGGTAGGTAGGGACCATCATTCTGAACAAGAAAAATAGATTTGTCCGTTTTGTTACCTAAATCCAATACATTTCTTGGTAACAAAACGGACAATTCCATATATCTTTTTGGGGACATGTCAAGAATTCTATTTTTCTTGTTTAGAATGGTGGTCCCAACCAACGTGCAATTTTTTTTCCCAAATCTGAAGAAAAAGTGAATCGTGTGCTATTTTTTTTTTAAATTCCCCAAATTACAAAAAACTACAAATACGACCAGACTTTACTCTGCTTTCAGCGGCGCCAAACTACAATACAATACAAATACTCTTTATTGAACACCATAATAAAACAGAAATGTAACAAAGTTGATACAACAGGTGGTCTACATAGCTTACCTTCTCTGTACACCAACTCTTCTTTATCACCAAACTCAAATCGTAGTTCATCAAATCAAAAATAGAGCTGGTTTTCTTCACCCCATAATCCTGTTACTGGAAACAAAGCAATAACCATACGTTTAGTTTCTGCCGGTATATTTCAGACTGCCGGGCGTAACAGAAGCTATTCAGATGCACGGCTTGAGCATATAATTATGTAAATCAGGTGAACAATAGCTTTACAAAATGAAATTGTCCATCACGATCTCTGCCATGCGTCTTTGAGTTGGCATTGTTGTAAATTGTTTGTTCAGTTTTGTTGCGAAACCAGTCTGTTTAAGTAGGATATTAACATGTTGGAGAATCGCTTTATTTCTTTCTAGAACGAAGTTGTTGTACATTAAAATTTAAAGACAGTTAAAGAACCAAAGCAAGCAACGCCTCTACCCCTTTAAAAACTGGATCTTCTTTTTTTCCGGTAATTTTTGCGTAACGTACGTAATGCAAAATATTTATGATTGACGAAAATTTGATATTACGTTATATTACGTCCTCTACGTTCATAAATATATCATTTTGAAATTTATAGAATATATACAACGTAATTCGCTTTTAATAAGTAATGTATTCATCTTTCTTAATGCATAAATAATGTTTATAAAACAATAATAATGGGATGTAAATGCTTCACTATGTAATCATAGTTCATTATTTTGGTTTTAATAAACCAAAATAATTTTAACCCGCTGTTTACGACTTGCACACAGCGAACGTCCTATCATTGTAGACATCTCTATTCAAATTAGATTCAAGGAACTGAGGGTAAATATACACTAGCCAAGTAAGCTGAACTAAACTTATGCATTTTCTCACGCTCGCCCTGCATTGAATGCAACCAATTTTCCACAAGAGCAAAAACAACACAAATTCAATTAGGGAAATGGTTGCAGGTTTGCACAGTACAAAGGAGAAATTTATTGGAGTAACGTAAATAGTGGTGCTGAGAAGTAATCAACAGATGGAGCCTGGAAATAGAATGGTGCGGAAGCGGTCGTGAGTTATGACGGCATTCTTCCTTTTTTTACAAAATTGGGTGGGCGATGTTAAGACAAAGGGCAATCGAATTGAGCTATATATAAGCCCCAAAGTGTTCGACAGCTGATTACTGCTAAGTTTAGAAGCAAGTTTAAACCATTTACTTACCTTTTATGGTATATGAAATCGTAAAAAATTAAAAAAAAAAAAATAGTTTAAAAAGTTTTTCTGTGTAAAACTCTTTAACTGTTATGCAAGACGGAGTGCTTTTAATAGCACTTTTCTCCGTCGTTTTGCATTGAGTTTGATTAAGTCTTAAAAAGTTTCTTAGCGGTGCCATTCTGTTTATCCAGGACGGCCTTTATGTTGTAATTAGTATCTATTTTGGTTTTATGTAACTTGCTATTTTGTGACAATGTCTCATCTTCTAAACTTCCCTTCGTTTAATGGCCTTAAATAAAAAAACTACAGTAATTTTTTTTTGACGATACTTAATTACTGTCGCTTTTATAAACCACCAACATGAAATTAAATTAAAATGATGATGACTTTGTACATTCTTTTCAATCCTCTATCGTCTGTGTAATCCAAACCTCGAACATAGGTAGGGGTAGATATATGAATTCTACTTTTAAATCGTACTGCGTATTTGAAGTTTTGAATAGATAAAAACAAGAGCTTTTAAAAAGATTAAATCGCTCGACATTATTGCACCCCTTACTTTAAGAACTTGGAACTCTTAAACGGCCTAACTGATTTTGATCAATCCTAACCGCCCAGTAATACAAGCTTTCTATTAAAAAATAATCGCTTCCGAATCGGTTAATCCGTTTGGGAACCGTAGTTGCCACGGACATATGTATACACAGACACACACGTTAAAGTTATAACACATCTCTTTGCGTCGAGGATTAAAACATCGTCTGTATTTTGCTCTACTAAAATGTTTTTGCTTCCTACTGGACCGATACGAAAGCTAAACGCTTATAAATAATTAGCTAAGTGCAGCCAGCGATTCCAACACGTAATAAAATTACCCCGTCAGCTAAGCTCCTGTTTACTGACAAACTCCAGATAGGTACCAGCTGCTTAGTATATTGAAGTCAAGCTCGATTATTTAATAATATTCACGCAAAATATTGGCCCAATCTTAAAGTAAGGTATTTTTCTGATATTATACAAAGATTAAACCGTATTTTTTGCTGTCAGAAAACCAGTGAAATGAACCCTAACAAGTAAGGGCATAATTATTTATGAAGTAATTGCCAATCTTTCCTTTGTCAATATTTCCGTCCACCTTTAAAATAGTCAGGCTGTCAGCTTAATGGTATTTGAACAATATAAAGACATTCCATATAAATTTAATTCTTAAGAGTTAATGACTTTTAAAATGAATTTGTGTAAATACAATAAAAGATTCTACGGAAATTACTTACCATTTGTGATGAGAATTCTGAATGAAATAGAAATCGCGGGAAGAATCGAGTATCCTCCGACTTTACGTACTTTAAGTACGCATAATAAACAGTACAGTAGTAGTATTTTAGTACGTATTTCTAATTGTCGTTTACGACAGACTTTTCTTTAAGACATATTTCGTGAAAAAAAACGATTGGAAAATAAAATCTTGAAAATGGAAAGTATAAAGACAAGTATTGAATTGATGCCCGTGCTTTAATTCAGTGAAATTACTAGTATTGGCTTTCCTCTTAATATTATAGTCCTCGGGGTTGGCGACGCAAATTTTCTTCATACTACTTACAATCAGGTAGCTTTCGTACCGTTTACCTTCTTCGTGCCATAAGAAAGTAACATCTACTTAAGGTCACTTAATGGGTTGATAAAAGATATGTACCAAAATGCATTTTAATACAGACAGACAGAAAGTATAAGCTAGTCGTGTAACTAGAAGCTTTATAAAACTAGTCCCCGTACTGCCCCTGAGGGATGCTATATAGAACATAACGACAATACAGCGTAATAGGTGATGTAACTAGAAGTAACATTATATGATCTACGTCTTAAGTTATTATCTGCTAGGTTATTAGAGTAAAACTCTCGTAACTATAGGTTTGTTAGACAAACTCAGAGTTAGCTCTAAAACAGCTCAACCTAACCAACTTTATTTCGGATTCTAACCAAACGTTAATCCTCTCAACTTTGTAACAAACGGTATCACTAATTAAATTGTATTTAATATCCACCAAAAATTCAATTTCGGGCTCATTTCCGACTCCATCAACACAATCTCAAGTTCTTCGAGTAATTTAAATTTGGTTGATAGCGACAATTTGAATGACTTTACGTTTGGAAACCAAATCAAATATTCGTTTAAGTAATTTAAACTGTTTGTCAATATAGATTTTGAGTATCCAATTATTTTGATGCTGTTTGCCTAGGTTAAATTATTTGTTAAAACGATTTCAGTAGAACTTCTCGCTACAAAAAACCAAAAACTCTGCGATGACGTCTATTTATTTTCAGCAAAATAATAAGTACACTTTTATTTTATTTTATTGAGCAACTAGAGAAACTAACTATTCACACACACTTATGCACGCATCTGAATCTAAACACAAAGGCTAAAGTCGGCTTTCTGTAGTAAATCGGCCCTTACATCAATTTGCCTAGGGTTTTTTTGTGAGCACCTCTTATAGTGAGGATTATTTATGCTGAGTATCCTAATTGTAACAGTATTATTATTATATGCTTATTTGGGTAACAAAAAGTTGGACCCAGTTAGCAAAGCTTAATACAAACAACGAAAGCGAAAAAAACTTCCGTTGTGCGACGAAAAGTACCCTCACTGTATGGCTAATCCTCGCTCGCTCGAAAGTTTCATTGAAAATTGAATTGCGTGAGTTAGCATGCCCAACTTTCTGAACTCCACTCATTTACTATTTTAGTGAAAATTAATTTATATTAAATGTGATGTGTATCTTGTAAAGCTCTCTGGTACTGTGGCGGGAGGGTTTTCGAAAAATGACCTTCAGTAGGGATAAGAGGGGCTCCCAAAAAACCCCTAGTCAAATTGATGTAAGGGCTGATTTACCCTTTACATCTTTGACAATATCTGATGATAAGGAACGTGTTCAAAAACACATAGCGAATGTTGTATAATGCACTCCGACGTGCCGCCATGTTGTCGGCTACGGCTACCTGCTGAAGACATTAGGGATTCTTACTGGAAAAGTCATAACAAAATGAATTTATGAAGTAGATACCTCTAATGCAGTAATCGTGTTTTACTCAGACGACTGGGTAACACGCTAACACTGTAATGATACTGAAAAGGGCGCTTGTATTTGACATATGGCAAACGGTAGGTGTTATATATTTATTATATATCCCTATGATTCTCCGATCTCCGTGTATCCTTTGCGTTCCTGGCAATTAATATTCATGATAACATGACATAACGTTTAAAACAAACGGTTATAATTTGGTGACATAATATGGATATAGGCGGGAAAAGACAGTGTTCTTTTGTTTTTGTGTCAAAGGCACAGCTACTACTTAATGCCCGTCAAGTAATTACATAATTGTTTTTTCGCAATTTATTGTTAAATATCTCTCTCTTAAGCAGGCAAGTAGTTAAGTGCAAAAACTCATACTTAACTAAATAGTAAAAATAACGATCCATTTTCTGGAGCTAAATTTAAATAAGTGCGAACTCAGGCTCAAATTGAGGTCGTTCTGAAAAATAAACCCTTACCAAGCTATTATTTAGACGTTTACGCACTGTCACATCCAGCCTGCGAAAGGTTATGGGCATAGTCGGCTGGAATTCGAATCGAGGGCGACGGATCGATAGCACCAGACGCCAGACACAACGCGCACTGCGGCCGACTCATTCACGTCTCGAACTCGCTCCAGGGGTGTTATTCTTACGGGTGAGACAAACTTAACTGGACCTATGAGCACGTAAATATAATACGGTAGTGTCTACGACGTTGGAGCAGGCGCGAGTTATCAAGGTCGGGACACGGTGTTCCTTATAAGAGAATAATACTAGGTCTACAATATGCCCCAGGAAAAATAAAAGAACCCGAAATATGTTTAGTATTGCTTTGCTTTATATATTTTCTGTGTAAACCAGAGATAGCTTTGTGTACTTACAGAACTGATTCAACTAAAATCAGTAAATATCAGTATCTCAGGAGGAACTTACCTTGGACATCAAGGCCGGAATCCAGCAGCTTGCTTTATTTCAAATATGAGTACATATTTTTACCTATATTCGTAATAGTAATATTTGCAGTTTCTTCAAAAATTACCTTATAATTTACCTTTTCTTGCGTCTGCTATAATATAGTAGGTACCAGTTCGTTCAATAAATCTGCAACATAATTTAGCATCCCATTTCATCGAAGCCTTTCGTTTCGTTTATGTCTCAATGTTTTGTTTAAAACAAGACTTTTGTACCTGCACGAATTAATTGAATGTACTAAGGCTCCGTATCCACCAGAGCTGTGCGAGGTTGCTAAGCGGTGTGCTAAGAAAATCCATTACCTTACTTTACCTTCCTTATTAGGTACCTTACTTTAATATAGCCTCATTCAGCGCAACTATCCTATTATATCCATACAAAGCTTCTTATTTTCTTTATTCATGTTTTTTTATTTACTTACCATTATCTAAAAGGTTGAAACAAAGAAAAGGTTAAATATTAGAAAGATCTTCGCATCGCCAAGCATTAGCCTTGTTTAGCAATATTAACAAAGCATTCGCCGCCGTTAGAAATTATTATGGAAACGCTTTTAACGCAAGAGTGGGTTTTGCTTACTTACGATTCTTACGAATAACCCCGAGGTTACCAAGAAAACGGTTCCTTACTGAGTTTATTCTTAATTAAAATTAATACTGAAAGCAAAATAATTTAAAACGTTATTAAAGCAAAGGTAAAGTTACTTTTGTAGATTCGACATGTAAATAAAAGAGCTCATGCCAATTTACTGTATGAATATTTAGATTTTTTTTAGTTGAAATCATAAAGTTGATGTATTTTGATATTGTAACAAAAATATATTTAAATCTGGTTTCTCTAACTTTATGGAGCTCAAATAAAACTGGTTCGGTGTGAATGTGACCGGGTTAATAGGTCAACAGCCAGGTACCTCATTAATTCACGTAATATCATAATCCTCTTAACTCTAAAGCCACCCAAAATACCCAAAAATATTGCCCACAATCATATTTAATGGAGTAAATTATTGACAAAAATTTCCTCGATTTTTGTTCGGGAGATACTCGAAGCCAAAATAATGTATTCGGAAATTGAATGCGGCTCGTAAAACCAAGCGTTCTCCCGCAGATTTAGTGCTTCCGCCAAACGTTACTTCTACAACCCTACAGCTCTGTGTAAAATCATCCTTTGTTAGTTTTATTGTTTTATAGGTATTCTAAGATTTATCCTTTTATTTGCTCCACGCTCGCCATTTACTTCGAGGTAGGTTGTGAATTATTGCCAGGGAGTAATGTGTGTGCTTATTTTTTTAAAGATTATGATGAATGTGCTGAACACTTTGCTGACTTATTTAACGGTATACTGTTTTACTTCCTATTAACTATTGCCTGACTCGATAAATCAACCATCAGCAACTTTATATTGTTGAGCTACCTTAGAACCCTGTCCAAACGACAGCCTCAAATCACGAAAAACAAATAACTTACGTCAATTATCATTGGTTTTCTGCGACAGTATTCTATAATGGTTCAACCATTAAAGTTACTGAGCGTACCTCCATTGGTGCAAGCATTTTTTAACGAACACTTCCTACCCTGTAGCAATTGCTACGAGTTAATTCAAATTTAACATTTCAAATCCACCAAGACATCATTATTTCTTTACGCCCAGATTACCCCATTGAGTTTTATCGCAGCGCTCACTATTGTGGCACTATTCTGCTCCTTTCGTGGCACTAGTCTAGTGTAACTAAATCTTGGCACTAAGCCGGAGCATTTATATGCAAACTGCATTCCAGCGACGTTCGTGTAAGACGGGCTGTAAGATTCACTTCCCTTGATTATTTGTATTGATTTCTTGGCGTCAGTTTACTTCTATAAAGATCAAAAGAAAGTTGGGTAGACCTGCTGTTTTATTTTCTTAAAGAGTTTATGTGGTTATTAGTAACTAAGTATATTTAGCAATAACGGTGCTCTGAAATATGGAAAATACAATTATGTATTGAAACGCCTAACATAGTTGCTACTTTACTTATTAAATACCTTTTAATTATTTCTTAAGGTAAGATTCTAAAAAATTAAATTAAATTTGTAAAGACATCGTAGAAGTACAATGCCAGCGGTAAATATAAGCAATCAGAAGCAGAAAAGATTAAAAATGACGAGCAATGTTGATCAATCAGAGTATTTGTACCATCAGAAGTCTATCTTCATTGTCGTTCCTTTCTTTTTCTTTAGTGTCTTTAATGACAGAGCAGCTTGAATCGCAAAGTCTCTTTTGCGACGTACCAACCATTTATTGGTGGCACTTCACTTGGCTATTAATTTATAAACATTTTCGTTATATCTTTTTCATTCAATATGTCAAATAAGAGAGATGCCAAACATTAGGTATGATTTGCACTTAAATTTGATTACCTGGCTTTACAGTATTATTTTCGCATATTATTTAATCTTGCACCTGGAGCATGATTGAGCGTGGGTCGGAGCCGTCATGTAATAACATTTTCAATTAAATGTCTACGCAATAAAGTACTGGTGGGCGGTAATTTATAGACCATAAAGCATGTACAAAGGACATCAAAGACTTGAGTGAGATGCAAGTAATTTTACTAACCTGTTACGACAAGAGTTATTGATTTTTGTGATAAACCCGTTCTTAGATACTACTTTGTTTGTTTTTTCTGCTACTAAATAGTTTGCTGAAGACAAGCCTTAAGTTCAGTGTACCTTTACGTAGATTTTTATCTAAAAAACATGTATCTGGTGCAGTGCGACTCATATTATTTGTTTTTATTACGCGATGCAAAGAGGACGCAAATTTGCATTTTGTAAAATGTGCAAAACTACAACTTCTTCCATGAAAGCGTATCCTTAAAACTTATCTTGGAAAGCTTCTCAAACGGAATTTAGCATACAGCAATACTCGTGCTGCTCGGAAACTTAAAAGTCATATCATATTTGCATTCTTCGCACCTGCAATGCAGTCACATAAAAATGTATTGGAACATGAAATAACAATAAAACTATTACGCAAACGCGAGTTGGAACAATCGCAACTTCGCTTTATGTGGGAACTTCTGAAATATCTCCAGCGTTCGCGCAAAATCAAAGAACTTACCGACACCCGGGGTGTCGTACGTGAGTGAATAACTTTAGTTGAAAAAAGTTCATTAATTTCATTTGAGCGACGAAATAGAAGTGCCACTTAAAGTTCGCTATGTGACGGCATAACAACTTTTAATGTGTTTTGACACAAGTTTTGTATTATAAGGAAAACGAGCATCCAGAGGGGCGCTCCCAGGGATACCGTTCAGGAACATTTTAACAAAGCTTGATAAAGTGTACTTTGAGGAATGTTGTAATGTACTAATGTACCGAATCTTCGTCCTCCAAGGGCGGGATTTGGTCAAGAGCAAACCCATTATTAATAAAAAAAAAAAAAGTTATTCGACACCTTAATAATCAATTACAGGTTTCTAAACAAATAATGAAGTGTCTTCTTAAACACACTATTTACTCGAATATAAAATATCAAAGTATATCAGTAAATTACATTAAATAGTCCAGAGTACCTAAGAACCAACTTCGCATAAATGAATGCTAACGCGAAAGGCTTAAGTAGCGAAGTATGAAACTATAAAGTATATGGAACAGCTATAGACTATTCTAAAGGACACTGCGCCGAGCAAATCTCTGCGGCTATTACCTGACGAAACATGAAGTCGATTTTCAAGATATTCGACATTACTAGCAAAGCTTTGATACCCACAAGGGAGTGCTTCAGTAACGCGATTTCCAGACATGTTTAGAATGTGAAATCCGATGTTCCACCAGATGACAGCCCGTGTGTTTACTGCTTAGAGCTGGATTCTAGAAATAGAGGGACTGATGAAAAGATCGGAAGAATCGGTCCAGGGACATCACGTACCTATTTTATCGCCGCAAAGGAAGTCTGATGGTCTGCCAACGTAGGATTTTCATTTAAATAGAATTTGTCGAGGCAATGTCGAATGGTGAAATGTAATGCAAGTCCGTTATTTAGTCACTGTTTCCTAACAAATTTGACGAAGTATATCAAAAAATGTTGAACAGCAAAATCTACATAAAACAAGTAGATAGGTAGCTTTCAAAAGATAACGCACTATTTACTATAGATAGTAATAAGGCTTGTATAATCAAATATCATCGATAAATTAATGCAAATGCAAATGAATGGTACATTGCTAAGAAATATGCTATTATGCCATAAATACGATCTGCAACAATGAAAGAAATTACTGAAACATCACGGTTGGTGCCGAAATGGCCCGCATTAAGCCGAAGGGCACAATGAGATGTGCGTCGGATGATTTGCTTGATTCCATTGCGCCATACAAATTGCTCAACGCCATACAATTCTTTTATGAGAGCACAATAACAAATACGGTACTGATTTATCATAAGGCGCGAACCGGTTTGATTTTGTGTGACACTTCGTTTATTATTGCGAAAGTACTCACGAATATAGATCTGTGACCAACTTAATTTATGGTGGTGTTGGCTTTGTTGCTTAGAATTATATAGATTATTAAACATATGGCTTATTTAACCTCACCAAAACATTTAACCAAAAAGAAAATGTAAATAATCTGAGAAAATAAATTTATTTTGATATTATTGCAAACGGTATCATAAATTTCACATCTCTTTTCCGTTCTACGAAGTTCTTGGACGCAATTCTAGGATAAGCGAGGGCGCCATCCCGCCCTTTCATAAAAATGCCAATTCCACCGACAACAGGAAAATAATATAGCAGTCAAGGTGGAACGAATGGCGAATAATACGATATCAAATGCTTACCTCAAATATTACTTATTCATTCGTGAATGGCTCTGTTTTCTTCTAACAAACTATTGAACTGTACCACGGGAGAGCAATAAAATTTTACACCGCTGTTACTATATTTCATAGGGTACCTACTAAATTATTTTATCTCTTGCTATTTTGAATTCAATTGTTTAAATGTCGTACCGAATAAAGTAAGACACATTTTTGTACTCGTATTTACTTATTTGCCTTTTGTTTACGCGGCACCATTATATAGTAACATAAATATGTATATCTCATTGTGTATTTTGAATTTTGCGTATCGGTGTAAATATATTGTTGTAACTACTTGATTTCTTTTTTCTTCATTATTTTGATGTTAAAATTAGAACGTTCCTTTACTAATAGACCATCCATAATACCTAAAGGAACTTACTCCTTATATATTTGTATTTGTATACAGCAACAGCCAACATCTCAAGATAAATCTCATTTTTTCTTAATAACAGCGCATGATATTTATGAAGATAATTAATTATTAATAATTACACAAACTTTATAATTATTACCTTTAAAATTATACCTACTTAAATTAATACTTACAGTAAGCAAAATAAACTAATAAATCATTATAAAATAGTCAAAGAAAGGTTAAAAATTGATGAATTAAACGAACTTACCTGAAGTGAAGTTCTATTCCAATTTTATGAAATTCACCATCATGGACAACTATGCAGCAAACCCGGGTGTTGCGGAAAGGTCTCACAATCTAAAGTAGTTAAAAAAGTTCCTCGAACGGTTCCATCTCCTAGATGACAGCTGCCCTGTACTCTATATTCACTAACAGTTTAAAGTAATTCACGAACAACCCTGTAACTCTGGGGAAAAAAACACAACTTTATTGTTATTATGGGTTAGGGTGGGACCCTCCATGATGGTGAATTTCATAAAATTGGAATAGAACTTCACTTCAGGTAAGTTCGTTTAATTCATCAATTTTATTCATTCACCATCATGGACAACTATGCAGATGTTCGAAGCAAGGGTTGTGAGGGTGGATCAAAAAACACTCTTAGTTACAGATTAACCACCTGTATTATTATTTAATAAACATATTTAACATAACACACAATCTTATGTGTAATAGAAAATCAAATCAACATAACAGGATATTCTGCACCCGACTTGGTCAGGTTCTTAAAATTATAAGAAAATAACTTGTTCATATAGGTAGTGACATATTCACATAGAATACAATGAATTAAAATTAATCAATTAATAACAATAGGCAAGAAATTAGTATATGACTATCATATTCCTTAATTAGGTACTATCAGTCATTTGTCATTTAAAGAGTTACAAATAATATTACTTATATTATTACTATTCTCTAATAGGGGTCTGTTATAAAATTGGGCGAATACCCTTGAATTTTGTGACCATCCTGCACATTTTCTAATGGCATCTACTGTCATGCCGGCCCTGAAGGCGGCAGAGGTAGAGGCATGTCTGGTACTGTGAGACGAGAAAATATTAGTATTTATACCCGCCTCAGATAATGTGGATTTTATCCATCGTCCAATAGTTTGAGTAGAAGCTACAGTGTATGGTTTTTTGTAGGTGATGATTAAATGTTTGATGTCCTTTCTATTTTCTTTAGATAATTGAATGTAATCTAAGATAGTTTTCACTGGACAGATTTCTGGTTTGATATTATAGAAAGGTAATTTGAGGACTGGTTGATCACTACCCAGTCTGGATGTTTTAATCAAGTCTAGAATATTAATTGTGATTCCTATGTCCGTAAGGGTAATATTATCCAACTTTATTAAAGATAAGGTTTGTATTCTATGACCAGTAGTGAGGGCTAATAAGGTAACAAGTTTTTTAGTGATCTTTTCGATTCCTATTACATTATTAGGAAACCATGTTGATAATAGGTTAAGTACAGTACTAGGATCCCAGGTTGTAGTATATTTGGGCTTAGCAGGTCTTGCTTTATATACTCCCTTAAAGAAGCGTTTTAGTCTATCATCCATGCCCACCTTGGGCCCTATGAGTAATGACAAGGCTGACCTGAAACTATTTAGTGTTCCATAGGAAGCACCACAGTTGAAGCGATTACTTAGAAAATTTAGTATAAATGGTACTGAACCTTCATAGGGTTGAATATTGTGTGCAAGGCAAAATTTCCACCAAAGTTGTAGACCTGTATTATATTGTTTAATTGTACTTGGTGCTAAAGAGGACACCATAATATCCATAGAAGATTCTGGTACGCCTCGTCGTTTCAGGGCTTCGCAGATAGCAGCCCTGCAGCCAGGGTAAGAGTTTGATGTAATGGATGATGGTCTCTGAAACTAGATGATAACAATCTTTTACTTGGTTGAAATATTATTGGGCTAGACTGTAGAAGGGAGTTAAATAATGGGAACCATGGTTGGGCTGTCCAGTATGGAACAACTACAATCCCAGTAGCTTTGTCTATTTTAATTTTTTGTAAAACTCTCAAGACCATACCGAAGGGTGGAAATGTATAGAAAAAATATTTTGACCATTTTACTGTAAATGCATCAACAGCTATTGCATCAGGGTCTTGTTTCCAACTAACGAATTGACAGCATTTTGTATTACTTCGTGAGGCGAAGAGATCAATTTCTGGTTCCCCAAATACTTTAATTATTTCCCAAAAGGCTTTATTAGATAGTTCCCATTCTATTGTTACCTTTCTAGATTCATGATCTGCTACCAAATTTTCCTTTGTGTTTATATAAGATGCGAACAAGAAAATATCCCTATTCTCACACCACTGCCATATCTCCCGTGTGATATTATTTAAATGGGGATATTGGATGCCACCCATTCTATTTATGTATGATACCGCCGTGGTGTTATCAATCCTTATAAGTATTTCACAATTAGATAATTCATTCACTAAACATTTCAACCCAAAGAATGCTGCTTTAAGCTCCAAGAAGTTGATATGAAATTTTTGTTCTTGTGTTGTCCATAACCCTGATGATCTTTTATTTTCACATACAGCGCCCCAACCAGACCTAGATGCGTCAGTGAATATTTCTAAAGCATAATTATTTTGTCTTATAGGGTTATTTGACAAATTAAGATTTCTAATCCACCAATTGAATTCAACATGTATTTATTCTGGGATTTTCATATGAGCCTCATAGTTATCTTTATTTTGTCTGAGAGCCAAAAACTTTTCTCTCTCCAAAAGTTTTGTATATAAAAGCCCATATTTGATACCCGGACATGCCGAATTTAATAAACCTAAAAGTCTTGAAAATTCTCTTATTTTGAAATTTTTCTTGTTTTTGAATGATTTTATCATATCAGTTATAAGTTCGATTTTAGTTGTTGGGAGAGACAGTGTCATATTTACTGAATCCAAGATGAACCCTAGGTATTTACAGTACTTAGCTGGGATAAAACAGCTTTTTTCTCTATTAATGATAAAGCCTAAGGATTCTAATAATGCACAAATCTGATAAACATTCTCATAACATGTATTATAATCATCGCTGAAACAGATTATATCATCAAGGTAAATGGATATAATAATGTTCTGTTCTCTTAAATATGAAACTACTGGCTTTAAAAGCTTGGTAAACACATAGGGTGCTGTACACAATCCAAATGGAAGGGCATTAAACTCGTATAGTGTATTATTAAATTCAAATCTTAAAAACTTCTTACTTTTGTCAGACATTTTGACAGAAAAATATGCATCCTTTAAATCTATAGTTGCCATGAAGCAATTTTTCGTTATTAGTTTACATACAGTACGAATGTCTTCTAACTTGAAATGGTGAAGGATAACATGTTTATTTAAATCCTTAAGATTTAATATGAATCTACTTTCTCCATTAGGTTTTGGAATAGTAAAAATAGGTGAGACATATTGATCTTCTTGAGAATCACATTCTGAAATAGCAGAAATTGTTTTAAGTTTAATTATTTCATTTTTTAATTCCGAGTACTCACAGGCAGACCACTGCCGGGCATGTTTTAATTCTGTTCTTACAGGTTCTGTACTTGAGAATGGAATGTCATAACCTAGGACCCATGATAATATGATTTTATCATTGGTAAGTAACTGCCAATTGTGATAGAACTTTGATAAACTACCTGCCTGTGTTTCCGCTAGCGGCGGCGTGCAGATCTCGACTGTTGGTATCGAGGAGCAGAACGATGTTGATGCTGTTGCGATTGGTACTGCTGCTGTGGTTGGTACTGTTGATGTGGATGGTACTGCTGTTGATAATTGTTTCGTGGCCCGCCTCTCGTTCTGTTGTCTTTTGGAGGCATCTTCCGAGACGGGCCTTTCCAGTTTAAATTTGGTTTGTTCATGTTATTATACTTGTAAGGCTGTTTTTTGGCTGTAGTCACATTATTGTTTAACAGCAATCCATTCCTTTCAATGCCCTTTGCAGCCTTGAGACATTCTCCTAGGTTATCTCCAAATAGATAGGTTCCAGGTGGTATGTTGGCAACAGTTTGTTTTACTGAGTTCTGTAAGGAGCTCAAGACAAAATGTTTTCTGGCAAAATTATCATATTGGACCATGTTGCATAAAATTTTTGCAGAGTCATTGATCCCTTCAATAAGCTTAAGACTATTTAAGTTGCCTTTCATGATCTCCGTTATCATGGAGCCCAAGCATGATAGTATCTTCCCAGCAAGGTTCTGGCGGTATTCAAATTTCTTATCTCGTTTAATCATATTCTCAGATAAAACTGAGGCCAGCTCTGAATTTAGTTTAGGTGCAATTGCCAATGGAAAATTTCCCGGTGTCAGATATTTATTTATTAAATTTTTCCAATTTTCTTTTGTTATGCCCTTCAAAATAATGTTACTCCACCTATCCACAATTTCTTGTCGAATATTTTCTCCCTTTTGTTCAACTATCTTTCCTTCTTCTCCAAGAGCCATAAGAAATTCTTCAGGAAGAGTATCTTCGAGCACAGGAACTACTGGAATTGCCAAACAGATTCTTTATTATGGTTATCTTATTATCAGTACAATCTCGAAACTTGAAGGGCTATAACAGTTAAACGAGCTCGGCCTAAAAACAGTCTGTCTGTTCTGTATCGAAACAGCTCTATTAATAAAGTAATATGTAAGACTGATATACCATGAGACATGGTAACCCTCCATTTAGCCATGAAGGAGCTGATATAAACAGGGAACTATTATCCATACTGTTTATAAGTCATGTCTAGCCTCTCATGAACTAGCTCTAAAAAGTTAATATGACTGTACCATGGACATAATCTTAAAAACTTAATTTGCTTTGTGGTATTAGTGTAAGCAACTGTATATAAGTTAGACTGCAATAATTAACCATGGTAAAAAGAGGGATTTTGGCTTAAATGCGAAAAAATTACATTTTTTGCCAATTTATAAAGTGGTAAAAACACACCTATTTCCTGTTGGATGATGTTATCTTCGACAGCAACATCTTCATTTTCGTCGGCGTCGCGACTTATGCTTGGTTGTGGTGGTGTGCTTTCCCCTTGCAAGGATTCAGCATCCTCAATATTGGAATTCAGTTTTGATCTTTGTTTATTAATCTTCTCTTCATATCTTTTTATCTTCTTTAGAATTTTTTCATCTGAAGTCGAAGTTGAGCTTCTTTTCATTTTACTGTTCACTTATACACTTGTATCTATTAAGATTTTACCGCGTATCAACCGGCCGAAACGTTGTGTACAGATTTTGAAAACGGAAGATGTAGGAAAAAATCCATAGATAATAGCTAATGAAACCGTTGAATAATGGGTTTTCGCGGCAAAAAATGTTAAGCAGAAAAAATGAGAGAGACAAAAGATCGTCATAACCTTGTTATAATCTGAATGGTATCGAATAGATTTATGTTAATTAAGACTCATTTTGACCACAAAAAACACGTAAAATCGAATATAAAATATATTATTTTGCTAAATATAGTCGCCAAATACCTTAATATTACTATTTACTTGCCAGGTTTACATCGTCGTTTCTCATCGGCCTAAAAACAAAGCCGCTCATACCGATCTTCTTATTCGGCTTTTTCCACGTATATATCTTGTAGAGGACACTATCTCTTGATGTTTAGGCATCGTATTCCTAGAAATACCTTAATATAACTACTTTAACACTTCCAAAATCACTTAAAATAATTAAATAACGTATTTGTTATTGGAAATGTGTTGTGGCCTTTGGTCACAACAACCATAGTGAATATAGAGTACAGGGCAGCTGTCATCTAGGAGATGGAACCGTTCGAGGAACTTTTTTAACTACTTTAGATTGTGAGACCTTTCCGCAACACCCGGGTTTGCTGCATAGTTGTCCATGATGGTGAATGAATAAAATTAAAATGATACACCGTCTGTTGCGTATTGGTATTGATATAATAATATTTTGTTTGGAATTGAACACATAAAAACAAAAAACTAGTCTCTAACACAGCGTAATATGATAAATAAATACGTCTAGTCCTTTATTTGACAAATTGGGCTTCGTGAATAATGTTCATTATTTTTGTAATAAAAAACACGTTGAAATGACCGGTCGCGGTCACCTTGCCGTGTATTGAGCTCTTCCTTTATTCAGCAAACATTTGTTCAAACAATTGTGTCATTGACTCAGGCGGCTCAGAGCCATGACATTAGTGAACTATTTGCATTCTGAATAATTTATTTATGTCACTAGGTAACACGATCTAAAATCATAATTGGAATTATTAGTCTTCAACGTTTTGGATTTTTTTCTCTTACACATGTATGAATCTAGAAATCCATGTAAATTTTTGGGCATCCATTCTAAAAGTGCTTATTTTTTAACACAATCCTTACGTCACCGTATTATTAACAAGACGACCGCTTTGACTGTCAAATTAATACTAATTACCATAATGTTAACAACACAACCAAACGAAATGGTTTAAAACACGATAGGATAGAGGTCCTCGCATTATCGTAAATCGCATTTTTGACACGACTCACAAACAACGTCAATCCTGTAATTGAAAAGAGACTAATGCTTTGAGAAGTGCTTAATACGTTGATATTAATTCAGTTGTTTAAATAATAGCACAGTGGCAGATAAAGCCGTCCCGAAGAGGGCGAGGCTGTAGCAAGGACGCGGCCTCGCGAGCTGATGCAAACGCTTCCGAGCCGACGACTGCCGCGTATCGAACATCAACTCAAACTCGTAGGAAAACTAAAAGACAATAAACTCAACTGCGAAATTAAGAGCAAATAAAAACCGATCAAAAAAGTAACAAACTAGTTAAGGGAGTAAGTATCATTAACAAATAAGGCCTCTAAACATGACGCTGTTCCTAATTAACACATATTGTTACGAATGATCTAGGTGTCGCTTGCATTATGTTAATTGGCCTTTTACTCCATGTAAGTGCCGTGAGAACTTGGCGGTCATCAGCAATCACATTTGAGCCGTACCGTATGTGTCATTCATTATTACATATTCAATTTGCTCTACAATAAATAATTCAAGAGCTTATATAGTTGTACTTAGCGAGGAACCTCTAATTACGATGAGCAAACTGTTAATTTCCAACATAGGTTATCGAACTCGCACTTATCATTTTAATGAATAAGTATCCTAAACAAGGCCGATACAGTAATGACGCAATACTTTGCAAAATACGAAGACGCTGACCTCGCTTAATTTACCGAATGAGCAGTGCACTCGGGGTCGCGCCAATCGTAAATTCTATTTCCGCGTCATCGACAACTCATAACGGCGCAGCAGCGACAGTACCCGTCGGGGAGTGCCATGGCTTTGCATTTAGATTTCGAATGTGCATCGGTCAGATACTTATGGCGCGCCACGCGGACTGCGACACATCACAAAGCTACCGCGGCGGCGCTCAATGCATTCCAGAACATTCCCAGGACACTGCCACCGATATCCGCCGCTCCTATGCGCTCATTCCTTCTCGATAAATCTCTTTATTTGATCTTAGCGAATATCCGCTGACCGCTCCGAGGATTCTTAACATCCACTCTGGCGAACCGTACCTGATTTATTTCGAGCAGTGAATATTTTATGCGCGTGAACAGAAAATAAAATCGCGCATAAATCAGGTGATCGCAATCGGAGCGACTAGCGACTATGGTGAATAAATTTCTGAAAACGAGATACGGTGCGGGAGGTTGCACTTACGTTCTTTCGATTGCTCTGCGTATTCATTCTAAAGTTATCGTAATGAGTTATGAAAGTTTATCGGACGCATTGTATCGTAGACTTCTGTGTGGTCTGACAATACTGCAATGCAATGAGGCGGGGATGAGGACTAGTGGAGAGTCCAGCAAAGCACAAGTCTCTATGAAAGATGAAGATGACGCGATTCGCTCAAAAGATTCGTGGAATTCGAAGCGAGGCTAAGCTTGTCAGCCATTTATGAAATTGCTGAGTGAGAAAATAACGAAACGACGTCAGTTTTCTTACTTTCGCACTAAGTTTTAATGTTATTCTAATGTTACGATTATGAACACTACGAGTATTAACTAGACTCTAGCTAGTTAGTAGTGTTGTTCATAGAAGGGAGCTAATACTCGTAGCTCCATCTTTGTGAAATAGATAGTTTTTCAAATAGTTACGACTAGGTACTATCACTTTCATAACATTTCATTACGTTGCTTTGCAAATTGTGTATAGTTGAATTTCAGTGTTACTGAATAAAAGTCATTAAAGTCGGGGTCAATAGAAATGGCCAAAGATGTCAACAAATTACTTAGTACTTTTGGCACATAACCTCAAAATTTCATCAAGCGTGTTTTTATTTAATAAAACATATAATGGTAAATTGGTTAGCTTTGTTTACATCTTTGGCCATTTCTATTGACCCCGATTTTAACTGTTGTTACGCCTGTGTCAAAGTAGAATACTTCTGCCGCCCTTGAGAACGTGGAGCAAAAATCATTTTCACCTCTCCAGCTCGAAAAAGCCTTCTTTAGCGCACAAAATCTGCGTGCAAAAGTCCACTTTAACCGGTAGCGTGGAAAGTAATGGTGGAACTGTGCGCGGAGGGGGCGCTGCGCGAGGACGGCCACAACTGATGTGGCGCGGTGTAATTGTTTTTCCAACACCAGGTGTTTTCGTCGCTACGGTGAGGTGAAAAATTATGTGTTTCGCACGGCAGCAAAGTTATTTGGGTCTCGAGGCCTTGAATCCCTCGTTACGCTCAGGATTCCATTTTTGAACTACTCGCTGCGCTCGTGGTTCAATTTTAGAATCCTTCCCTGACTAGGGAATCAATACTGGCTCTCGCGCCAGCTTTGCAGCCTTGCATAACAAATAACTATGCAACGCTACTACTAGCTATTGTTAGAAAAGTCATCACTTGAACCTAAAGCTCCAGGAAATTGAGAAACTGACACAGACTAAGATCGTCTTCTGTTTTATTGTCGTTAAGACATGGGCATGGAGCACGCTTAATTATTCTTGTTACCGTAGCAAAGATCACGGAGTACAGATTGATTCGTAGATTGGAATGCTTGATTGGTGTATGTGAGCCCCGGCACGGCCAGAGAAAGCTCTGAGATACGACATTGGGCCGACATCGGCAGCCTACTTCTGTGGGAGGAGCGCAAGTAGGTGAGCGTGTCGAGGTCGTGACGTCACGCGCTTTCTCTGCGCCGGCGCTCGTTGTGCAACGCCGTACTTGCACTATGCCCTCGCGCACCGACCTGCTAAATTTCGGGGTTGTGTATGAATAATCGTTCTCACGAACAAAGAGAAACTAGCTGAGTATACCTACTTACTGTAAAATTGCTTCTAAGAATTGTCTAAAGCTAAAGATAATATATATATAACTAGCTTTTGCCCGCGGCTACGTCCGCGTAGAATTCGTTTATCGTGTATCCCACGGGAACTATAAAATTATCCTGGATAAAAACTATCCTATGTCCTTCCCCGTGACTCAAAATACCTCCATACCAGATTTTATCTAAATCGGTTCAGCGGTTTAAGCATGAAGAGGTAACAGACGAGTTACTTTCGAATTTATAATATTAGTAGGGATTGTAACCGCGAGCTAAATGCCACCAAATAAACTGTACTCTCACAAAAATGCCATCGTGCTGTTTCAGTTACAAGTAAACCGCAGAACTGAGTGTTGCGGTGATGGTTCTTAGGTATATCCCAAAACTTACTCTCATTCAAGAAGATTACACATACCACTCATGTAATTTATTCCCCAATGTTTCAACTTTAAATACGAGTACATATCAAGTTTGAACTGGTTTCCTTATAACCCGTTTAAAAAATATGCTTGTGCATCCAGCTTTAAAGAGAATATTGGTAATATATACATCCGTCCCCAGTGGAAAGAACGAAATAGCGTGTTTTGCATATATTTTACGTTCCGTCGTAAAATCTTTGTAACTTTACTGTGTACCCATAAAATTTCGAGCAACGTATTTACTTAAAAACACACGTTTTAACTTAGTTTAATTTAAAAAATTGTATTAGTTTAAACATAGTAAGATTACAAGTGTAGAAACAAGATGTCTCAATTGCCTATGAATAATGCAAAGTTGTCCGTCAATATTTTACATAGTTTTTACTTTACAAGCAGCAATGTACGACAAATGATCATTTCATGTTAATTTCAGTGTCTGCATTTGCAAACGGCATAAATGCGTATGAACGTGTACGTAATACTAATAAGATGTCCTCAAGAATGACAGGATGCTTGACATTTTAATCCATCAGAGTCATGTTTATTACTTTTGGATAAACAATCATTAGGTACGTTTTGTATTCGTTGGAATAAGATGGAAGTATAAAGAAACATTACTTTTGTTCCATTTAGCGTGTTATTTATATCTCTTCTTCCCGCGTTACCTCCATAAAAGTAAATCGTTTAATCGTAGCAAACGTTTCAGAACCTGATCTTACAATACGTGTTCTGAACAGCGTCGTAACCTCCATACATCTTCTTTTACGAGGTCCAAACAATGCGCGACCAATTGGCAACGTCTAGGGTTTATCCGGGTTACGTTTCCCCGGGATACGTTAGTCCGGGTAAAGTCCCGGATAATCCGGCGACGCTACTTTATGACCGCGATGTAGATACTGGGTAGATTTAAGATTGCACTTGTATGTATACCTAATTTATTTGGTAGTATACAATAGTGACAGCTCCCGGTGGGAAATTTATGGTATAGCTTTGGTAAATTTTAATCTTTCGATTTTTTTTTTTTATTAGTATTTTGTTTTGAACTTGTAGACAGTATTTTTTTTAATAAAGTTTGTAATTATTAGTAAAAATTTTATCTTTTTCAAAAACAGTTTTTGGCTTCAATTAGTTTTAAAACTTCAGTTAGCGAGTGATTAAATATTTATTCGCTTTTTACTTAGATCAAGTTTAATGGTGGTTTTTGACTTAACTTTTACCCGACTGCGAAAAGCAAAAAGAAGTTAATGTGGTTAACAGTCTATGTATGTATGTAGGTATGTTTGTGACTGAAAATCGGATGTACCACTCTAGCTCTTGAACTATTGGCCCGATTTTAATAAATGGGGGGTCGTATTTACATTCATAAAAATTATAAGGGTGCGTCATACTAGTCGCCGCACACTGCGTGCAGCTTAGACGATATGAAATCAAACAATGGCATCACTAAAGATATGTTATTCATTAATTTCGTTAGTATTCATCGTTCAGTCCCCAATTCTCTTTGTTCTTTTATCAAAGGCACGTTAACTGTACTTATTGTTTATACAATTTATCTCGAGATAAGATCAAAGATTGCAAAAATGCCTAAAATAAATAATTATTCTTCGTAAGACCGGCTGGGGAATCAACTTGTTGTTTGATGTAGGCCCTTTAATACTTCACGTTACTAAAACTGGAAACTTGAGAGTAAAGGCAGGCTTTTTTTGACAGAAAGTAAAGCTGTTGAAATATCTAATCCTATTCTATTTAAAAAAAATATGGAAATTTATACTCAATGAAATCTTTAGGTGTTAAGATCCGCTACAATAATTGGTAAATCTTAATTGAATAAATATACAATTTCATCGTTTTTTTTTATTTTATGAAAGGTTCTCTTCATTTAATTATGTTTACGACAATGCCGTAAAATGTATCACTTGCCTGAATATGGTACCCAGAAACGATTATCGACTTTTAAACTATTTGTATCAGAAGCGTTTTACCCTGATTAACACCGCAGATAATCTCTTAAAATCTCTTTTTAACCCTTACGTTAGGATATAGGTTAAATACCAAAAAAATGGCGCGAATACCAAAAAAACTGGCTGCTAGCACAAACTTCAGTCATGACCGTCAGTGTCAAAACATCACTAGTTCACTTCAAAGTGTAATTCGCAAAGTCAATATGTTTGAATTAAAAGAGCTCACGATCGAAGACGCACCTTTTCCACATATGAATGTTTGTTTGGCAGAAGTGTGGAGTGCGGGCGGCGGGGGCGGCGGCGCGACAGCATGCGGTAGCAGCGGGATGGACTTGAAGCACGAGGTGGCGTACCGGGGCGTGCTGCCAGGGTCGGTGAAGGCCGAGCCCGGGGTGAACCTGAACGGGCAGGTCAACGGGCACGTCCGGGACTGGATGGCGGCCGGGACGAACTCGCCGTCGCCCGGGGCGGTGACGCAGCCGCCGCCGCAGAACGGGTACTCGTCGCCGCTGTCATCCGGGAGCTACGGGCCGTACAGTCCGAATGGAAAAATAGGTGAGTGGTTTAATATTAAAGTAATTGTGTGAATTAGGCTAGGAAGAGTTAAGATAAAAGACATTGAAGCGAGTCTTCGTGAATTAAAAATACTATAATTCGTATTATATATTTATAACGATAATATTTTATATCGACAGCTACGTACCGATATATACCTATGTACCTACTTTAAAATTACGTTTTCCATCCCGTAACTCGGATTTTACGCCAAAATTATCAAACTATAAGCCCAGAATCCAGAAATTGAGTGTAAATTTTAATAATAATTGGTATATTAAAATTGTTATTACACCAAGCGACATGTAAATGACATAATGCCATTAGATTGCATAGTCGAGTATCAGCTACAAAACTATTATTTTCTTGTCTACCATTGAAAAGAATAGTAAAACATATATTTTCTCCTTAATATCATATTAATTATTGTTCCGTCGCTTGTTATTTATGGATTACTAGCGACCCGCCCTCGCTTCGCTCCGGGTACTATTATATAGATAAACCTTCTGTGAAAAATTATCTAACCTATGGTGAAAACCGCATTAAAATTCGTTGCGTAGTTTGAAAGATCTAAGCGTACATACAGAGGGACGGCGGGAAGCGACTTTGTTATAATAATATTAAACTATACTATGTATAGTATGGAGTATAGGATAGAAGCTCAGTGGGTATAATTTTAGTATTTATAAGTGTCAGACCAAAATAGATATCATTAATATGCTTAGTAGGTACGTACAAATAAGATGTACCCTTACGAGTATATACGCCTAAACAACGTTTTTTTGCAAAATATTCTTGTAGAAAAGTGCTTAACACTTAACGCATTATCAGTAACGCTGAAGGCTCAGACTATTCTTTAACCTTTAACAACCTCGCATTGGCCGTAATGGTAGGGAGCATGGCCATGATCCGCCATTATACACACGACCCATATCGTTGACAAAAGAACTACAACCGTCCATTTCCTAGGAGCCTTAATTAAGGCGCCCCGCGGGGCTGAAGTACGGTTTAACTACTAAAGGCTGACACAATGGTTATATAGCCAATGTCAACCCATTGTGATGCTAGATGATAGCTCAGAAGCGGTGACCTCAAAGGAGCTGGTTCTGTAGTTAGCTGTAGGTTGTGATTAAGGCTTGCAGATTCCCGATGTTTTCCGGGAAATTTCGATGGTTTTCGGCACTGGCCTTACATTTTACTACCGAAAATTCCCAGGTTTGTAAACGCTATGAAAATGTTCCGTTTGGTCTAATAGTTGACTGGTAGCGCCTTAAGCGGAAGAGATCCGCTATTTTTACTGAAATATATTGTGCAAAAAGTAAATAGAATTTTTCATAGAATGTTTACTACGCCGAATTTTCATTTCATCGACAAGCATTTCCACATGCAGGAGTTATAGTTTTTTGATGGTCACTGGTCTAACCTAACCTAACAGCAGAAATTAGGTTTCGATGAAATGAGTGTCTGCAAAACAAGGGGACACAAAATACACATGAAACCTGTGAAACATGATGGAATACGTGGCGATTGCGGAAGGTCCTTATATTGTTTATGGTTTCTGAAATTATACTTAACAGATCCTTTAATTAAATGTAGGATAGAACACAAAAGATGAAGAAACTTTTTATCTACATTTACCGCAATATCGAGGGTGAACAGCCAATCGAGGTGAGCAGCGAGTTATAAATTGGTAAAGATCAAGCTCTGGACTCGAGATAAATGTATTGTATTTGCGGTAGCTACTAATTAAAATTGTTATTTTAGCTTGTATCGAGGCTACATAAAGACGAAAACTGAAAATCTGTTTCAAACAAGGACGCATTTTTGGGGTCTGAAATCCATGGCGACATACTCGTACTATTATGTCTACTCGTATTATAAAACCATTGCGTTTTTACAAACGTGAGTTTTTGTTTTAACTAATCATTTATTAATTTTTTTTATTATAATTATAAGTGAGTCTGTAGCCAATACACTTGAAAAATATAATAATATAGCTTGTTCCTTCCTATTTTTAACCGACCTCAATAAAGGAGGAGGTTCTTTGTTCGGCTGTACTGTATGTATGTTTTTTATATATGTTCACCGATTTCTCCTTCAAACTGTGGACCACCTACCTGTACCTATTAGGCACCAAAGAGGCTATTCCTAGGAAACTGATCATTATTTAACCTTGTTTTGTGGGTTTTTGAAGGTTTTATTTTTTGTTAAAAAAAATTACTGTAAAAGCTTAGTATAGAAACAAAACCTGATCGAATTTCCAACGTACTCGTTTATACGACTTTAAAAATTGCAGCCGCCAAATTATAGGAAAAAGTATTTTCTACTATTTACAGTAGCAATGATCTCAGATCGTTCTCTTTAGGGGCTATGATGTCGTATCCAAAGTTAACGATATATTTACAATATCGTTAACGCATCTCATTTTATGAAAGAGCCGTCTCCTTCCTTCCTTCTCTCAACCGTGGCCCCAGCCGCTTACCACAGCGTGAGGGGCCGGAGATCAACAAAGACTGGCAGATAATTTTATGTGTCGCCATATTGAGGATTTTTTTCGTGTAAACGTTATCGTCCAAAGCGATAACTGAGGGCAATGACCTGGATATTGCATTTAGATAGCGTTATAAAACACATTCGATATTGACGCTATCCCTGCCTATCGCAGATAGTGAAAGTTATAATTTAGGACGACTAAAAACCTGATTCCTCCGCTTAATTACCGTTCCATTGATTAGCAACTCCATTCCATTGATATGAATAAGCTGACGTTTGAGAATCGTTTACGTCAAGCCATGAGATTTTCCGTTTCCTGAGTTTCAGTCAAATTAACCGCGAGGTCAGGCGGGGATCGCGCTGCTCGCCTAACAACTCTGAGAAAACAGGTAATTTGAAAGTCTATTCGTCAACTAAAGCTAGCTCTGAATACTGAAACCTGTTGTAGGAGGTTGGAATAGTCTTGAAATCGTTTAGAAGTAGGATTGTTTATTCCGTTACTATAAATTTAGCGAAAATTGGACGATGTCTAACTGAGAATTCCCTACAAAAGTATCACATAACCTAAACAAGGCCAAGTTCCGAGAATCAATTAAGAAAAACGTATCCTACCGAATATTCTCGTCGGTTTGAAGCATGCATACAGATATATGCGCGTGCTCCGCTCATTAATATCTCGTTAAGATTTACTCGACGTCGTTTCGATGCAGTTTTTGTGCGCGCAAAAAGTGCACGAGTAATAACTTTGGCCTCTCGCTACCAGTGAGAGTACTGGCAAAAAGTTTAGATATCATTTATTCTGCACGATCGTCGTATCGAAACAAAGATGGCTTGCTGGTTGTTCTGTTGGCCTCTGCTCTGATGGCTACACTGCATTTGAAATTATCTTTTACTGCCGCGCTATTTGATTAAAGTTGCTGCGTCTTTTTCTATTGCTATAGCAAAGAAAGTGACAGCAGCAACTTTAATCAAATTTAAAAGTTAATTGACGTCTCTGAGTGCGGCCGTTATTTATTAAATTCAAGTTTATATTCTGCGTTAGTGAAAGTAATAAAGCTAATACAAATTATAATTAAGATATGGAATAGTAAAAAAAACGAATTAAGGCTCTTAATTCGTTTTTTTAATTCTTAATTTAAGTCACATTTCGCATCTCATAAACGCTCCCGCTGAATTTTTAATTCTTGTTGGAAAATTTGCATTGGCGCTCGCCTGCCAACACGCTCGGCGGAATAAGAAAAATAAAACGAACCAAGCGCTATATCTCACGAGTCGTTTGAGCGCAATCGCTGTCGGTGTTTAAACTATTCTAATTTGATTTTAAGAACGGCCATTTAGTATGCGGCAAGAATTTCTGAAAGGTTGTTACCATCCGGTTAAAGAAAGCCACCTACTTTAATTTAGTTTAGAGTTAATATCTGCCTAGAAATTGAAATAACACATTGTTACAGAAACTAGAAAGTAGGTAATAGATGAACGTGTTTTTAACCGAAAAGGTTTGAGACCCTCTACCTACAGACAGAGTATACGAGTCCAAACAATGCCCTTTTCGCCGAGGCCTTTTAGTGCTTTTCATGAATATTGCGTGGAAATTAAACAAAAACGAATCACGTAGACAGATAAACCTTAACTTTTGTCTGAATCAACTTTTTAAGATCAAGTCCCCTATCCCTGTGGGACATATGTGAATTGGTGAAATTGAGGATGAAATGTTGTTGACCAATCTGCATGAAAGGCTGGCAAAAATATTCATGCCTGGTATCATACAATGTGCCGTTCTGTGACAGAGACTCGGATAATCTATGGTGATATTTTCCGAGCAGTGTTGTGAAGAGAAAACATGTTATTGAGAAATTTTCTCAAAAACAATTGAATTGTGCAATAGCCGTACACTATTTACCACGAACGAATAAACTAAGACAATCTTTAAAACGATCGATTTAGCAATCTGTCTCGCCATAAAATCTTGCCCAGCGCAAAATAAGACCAATTTCCAATAGCTGTAACTTTCTCGAAGTTTATGCTCGGTCGATAAAATATTTCAGTGGTGTTATTTTACAACGTCGTAGCTTTGGGCATGCCCTACGAAGCAGATGTAACAAGCTGCCCATTTTATGCTTCGCCGATATTTCTACAATATTTATGCCGCCTTGTTCAGTGAACCTGACGCTTGACTGACGGGGAGACGATTTTATTGCAGAAATAATTAGTATTTTAAAACGAATTCCAATAACTTTCTTTACGAGTAGGTACGATTGTGTCTGCTGCATTAATTCTAGGAATATGTGCACTTGTGCAGTGAAGAGTTTTATGCCGATGTTATTTCATTTCATTTGCAGAAATGTCTAGTAGGAATTTATAACACCAAACGAGTACCTTTTAAGTCGTGCAGAACTTGAGCTTGAAAATGTTATGAGCTGGTTTGATAAGTAGGTATTTAGGTATCATTTATATTTCTAATATTAGATAAGTAATATTTTCGGTACTAATAAGAATGCCATTGACAATCTAATATTTATTAATTTAGAAGATTTTTGTGTTCGTAATAACCTACAGATAGAATCGGTGAAAATTCAGTGCAAATTATTTAGGAAGACTAGGTACTAGTTCGATAAGCAAATTTAATAAAATTAATGCAAATTAGAGGAATTAAGTGGAAGTTTGTTTTATTCTACAGTAAATAAATCTACATTAAATAATTTACTTCTTTGGTAATATAATGATACTTGATTAAATATATTTCAAGTTTTCATTATAAATTAACGTGGTCAGTAAACAATACACTAATTTATTTTAAATTAAAGATAACAACTTCAGGGCAACCGGGACGGCGTAGCGATAACTCATTAAACGTCTTCTCCGCAATATTGGCATAATTCTGTGTTATTTAAACCACCTTTATCTTAATTTACGGTTCAACTTATGAACCTATTAATTAGCTTAGGTAATTTATAGTTTGGCTTGAACTTGCATGACATTTCTGAATAATATTACGAATATTATGTCCCTGTTTTGTTCGGCCGGTTAGCACAACGGATTGTGATTTTTTTTTCTCGCTCACGATACACGTGTAGGTATGTTAGATTTTAGCTTCAGTAGGTATGCGTGGGCGTACGATGGTCCTCAGTCCTTATGATGTTTACGTAATACCATTGACAAGAGCTAAATTATTGAATTTATGTTGGCATTGAAGTGTAAATCTCCGAAAACAGGATATAACGACATCTCTGAACATAAAACGGTCATCTTACCATTGTCGCCATCGATATTATGTATCTTCTCCTTTATATTGTTAATGTGTCGGTTTCTACTAAAGTTTAGTGGGTGTAGGTATATTTGTAACAAGATTTAAATATAGTTTGTGCCGGTCAAAGACCTTCAAAAATCGAAACTATTTAAACACATTCCGTTGCACATTGACTAAACATAAATAGCTGTAGGTCACAATGCTAGAAACAATGGAGATGTGTGCCAACTTGGCAACCTCGATCCATTGAGCCGGTTTATAGCAGAAGTAAATAACGTACCTACATGCCTAATTCAAAATAATTGCTGCTTACAATAAACCGTGATTTTTCCGACGTATATATTTTCTCTTTATATATCAGAATTTCTTTATTTGATAAAAACGGCTAAAACAACGCATTGTAATTAAAATTACAAAAACCTAATACTCAAAATGAGAATTTAAGACATGTTTTACGGCTCGCGCCTCGTGTAGCGTTGCCGGTACATAATTCGGCAATTAACCTCGATTTTGAAAGATAAGGATATGTTGTAAAGGAACATACAAAACGATCAATCTTTGTGGCTTTTTGGCAACAATGCACCCTCGCGACACTGTAGTTGAAAATGCTTTATGCTTCTTGCAAGGTGACTGGTGGCCTTGTTTCGAACAAACGTTTCATATCCACTCAGCACGCGATTGGGTAAAATAATATCTAGAACTCATGTTGTACTAGTTTCCCAAAAGGAAATGGTAGTGGGAAGCCTCCAAATAACACTCATTTTTATTAAGCCGTGATTATCACGCCTAAACTATAAGCAGCAAGTTTGACCTTAAAGTATTTTGAGATTCAAGTAAACAGTGGGGATTAAATTGAAGGACTTTGGTTCGTTCAGCAGTGCACGTGACCGGACTTTAAAGTATCAACAAGATATGTATATCTTAGACAGCTTGATTGATTTGTTTGTAGGACCCCACAGCTGGACAAGAATTTATCAATTTGTAATCTAAATTTGATCAACCAGAAAGCAATAAGTACTAAAACTGTGAATAAAATTGTTGTTTTCTTGGACGCAAAAGTTAAAGAACCAACAATTTTTAATGGTTATCCGGTTCTCTGGCCATTGATGCTGACTCATACGCTTTATAACGTTTCAGTAACCTGTTTCCTTGGAATTAATTATCTTTTTTTTGTATATATAATCCATTTGTTGTTACGTTAAACTGTTTAAATAAACAGTTTCGTTAAGGTTTGAATACGGGGGCATTATCATCATCATCCATTATCTTGCTCTTTATGGGCAATAAGTTAAATGTTTTTCATGTACATATTTGCGTTTCGTTTGCTTCGTTGCGCCTTTTTAATATAAAAAAATCGCATCAAGTTTTCTAAGAAAGTACTCCCATCGTTTATAAAATCAATAGCATTCACGTCGTTTACAATCTTGCGAATAATATATTCGTCTTCAATGAAGCGTCGTACTATTTCTTTGAATATTGTAGCTTCATTTCGTTCAACTGCTGATCATTGTTGGTTAGTTACATCGATGATTTCGTAATCGCCATTGTTTATACCGACGGGTACCGGGGCCAAGGCCGGCTCTATCGCGCGGTTGAACCCGTGTGAACTCGACGTGGCGCAATCTCTCCTAAATATCTCAGCCGAAACTGGCGTTCATAGCCATATAGTGATTTATAGTAGCAGAAAATAAAGATAAAACAGTGAAGCCTTAAATAGAAAATTTCTTGGCCGAATCTGTTTCCTTTGGTTTTTTTTTCCAAATAGATGACAGTTGGTATATTTTGTTATATATTAATTAGTGTGTGTGTACTCAATTTAGCCTGCACAGTTATTTTTAATCATATTGCCTCAAAATGGCTAATTGCCTAGAGTAAATCACTACTCCCAACTATTTTACTAAGTACCTACTACTTTTACTAAGTATACGCGTCATCTGATGCTCAGTTTTGTCGTCAAAGACGAAAAAAAAGGATATAAATTGAATTATCATCTATAATGAAATTACGATAATTATTATGGTTAACTCTCAGATTTAGGTTTAACCAAAATATTTATTAGATGTTTTTCTAACTTAACTAAATGCAGTAATAATCGGTACGGTTTTAAAGTTGAATGCGTTATTGTGTTTTGCAATCAGTTCAGTTTTAAAAGAATGAATGGCTCCATTGAGTGAAGTGAATAACAACACTTGTCGGTGCACTGACTCAGTGCGACTCAAGTGACAATTAACTTGTCAGGCGATAAAGGACCTATTGGTGTTCGCATACGCAACGTTGGGTAACTAACTAAAACGGTCGTAACGATTAAGGTAATGACCTAACCTATTTCTGCAAAATTATTGATCGCGAAGGATGTCATTAAATATACTTGTCATATTTCTAAAGGTGAAAAAAATGATTGATTTCACACCATAATTGACCAATTAGATTTGCCTCATTGATGACAATACTGACTCGGATACCAATGTTACCATGAATTAGACCGTGGGTTTTGTACCACGAATATTGTGTATGATGTATGAACAATGGCGTACAAAAATTGTTGTCAAGGCTGCAACATTAGAACTGCCTTGTCATTATCCCACGACAACGTACCTAGCTAGTCTATTATACTTCAGATTTATATCCTTAGCCATATAGGACTCATCGTACATTATTCTAATTGGGAAATTCTTACCGCCTTATACAAACTTACCTTTAACTTGTTTTGTTGCCAGCATTACTTTATCGTTACTTGCTTATACTTGCTCCCAGTGCCCGTATCATGTTCGCCTCTTCGTGATGGATAATTGTGGACGAAGCATACGTCACTCTCGCACTTAGAGAATGGTAAGAAAGTGACAGATGTTTAATCCACGTTTATCCACATGATAAACACGATCATCGGCCTACAGGTATTATCCTTCAAAAAAAGTTATAGCAAAAGTTGTCTCATTTAATTTTTAAACTAAACTCTTGTGTAACAACATTTCCGACTCCTTAAACATTTCCTTCATACCTAAATTGAAAAATAATCCCGTATTTCTTGTTTAATTTTGCCGTAATTCCGTTATTGTGATAAACAATGTTTCCCAAGTAAAATGAACTCCCAATCCCGGGAGCTACTGAAGTGTGTTCCATTACAACATGATCCCGAAGGCAGGCGTGAACTCGGCGAACTTCGAGGGCTTAGATACTTTAGGTATTTTTGTACTTATAATTTATTTGACTTGTAAATTAATGTTGGAGCTTTGTTGTTGAATTAGAATATTAATGAACTGGTAAAAGTGATTTGTGTTACTCAAGTTGCGTTAGGAAATGGAGGCTGTTTAGTCATTTGAGCATCTTTGTTGCAACGGTCAGTTTAAAACTTTAAAGCAATCTCATATCTCCTTCAGGTAACCTTAAAAACTGAATATCGTAAGATTTGACTGTGTCAAACATAATTCATTCAGACTATACGTATGTCAAACATACATATATAAAACTTGGTCACGATGCATCTTCAAATGACAAAACATTCAATTCCGAACTTTGGCCTCGAGCAATTGACACAATTAAGCCTAATCCGATTGCGGCAACATTCTCGAAAAATAAAACGTAAAAAAGTCATGCTACAAATAACACGTCGTAATGTACGGCAGTGTGGGCGTGAGTAAAGTGTAATATTCCAAAATATTCAACAAAACATTAATCGTTTGAGATAACGGCGAGGTTCACTGAAACCATTTAATTTATGGTAATTTAATCGGTGCCATTTTGTTTCAAAAAGTTTCAAAAGAGTTTTTTCTCCTCTTGAATTATATTATCTGCTTAAGTAGGAAGTTGGCGTAGAAATTGATGAAAGCAAAGAAATTAACTGATAAAATATTATAGATCAAGATACAGTCGGTCCTTATGTAGAATTTTAAATACATTTTTGTCAGACATTTATATCTTATCGTTTATTTTGCTACCGCGTGGGCGGCTATTCAGGATCGCAAAAATCCTCTCAAAGACTTTCCGTCCTATACCTTCGCTTTAAAATAGTAAAGGACGACGTAGTATTGTGTTGGTTTTGTTGTTGGATGCAGGCGCAGCAGAGCGGGGTGCGATAATGGTCGCACGCGCACCTCAAACGGGCCGCCAGACGCCATTACCGCGGCGTGCGCGGAATGGCTGCGCGAACAATTGGAATACGAATGTTTAACTCAATTGTGCTGCAAATAGAGTAAAGGATAGAAGGTTTAATTTTCAAAATATATGGTATTGTTCTCTTGGGCAGAATTTGTCGTTCATTGAAACTTAATTTAAAATTAGGTAAAATGAGGAACCTTTTCAATTTAGTGTTAAGTAGGTATTCCATTTAAAAATATAGAAATTTAATTTACATTGTTAGTAAGTTTTTTTTGTTGACTAAATAATTTACTTTATAAGTAAATTATGTAAAAAAAGTTAAGTGTCTTTGAGTCGTTTTATACAATTATCCATAACAATTAGCAACACCGGCCAATTAATGGTTCGTGGTGGTTCATAGGTATGCATTTGCCTCCTCTGAATATATTATTATATTATTTTTGTATCGCAAGAAGTCTTTACAGTCACGAGCGATGTACGGGCTCTATAATGACACTATAGCTTTTTCTCTAACAGCCGGCAATCGTGACTCTATTAAACTAAATGACTTTTCAGAAATGGTAAAAGCCTTTATTTTGCTGCATGTAAGGAACTCTGCAATGGATTATGGTTTAAGAAAATACGGTGGCTAAAATGAGGATATATCGTGTCTTTAAAATACAGTCATGAGTAGGTTCATACGTAATCATTCGGATTAAGTTGACTTTAACTAAAAAATAAAACAAAGTTGGGTTTAACTTATAGCAATATCTCCAGAATGACTTTTACAAATTTGATTCATAGAGTTTTTAGGTGTCACATGTTAGTGTTACCTGTTCGTTTTTCTTTTAAACTTATACGAGTTGAGCCTGGTGATATTTTCATTAGTCTTGACTAAAACATGTCCTACTGTTGTTTTTTTCTGTATTGTAAATACTTCTAATTATGTCTATGTTTGTGTTTCATAATTAGTAATACTTATCCCAAAGAAATCAAACGTAATTTTGTTTGAAGCTCTCAAAGAAATCCGCTTTTCGTTTTCCTCCTTCATATTTTTTTAACGTAACTATCCCTGCGTTACTAACTATTTAAGGAGTTTGTGGGCCGTAGCTCCTTACGTGCTCTTTATTATTCACATTTTCAATTGCACTCGTTGCTTACTTACACATGTTTTACACAACGCACACAAAGGGACACCTCTAATTTCACGCACGGATGCCCCCGAACAATGTAATGATTACTGTACATACTATCGAATAAATCTATGCATATATCTAGCAGGATTTACTCGTTTTGCGAGTTGTTTTTTTTTGTGATGTGACTTTAAGATAGGGTATGTAAATTGACGTACGTGAGCTATAATATGGTATACAGACGGTACTGTTTATTTGAATTCTCTTATACCTAATTAGAAAAATTAAGAGACAATAACAATAAACTTGAACGTGCATTTTACTATCTTCATCCATAATTCCTCAAACTTATCTCAGCTTATCAACTTTTAACCCATGGATCACACCATCCTTACCCACAACATCAACACGGATCGCGGTCCTTCAGTCAGGCATCCTGAACCCATACTCTTGAAGCGGGGCATGATTCCCCGAATTTGAGGCATGGCATAACTGGGTCGTGGGGCAGGTCGCGGCCGGAGCCAGGTCGGGCGACCCGGTGCCCCAGATGTCGGCCAGGGATAACGCGGTGCCCGGGATCTGACATGCGTGCAATATTCGCTGAGGAACAGGTGCTTAAGTACTTACATTTTTAGTTTGAGTTTGAATGGCGTGTGCCTTGATCAAAAGTAAATAAATATCACGAAATAACCGTACCCAAATTAACTTTGTCCTAAATGGGTGTTAGTATAAATAAATACATAGAAAAGATCCAAGACGGAATAACGATTTGTTCGTACTCAGATCAAGTATTGATCATACTCAAATTCAGTCCTGAACTAGGCTCTAAGCTTCATCCAAAATCATCCTATCTCTTCTAGAGGTCGCACTACGGGACTTTTTGTAGCGATTCAGTAGCGATGCAATCGCAAAAAGGCTGTGAGTTGCGATGCTGTCGATGGTCGTATACCTTGCACGTATAAACACGATTCTGCATCGCATTGCACCGGTCAATTAGTTAAAAACTAGAATATTTAATATATGAATTATTTTGCCTGTGTTTGCTCCCCAAGAAAAGACCACTGGTTGAAAAAACGTTGCAAGAATCTCAATGGTCTGCCATATTGCTCTCGTACCTATATACGCCAGTCAATATCGACACGAAAAAGGCAAAAAGGCTGCTTCTAGACAAAAATAATTTTAATTCGAAGAAGATTGAATTAACTACAGTTTAATTCTAAAGTTCTATATGCCCGATAGTTTCCTCAAAAATAAAAAATAATAAAATATAGTTAATAATGTTGGTATGTATTTCTTTAAAAAAAACGTTAATGAAGGTGGTAGTAGTAAAATCCAATATTAATTTTATTTTTTTTTTTGAGGAAAAGGAGGAGGCATCACTTTGGAATTAAATTCAAGTTAATTAAATTCTCTTTAAATTATTCGCTCATAATTTTTGCTAGGACCATTTGTTTAACCGCTACTTGTCTTGCATAATGACACAACCGATAAATTTTAACTTCTAAAAGATTTTTTCGAAAAAACTGAAACAAGTCCTAAAATTTCGAGTACTATTTATGGGAGTAGCACAGGGTTTCAAGGTTGTAAACTTGAGTATAAACTACTACAAAACTAACAACATACAAAAAATCGCAGATACATGCGCGTTTGCGTGTTATTGACTGACCTAATATCAGTTGGATTGGAATCTATTATACAGAATTGATCAGAAATTAAATTAATTTATTTTGGGGGTTATATCAGTAAGTCATACTGACCAACTTTCATTATAGGACCAACCCCAAAATCGCGAAAAAAAAATCGAACCTCCCATAGAAAACAATATCGTCAGCTGACTAGACAAAATGTATGGAGGGGTCGATTTCTTTTTCGCGATTTCAGGGTTGGTCCTATAGTGAAAGTTGGTCAGTATGACTTGCTGATTTAACCCCCAAAATTTGGACACTGAATTTAATTTCAGCCTGTAATCTGTAGGTATATAAAAATGAATCCCTATTTCCCTTGGTCACGGCATCACGCGTCACGGCTGGACTGATTTCGCCAATTATTTTTTTGTTGTGTTTGTTATTGTCAGGAGAAGGTTCTTATGAAGAGAAAAATTGGATATTTGAACTTTAAGGGGGGAAATGGGAGGGAGAACTTTAGCCGAAGCGAAGCGAGGGCGGGTCACTAGTATTGTATAATAAAGAATTGATTTGACATTTACGAGTGTATTCGCGCCAACATCAAAGACCCGCATCGTTTAATACGATGCCACGTTGTTTGTCACAATTTTGGCTGCATTTATTATTCTTTATATCAAAGAGTTTACGTGACGATTGTGCTAATTTATACTGACGTCTTTAGAATAAATAATCTTTGTTAAATTAAATTTACATTCTCAGGTTATCATAAATATTAAACTAAAAAGCCGACTAAAATCTTCACCCTGCAAAAAACTCACGTTGGTACTAAATAAATAAATGTATATTTCCATAGCTGACTTTATTCGGTTTAAATGAACTGATAAACATTACAAACTTTCGTCGGTCCACCTTGTTGGAGGTCTGCCCACGCTGCGTCTTCCAGTACTCGGACGCCACTCGAGAACTCTTCGGCCCCAACGGCCATCTGTTCTGCGAGCGATGTGCCCCGCCAACTGCCACTTGAGTCTAACAAGCAATTCTTAGGGCTAAGTCGCTATGACTATGGCGTTAGGGCCTATGTGTAGGGTATGTTGTGTGTGTGAGATTAAATAACTACTGACTATTTGTAATGTTTTGTAACACTTCAAATCCTTGCATCCCTAATATTTACAACATATTGTTAAAATGCAATTTTACTGCGTTTTTCATCTATTCCACATTGCTATTGTCTGTGTCTATTTCTTTTCCATGGCTACTTACTTAATCCTTCAATGCCAAGTAAATGTTCATTGAAGCAAGCTATGATTGATGTGGGACTATCATCAATTTTCTTTAACACATTTCCTTACTCCTTGATTTCCATACTAAATGGACGTGATATCAAGATCTTGGTAACTCAAGTAAGCTTGCTGACGTCTTTCGTTCATAACATTTCATTTCGGCAATAGACAATTCCTGGTCATCGATTAATTGGCAAAAGTGACTTCACTATATTTTTCTTTCAAGTACACAGTTGCTTATGTGTAGTCAGTAACATCGGAGTAATAAATATACCTACTGTTATATGTAAATCTAAAACGGGACTTAATCGCGTAAAAACATTATAAATACCTTGACTTTTCGACCGTGTTGCAACAGTCGTCGTCATGAGCTGATTGGAGAATGCACGTCCTTATTTATTTACGTAGTGTGCTAGTTTTTACCCGCATTTAGTCTTTGATTTTGTTTTTTTTAAGCGATTAAGTCCCTTTTTAGATTTAAATCGAATTGTTACTTACTTATGTGAGGTGAGGCACTAATGTTGTAGCAGCATTCGTGCCTTATCATGCTTCTGGGTCAATAAAACCACAGTATCAAAGATTCCATTTACCGTCTCTAATATTGGTGCCTTTAGTTACGCGTATGGCATAACAAACTCACTTTTTTACTTTATCTATTAAATTAAAGTCGCACATTTTCCTATGTCTTTGACATTGTAATTCAAACCCCAGGAATCTCAGGATACCTACTTTGAAACGAACTTCACACCATTTATAACTTCTTCCGATCGGGTCAAAAAGTTACATGAAAAGGCCACAAAAAAATCCGTTTTACTTTCTGCAAATATGGTTACACCTCGTATTAAACCAATATGTTACGTTTAAGGATATTTGAGAGGTGAGAGCGAGGGCGATTGCAGCATGCATAACGCATGCCGCCGCGGCGCCTCATCCTTATTCAAGGGCGCGCGGCCCGCTTGCACGCCGGAACGTTCGAGAGTTTCGCAATTGATTCGATTATGTTTACCTGTTCACCCATTATTTTGGCTGAAAAAGTTCAAAAACAGTAGGAGCTTCAGTGTCTATTGACAGATTTTAAGAAGATAGGCCACCTACTAATGATATCCTTTATCATTCCTTGCGTACTGAGGTAACTAATGCAGGAGAGCGGGTAAAAACGCTTCAAGAGAACTGGCAAAATTAGGGAAACTGAATCAAGATGCTATTCGGGGATCTTTCTGATCGTGAATGATGTCTACTTGACTGCGTAGCGTAGCGTGCGTCGGTTATGTCAACATTATCAAGTTCAATCTGGGTTAAGAAATAATTGACCCCCGAATATATTTTTTTTATATTCAACATGCATCTTAGTAATCTAGCCTTGAAAGGATGATCTGATCTGACCTAACCAAAGCGAAAGAGACACTCCAAACGCATGCAACTTCCACTTAGTTTTGGACACTGTTTATTAATTTCCTCTCTAACAAAACATCAACATCAGGAGACTTACTTATTATAAAATAATGGCAAGTAATAGAAATAGGTTCGAGTAATAATCTTGAAGCCGATTTTAACCTACTTCTAGTGGTTACTCGTAGATTGACTCGAAATTTTGCATACTTATGAAATTCCTATGAAAATACTATAATTTCGTACCATCAAGCTGGTATGATGATAAACGTGGAAGGTGGTCATAGAAACTCCTCAAATGCAAATACCTAGTAGGTCCGTTGAGCTTAGGACCATTTGATTTGTCTTGTATTAGCGAGGTAATTATCAGTACAGTCGGCAACAAAGTTTTGAAAAACTTATTACTTTTATACAAATTGCTTCATGGATTGCTTTCGATTATATAGTTAACCTTAATAATTGTTGGAAGCACTTCTTAGGACATCTGCGAAACCTCAAGATGGCTATTAATTACGAAAAGCTTAGGTTTCTTTAACAAAACCACGAGTAACACATGTTAGTCGTTTGTAGTTCGTGTAACAAAAGCAGAACGCTATCAATATTGTATTTTGAGGGGAATTTTCTGCGTTCACTGCGGTTGGGAAACCGCGCCATTGTACAGGATTGAATCAAGGGAAGTGTTCGTCCTTGCAGCTTTGTTCATGGCGTCTAACATAGCCAGCCATGTGGAAGATCCTAAGCCGCATTGTTATTTGGAGCCGTTGGAATTAGAATTGGGTGAAACTATGTGGTTGTGGTACGGCATTTTTTTTGTTCATGATAATAATCGGCAACCTTATTTTTATAGTATACCTGAAATAAGCGGTCCATGCCAGAGTTTTTTCACTTTATTTAGAAATTACCTTGCATAATTCTAATGCTTATTTCCCATTTAGCCATAATTATAATACTTTACCCCTGCATCCATGAAAATTACAGGATTTTAGACTTTATTTTCTAGATTTTCGAACTAACATCGATGAATTACACTCACGTACTACGTTATGAATGCCGCTGTAACGCCATCTAGATATATATTCCAACATAACCGAGGGATTGGAAATCCCTGCATCGCCCCACAACAATGGCGTCAAACCTTGGCTTCTGGTCTATTCTATTCTATTCTAGTACAGTACTAGTAAATTCTCGGTAGCTCTAATCCCCTTAGGGACGCATTGAGTTCGTGCACAAAGGGTTTAGAATCATTTGTTGTTGTTAGAATTAATGAAGCCGCGAGCACTGTATGTTATGTATACTTGTAGTATTTATTTTAATAAAATTACTTTTCGTTGTTTCAGGTATGTACATTTATATTTGCTGAATAAAGAAATGCCACCGGTAGCAGTAAGTCTGTGCTAAGTAGCTCATCCTATTATTATTTATTTGTCCTGGTATTTATTTAAATGTTGATTTGTGTCAGTCTATTTCCCTACCTAAGGGTAAACTCATCGAATTCCTTGACTCCCTCAGTTCCGTGGTAGCAGTTTTATATATACTTAATCCGTCATGGAACCCTGCTAATAGAATCTAGGAACTGAAATATGAACTTTTAAATAGGCTAAGGCAAATAAATAAAGGGTGTACTTTAGGTCCCAGATTCGACCTGCGGGGTTCTATGGCGGATTGTAGAACTGCTACCACGGAATTGAGCGAGTCTCAGCATTCGATGAGTTTACTATACGTTACACCATATCAACTAAACCTATCACCATCAATTTATTTACTTAGTCGACTTCGCATTTTGTTAAAATTGCATCGTTTAAATACTTAACTCAAATACTTACAAGACTTAACAGCAGGAAAATAGTGTAACGACGTAATTACTTCATTAAACATCAGTTAACATCGCAACATCATTCCGAATTGAGTAATAAAGTACTTTAAAGATGCTTGTTTACAACAGTAAACAATACTTAACAAGCCAGCATCCAGGTCTCGGTGAAATCAGGAGAAAGTTGCGGGTAACCACCAACCCGCCCCATTATTTAATCTAGGCAACTGAGAGCACTTATCTTGTTATTACTTTCCAATCTCTTAGCGGCGTAATTATTCGTGTTGCAATCAATATGACGGAATGGCCTAGTATGAAACAGCCTATCTTAAGTCGGGATTTGTTATGAAATTCCATTACAGATTGACTAATGACAATTCACGACATACAACCAAAATTGTTTTGAATCTCATGTTTTTTGTAAGTCATGCAGCGCCGGTCCTTTCAAGGCAATGGCGCGTCAAATTTTACCGGAGAGGCAGCCGGATGGCGAGTGGTTATCTGGGTCTTGAAGTGATACCGAACCTCCCTGTACCGGCCGAATGGACCCGAAATAAACGGGGGCGGAAATATGGGGGGATAAAGGTAAAAAAATTGGCATCCGAAAAACGGATTCGGCCGGTACGGGGGGGTTCAGTATCACTTCAAGACCCAGATTACCACTCGCCATCCGGCTGCCTCTCTGGTAAAATTTGACGTGCCATTGCTTTAACTGTCTTTCGGCGCCCTTTTAAAGCTCTTTACCCAAATGTCCAAAATACCCAGCGGCCGCTCCACTCGCCCTACCCTACCCTAGGGCCGGCGCTGAACTCATGTTCTGAAAATCACACAATGCTGTTGATGATGTGCATCAAAACCCGTAGCTATGAACTATTTCAATCACTTTGAGAACTCTCTCATAGATGGCGCTGTATTACATTTCTCAATACTAAAACCCCTTGTCGTGTCACTTTTCGAAGGTTGACGTTAATTAAGCGTAAAATACGTTATTATCTGTAGTAGGCTAATTACGAGTTGGCCATTGTTGATCGGCTGCGCTTCGTCGCGTCGTCAGAGGGCGCGACCGGCACCGTCCGCACAATGCCGCGGACGCGCTCTTTATTCTGTAAAGGGCTGTCATTTGCAGTAATAAAGCAAATATACTTTATTGGCAAACAAGTTATTACTTACCTTTACTTAAAAGATAAAATGATCAAAAATAATAAAACACAAGAAATAACGTCGCTATGGTGTAGCTTCAAAAGCATGCACTTTCCTACTTCTAAAAATTCCACCTGCCAGCTAAACAATTTTTAATTGGTATAGTAACTACCTTATTTTAAAGATTGTGTTGTGATATCTTACCTTAAATTTTATATGCGTGTATGACATAAGTGAAAGTGCTCTACCTACTATTCCCAGCAACTTCAGTATGAATACATAGTCATTGTCATTACATTACGTACTATTACCTAATTTGTTTCCATGTCTAATTTGTTCTAATAATAGGCTGACCGCTGCTATGCGGACTCCGACAACCGATGAGTAATGGCCCGAGCTCCAATGAGATCACTTTCAAACGCTGCTAATTTAAAACTGGCAACAACACAGGGTCGTTACACTTCATGTACTAAGGCGTCTAAATTGTTTGCCAGAAAATGAATGGCCGTGTCCAGTGCGGTCCCTCGGGAGTCGTAGACAAGCTGAAATGACAAAAAACTGAACGGGTAATTTACGAAAATACAATATTCTTCTTTGTAAAAGTGTTAGAATAAACCAATAATCTTGTGATGAACGTAAATTATACCTGAGGTTTTAAAAAAAATTGAATACATTAAGTATTTTCACCTCGAAAATGAACGAAAATGACTTCTGTAGACCGAGAATTATTTAGTTCACGTGGTCTAACATAATCAGCTCAACAGACTACTAGCGCCATCTCTTACGCTATCGCGGAACGTATGGAACAGCCCACGTCATAGTCGTGTCGACATTGACCGATAGAGGGGGCTACTAGTAGTACACGCGATGCGTGTCGTGTGACGCTGCTCGTGGTGTAAACGAACGTTCTTGACTGCGCTACTTCGAGTTCATGACACAACAGACGAACTCATGCCTAGTAACGTAACATAACATCGAATGCCTAGGTAAACAAACCATTTTATACGATTTTCCTGAACGTCACGTTATATTCGTTTCATCATTTCCTCGATAATACTTAGGTGCATTAACCTTTTTCACATTAATGTATGTATTAAATTTAATTATCAATGACGTTGATTAACGAGCTTTGTAACACTTTGAACTATAACAAGTAATAAGTATTTTTTCGTGTTTATTCGATACGAGGTTCATTTTCACAATATCACGACCGGGCCCGTGTTAATGTCAGTCTCGCGCAACAGATGGCGTTAACGACGTCGTTAAATCAAATCTGAAACCAAAGGTACAAAGGATTTGTGCCTATATCTTGATATTTCATTGGACTTTGAAATTGTATCTCTTCATGTTATTGCATAGCTAATATTTTTTAAAATATGTAACTTAATATATTAATATTGCACGTGTTAATTGCTTTCGCATCAGGTAGATAAAGAGTAAATCTAAGTATGTACCTTATTCTTAGCACCTTTTAATCCGGTAACAACAACGCATTTCTTTTATTTCGAGAACTATCAAGATAAGATTTTTTTTAATGAATACCTACAACGAATGCACTTGGCGCGTCCTCTGGTCGTAAAAAACAAACAAATAATAAATAATAACGTACGACGAGTAGTTTGGAATTTTTATATTCTTGGACAGAACCATAAAGCCGAGGACAAAGGTTTTGTCCATTTTCGATTTAGTACGAAGCACTGCGTTTTATTTGGTGGCTTTTTCGGCCTTTTTGGCCTAATGGGGCGAGGTGAGGCGAGTTATCGCGGGTATGCAAATTAGATCTACGTCCCAGATAACAAACTGCGAAACGGGTTAGGTACAGTCGCATTTAATATGTCATTTAATATATGTATGTAACTAACTATAATTACTGTAACTTTTGCTTAAAACATTTCAAGGCATAAGGATAGGGGTTGGTCGGAAATAAGACCAATTGAGATTATTGAATTACCTAGTCACACCGAAAAAGTGAATTATTTATTATGACACACACAGTCATAGAATTAGTGTGAAAGACTTCGGGTTGTCTTGAATTCAGTTTACATGCAAGCAACTACAAATTCTTGATGTAAATAGCTCAGTCATTCGGTGCTCAAAAAAGAGGTTACCTGGAAAGTTTTCCGGGAGTTTTGAAAATTGGTGATTTTAGATTTCGACGTGCTCTTTCCGAATTTCTACTTTGCCACCTCGTATCTTTGCCGCTCGCGCCGCCATATTGGAAAAATGGCGCCCAAAACAGTTTTTTTGACAATAACTCCTTTTCGACTCATTTTAGTTTAGAACAAATAAAACTGGAAAAAAAATCCTACAATTTATGTAGTAACCCTTTTTTTGTAAAATGAATAGTTTCAGCGTACAAGTGCCGCAAACCAACATACATCTACACAGACACGCGTATATAATATCTCGGTAACTACAAGTCCGATCGCAAAAATATAAAGTGCGTTGTGATCCTCAGAACTAAATTTCTTCAATAACACCAATTTGCAGTACCAGAAGCACTCACAGAAAATAATAACAACATTTGAACTCAAAAATTAGAAATGCCTTGACCTAAAAATCGCGATAAAACTCAAACCAACAATTTCAGACTTAAAACCGGCATATTTTTATTTTGGGCGCCATTTTTCCAATATAGCGGCGCGAGCGGCAAAGCAAAGATAAATAAATAAATATCAATCTCACACAAATTGACCTAGTCCCAAACTAAGCTCTGGGCTTGTACTATGGGTACTAGACAACGATAAACATACTTAGATACGTGGTGGCAAAGTGAAATTTCGAAAAGAGCACGTCGAAATCTATATAATCACCAATTTTCAAAACTCCCGAAAAACTTTCCAGGTAAAACTACCAAATTATTGAACTAAAAACCTTTATATATCGTACCGTATTACAATCAACTGACCTTTAAAATAAGAACGCTAGATTGCATTAAACCGCTTTAATAATTAATCAATCACTTCACTAATGACGATGATCCATTAACATTTTGAATGGTAGGAAACAAAACATGAGCTCATTTTGAGGTCTGCTTGATTTATAAAACATAATTTTCCCTTTAAAACAAATCAAGGTTCAAAACAAGTATTCTGGTCACAACACCAATATTTTACTTAATCCACTATTCATAATTACCTAAGCTACAAATAATTGATAATAGCTAAAGTAATAAGTATACAAGAAACAAAAATGTCGGCCTCGTATTTTACCGTAAATATTTCCAACTGACTGTCCATCGTGCAATAAAACGCGTTTATTTATTATTTAATCGGATTACAATATGAGATCCCCAATTGGCTGGTCTCCGTTCCTTTTATTTGCTCTGTCACCAACGTCAATTAATTATTTTTTGTCCCATTGGGCAATCGATTCGGAGTTAAATTAAATCTACAGAATAGGGATGCGTCCTGGGTAAAAATAATGTTTCTATTTAGTCCGCCAGTTAGATTATCAAAAAATATTGAACACGTATTTTTTGCTTTATCAAATCAATCGAAATTGACAAAGATAACGCGCATTAAAGCTCGTGACGTCAAAACATTGTAAAAAGTGGGCCACGGCGTGACGTCACGCGGAACTTCAACGCACTTTAACTTCGAAATTTTTGGTTTAATTGATAAAAGAAAAAAATACGTGTTGTGATAATGTAAATGACGGATGAAATATAATTTTTCAGGACACTAGCTTATTGTTTCGAGGATAAAACCAATCAAAAGTCAAGTCTAATGTGCGTGCGCAAGGTTTTGTTTAGTGTTTTATCTTTGTTTCTTTAAAACGTGTAGGTCCGAATTATCTCGGGTCTTAATTGTAACTAGGTATTTCAAGGAAATCGTTGAGTTTTACGGTAAAAGCTTATCGATTTTTTGTTTCATTGTCGTTTTCAGCACGTGTCTTGAATCGTACCGAGCTAATAATCCAATTGAAATTTGAGTTTAAAGATATGAGTCAAAGTTTATAATGATTTCCTTTTCCTTTCGAGTAAGCTTGCATTATAGGGATCTAATTGCCAAGGTGCAGAAAACCACTTAGTATGTTGTCTTACACCTGTCTATAACATTAGCGATTTGTTTTTCTTGTTTATATAATAGTCGGTTTTCGCGACAAGCCATACAATGCTTTACCAAGAGCTGAAATTACATGTTACTACCCTCCTTATGAAAAGTGCAGTATCGATCAAACCACACCTGAGGATCCTGAGAAGGAGAAAAAGGCGTTCTATGTTCTTTATATAAAAATATTTACTTTTTAATGTCGTTCTTAGGGTAGTAAAGTTTTGAGAACGTCAATGGATGACCAAAGTCCCTGTCTAGAGAAAAAAATTAAGTAGAGAATAAGAAGTTTTATTTTAGCTAACTTGTGCCGACGCTGATTTTTCATTTTTGTTTTTGCTCTTGAGTGTGGAATGATCTTCGTATATACATCTCGAGTTCGTCTGTTGTATATTGAAGCTATTTACACTAGTCAACATTGAATACACACTAAACTTCCGAACCGTTATCACTCGGTCATAGCACCAACACATACCTACATAAAAAGTAAAAATTGATTTAAATGAGCAAAAAATAGTGTACGTACTTAGGCACTTAAATTGCAGCCTCAGACATTTAAAAGTTAAGGAGCAAAAGAGCAGGTGTTTCATATCCTCTAGCGATTCAATGTTGCTTCATGCATATTTAATGTTATACCCGTAATAATGTATGTATCTATGCAGATACTGCTAGATTAAATGGTCGCATTGCTTAATGGACATGCACCATAGTGAATACCATTGATTTTCCTTATAGGCGAAATGCTTGAAGGCGTAATGTGATTTTTAGACAAACCAATGTTCATAATTCTGTCTTATTTTTAAATCTTCATCACGAAATGACCTGTCTAATCAATGTGCTCCTTAATTTATCAATAAGTAATGTATTCTTTAATAAAATTCAAGGCTCAATTTATTAGGCGAATGCAAAATTTACGTTGTTAAGTGGCGAGAATTATAGTCGCGGGCGCGTTTAGAAGCATATAGGCATTTATACTTAAATAATTCATTTGAATATTATAAAGGTAGTCTATTGCTAGCGATTTCTTCTGCGCAGACATCGTTTGTGGCCAATCACGTAGGAATTATAATGCGAGTATAATAATTTTGTAGACTGACAAACCATTAGGTAATGCGCGTGACAGGCTCTCGTCGCGTCGTTATTATTTATTTGCTATTATTAGTAGGTACATAATTTATTATTTTATGGTACCTAAAGAGCGCTAATAAATATTGATAATTTAGTCAATTAGCAATATTTATTCCAACATGTGCCGTTGGTCTGACTAGAATTCAACCGTATTACAAAGAGCTAAATTAACCCAAAACGCGTTGATTCTTGGAGGTCAAGTTTACCCGGTCAATAGCTGCCATAATTAGCAAAAATTACAAGTGGTATTCGGTTGTTTTCGTATTAAAACAGGTAATTAAACTCGGCGCTGGTTGAATGTGTGACCCGTGTTGGGTTTAATATGCTTTTTCTTGTAATAAGCGGTTAATTGTTGCGATCCGTGCACTTCTGGGTCAGACGTAAATTTTACACGATATCATTTTTTTTAATGCAGTGTATGCTACATAATAATAGTCGAAAAAAAACTTTTTTTTTTAAGTAAAGAAATGGCGCCTAAGGTTTTGCCTTTACTAACTACTTATGTCTATCAATAACATGAAAAATTATACTTTTGTTATATCACCACGCATATCAACCAATCATGAAAATAATTTTGCTATTGCTATTAAACTATACACGCTTTCAAGAAGCTTGGAATCGAAATCATAAATTGTTTTCTCGTTGAACCCTGTTATTTGAGCGGGAAAATTGCCATGCTTCTAATTACTCAATTCATTGCTTCAAAGCCGTTGCTTATTGAAGCAATTCCCTCAATTAGAGATCGACGGATAGCGTCGTATAATTTATAAACGAACACATTAATCACAATATTCTTGCAGTGAGATCACTCGCAAGCATAGAGTGGCGCGAAGAGCAAGAGTATCGTATTTTATTATTTAGTGGCCGAGTAGAAATATAAGCAATTCTATGTCTAGACATAAATTTTGATGAAACCTGAGTAGGTATAGTGTTTTTACTTCACGACACGGCGCGCCGCTCTACCTAATTATATACATACATTGACGGAACCGTGCAACCGGTGCAGTGTCAATTTAAGGTAGTTGCCTTTACCCTTGCAATGTAAATGCAGCGTTTTTTGAGATTCAGGAGGTCTATTTTTGAGATGATTAGTGAGTAATAATGAAAATCATCTCGTCTGCCATTTACTAGTGGGTGGATGCACTCGTATTTAATATCATAGGCGTGAGAATTACAGTCACAGGTGAGATTAAATTATACGATAGTCTAGAAATTAGTAAAACTCGGCCACTTTGGTTTTAGTCACCGGATGAGATTAAAAAAATCAACCAACTGGTCGCCGCTGCCTTGTCGTGTAAATGTTTTTTTTTATCAGTTAATTACAAATGGTTTTGTTACCCAGTCGCCATAAACAAGCATTAGAAAAACGATCTAAACACTTGATTTATATTATTCACGACAGCAACATCTTTCAACATCTTTACATAACTATCTTTCTCTCTATCTTTACATACTCTTCTAGAAGTGATCAGCCGAGCGTGGCCAATGAGCTCATCCCCCAGACAGCCATCATTAAGTTATCGAAGCGGCTAATGACCAATGTATGACACCCGCATTATGGGCGCTCCGTCATCTGTGACGGTCTTATTAAAGCATTACACTATGCGTTAGAAATCTGATTATTACGGGCCCTTAGGGACCAACTCGTGATTTATGGTGGACATTCACGGTCAGTTAAACTGATCCGTTAACTGACGTACATCCAGAAGCTGACCTTGAGTTCGTATAATTTCAACTTAAGATTTCACATTCACGGTCAGTTTTTGGATGCACGTACGTCAGTTCAACTGATCAGTTTAACTGACCGTGAATGTCCACCTTTAGCCTTGTAAAGCCGAAGTCTAATTTTGTTTGTTAAATTTGGAATTCCAATCAAACTTAATTATTTTGACAATTATCCTACATTTTGGAATTAATTAGTTTCCCGGAATGTGTTAGATTTTGCACGATTATCAAAGTATTATTAATGTACCTAAACCAATGCAACGAAGGGTAACTCAGTCAACTTATCCAAAAGCGTATGTTGCCACCGTAATCAATATAAAATAGGTGTGGCATCATAGTTGCCAGCTGTGAAATGTAATGCGCCAGACAGCTCTTATTTATTTAAACTGATTTGTAAAAGAAACCACGGTAGGTAGATAAACTTACAATCTACTGTTCTAATAAATGGAATTCGAGTTGAGTCCGTTCATAAATATTTATTTTTTAAAGGCAAATGTTGATAAAGATCTGATTATTCAATTTTTTTAAAGCTCATAAGCAAATTAATCTACTAATATTATAATGAATAAGTACGTTACTTAAAAATATTTTTAAGAGCGTATTTTCAAAAACAAGCCCGCTGACCAAAAAGAAGCGCTTTATAAGCCAAATCTTTTACGCAACTACCAACTTTACGAGAGCAAAAGTGATTCATATTAAAAATTCGATTAAAACGGAGCGAATGCAACAATAGCCTTTTGTTTCCATGTTGGCATTATGGCGCGGCAAATAATGGTGCATGCCGTCGACGGATCTCATATTTTTATATCCCCTAGGTTATGCAGGGTTCATTTTCAGTATCAATTTAACCCGCTTTCGACAAAGCTTATTAACGAAATGTCAGAAGCAAGTGCTTCTAGTTGTAAGTATGTTAAGCGTAGGTATACTTAATGTTGTAATTGAACATTTTGCTCGAGTGATGGTAGCCATTTTTATCGTTACTCACTTGTTACATAATTAAATGCAGGACGGTTTAAAGCTCTATCGGCATCTTTTATTTATTTAAAAGTATACAAACGAATTTTATTGATAACAAATATTTGCGGTGTAACTGAAAATATCTATGCAAAATATTAAAGTTGCTTTGTTCTTATTTATCAGCCTATACCCACGGTGAAACAAATTTTAAAATCTTGTGAAAAATAATGTCATAAAAATGCCTACAAAACGTAATATAAAAGGAAGTACGTTTAAGTCATTTATTTTGACCTCTCCGTCTTCCGGCTGGCCCGAGCCGCTTTGATCTGCCTTCCACGGTTATAAAGTCACGTAAAACCAAAATAAAACATCCATAAAATTAAACATTAAATTTAATGTCACACTAACTACAGCAACTACCGAGAACTACGCTCTGTCGGACACGTATCTTTGCAAGCAATAAGAAAAGGACGTGGTTGTTCAGTTCACGCGATCATGAAGCGATCTTAAATATAATATATATTTATTATCACTGGTTCTTAAAACCTTTCCGCTTCCTGCCCCTTCAAGATTTAAAAACAGGTCTCAGGGTGCAAAGGTCTAGAAATTTAAAAAGGAATACTTGAGACAAGTAAATAAGGATAACGATAACATAAGTAAATAGTATCATTCGTTTTTTAGACGAGGGCTGCACTTAAGGTCACAGTATTCTCACGCGTACAAATAAATATTACAGGACTACTTACTTACCAAAAAGTATATAAACCAAATAATTTACTCGTATGTATATTCATATTCATAATATTTATTGTATTAAACATACATAGTCAGATATTTATAGTTCTTAAATAGTTCGTTCTACAGTTCTACAGAGAGTTCTATAGAGTTACGTTATTTTTTCACTAATATAATTTATGGTGGGAAATGAAACATTTAATTTACATAGCAAGACCTCATCACAATGGCACTCCACATACAAGAAGTTTTGTTTTAGTTTGTTGTATTCATGGAAATACCAACAAAATATAGTTAATTTAATAAAATTTAACGGCGCAGTAAAAATCTGACGGCGGTTGAAGCATACACCATGACTTTAGCATTCAGCTCCGAACTGGTAGTGATCCTTGACATTTATTTCCATCCCACATCGATGTTATCTTCCGAGGCAATAAAAACACAATGAAACCAGACACAACTTTAACAAACATACAACGTCAAGCATACCTTCGGTAAAATTGTAAACTATCCGTCTTTACATCTTTACTGTTAAACATTCCTACATTCAAAACAGTCTAAGCAGTTTTTCATAGGGGTCTAACTGTTATTCAAATCGAGAATACCTCTCAAACTAAAGATAGTATTTCCAAAATCCAGTTAAATTCTTTACATGGAAATTGTAGTTCGTTTTATTAATAATGGGTGTTCTAAAATGTGTAGCCTATCGTTTCATCGATTTAAACGTATATCAAAACTGTGATACATGCGTAGTGAATATTAAACGAGATCGCGTTTGGTCGGAAAGTGTTTATCTTGCTTTCTCAGTCGGCTTCAGTTACCCATTGATAAGTTGATTGAGAAAGCTAGATGAATACGAACTTTTCCGACGATGCACGATGTTGTTTGATTATTCATTCACTATTTAGTTTCTTTGGTGTTAAATATATCCCATCAAAAACATAAAATTTACAAAAATGTCAAGTCTCGCAATGCTTCCACCGTAAAAAGTTGTGAGATCTCATGTAAAGCCAAGCCTAAATTTAGTGAATGTATTAGACATCTTTATTTCTATAATAAGTACTCTCTATATTAGTCTCTCTAACTCTATAATAAGACTTGGCAATCACACAGAACAAATAAAACGCTGCTGCGTGGAAATACCTAATTATCTATCTATATCTATCTATATATATCAAATCGCTAATTATATATCTATATATAATATATTAGGTCGATACCTAAGTTGTTGCCCAGCAGTGGGACACTCAAATGGGCCAGAGAAAGAAAGAAAGATAAGTTATTTAAGTTGCCGTGCGATTGCCAAGTCAATACACTTATTATAGAAATAAAGATGGTTAATATTAATACATTCACTAAATGTAGGCTTGGCTTTACATGAGATCTCACAACTGTTTAAGGTGGAATGGAAGCATTGCGAGACTTGACATTTTAGTACATTTTGGTTTTGATGGGATCTCATTTCTTATTGTAGGTAGTCTACCTTTATGACAGATTGTTTACATCTATCTGTGGCTGACTGTACCTACCTATATCCACTACGTCTTACAAATACGATTACAAAGTTACTTGTGCAGTTCGTAAAATTATTTGTCATAGACTTTATATGGAGATGTGAATTTACCAACCACAAAGAAAATGGGACTGAAATTTCAAGACGTTTCAGTTTTTCTTTCTATGTGGGCTAAACACTACCTGAATGCAAAATTTTAAGTTTGTGTGTCTGCTAGAAATACCTTAGAATTTTGATGATCGGTGAGTCAGTCGGTGACAAAATTAAGGAACTTTGACTTGCAATAATTATTAAACTACTGATTCAAATTTAATATAATTTGGAAATATATGTAATGCCTTCTTGGTCACTGAAAATTTAGGCTTCCAGTTTTTTCCACAACGAAGTTACAGGGGGGTCGAAAATGGCCCGAATGGCTTCGGGAAAAGGATGGTACGGCAGTGCCTTTTTTTGCCCGACTTGGCGGGAGCACTGCCGTATTGCAGTAAGGCAGATAAAAGCAACACATTTTGATTTGTAACTCTGAACAGTCAAATTAATATATCTTGATGGCTCGGGCACACCCTCTTCAAAGGGTAAATATTTATATACTGAATCGACAATATGTTTGCGCGGCGTACTCTTACCCTTAAGTATTTGCTGTTGAATTTATATTGGAAATACTATCTATGCTTGAGAGGTTTCTCGATTTGAATTTACTTTTTTCGAGACTGAATCAACACAAAATACTCAACCTTTGTAAAAAAAACTGCTTAGACTGTTTTGAATATGGAAATATTTTTACCGCGGATAGGCGGCAATCACTACTATAATTGAAATAAGTACCTATTAAAACAATTGGCACCAGATTCTAATATAACTTTTTTGGTCTTTGTTTGGTCACATTAAATTGACATTTCCACTATATCTTCGTTATGATGACGTCTTGATAATGTCAGCCTGTGTGGAATAACCAAAATCATCAAGAGCGAGAGACTTAGGGCCGTATTAATAAACTGATCTTGTGTGAGATTCCCTTCACAAGATACGTCAAAAATGACAGTTTTCTATGGATTGACGTTTACTTTGACGTATCTTGAGACGGGGATCACAGTTGAGACGAGTTTATTAATACGGCCCATAAGGGCCGTATTAATAAACTGATCTTGTGTGAGATCCCCGTCACAAGATGCATCAAAAATGACAGTTTTCTATGGATTGACGTTTACTTTGACGTATCTTGAGACGGGGATCACAGTTGAGACGAGTTTATTAATACGGCCCTTAAAGGTAACAGAAAGACATCTGAAATATTCAGGTAGATGTTGATACTGCCAAAATCACAGCCTTCCTTTTAAATGCGGTATTTTTTACCAATGAAGACCAGACGAAGGGCACTCCTTCAGCTTTATCTTTTTTCAATAGATAAAAGGTCCAAGGGAATCGTGTAATGCCTTACTTAGTCAAATATGTAGAGTGATAAGCTGTTGTGATAACACCCTTAACCTTCGGAGTCGATTAGAGTCGGTTGCGATGCGGCTTTGGCCTTCAGAATTTTGGTTGAAGAATAAAAAGGATTTTATAAACTCGATTAAAGTAAAAAATCCTTGTTGATATTTTTTTGAAATCGCTAGTAATCGGGCTGGAACGCTTCATCAGGTCAAGTAAAAAAAACCGGTCAAGTGCGAGTCGGAGTGGTCTATTTTGAGTTGCCTAAATTTAACACAAAGTTTTTTAGTGTTTCAGTCAATAATTAACTGTAAATTTTGAATAAAGTACTTTATTTTAAATATAAATAATTAGCTATACGTCCGGATCTTTTTAATTTTTTCGGTTAATAAACTTAGGAGATTTTTTTTTGTACATTTTTGGCTATAAATAAAAAAAACCGTCATGAAAAAGTATAAAAAAAATGTTTTGAAATGTGCTATAATCAAATTACTTTCATTTTTCAACCCCCCCATTCTAGACCCCTTTTCAATTATTTATAAAATTAATTTCTTTTTTTTTTTACTTAAAACATGCGGGCAAGCAAGTTATACAACTAAGTACCTATCCCAAATTTAGAGTTGATAGCGTCTGTTGTTGCTGAGAAAAATTGCTGTGACATACAGACGGACGGACGGACGGACGGACAGACAAGCAACGAAGTCTCACCATAAGGTTTCACCATACCATTTTGGTACGGAACCCTAAAACACGTTTAATAAGCATATTTTGGCCTTAGTGCCAATTTCAATATGCAATTCGAATAATCCTTACATTTTTTCGGTTTTTGTCAGCGGTTTTCGTTTGTGGCCTAGTATTTTATTTAGTTGTTTATAAAAGTAAACTTCAGTCGCAATACGTTGCTATCGGTATTGACTAAAAGGGTAGGTACTTACTTAGAAGGTAGGTTCGAGTGTAGGTATGTACAAGCACTCGATATATCTCGAGACCAGAAGTACTTGTTTACTCAGCGCAATTGATTCGGCAAATACCACGTTACTCCTAAAATATCCATTCACATTCGCCTTACATTTATGACGGTTTTCGTGGATATATACAGAAACCGGGGCAATGAACCTGAAAGAAAAAACGTAGGTACGGTCATTTGCGAATACACGTGTTAGATGCGTGTAAAAAAATATTTTTAACTACTTTTATAATGGCGAAATGCATTTATTTATATTATCATAATAGTGATTGAAAATCATGGTATTTTTCACGAATAATTGTGCCACGCATAAGGTTATGTGACTAGGTATGGGCCCAAAAAAAGTAAATAAGTAATTCTGTTCCATATTGCAAAAATACCGTTCCAAAAGAACTTTTCTCTATTTATTGATACCTTGTTTATAATCAATAACATAGTTTTTAATTAATTAACAAATCTTTAACTGGTGGCTGTCATTGTAAAAAATACTTTTAGGCTTATTTTTAATCTCAAAATTACGAAGTATTAATGGAATATTATTATATGTGATACTCGTACTCAATTTGGTGAAAATTATTAATACCAATTAACAAAAACAAATGCATTCGTAGACTGCTCGCGCGTGCGCTAAGCAGAGAAAGCAATGCAGCCGAGCCGTTGACCCCGGGCTAAATTCGGCCAAGGTCTGCCGATGCGACATTAATTCCGTATGCAGAGTAAAAGTGAACTGTCACACGGACTTCAACAATCGCTACTCTATTCGGTAATATAGTTAAAGTAATTAACAATGAATTTTACACTTGGCTGCATCAACTACAGTGAGCGCATTAAAAACATCGAGAAAATCCTAATGCAGCCTTAAATTTATGTCGACATTAATTAAAACGAGCTGATGAATTTTCATGCCATCAAATAAAATAGCGTCGTTACAGTTCACAGAGCATCTGGCCGAGGTATTTATACCGGGTCATGAAACGAAGTTCAGGCGTGAACTTTACCGCCGGGGCCGGGAAAGTTGTAAAACGGTGGTGAATCGAACATCGACCGGTGAACCTGCGTCAAAAATCGGCCAAGGTCCCGCGGTTGGCGACCCCCGACTACCATCCCGAATTCCGAGCGCGCATAAAATTTCGAAAAGGGAATTTTAAATATCGACGGTCTTTTGTTTTCTGACTGGATAAGAGTCTACGATGTAGCAAAACAAATGATAAACGCGAGTCCATCGAACCGCATCTAAATCCATCCAAGGTCTCAGTCGGCTGAAGGACGCGGCGACCGTCCGCCCGTTGCGTCGCTGGTCGTTAACACCGCCGATAACAAAGGGTTGCTGCTTCGAATGCCTACTGCTGACTCACGTGGGGCCGGCACTGCGTGAAACGACGTAAAACATTCGCGAGAATTGAAAAGCAGTCGATGAATCATTGGATCAACAGTATGAAGACGTTAATTTATTGCGGTTCAATAAGATACATTTAGAGACCACCTAGCAGAAAATTATCTATAAGCAAACATGCATATTATTTGAAATAGGCAAGTAAATCGGACACAGCTTCGATTATAATGCAAGTGTTAAATTATACGGAACGGGCGTCTAGACGCGGTTTTGCTCTGGCAAAGTGAGATGCGGTATATAATGCTTGTGGTGGGACTCCTGCGGCGTTCCCACCGGTTCGAAGCCGGCGATTACAGAAAAAAAAACCCTTTTTTTATTTTCTGTAATCAAGAACCCATGGAATTAGAAAAAGAAACCGATCAAACAACATCGCGGTTCAATATTTACGGTATCGTTCGCTTATAACTTACAAAGGCTTATGAACCTTTATTAATTTCAACGTCGGTCGTTGAGCTGTCGTCCATAAATATTGTTACGCAAAAAGACAAAGTGTTGTTTGCCTTATTATCAGCAGGTGCAGCGCACTTAACTGACCCCTCACAAGCTACATTTATTTTCGCCGATATACCCCGTTCCGCTGCCGTGCCTTTAACGCAGTTTAAAAAGGCAAAAAGGGAATTCTTTCCGTCTGCCGAGCGCAGGACCCTGCATGACCTATATACTCCCCTAGTGCTTTAGGGTTTACGGTGGAGTGCCTGTGCCTGACCTGCGCAACCACAGTCTGGTTGGTGCTAACTAAATTTAACCGGGACGCGTATCAGCTGCGCAGTGTCGCCACAGGCGCAAGGCCACTTCCGTTATTACTCACCAGGGCTTTAACTTAATTAATTTCAACACTCGATATCTTTGTTAACGGTTAATTCAACAAGTTTAAGGCTAGAAAAACACTCATGGTATAGGTTAATTTGTTGGGTTGACCTAAATATTTCGAGTATACTTGGTACTAATTTATAAGACCCACGCTATAATATAACACCACCACAATATAACAATGTTACACTCTGAACACAGTTAAAAAGTGTATTTAAGAATTTGTTTTATTACTGTGCCTGCGTTGCGTTACTTGGTCCTTGTTCATATTTACATTTTATAATTAAGTACGATATAAAAAACATAACCCTTTCTTGTCTAAGAAAAAAGGTACAGCTTTATACCATAAACGTGTCACCGGATACCTGAATACTCGTATTCACATTATCTGATCCGGATAAAACGAGTTATTTCAGCATCAGTGTCTATAACTTACTCAAGTCCGAAGCTCTTTAAAGTTTCCTTTTAAAGACAGATAAGTTTGTAGCATCAAGTCGATGGGAAATGGACGTTAATGTCGAAGCTACCAGACACAATCGATACATTGTTAATATTTATATGTGTTTAAGTGATTTTAAATATTCAGTGTACCATAAAGTCGAGTTGCGTTTAGCCCTTAAATTCTTAAATGAAGTTAAAAATATTTTGACACGTACCTATCTTAAAAAACTCTTTCTTCAACACTACGATAATAAAACTTTTTCTTAATAAGTAACAAGACAACGATAGGAAGACATAAGCATATTGACTTGTAATTTGTTTCGTTCTACCTAAAAATTAGGAAATTGCTTCTAATTCCAAAAGTGAAATGGCGTCTGGGAACGTCCGTGGAATCCGTTATTGATTAGCCGGGGCCGGTGCATCGCGCATCGCGATCGATCCTGCGTCGTTGTCGTGTCGCCCCGTCTATTTTTACCGCTTCATTGCCTACTCCCCTCGCTGCCTGCTTCCTGCCCTTTATAAAACTATCTGTATGTTAATTAATAACGGCCTCGCCAGGCCTAGCTACGTGCTTTTTCCTTACAATTGTTTCACACTTTACAAGTTCACTCTCATGTTAAGCAATATATGCCTTTGCTTCTTCAATAACTATTACCAATTAATAAATTACCAACTTTTATAGAACGCCCGAAATGCTAGTTAAATTAATTGTTTAATTTTGATTAAATCCTATTAATTATCATTATTTCTCGACCTCCATTCAACAATGCTTAATTAATAGTTCCCATGCACGTTGTCAAACCGAACCACCGTCTGTGGCTTGATATTCTCATCTTTTCTATCACGATATTCATCTATAAACGCGTCTCTTTCTATAGGGGCATCTGGTACACATAACCTGCGCTTGTTTACGTTAGGCCTACGTTTATTCTCCTTGTGTGTGTGTCGCAGGGGTGCACGCATGTGTTGCGCTCGTGCACAGCTGTTGTGGGTTTGTGAAGCTACACCACTATCGACTCTTCTAAATTTATTCTTCCTCATGGCCCACGCCCCTACTTTTACTATACATCGCCGAGTTACATTCAAGTCGTAAGTTAAAACAGCTTTAGACTGTATTCAATCATTTAAATAAGCAACACTGTTTATCATTAGCTACGTGCTTTAAAGAACGTCCTTCCGACGAGGCGTGTCAGTTTGAGATTGTGCGTCTTCTGTGCGCAAGGAACATTTGTTTAGCCTGTCCATTTAGCCTTCCTATTGTGCAGTGATAGATGTTTGATCTTGGATCCGTGCGGGTCCGGCGCGACGTTGACTTTTACAACTATTGCTTGTTCTGTCGTCCTCATTATCGCAACTGCTTGTGTAGAAAATAATGATGTCATTATTCACGGCTCTTTTGTTACGGAACGAATAAAAGAGTGTACCGGTATGATTCCTTAGTAACTCGTCTTACCTGCGCTTGCGGCGTCACAATAGCAAAACAGCTGGCGAGAGGTCAATGACTTCGACCTACTGCAAATTGTATAGTTACACCAAAGGAAAGCAAAAAATAACGTCAAATTCAAATTTTCGGAATGCACTATGCAGCAGAAAAACAAAACCGCGAATGTAACAAATTTCCATGCGATGTCTTTATTAACGTTGTTTGTTATCTCAAAACCACAGGTTAACACAACACGAAGATTTAGCAATCGTATGTATGTATGTAAAAGTCCTGATTTTGGTGACAGTATAAATTACACTTTTATCCATCCTCGTCATCTTTACATAGCTGGCCTCGGGCCTTTACATAGGTGATTTTTGGGGCCACAGCTTTGATGACGTCTCCCAAACCCTAGGCTAGGGGTCGTTGCTCGAGCCCCTACCTGCATTTTTTGTTGCATCCCTTGGTGATGCAAGCAACTCTACAAGAAACAGTATTCCTTTCATTTGCTGTGGAATCCTTTGCAGTCCTCTAGTAAAAAAAAACCCTTTCAGTTAAAAAAAAAACAAAATCCTATACTGGTTTACTGCTAGGTTCAAGAGCCGATTTTATTGGACATACTTACGTGTAAACTACCTTAACAACTTTGATAATCTGTAATAATAAATAAGCAAAAAGTGTGTGTTCAGTGCTGGATACCTTTATGCGCAATTAAAGAGGTTTTAAAGAAAGAAACCATCTAAATGAAATGTGTAAATTACAACAGCCAGCAGCCCCTTGAACTGATGTTTTGTTCTGCCTGCCATGCCATTCTCGAGAAACAGTTCGGTCATAAACGTGTCAGTCCGAATTTATTACTTAAAAAGTGAATTTAACGTCTCCCGTAAAGCCCTTCGCAACTGGCATCCCGTTGCGCAAGTCGAGGCGGTTATCCTGCACAATTGGGCCGTCCAGAAATGTGTCAAGTTGAACTCGGGTCGTTCACCTTGCCACTGTTTAAGTTTTAACTCTTCGCGTCGCAGAAGTGCCGCGTCTTTTGTTTTGATATTCGAAACTCGCAGGTAGCTTCTGGCAGGTTGACTTTTGTACCTAATAGCTGGCATCCGTAGAATGTGGCGTGACGTAATATCGTTATATCGCTGACGCTGAGATAATTTAGGCACTTCAATATTTATTTATTAGAAAGACAATTTTAATCTACATTAATATCCCAAGGTAAAGAACGTATTTGTTTGGATAAAGAATAATACTGTATAGGAGAAAATAGCTTCGCACATAACCTAATTTAATACTTATTTTAGTTAATATTTTAAACATAAAATTGTTATTGTGTGTCAACCTTAAGAGTCAACATATTATTATACCACCGCGCACTTTTCTCTAGGCTTTTTAAAGAACTACAATTACTTATTAAATTATTTTGATGTATCTAAGCTCAAATCACACAGAACGCGGGCGCGGGTCGGGCGCCGAGCGGGTCAGAAGTTGGGCGGGTGCTTTAACATGGAGTTATATGACGCCTTCACACAGGCGGCAGGCGCGGCTCCCGCGCGGGCCCCGCGCATATCCCCACGTGCGCGGGAGCCGCGCTTGCCGCCCGCCACTACAAACAGCGCGCGGGTGGCGCGGGTTTCGGCGCTGTGTGAATACAACGACCGGCGCGGCACACGCGATGAAAACGACATGCTCGGCGCCCGACCCGCGCCCGCGTTCTGTGTGGTTTAGCCAGCGTAAGCCATATCATATGTAAGCACCCAAAAATCAATTTTTTGACGACTTGATTAAAAAATATTTTCTCTACTTTATTAAAACTTATTTAGAATGTAATGTATATACAAATAAACCTTCCTCATGATTCACTCCGTCCATTAGTGACAACCGCATGAAAATACGTTCAGTCATTTTTGAGTTTATCGCGTTCAGCCAGACAGACAAACGCGGCGGGGGACTTCGTTCTATAATAATGTAGTTATGTAATGAAGACTTCAAATGGTGTTGAACTAATAAGTCTAGTCTATGAATACCTAACAATAAAGGTAAATTGAAACGCCTTAGTTGAACAACGATTCAAATCAGGACAAAACTTGTTTTTCCGCTTCCGAAGAAGATTTCCAAGTCCAGCCGCTTATTATTCATAAGTCGTTTCTCGTAGAAAAAGAAATAATTGTAATGGTGTGCCTGCGTGAGAAATAAATAATTCATAGAGATCTTTTGAAAAATATCATGGTCGACGCGGGGGCATTATACTTTTAGATCTCATGTAAACGTTAGAGTTACCAACGTATTGTCGCGGTGAATTGAGAACTAAATATTACTGCAGAAATCTACTTACGAAGATGTAACTTGGCTTTTGGCAATCATGGCTGATTCCAGATTTGTCTTATTAACTGATATGGCTAAAGTTTAAAAATGCTTATTTCAAATTTAATTCTCGTCTTATAGGAACCATTTCTATGAGATTTTATAGAGCTTGGGAAATTGTTGTTAATCAAGGATATACAAACATAGGCCTAGACGCATGCCTTGTGGAATAACTATTTTACCGACAATCATTCTTTATAATAATATGCTTTTCTTTCGTCTTTAGCGAAAATACATTTGAGACGGATTCGACTAAACGTAACTACCTTGTTTTCTTTTTCAATAAAGAGCATATATTTTTTAAATTCTGGTGTCGTTATTAATGTTCCTATCGATTTGTTAAAAATATCCATGGCAGAAAAAGTACGACTTCAAGACGAGTCAATCAATCAACATGGTCAGATCTATTATACATATATTGATTTGTGGTTAGTTCATCATTCGATGTATGACGATACGATCGTTATGTTAAAGTAATTCCTCTGAATAAATTATTATCAAGTCTTAGTAGTTGCGACTTAAATTAATTTAACTGGTGTGTTAGCACCTGCGTTTTCCTTGCAACCGCTGTTTTGTCAGTTGCTTGGTTTAAAGGCCAAACAGCATTTACTGAAGGGGAATGTTTTATTGTTTATATAGTTTGTTGGATCAGGTATTTGAAGAAACCATCAACTTTTTATTATTGTTTCCAGCGTAATCATTGACATTACAAACTCTTTCAGCAATTAAAGTTACTTTTAAGTTCCCAGCAGTAACTCACACACACACACACACACACACATAATATTAGTTTTCGTATAATTGCCTTTCATGTTTATGGGGACTTAAACCAGGGCATTAAAATCTGTCTCGTAAAACTAAACATTTGAATAACTGGTCACATGCGCGCATGTTTTCTTTTTGTTTTATTTCGTCGTAAGAGGTAATGGTAGATATTATTCTTTTTTAACACGTCCTTATAAAATAAGCTTCAGGAGTCGAATAAATCAAATGGTGTCAACAGTTTTCACAATTAAAACGCAGTTAGATATTGTCTATTCATGTCTTTCTCTATTGTACAATGCAGCAAAAAATATGCGGGGTAACACACGCGTTGCCCCTAGCAACAGCAGTCCCGCAAAGCAGGGGATGATGCCCGTTTGGGATCACCCACGAGATTTCTCGCAGTGGAATTCCCCCGGTGAACTTTTTTCATCGATGGTATCGCCTAATACGGATATGCATGAATACCATTCGGATATTTATTTTATGTTGTTAAATTTGACTGCACCTTTTAAGATGTTAGAATGACGAATGACTGATGTGCTGATAGGATGTTCAGATACCTACGCTCACAAATTTTCATAGAACTGAGACTTTATTTTGACTAAAGTTGGCGAAAATATCTTAAAAACGCTGTAAATATCTTGGAGCGCAAGTGCGGTGGATTTTGCTTAGGACATCGCCAGATACTCATCTTGCGGTATCTCAATTTCTTCCCAGACCATTTACTCTAAAAGTTTCCTTCCCCCAAGCACCGAGACGCTAGCTGCAAAGGGTAAAATTTTAAAATGACTCCGAAAATCGGGAAACTTCAGGTGAAAAATGATTCGTTTCCACACTTTTGAGACTGCCATCGTATATCGGAGGTGTGAACTGGCGACGTGGGAACGAGAATAGTTAGGTGCTCTCAACAAACTTCCAGCATCGCAAACAACTTTGACATGAATATCATTCCTCGGAGGACATGATAACCTCCTCGGTTAGAAGCGTTTGTATTAACGTTCTATTTCATATGCCCTATATAAGAATAAGAAAAATACACCGCGTCGACAGCACAAAAAACTAATCTAAAATGCGACGCGGACTCTGTACGGAGGATAACAAAACAACAAAGCTTATGCAACATCCTGCTATAGGATGCGAACGGTAGGGATGGTTATAACATGTACGGGTTGAGCCCAGATTTTGTGTGGCGTGGCCTTGATTCTTCCAAATCGCTGCGACTGGCCTCGAGCTCGGCAGGTGATTAGGTTACATAAACTAAGTCCGTCCCTACTTCCTGTAAGCACGCTTCGCAGTTGTCGGAGACTTCTAAGAAAAATCCGAATTTACAGCCCGCCCCTGCTGTTTTGCTCTTGCTTTCCACTTTTGAACTAAAGCCTCATGCACATAGTACCCGAATAAATAAAGCAAACCAGTTAGGTATACATGATAAACTGATTTCGGTAACGCACATTTTCATTTTAAATATATACCTAGAGTTTAAATAAAATAATGATAATAGTTCCGCGTGATTATCAGGGTACCGTACTTTGTTTTTTTTTTAATCGACTCTCAGTGTTACGAGTTAATCCCATTATTTCTGTTTCACTTGCTTTGGTACAATAAACATGGTAAGATCAATTACTACAGCGAGCATTCCATCAAAGCGAAGGAATAAAAACTAAGATTGTAATTTGTAATGGGCACACTGCTTTACGGGTGAAGTGGAGAATAGCACACAAACTGGTTTTGCCGCACGCGAGTCGGCTCCCTCCACCGAAGGGACATGCAACGAATAAAACGAAACCCAAATGCAGCTCTAGGAAACGCTGGCCTTGGACGCAAGAGGCAAGGCACCTGGCGTTTTTATCTGCCCTTCGAATAATTTGCGAGTTTTTTAACAAGTCTTCTCTGATAGGTATTCTATTTCGTTTGAAGCCCTTTTATGTAATATGATGTAATGAAATATTTTAGAAGTTTTTAGAAAGTTTGTAGATAGATAGACAATATTTGAAGACGGTCGTAAACGATCGTGTCGGAGTGGTCGGGCAGCTTTGATGTTTTTGAAGTAAATAGTGGAGAACGTGATGACGAGGAGCGTCGTCAATATGTCGGTCGTGGTGTCGCTTGCGTAACCGGTGTAAGTCGTGAGGAAAGTGAATGCAGCATTTCGAGGTCACGTAGAAAGTTGCCACCGCCAACGACTTGGATGTAAACTCGTAGGGGTCATGTTTCTAGAAACAATTACTGAGCTAATTCGTTTTTTTAAAGATATTCCGATATAATTTTCGGCATAAGTGAAACAAGCTCACCTATTTACTGACCATCACGCAGTGTTTTTGCCAAACTTAAGAACGGATCGGCGCGACGCTATAAATAAAACCGAACATTATAATCAAATTCACACAAAAACTTAAATTGACCCACACCCTAATAAAATGTTGCATAATAAAGTATTCAACCCGACCAATTCCCCAGTAATATAACAGAGTTCCAAAGAATTTTGCAAAAAAGTTACACGTGCCAGCTCAATCGCTCTGAGCTATTGAAATTTTGACCATGGTCCGGCCGGCCTGACTTGCATATAATGGGACATCAATTCAACTCGGCGAGCCGAATTAAAGGGACGAGAACTTCGATCTGAGAACACAATTTAATAATGGCTGTTTGGATGTTAACTGATGACGTGAAGCAAATTTAGAGCAGTTTGATGTATCATTGGTTGCGGATAAAGAGAGGCTCAACAAAGCGTGTGTCCATGCGCATAATGCATGCGGAGGTATTGAGGAACTCGTTTCTTGAAATCTGCCGACATACATTTAACTATCTCGGTCGTATACTTTACGTATCCACATTGTATCATTGCTCAGCTCCGCCGCTGGACACGACGCATACTAAGCAGCTTCACAATAGCTGCTATAAAAAGCGGTCGGTCCTGCCTGACGCGACGCACTCATAGGCAAAAAGAACAACGAGCATGTCCATAAAAGTACAAAGAATTGCACACGACATAGCCGTCTCAAGACAACAGCATGGCTAAGGGAACACTAGCCCCGCTCTACCTTATTTTAAAGCTTGAATTCATTGCTCAAAGAAAAATAAACACAATAAGCGTAAATTTATGGATAAGGTACTATTATTGATCAGAAAATATATTTTAACCTGTACTTGTTTCTAGTCAGATATTTTGAATAAGAAAATTGTATTATTTTACTATGCTGCATCGTTATTCCTCAGTTCGCAACGCTTCATCTTCTATTCGTGTTGCGTGTGTGTCCCTAACAACACGCCCATTTACATATGAAACGGAAGACGCTTCAATGTTTTGATTTTTACTCAAGTCCATAATGTGGAAGCTGCTTTTAGCTCTGTGTTCCTTTGTGGACTCCTTAAGTTTGCGTCTCGTTTACGCAGAATAACATGTCGGAAAATTTCTTTCTCTTTATCTTGTATGATAATTTTACAAATCTCTTGACATCTTGTGCGTTTCAATTGTTTATGAAAATCATACGGCCGCACTCAGAGACGTCAATTAAGTTTTAAGTTTCATTAAAGTAGCTGCTGTTACTTTCTTTGCTATAGCAATATAATAAGACGCAGCAACTTTAATGAAACTTAAAACTTAATTGACGTCTCTGAGTGCGGCAGTTAAATCTTTTTTAATTTTGAATCCCTATACATATTATATAATCTTACAAATATAAATGCAGCCAGGATGGTGGCCTTATCTGTTAAGTCTGACATCAAGTGTCCCTTATCGCCCCACATGTTTGATCAGGTGCCTTTAGACTTTTAGAGGATGCCAGAACCAAAACTCTAATCAAATGTTTTATTCAAGGCCTTCATGGCTCATTTGACCATGAAAACCATATCCTATTTCTAAAGTATCGAATTATGTTATAAGGCTTCTGGTTTTTTAAACAAGTGAATTTGGAATTGATCTAATCGCGTCCGAAATAGGTGTATTCTTTTATTGAAATATTATTAAAACCTGTGTTTTGAAAATATGCTGTCGTTGGCATAAATCATTTACTCCCGGTTGGCAAGTTAGGTGCGATAGGTTATCGTAAAAAACTCGAGTAAGTCTCTACATCGTACACCTCAAATATTGATGCACATGATGTGGCAACGTGTGAAGGTTGTTTAGGAGGTATTTTAATCTCCTAATGTATTTGTTTATGTTATTTGTCCTTGTTTTAGGTAAGGCATTTATTTGACTATTGGCTGGACAAGAGGTAAGGATTTGCAAAAAAAAACCAGATCCGTATGAATTTGAACTATATAAAATTTATGAGACTTATTTTTACACGGATGTTTAAGGCAATTGCGGTTGCGGAATTAGTTACGTTTCGAATTCTTCGTGTAAGTAGGACGCGTGGTGAGTCAACGGAAATTCTCAACTTTTTACCGTTACAGGAAAGGGATGTGTTCTTAGAACTGGGAAAATACTTCAAATAATCATTAACCCCATGGACTTTTATTTACCTTATCCAACAACAACACTATAAGTATTGTGACAAGGAACAAAACAAATATTAAGACACTTTTGTCGAGATTTTGATACTGACATTTTTTAATTATTGATATGATTTTCTTGTAAAAGTGATAGTTAATTATATCTCTTCTTATTCTTATCAGGTACTGAATTAACAATACGTAGATTTAACACAGAGTTACAAAGCGAAATAAATAAAGAAGAAGATACTAAAACCAAAACCGCTTTCGTGCACGTGAAACATTTAAGATCAAGACGAAACACCAATATCGATGTTGGTGGAGTATCCATAACTTTTAAAATATTTCTGCTGTTTTAAAAGTCGAGTGTAAAGGCTGGCCGGTATGGGATTACAGCCTGGACCCGATGCATTGATAAGTCCTAACGGTACAGCCGAGCAAAGGGCGCTCCGAAATATTATCTGCCAACGTATCGCATGAAGGTTGTAATTAGAAATCGTAAATCGAAATTTATTGCAGAATAACGAAATTAAATAATTTACAGTTATTTCAATGAAGCTTGCTTTGATTTAATCGAAAAATATAAGTTGAGACCAGAATTTAAATATAATACTTACTTTAAGCTGAATTAACCGCATTTGATTTGTATTTTTTCGCATGCTAACAGACGCATCTTAAAAGCAAAACAACGCACCAGTAAAACCTGTTGCCAGATATTTGAGGCCTGGATTTAATATCCTCGTCGCGTTTCATCTGTTTTCGAAGAAAGAAAGAGATGCACGACTTAATTAAGCATAAACAGTGTTGCAAGTTTCTCTCTCTATCATACAGTTGTAGAATGTTTGGTATGTTTTTTGTCGTGTAATATTTTAGGTACCTACTTACAACGTTTATACTGCTTGTGTCATATATATACTTAATGGCCACATTCATATTCTGAAATTATTTTTCAAAAACAAATTGAAACCCAAACTTTGTTAACTACGAAAAAATTTCGGCTTTTAGCTTATTGGCAAGTATTTTTATCGAGTGTCAGTGCCGTGAGCAAATAAAGCGGTTGACCACGTAATTTTGATTCGAAATTTTTTTTCGTTTTACCGCATTTCGTAAAACTTATTAAAAAATTAGATTAGTAACTAGGTACATGTGAATGATATTTTTTACGTACATGTAAATAATAACTGGGGGCTACACGCTTTTTGCAATCTTCATTAATAAATGTGTTAGTTTGGTTGTACATCTGCATTCGCCTTGTTTGCACGTCTCGTAATATACCCTTGCGCGGGAGTTTACAATCATCTCAACTTAGCAAACAATTTCGCTGCCAAATAAGGACTCCTGACCCAACCAGCCAGACACCGTAGGCGTTAAAGATAAGGCATACCTTTTCATACATTTTGCTCATTCTTTTTGTTAAGTAATGGGCTTAACTTGAGCCTTACGATAAACATCGGTGTTTTAAAACGGGCCACACCACACGGCACTTTTGTGACATTAAATTCACCGTCCAATTTTTTTCTATTTGTGTCTTAGGTTAATATATATAGGTCTGTTAAAATAATTAAAAAATATTCAAAATGTGTGGTGTTTAAATAAATACCTTTTAAAATGTCGTCGCATATACCATAAGCACTAAAACTGTGATCTCGACTAGACTTCATTTTACCTGTGAACCTCAAGGCTGCGCATTAGGTCGTATCGTATAGTATTTTTATTAGCATTAATGACATGTACAAGAGATGAAGAGACACATCCGATCAGGCGTGTTAAAATCATTCACAGTTCAGAACACAAATGCTGTACCTATATAACGTCTTTACAATGTGAGCAAATAATGACACGTTACCTTTGATATAAGACGAAAGACATATTCTTTTCGCCATCGGTGGTGTACATGCATGTGCAATATTTAGTGTTATAGGAAGTCTGTCTGAAAATTGCAATTTAACTCTGAAGTTAAGTACACAAAAGAAACATTTCTTCCATAAGGTAAAAATGTCACTATTCAAATAATTACATTCAATTATAGCACTATTAGAAATTACCGATAATAAAGCTGTAAAGTACGCGAAGAAAACAATAAGTAAACTTATAAACTGGTACTCTTAAATGAAATCGCCGTGCATCGTTCCAGTGAGGAACTCGAAACAAAAAGGCCCCTAGCACGGATCTGCGACTACAAAAACACAAACCCATTTCCCATGACTGTACTAATTACGAGTCATAATGCTTTAACGTAGCTTTTAATAATGGAAGTCATTGGCTTTATTACTACCCACAAAATAATTTATTAGTAAAATAATAATGGGTAATTAGGAATATCATAGATATTTACTGTATGGATGACAATGAAAATAATTTATTAATTCTCCTGAATTGCAGAGATGATTACTTACGTACCTTCGATTTTTGAGGAGTTTCGTCGATTCCTCATGGATTCCATCGTCAGAGCATCATTCTTACAGAAATGAGACCAATCTAGAGAATAAAAAAAATATTAGGTCATCCCACTTCTGTTGTCTTTTTTTTTTATTTTTTCAATTTTACGAAAAGTAACTACAATATTATCAAACCTTGTTATACTAGTTAGTAATCTCCCCCACTATTCATTACGCGCTCCCTGATCGCTGGCAAATTTTAACACCATTTAAAGTACCACTTTCATTTAATTCATCAATAACTTTCTTCAATTTATTATCTAACTCTTTTTTGCTGCTATATCGGGTACCCGACAGTTTCCTCTTCACATGGCCAAAACAATTGAAATCACAGGGATTCATATCTGGGGAATGTGGCGGCTGAATAATTTCTATCCATCCTTTATCTTCAATTAATTGTTGAACTATTTTTGATTGGTGTGGCATGGCAATATCATGTAAAATTTTAGGACTCGTTACATATGATACTAATGTGCCCAATTAGGGATATTCTCTTTCAATAACGACTTATAGCGTTCTCCACTCCATTCATAGTTATAATTTCATCGTAAGTTCTCCAAAAAGCAATATCCTGTTCATGTAGCTCTGCATGTGGTAAATGTTCAGCTGAAGTGTTTGGTTCTACCCAAGATCGTGACTGATGTCTTTGTCGAGGAGTGTGAAATTCGACCCAACTTTCATCTATGCATATGAAGCTGTTAAGTATATTTTTCTTACGACGGCCATGCTAAGTGACTACGAGCAGTTTCATAACGAAATTCCTTCTGGTCCATGTTCAGGGTGTGGGGTACCCATACTGCGCTTTTATTGACCAGACCTAAATCCTCGGTCAGTAGGTACCTACTCTATGGACAGTAGAATGAGAAATATTTAGTTGGGTGGAGAGATCATTGACACTCACTATACGTGACTGACGAAATGCTTCCTCGATTTTATCTTTCGCTTTTAACCTCAGGTGATGACATTGGTCGAGATGCTCGCGGCTCATCTTCAGCTGTGTGTTAGCATATGCTAGAACGAAGTGCCCCACCAAAACCCCTGCCAGATGTGCCAAAATGTGCAAAATGAAGGCCGCCAAAAGTAGTCATTTTTTCGCCGTCCCGCTACGGGAATTTGCCACGCGAAGGGTTATACATTTGAAACCATCGTTGTATAGGTTTTTTATTTAATGCATTCTGACCAACACATTTCACTAATAAGTAATGTGCAATTCCTCCTTTAGACACAAATCTTTAGAAATGTACGTTGCTCCATTCCATTAATAGATCTTTTTAAGTCTTCCATTTTAAATCTATAAACGTCTTTACAATACAACATACAAAAATAAACTAATTCGATGTTTGTACAATTTTGTGCGTATATCAACTATGCTATAATGTTGCACAATACGTTAATAATTGAAAATTAAAAAGGTGACACTGGAAGTGGGATGACATAATAATTTCACATCGGTTCATAAATGACGGATTTCTCTCAAAATATAGATATGAATGTACCGAAAATTATTTATCGATACCTATATAGATAAAAAGATACCTAAGTATCGAGATTTATACCGACATCCGATATCGATATCCAAATTATACCGGTATTACAGTCCCTGGATACCAGACGTAATCAACGTTTCTGTTAACAGAGGCATTCGCGCATTAGACTGGATCCTCCGCCCACCAAATTTCAGCTTTTAATTGAACTATTGTCGCCGAAACCCAATCGCTGAAGTTATTTTAGATTTTTCTTTTATACTCGTAAACTCCGGAGTCAAAGTACTGGTAAACAAAATTCCGCGAGTGGTTTGGCACTTCATTTGAATAAATATTTTTTCCACTACGGTCCTTTTAAAATCTGCATGACGCAATGCAACGCGAGACGAAGCATAAAAGGCTTGTCGATCATTTGAATGTATTCGCATTGATGGATTTATATTTAAATTATTCGCATCTATTTTTAATTAAAACATCTTCTTTATTGATTAACATTTACCTATTCGTTTAATATTTTCATATCTAAACTTGCGCCAATAGTACTTCCATATTTTTGCAAATTTCGAGCTTCCATAACCGGTTTGTAAAGATAAAGTGTTATGGAACCAGTTATGTCTAGTGTAATATAAATATTTCATGGTTTTGAAATAATACTAGTTAAAACAACCATTAAAGCAAACCAATCCAAAGAATTGATAAAAATTCGTCCCGAATTAATAACATTTGTCAAGAAGCAGAAAATGGCTGAATCAAGACAACACAGTTTGCAGCAGCGGAGTTAATTTACAACGAGCAAGATGTAAAAAAACTTGGGGCAAATAAACTAAACAAATACAGTCCATAACTTCCTGGCTGTCGTGGCCTTGATCAGGCGGACAGGCCTTGACGGACTGCTTAAGACGGGTGTTTGATGGAGCGACTAGCGGAGAGTTGGTAACCGTTTAGGTCTTTTTTTTCCTGAAAAGTACAAATTAATCCATGTGACTCACTACTATTGCCGCGTTCACAATGTACTTTACCATTAGCCACTATGTACATAATGGTAGGAGGAGTATTTACCTTAGAAACTTTGCAAAATCTTGTGCTTGAAAATTTGATGCGGTGTTTGGCGTGCTTGTATCAACAACGATATTTAGTTACATTTTTTTATCAATAAGATTTATTTTTTAATGGCTCACTCGCTTGTCATTACCTAAGACGTATCCTTAAACCGGAGTCGAGCGTTGAGTTGAGGCACTCGGTGCCATGCGTTCACTAAACTTTGTGATTACGTCACCTTTGTATTTACGTACGCTTAGATGAATAGCCTCTGAGCCAGTTCTATGGTCGTAATATAGTTTATTTATTGGGAAACAGACGTTTTCGATCAGAATAAAGGATCCAATCAAAAAAAAGCCATTGGAAATCACATAAAAAAATTCTTCACCGATGATGAATCTTCAAGATCGCGATCGATCAAATAAAGTCAATCCTAATAATTTTAAAGCTCGATCAATCAATTATGCAACATTACATAGGTACGAGTACGTAGTAACAGCAATTCAATCAAAGGCCAATTAATGGATAATGTATCATACAAGTGGTACACGTGATGCAGGATCTACGTTAACTACAAATCATTGAAAACAGTGTAGGTAAATCAAGAACAACATGAACCTAACAGTTATCATAAGAATAAGGTTGACAAACAACCATAGGACAGGGAAAGGGTAATTTAACGTGTTAACGTTACTTTGCTTAAAACATAATGATGATGGCTGTGATTCGACGTACCGTGAGATCATTGCACCACCATGGCAAAATACATTAGTCATGAAGCGATCACGATCTCACCCACTCACACAAAAATGAGCGAGACAAAAGTAGCACCTCAGAAAGTTTGTTTATTCTTTGTCAGAAAAAGTGTGGGTTCTTTCAATATAACCCGTTACAAAGGTAAGACTCATTATTATGAGAAAATTAGACAATAATGTTTCTTTTCTATTTAGTATCGAAATACATATTTCTTGAGTCATGCTAGGTACCTCGAACCTCTGTTTTTCGCATAATGCTTATGCTCCTATTCACATCTTTGAACGGTTTTTGAATACAATTGTACGCCTTTGACAGTCACTGCCAATATGTTTACTTTCTAAGTGATGTTACTTGTGAAGGAAGTAAATAACTGTGATGTTTTTGTTTAATTATAAAAACCTTTATCTATTAATCTCGTAAGTACAAATTTATCTATTATTCCTCCAGTAATAAACCCAAGAAAAACTTGAAAGAGAAAGGACTTTTCAGTTTGTGGATTTACCAACACGAGAAATTCTATAAACTAACAACACCGGTAGTATCAAAAGTCATTAACGTAGTTTCAGAAGACTTGCTTTTGTAGGTTAGATGACTACTTTTTCTACAAAATCTATATTTTACAGTAGTCTTTCCCTTTGTATTTCTTACTTCCATGATTTGTTAATATTGTATGCCATGCCATCTTCATGATATGATGAAATCTTAAAAATTTAAATGTATCGTCATCATCAGAAGCAATATCGCCACAAAGCCGAAAAGCATCATCGTTATGGCCGCGTCTTTTTTGCAAAATAATACAATCAACTGTACTGTAGCGACACTACCAGCGACGCAATTTACTCATTGGCACACATAACTTAAACGCTGATAGACACCACCTATTTATGTCGCTATCTCTTTATTTGCGTTCCGTCAATGTCACGGAGTTGTAGAGGGCAACGGACGCGATATCTCAACACACACACACACACTCAAATTTGCTCATGTATACATACTTCATGTTGTTATTTAATTCATATGCGCCTGATTAGATTTCTGCATTATTCTTAATGCTGTTGATTTTATATTTGTCTTATCTAGTCTGTGCTTTGCAAATTAACAAAAGAAGTTAAAACAGTAGGATCTATAAAATCTGTATAGTATATTGCTAGAGGTAAGTCTAGATTCTGATACAAATGTTTAATTGCGATGTATTTTTCTCATTTACTATGTTTATTTTTAGTAAGACTTCACATAAATTTGGTCATATTTAACTGTCTCCAAAAACTATAAGAGAGTTGAAAAGATCAAGAAAAAAAGAATCAGAAGAGAAATAGGAGCAAAGTTAGAAGATAAATACTTAATGCACTATTATACTAGAAGTGATCTTTTACTTTTGACACTAGCAAATGAAGATATCGCTTAGGTTTTAGCAAGTATTTTTGTTATAAGACCGGCAAACAAATTACAACCGAAACGGCTGTTCACACTCCCGACTTTCCGGTGACACTGACCGGCGTTGTATGCTTCCAATAAGGCCGGATTTGACATGTCGACTCTACGTCTCCTTAGGACAGCAGATTTTTTGGTCCACTCTTTAAGTGCATTAATGTAGAGGCTGGGAAGCAAGCGGTTGCTGAACGAGTATGACTCATATGAGTTACGGTCGAGACGGGAGTCCAACAACCGCCCTTTCCGGTCGAGGCTCGTACAGTATTTTTCTCAAACATGCACATTGAAAGCCGATAAAAAGCGGCCAGTGATGGATTTTCACACACTTTCCGGTCTACGTCGCCGGGAACAAGGGTGTTGCGTGTGTAGGCGGGAGTTGCGCGAACCATAAATGTTGAACTTTGTGTCTTCTCTTTAGGAAAATAATCAAATTTCCAAGCATGTATGAGAAACGTATTTTTTCGGTGCTTAAGACAAGTAGAGCTAAAGTATCCACGTGCCGCGCTGGACCGTGACTGGACTCACGCCGGCGCGTTATTGGGTCACTCGGCAGCGCTTGCGCAACTCGTGAACTTGCACGGCATCCGAGCCGCTACATCTTTCTTCATCTCTTAATTCGAGTTGTTTATATATTTTTGTCTTTATACTTCGTAAACGCAGTGATTTGATTTCTGTACCAGAATTGAAAATGTTTTTCTGCGATCCGTCATAAACAAAGATCAATTTAGTAGAATTTGTAATTTATGGACATTATTAAGGGCTACTTGCAGCAAAAAGATAAATCTAGATTAAAGCTTAAGTTTAGTTTAGCCGTGTCAAAATGTATGGAAATTACAGTCTTAAATCCAGATTTAGGACTTAAACTCGATTTAACTTATTCCTGCAAGTGGCCCTTAGAATGTCCAATTTACAAAGATATAAAATACTCTTTGACTCTCCTTACCCTTAACCTACCCTGAGCAAAGTAAATAATTTCAATTCGTAGTCCGCTTTTCCTAGTCCAAAAATAAGTTATTTTTAAAAGCACACTATCGTTATCGTTATTATTACTGAGTGAGTCGTGTACTTCTTGACAAATTTGCATTTTACACGATCAGACAAGTCAGACTTTGAGTTGCAACAAATACATTAGATCAGATTATCTAATTTAATCGATTATCGCTTTGAAAACTGTCGTGCTCTTGAATCGTGTTGCTTCCCGGGATTTGCGCGTGACGAGCGACATGCACGAGATGCTAATAGAGTGAAACTAAAACTCAAGTTTCAATCCATTAGCAGCTAGCATATTGGAAACTCACATAACATTATCCGATTCTACGAATACATGGAATCGAGTGCAAAGTTATAAAGACAGAAAAGACATTCGTGAAGGAATTATATTGATAGAAAAGTAAAGTGAGTTAACGCTGTCAGTGATACTTAAATCCAATGTTTTTATGAGCTTTAACAAACATCACTATTACTTAACATGATTTCTAAAGTTTCTGTTAAGTACTATTTCAAGATGAGCTTTTAATTTTTTACCATCTCGAAATCTACTTTACGCAATGATTTTCGATCACTGTTAGCCCAGTTAGTCGAGTGCCCCCGTTATTCCGTCTCTACCGTTACCTCGACTTGTGAAACTTGCACATATTTGATACATATCGCTCATATGGCGTAATTTTACGGTAAATCTTTTGAAATATTTGACTTTAATGGAAACGAAAACGGTTTTGTATATATTTAAAGAGGTTTTCTTGTAACACATTGCTCTATTGGTGCATAACTCCACATTCCTAACACGTTCTTAGTTAAAAACATGCGTGCCATTTAGAACTAATAAAATGGCCCCACACCTTTTAGAATTTAATACTTCTTAACGAGACAAACTAAACTCAAGAACTGATCCAATGTAGGTGTAATATTCTGGAATAGAATTTGAGGTTTCCGATAAGGGGCGTCATCCATCAAACCAAATTGACAGCATCAGGACCCGCGGCATCGTTGTGAGAAATGGATAATAAGTAGATGGTTAAAACTGTCCTGAATATAGGTACTAGATATGAGTGGAAAGTAGATTGTTGCAATAGAGTTGAACTCTACTTAACCTTGAGTTGAAGACTATTACGTAGTTACAAATGATTTATAAATTGCCGGATATAATTAAAAATAAGAATAAAATAATTAAAAAAAAATGCTAATTGAAAAGTGAATTTATGGCGGATCAGACCCTTTACTATGTCATACTAATGTTCTATTTTTGAACCAATTGTTGACATCTGAATATTAATATATATTATTAATATAGCATTATATTGATTGTATTCTAATTATTTAATTCATGTCAGAATAGTTGGCAATGCATGCACTAACTCTCGTAATAATATTACTTAATAATCTAGTTTTATATTAGTAAACTTACCCTTTATTTTTTGCGATACCTTAACAGGGTTTTATGTACTATTTCATATAGTCATGTGACATGAGTGCAAATATGAAATAAATGAATAAATAACGGGACACTGCAATTGTTTCAAAATGTACAATTGTATGTATTGTTTGATTTATTTAAGACGTCTGGTCAAAGCGTTAGTAATGAAAAAAATGATGAGAACGAGAATTGAAAACCCTGTTGAATTTAAAGGAAAATTGCATTTGGATGGAAGTCGTTGAGTTAATTTTAGTCCCACGGGAAACTGTGCAAAGCAGGTCGGGTCGGGGCCGCCTGGATGCGGTCCATTCGTGATATGCTCGTTACTGGGTCACTGCCGTGCCGACTTCTATTACATTGCTTCCAATAACGCAGGCTTTGTCGAATTCCAAGAAAATATAATCAAAAACTTATAAATCGGTTCGAGTTTTAAAGAAAAGTCTTCGCTTTTCCCCTTGACAAGATTTTTAATACTTTCTCATTCTCGGTCTCATTTTTGATAAGATTTCTATAAATCATCATTATTATCATGAACTTGGCGTTTTGCTTGGAATCTACTTATTTTATCACTATACAGTCGTAAACCTGTTTTTGAATTGATTATCACTTGAACTGTGACCCTAGAAACTCATATCACTGTGAAATGTGTATGTGAAGTTGTTTATTATAAAATAACTATGATAAATTTTGAGTATGGTTTTTTGTCGATAAAACGGTTTAATAATTTACTACTTTTTTACTTTTGTTTATATCGAGCCCTCCCGCAACACAAAATCTCATTAAATACTCCTTGAAAAATGTATGCTCTCGGAAATACTGAAATTTATTAATGAATTGATCTTGATTACAATTTAATTTGAGCATGCGCAACAGTACGTTTTCCGGTTGTTACTATTTCTTTGTTTATCGGCTGTTTTTGTTAGTCTATCATTAGGTGCGATTTCAATGATTACAAGCCTGACTGAAAACACTGCATCAACTTCGACGTTGGTTTGAACTTCATGACTGACTATGAGAATTACTAGATAATTATTGTTGAATTCAGTGAAATCGTAATCAACAAACGTGGAAAGTCTGTGTGATAGATAGAAGATGGCGGCAACCCCTGGCTGACCGGTAATCAATAATATACTAGCAGCTGTTTACAACTTATACTCTCGCAAACACGATAACAAAGTTCTTAATTAAACCGTACATAAACCGCTTGCTCTAAACATTATATTAATTAATGTTTATCAACTTTGAATCTAAGCGGTTAGTTGAACTGACGCGGAGCTCCGTTTTATTTTTATTTTGCGGCGTAAATATTGTTTTGTAGTTCATTGCTTTATATCATAAATTACTTACTTGTATTTTTATCGACTTGTTTGTATCTTCAAGCGGGTAGGTTTACGTGTAGGGTAAAGAAGAGGCTGTTTAAGAATTCTGTGCAGGTGCCAGAGGCTTGCAGGTGTCACATTGTCCACGGAACAGTATGAAGTTTGCATAAAAACACAGTTTTGCTTCACTGACCGTTTTGTACGACGGACTTTGTTCGGTACGACGATTTGCAGCGTCATTGTGAAGTGTTTACAATTTTAGCAATACTTTAGCTGACACCATATTGTTCTATTATTAAAACAAAATTAATTGACGTGGATTAATTGATCCTTCAATCATCGCCCTTATTTTCTTGAAGAAACGTTATTCGTCGTTCTTTACCGCTCTTTGCCGTCACCTTCATGTTGAGTGTCTTGAACTTTGCTCACGCTTAATAGTAATTTGAATTGATTTCAATAAAAAAACACCTCACCTCACCTCACCTCACATCACGTGAACCGATGTTTATTAATACATACCTACATACATACCTTCACGCCTGTCTCCCAATGGGGTAGGCAGAGACTGGAACGCCAGAATATTTATTAATATTTATAGAAAAACCCGTCGGTTTTAATAAGACTGAGTACAAAAATAATCAATTTGTATTGAAACACAAAATATCCACAAGGTTTGTCTCTTTGTCTGCGGCTGCAACAATATTAATGCTATTTTTTGCAACCGGCAAATAGCGACATTGACGAATCTAACGTTCGACCAGAAGTCTAGACCAAAAAACAATGACAAGAAACAAAATTGAATCACGGAGCTACTTCTCTGTTCTTTGATCAAGGCGTCTCTATTACATTTGTACCCGCGCTCACCGTGTCGTCGTTTGTATTATCGTTGACTCGTCAATAAACTTTAGGTGGAAATAATTCCTGATATTGAAGAAACTGTAAAGAACACACACAACGGATGATCATACCGGGTAAACATAAATTAACGTTCATAATATGGTTTGACATTAAAAAATGTATACCATAGCGTCTACATCTGCTAGCATCAACGTACTGGCATTTAACTTTAAATTTTCGATGCCAACTAAGACTTTATGCCTTTGAGATAGAGTGTATGAATAACCGTGTGATACAGTGTTTTATCAGATGCCTGCTGCGATGCCCGTGATACCAGCCACAGTAAGTGGCCCAAGGGCAGTACACTCCGATAACGCAAGGCTGTCGCACTACGCTGCGAATATGATGTGATGAGACCTGTGTACCTATTACATGAACAGACATTAACACCAAAAATATGCTGAGCAAGTAATATTAAGTCAACTTCCAAAAGTAACGTTTAATCTTTATCAACTTTCAAGTTAGTCTAGAGAGACTGAATGAATATTTAAATTACTCCACACGGGAAAAACAATGAACTGCATTAAGCTGCAGTATTATGACAAAGTAATTACATTTCGTTCTTGGAGTTTATTACGAGGTCAATGAAATTTAAGACTACAGACCTACAATAAACTCGCGGGGGAGCCGAACAAAACAGAATCTTAATGTCAACATTCTCATTAAAATTGCAGTACATTTTGATTACGGGCTGTTAAAGTGTAATGAATGCAGTCTACGTGTAATCAACTCATGGAGCACGGTCAAAGTACGTGTCAGTAACAATCCCATTGTACGATTTGCCGGTTGTTATTGTAATACATAATGTTTGACAACAAAAGCCCTACATCCAACTAGCCGGTAGATCAACATGATTATCGCGCGATAATGCGCCCAATCGCCGCAAAAATGCTTTATTCCAAATAGTCTGGAAGGCCGCGTGATACGATAACACAAACTGCATTCTGTTTTGATTTCATAAAGGTCATAACTGATAAAAATTATCGCAGCCTCGAGAATACGGAAGGCATCGTTGAAATGTAAATTTACCAAATTTAAAATGTGACTGGCCGCGTATGATACTGTCACGTTGCACGACTCACATATTTTGTCAGTTTAACGACTGTTGGATGATGTGTATGTAACTATGTCGACTACAGTGGAACTTCAAGGTTGACCTCATAGCCTCGTAGATAAGGCATGATAATTTGGAACATACCTAAATTTCATTTTTGTTGTTTGGAATATTTAGATGAGTAGAATGCTCGGTTACATTGTTACCATTGAAATTCTAAAAATAATAATAGCATTTCTGAATGTACATTTAATCCTTGTCTATTTTAATCTATGCAAACATAATATTCAAAATTCTTGTTCGCGGAAAACTATCCCATGCCAATCTACCTTTGTTTTCACAAACTCTATTTGTAACTTGATTCATTATTCTATTACGTTCCTTTGCTCCAACACCCAGCCTTCCAACAGGGCCGAGGCGGCATGTGCAGGGGATAAAAATAGCCTGGCGGGTACAACCAGTCTTTATGGGTACATAACTCGATATGAAGTTACGACGATTTTCATGTGTGCGGTTTACGTGCTCGTAGAAGAGGTCTGGGCGGTGAAATTGTAAATATGATTTATATTTAGAATATTTGTCATTACAAATTTTGAAATAAGATGTTTAATATATTTACGTATACCTACATTAGTAAGTAATAATATGTCAGCCTAAACATATTTTATCATTGACTAGCAAAACGCATAAGTATAAATAAAAAAATACCTTAATAATAAAATAATAAATAAAATACCTTAAATACACCAAATTATTATCGTGTTCTATCGGTAAAAGAGGTCTCATGCAGTGAACTGCACAAACTTTTTACTATAAACTTATCTAAGATTAGTTTATAGTAAAAACTGTTTTTGAATCACAATTTTTAACCGACTTCAATAAAGGAGGAGGTACTCAATTCGACTGTATGTTGCTTTTTTTTGTATGTTTGTTACGCGATTACTCCGTCAATTGTGGACTGATTTAAAAAAAAAAATACTTTATAGGGTATAACTCTCGAGGTGGTCCCATTGTCACCAAATCAGTACCTATCTGATGAGGGGATCCGTGAGGAATTGAGAGCATACACATAACGATTTTGGTATTTTCAGTAATAAATCCAGCATTTGCATTTAGAAAGTATCATTTGGTGAAGTAGAACTGATGATGAAGACCATAGATGGCCACCGGAACTCCTTAGTCGTAAGTGAATGACGCCAGCAATGCGATTTCTTTATTAAGAATATGATGCTACATTTATACTCATTATAATTCATGTGGTAAAGTGTAACAATGGAGAAGTACCGGGAGAACTCCTCAATGATTAACGGCCCTGCATCTTGGACAGCGACATTTTGTTAAGGGTGGTGAGAAATTCGTATTAGGCTATTGTTTCATAAAGTGAAGTTAATGTACTTTAGTTTCTCACATAATAATATTAGGTGTATCATTAAAAAGCGAAACAAAAATTTTTTCACAAATAAATAAAACCGTCTTCAAAAAACCCATTTCATGTACCTATTAGGCAATATATAGGCAATTCCTAGGACTCCTAGGAGGCCGGTCTTTATTTAACCCTTTTTAGAGGGGTTTTTGAAGACGGTTTAATTTTTTTTTCACATATCATATAATCATCGGTCCGTAAAGTTTTCCTGAGGCTTCTTCATGGAGAAGGCTTTCGTGTCGCAAACAGAAATAGCTCCCGAGCGTAATAGAATAATGTTTCGAAGCCTTGCTCCAGTTCTGCGTCCCAGTTAGCGACCCACAGGATGCTGTGCTCACCCTGCGTTGCGCCTCAATCTAGAAACAGTTTAATTTATGCTTTGAACATGTGAGGTCATGCAAAGTTTAGACTTTAGTAGCTAATTGGCAAAAATGAATTAGAATTAAAATGGCTGGAGTTATTTACAATTTATACTATTTTACGTTTATGTATAAAATTAAGGTTAATTTATGATACGTTACGTGTCGTAGATCAAGATTTTGTCCCATAAAGGTGCATATTGCATACCCAACTAGCACACAAGCTGTATAAGAGCTTATACAGCCCTTAAAATGCTGAAACAAGAGTTATAATGGCTGTATAGGCTCTTATACAGCTTTTGTGCTACTTGGGTAGGTTCCGTTACTGATAACCGTGACCTACTCGTATTTAGAACTTTGACATTTAATTAGCTCATTTGTGATGTCACAGCAGTCAGAGTTAATATCACTATGAACTCGACTGAGTGCCGTCACGAGCACGTAAGTTCAAACTTGGAGCATTCAACTGAATTTATGACACACAGACACGCTGAGTCAGTTCAATGCGACAGCGACCGGGTCAAGGCTGCGCCTGCGACGGAAAGCGGCCGTCGCTGACCGCTGACCTGGTTCACAATATTCAATAATAGCGTCCAATTACACTGCGATGTTTACGTTAACGATTTAAATTACAGCTGCAGCTAAATAGAACATTTTAAACATTTCTTCGGTAAAGCCAAAGTATTACTGTCGACAGTTTACTACAATTTTATTACCCTAGCTATTACAGGATGGTAGATTATAATGCTCGGCTCGGAATGTACCATTGCATTGTGCATTGCATAACGTCTCGACGAACACTTATCGCATTTTCAAGGGCAAGTGTCGCTAGGTGCGATCAGGGAGATGGTAATGACTTGTGCATGAACCGAGCGCCGTCACTGAAGCGTCGGCTAACATACCTTAGATAAAAGACATTGTTGTAAGCAACGTTCAAGCAATCGAGGAAATCTACAGTGACATCACCTATAGTTACTTATTGAAATCAAAAGAAAATTAAACGGAAGGCCGTTGATTTGTTTGCGGTCGCCCACACGTCGCGGCTTAGTGGACGTTATTTATTATATTTTACATTTGTTCCGTTCCGCCTACGTTTCAGCAGACAGTTCATCATTTGTGTATTCACGCTTTTGTGCTAGGCTTTTATTGTCCGCATTTTTATTCAAAGCTGATTTTGTTTTCGTATGGAATTAAATCGTTTGTCATTGTTAGGTAGGTGCTTATCCGTTAAGTCGCAAGCGCATGACGTGATTCTTGCCTACGTGAGCTCTGAAAATTACGAGAGAACCTGTTTTATAAGGAAAATAGGGTAGTTGTATGGCCTGTACGACAATGCATTTAAACTACTCGTTCAAAACTACGTTATATATAGCACAGCATAGCCTAGCCTTGAGCACTGCTTTGATTATACGTGGCGGGTCACCATGTGTAAATGAATAATTAACCTGTCCTCGAGACTTCAACCTAATACCTAATGTATAAATTATTAGATTATATTTGTGTTATATTCACCATGAATTTTGTTCTAACCATCATTATTGAATTTACTCAGTAAGTTATTCTTGACTTGATTCATTTTCTACAGTCGACAAATTTAATTCCTATACGTACTACCAAAAAGATGTAGGTACTAAATCAAATCATGGACTTCTAACGTTTTCATTTATACATAGTTCCATTGGTTCCATTGTCGTTTAGGAATAAAATTTGTCATTTGTAAGTAAGTACATAGTTCTACCTAAAAATATCAGACAAACGAATTAATAATGTACACTAAAGCTCGTCTTTTATCATTTACTTACTGTTTTTTTTTTCAATCAAATTTGTTTCCGAAAAGATGAGTTCCATGCCCAAACCACTACTAATTAATCTGGTGGTATCACGAAGCTTACAAATTATAAAACATCTCAATCTTGCCTCGGCCTCTGTTCGCACTCCATCGATCACTTAACCCTATTGTTCCATTGTTCAGAGCTGAGGGTCCGAAATATGGAATTATTCGCGCCACGTCGAACCTTGAGGGGAATATCGGTAATACGCGGTTTATGTTTCAACTAACATACGGAACAGTGCACAATCAAAATTCTGAATAACTACCAATACGAGTAAGTAGGTATTACTAATTATTATTATTAAGTATATTACTAATTCTAATCATGTTTTATTGAAGATACAATAATTATGGGTAATTTTGAATTTTCGCAATAGCTCAATACGCTTCCATAAAGCTTAGCCTCGTCAAACGTAATAAAACTTTTTCCTGTACAGTCGAGGACAAAAATATGAATACACTTTTGGATCTTATTACAATGGAACAAGGTGAAAAAGTGTATACATCTTTCTGCCCTCGACTGTACAATAAATACGAACAACCTTTACGACTTAATACCTAGCGAAGCTGTATAAAGCTGGTGTAACGACCAACACTATAATAAGTTAGTATTTAACCGCACTCCTGTTATTATTTATCATGAAGAGGTTCGTTAGTGCTCAGGCAGAGAGGGATGGAGAATGCAGTAATAACAGTGGCGACAAGGATGCAGGAGTAGCAGCTGTAATTAAGGCGATGGTGATCGTTGAAATGTCAGACGTAATGTGCGGTATAAATGTAGTAGTAAAAAAACTGACACATGTGCTGTGTACGTGATCAGCTGCTTACACGGCGAACATGAGATAGACCATGGACACTTTAATGGACTGTGTTACTGATTAACAATATCCATCAACGATAAATATTAATACACGCAACTTTACTGTTACCGTAATTTAACTGTACTTAATTATTACTCAGCAATATTGCCAACAAAGTTTTTAATATTTCGCAATAGGTATTTCAAAATGATGGTGACAGATAAGTGAGTAATTGAGGAAAACTAAACATTTTGTCTTCACGTAGCATGTCAGTATACGACTCAAGGCCTGTGTGTTGTCTCGATCAAGTTTGCCTGCATAATATCATTATGTTTTTATGGATGGGAGATCTGTCCTGCCTAGCCAGTATGCTGGCTCGTACATGATGTAGTGTCTACCTGAAAGGACGTAGATAATGTTTCTCGAGTGTACAGTCAACGTCATAAGTAAGTGATCACTTTTGTACCTTGTCACTTTAATATCACGTTAAATGTCATACTAGTTAAAATGTCTAACCGTTAGACTCTAACGAGTGAAAGCGGCAAAGCACGAAGTGTCGTCTTAAGTTTAACTATACAAATAATTCCAAGTATCAGTAAAGTATAATACATTAAACGTGGATTACAATAGAAATTTGAAATGTTCGACATATTGAGCAGATAAATTAAAAACTAACAGCATATTATATTATTTGGTTGGCCCTGCGAGTTCGCATTCCAGAGCCAATGCAAACTTGATATAGTATGTACCATAATTATCATCGGTGTGAAGCCTGTATGGTTCTCGGAAATAATGTAAAGGTCTCATTAAAGGGCACTCGGTTCAGTCCTGACCTATTGTGTGTTGCGTCCAGTAAAATTAAAAATCAAAAGGTTTTGAACCAGTAAGTTTAAGGTTTATGGTTAAGCGTGATAAGTTCGCGCATGTTATTTGTCAAGATTTCTATCAGTTTAAAATATAAGACGGTACGGTATGGTTTTATTTATGTCCTATCGTGTAGGCTTTTTGATACGACTCAGTAAGCCATGCATAACTTGCCAAAACTAGTTCAAAATCAGCATGGATACTATACAAATAAGAACAAGTCTTACCGAAGAAACCGCAAATCTGGTGTAAATTTAATATTATTGAGTCCCTAACACAACCTCGTAGGTACGAACTCTGTGAATAATGTCGGTACTGAATGGGTATGTTTGTTGTGTGTGTTTATTTTTCTATGTGTTGTTTTATGACGTTATTTTGTTTTCGTGTTCCGGGTAGGTATACATATTTCAGAACGTTCAGTTTTCATACGTTTGATGGCCGAACATAAAAATAACTTTTGGCTTTGTAAAATCGAAACTGTCCCGTATGAATGGAAAATTCTCCTATGAAAAATTGTTTTGTAATGCGGCATTAAAACGGATTGAATTTGTAGAAACTGGAACAAGTTTGATGTTTAGTAAATAACCATAAACCGCTCAGCTTACTACTTCCTCTGAGAAATAGAAAAAGACGAACGCGCGGCAAATAAAATCAGAAATTGCGGGCACAATAATAACAATAACGAAGTTGTTATTGAAATTATGTAAAAGGAATAATATAACTAATCTTACAAATGTTCCTGCAACACCGAATCTATTCCCACAGCTCTGCAAAATGAAAACAATGAAAATAGAGTTGAAAAAGTGCATATACGCTCCGGCCATTTATTGCTAAGCTGAACAATAGGCGGTAATACCGGCGGTTCGGTTCGATCATTGCTGAGTTACGGCAGTAAATACTGCGCGACGTGCCCGCGACCCAGCCTATATACATATTACTTACACTATTCTACAATATGTAAGGAAACTATGGCTTACACAAAGCTTAAACTATGGCTTATTTCGAACATGTGCTTGCATTTATCATTATAATAAAACTATCAGTATTTTCACCAACGGGTCTTGAGTATACATCTTTACTGTACAGTTTTCAAACCGGTTTAAAGACCTTCATTATCATTAATGTGATGAAATGTTTATATATTTTGTACTATTTATGTATTGCGTTTGTGTATTAATTTATAAATGATCAAAGTCAGTCCGAATTGCATTCGTTTTGTAACGCGCGCACGCATATGTTAAGGGTTCTCGGGTAAAGTCGGTAAGACTAGCATGAGCGTATAGGATCTAGGGAAAGAGAAGTACAAACCCGAAGGTGCACTGTTACTAAGTCGATTAGAGATTTATTATACTTACCAGGGTATTTACGTAACCAAAAAATACAGGTATGCAATATTATGTCAGTGAAAAGTTATAAAATTTAAAAATAAAATAGATAAAATAAGTGTAAAACGAATGATTATCATCTTATTTTACTTTTTACTTGTTTCGTCATTATCCTCTGTTGTTTTAATGATCGTATATTTTCCTAAAGTTTTGATTTGTACTTATTTAAAATACCACGTTACGGCCTAACTGCCGCACTCAGAGAAGTCAATTAAGTTTTAAGTTTCATTAAAGTTGCTGCGTCTTATTCTATTGCTATAGCAAAGACACTGACAGCAGCTACTTTAATGAAACTTAAAACTTAATTGACGTCTCTGAGTGCGGCAGTAGATAAGAGGCGTTTTAAAATGTATGGATAGTAATAGTGAAATCTAGCTATCGTTCGATCCTCTCAATAACTAAATTAACTGACCAATATTAATCGAGCTCGTGTTGGTTATACATATTATTTCAAATTCTGTTCAATCAGAGCATTCAGAGCTCTAAATAAACATTAACATTCAAGGGGTATATGTCCTAACTCGAGGCATTAAAGGATCAGCTCTTACAAATTGTGATAGATATCTGGAAATACCTAAAGCCGTTGGCGTTAGTCCAGCGCAACTAGGGCACGCATCCGTAGGTGTCTATCGACAGACCGTTGTTGGCAATCGCCTTAATAGGTTACGTGGAATTTCTACTAAACTTACATCTGTTGAAATGCGTGCAAATAAATTGCACACAAATATTTCTGGAAATTCTTCTACGAGTCGGAGTTCTGTCCATTGTTGTTTCATCACCGTGCTTCTTAACTCAAGTATGTTATAAATGGTACATGTTTGAGGTAATATAATGACACATGTTGTCAGTCCACAGACCTTCGGTCCTCAGTTCCCATGTTATTGCTTATTGGTGCTTATTGGCCATGACCGTGACTTGCAATTAGACGTAAATTACCTTTAATTTGCGCCGCTTCCAATGTTATTCCCAGTAGTCTAGTCATTATTTTTAGCTCGTTAGTCCTCAACCAGCGCTAAAATTATTTAGATTTTTCGTATGAGGCATCGTTCCCTGCGTTGTTAGGGATTGCCCACTAAAACTAAATTACGCAGGATCCATGTTTCCATCAATATATTCTCAACATTAATTTCGTATTTAATTACCTTCATAAAACAAAATATGACATGAGCAAAATTGCGACTTCCTTATGGTTCGAATAATTAAATCGCATCTGGCTCGGAATAACGTGGATCCTAAAATAATCCCAGCAAAAAAGCTCTAGAAATAACGAGGTAGCTGCACATGTGGTTGTTTTTTATTAAAATAAGAAACGTATTATTCTGTCTAATTGCAAAGTTGGCAAGGAAGCGGGAGGCGACTGAGGCTGTCAGTCCGTTCCTATTTTAACTGTAGGCGCATGTTTTTTGGCAAATTCTCTGTGCTAGCTGGAGTCAACGTCTCCTTTGACACTCGACACGGCTCACGTCAAAGAAACTTATCGTTCTGTGTAAAGATACAAAAATAAAAAAAAATTTGTCGACGTATTGTTCCACGGCTGGCTGATCGTGAGAAATTGCTGTACGCGACTGCTCGCCTGTAGAAACCCTCCTCGGCTCACAATATCGTCACTATTAGAAAGCGCTGCTATCGAGTAGTTATCTAAAACGTAACTGACGAAAACGTTTGTGCATAGACTTATAATATTTTAACTTGATAGGAACCCCTTGCACCCTAGTTTATTTACATGACGCAACCCCACTGCGCATAAAATGACTGTTCTATTTTGGAAGCCAAGCCATTATTTTAACCGTATCTTAAGTTTCTAATGACGACGCCGTAAAAACTGGTGATGACATCAGTAATGTAACAAAAAAGCTCCCACTAAGTGGTAGAAGTAGGTATACTCGGGATCCAGTAGACTCTAAACAAAGCATTAACTTCCCTGGTAACAGAGCCGAGTTGACCCTATTGCATGTATCGTTGTGTCATCGCACCTAGAGCTAAAGGTGGTGGCTATCCAACAATAGCGAGGACAATGTGTTACGCAACGTATGAAATGCATTCGGTAAACGACTCACGCGCAGTGCGCAACGGTCGTGAAGCGCAGGCGCATTGTGGCCGGGGCTGACCTATTTGCAATATAATTCTCATCAGTTCTAGGCACTGATTGATCAGTGGACAAGAGGATATGAAGGGTTATTATCAATGATAAGTTTTGCAGCGATTCAAAGATTTTCGTTTTGTATAGCTGCCGTATGCTGCTTGTAATATTCCTTGGATTTCATTCTTCCGGGAATATACAGGGTGTCCCAAAATCGGTAGGCCAGGCCACATTGACACCGCAGGTAGGTCAGCTTAAGAGGTACGAACCAGCCTAACAATGACCTCAGTAAAAATCTCATGGTTTTCGACATATACCAGTTTAAAATTTGTATTGGAAAAGAATTTTAAACTGGCAAATCCTGCAAACCATGCGATTTTTACTACGGTCATATTAGGCTGGTTCGGTGTGGGGACAATGCGTAACGCATTTCCACTCAGTTAAAATAAATAAATAAATTAAAAAAAAGTGTCTGGTTCGATCCGTCTTAGGCTGGTCTACATCCAGTGTCAATGTGGCCTACCGATATTGGGATACCCTGTATAGGAAGACTAGCATATTGTTGTTACTTTGGAAATGTACTAAATTTAGCTTCTTTGCAATCAATAATTAGGGGTTTTACACTAATTTATATATTTAATCAATTTTATAGGTACCTACTTACTCAATACTCTTTTTGTACCTAGAAGTGTCGTACAATGGGAGAAACCTATGTCTAGCAGTTGTACTACTAGACCACAGGTAGACATGTGGCGAAGATGATGATACTCATATTTTAATTTGAAAATATTTAATCTATCAACTTCCAAACAAAAATGGTTTTTATCAGACTTACTTGGACTCATAAGACTTACTAATGATATAGACATAGAATCATTAGACTTACTAACGATATGGCCACCTTTTCTGTCAAATAAATAGGCCTCAGTATCCTTAATACAACAGGTCAAGTTTTTTAATAAGCTCTGAGAAAAATCATAAAAATAATTGAGTTGCTGTTTGCGCAGACTTGTAATGAAGTATTAAATAAACAAGCTATAATATTGTAAGTTATAAGCAACTTTATTTTGTCCAAAAAACTTATTATTGCGAGAAAACCCGTAAATAAGCTCGTAAAACACTGCCGGTCCCAATTATTACATTTCGCTGACTTTAATCATGATTAATATCCGGCTTGCTGCGGTGCTGAAGAAAAACATCCTTCTGAATTCAATCTAATTTCGACGAAGTTTCCCTGTTCGGGGATTATTCACAAACAAAAGAGTGTATACCGTTATCTGGATACGGTGGGTCTTTTAAAAGAACAGTTAAGTTTATTTCTATGATTAGAGCACCACCCGGGAGTAATTGGCGCAATGCACGCACCTCTGCCTGGTACGAGTTCCCAGGGCAACGATACAATGGTGCCCGTGGCAGCCCTCGATCGCGCCCGCAATTTCATATCACTTCTCGGACTCGATAGTTACATCACGTAAATGATACTATCTATTGGCAACTAAGTCTCAAAGACGTAATAAGTCAACGACCACAAACTTAAACTCTATGACTTAACCTTTACAGCTCAGTATCATACACGCGACTCGAGCCGTAGATCATGAGATGGCGAATGATTGAAGAGTGCAAATGTGCCCAAGCGAAAGTGCAACCAAAGCTCAATGCAGTAAGGCTACGTTCAGTTAGCATCAGATAACATTGTCTAGGCATTATGTAAGCGTTCATATGACTGCAAGGAACGGTGACATGGTTCCTTAGCAGGTCACATTGCATCGGTGCGTATGATATCGGTGTCTGTCAAGTGCATGGAAGTCAACCAACAGGATTTCGTTGCGTATGCAATAGATGCTTCCTAGCCTTGATTACCTACTCGCTCCATGGCTCTCAGCCAAAACCATTCACTGACCCACAATAAACTTGAATTTCTCTTGTGATTTTGAAAGAGTCGCTCGTCTTGTTTTATTATGCTTAGCCTAAACATATCTAGGGTAAAGATTAAAGTTATTGTTGTTTCACCGACAGCCGCATCAAGGCCGTGTGATTGGACAATTTTATCTTATTTCCTAAGGCCGCTAACTTTTTATTAAACTAAATCGACATTTAGGAATGTTTGATAAAATGGACATAAATCACAGTACGTGTGCGGCATACGATACGATTTTTAAATTTGTGCCGTCTTTGAAAATTGATTTGGATTGAAGATACCTTAGTGATTGTTGAAACTTTGCACGATTCTAATGTTATTTAAAATGCTTTAATTGCGCCGTTGACTTCACCTGCAGCTAAAGAATGTCGGCTCCGGTCGCGACATGTGTTCTACACTCTGTAGGCCACATGAAACAATGTACTGAGTTAAACGAGGCATCGGTCGGTTCGCGGCCGGCCCTGCCGTGAGCTGTCTAGGCGTAGCTTGTTAAGTCGCACGGCCGGTGCTCGCGCTAAGGACACAGCCGGCGTGTAAGCTCGGCCATTATCTTTTAATACCATCGACTTCATTATTCGCTACATTTTTTTGCGACGGCGGCGAGGCGCGGCCGGCATCGCCAACGCGGGTTTGATAACCCGAAGACCTTGGTCTTAATTGCGCTCGCGCCGACCATTCCGCCGCGTCCACTTTTTATGCGCCTGCACATCGCTAGTAAAAACACGACGACGCACAACCAGCCGACTGAAAAGGACGCTAAAGCGCCAGAAAAGCTCCAGGTAATCCATAACTTCTATAAACTGTCGGTTTACACCAAGTGCGCTCTACCGAGAAAGCTTCGTGAGCATCGTCTTACACTTCGTCATGGTTTTAAAGATCGCGTCCGATAATTTAGATTTTCTTGTTCTTTGTCTTGCGAGGTATAAGTTACAAATAACAATGTTAACACGAAGAACGTGATGCTTCTGTCTGCGGTAATGACACTGAGTGTGCACTTTGTTGTGTTGTATTTGCATTATATGATTAACGACACGCAACGTTTTTAATGCCTTTTTTTATAAATGTTTATTTTGTTCCAGGTAAGGCAACGTTGCTCATGATCCGGGACTGGTAATTTATCAATAACTATAATAATAGGAGGAACTTTTGAATAAAGTTGTTTCCTTCCATATTCTCCGAAAACCACAACAAAAGGCTAGATGGCTTGAAGCCAACAATCGATTACATTTATCATTCCGGTATGTAAAATTCGCTGTTAATAAATCTTCGCGCAGCTACCAACCACTGGTATCCCCAAGCCGCATGACGAGTGGTATTTACTCCAAGATAGATGATAACAAAAACACAAAACTTAATAAACCGCCAATTGGCAATTCGCAAGGTTTTAATGTAATGCTTTTAGAGGCTATTAGTGGCGAAGCCATTAAATCATAAAGCACTCCAACTGAAGATAATGGCCGTCAACCTAAAGAGTTGTCAGGCGAACTCAGCCCGGAACAATAAATAAAGATCGAAACGGCAGGTAGATTAAAACGACTGGTAATGACATCACAAGGTAATGAACTAATCATGTAGCCGGAGATCGATTAATTTCATCTCTAATTTACATTTAATGGAAACCTATGGAGCAAAAAGCTGAATTAATTCTTAGATCTGCAAACGTTTCTAGTTGAAACACGCAGTCAAGGCTGTGGCGAATCATTGCAAAAGAGGCCATTTAGACGCCGCAGTTGTCAAAGTTACGATCGTTACAATTTTGAGGTCGAATCGCTTACCGGTCGTCGTCAGGAAACTTCATTCGATTAAAGTTCATCTGTCTCTCACTGGCTTGTGTGTGCTCGTGACGTGACTGCGCTATCAATAGGCTGATTAAATGTGCGATGTAAAGAACGAAATTAGGTGTAGCAATTGTTATTTCCGCATAAATAGACCGAATTTAGTAAATTGAGGAACTAATTGTAACGAATGCTAATGGATTCGTAAGCGCTTGTCTGACTTTTAAAAACGGAAGGCTAATCTAATTCAAGCCGGTGCATGTAAATTGTCTAGTTGTTTATACGAGATCTAGTGTTGGAGAATCGGAACGTGTAAACATTGGGGAATGAACAGATAAACGCTCAGTAATTCGGCAAAGAGAAGCAGGCGGAGCGGAGGGGGTAGGAACCAATCGTAGATCCCTGCACGCACGAATGCCCAAACAAAGCACAAGCCACGATCTTTGAATTGTTATTTCAAGTACTTATTCGAAAAGCAATATATTGATCACTATTAGTTTATTGATACTTTGGAAAATTCCTGATTACGACTTTATTGTCATCAGATAATGTAAATGTACTTAGGTATATTGTAATTTTATTAATTGCTAAAGAATGTGTTGTACTAGACCTCATTAATCTCATTATGGACTATGGTTAAACGAGATGAGATTGTAATTATAAAGTCTGTCGTAAATAGAAAATACTTGTCGTCTCATCGATCGATATATGTTAGCGAATGCGACATTACTTTTCATTTATTATTATTTTTCGTGGGGGATCGGCTGGTCTTTATAATATTTTAACCTAAATTTAGGTACTAATTACTAAAACCGGTTATCGTGGTAGCCTTTAATGAAGTTTTCGTTCACATCTAACGAGAATATTGGTAATCCAACAACTTAGCTAGCTATGTTGCGCAATCGCAGTCACCTCGCCAAACATTCTCATGAAAATGTATTCAGTAATATACATTACTATCTCGGGATCATTAGGTAAGGAAGTACTGAGATGTATTTCCAAAACATCGGCGGTCAACGCCTCCTACACACGTGATTGAATGACGCCAGGCGGCAATCATGGCGGCCACGTCATCGCGTCACTCACTACGTCTTATCTAGTGAGCACATCTCAACTAGCTAACTCGCATACATATACACGGCTGCGCTATAAACAACATGTTGCAAAACGCTCATTTCCGAACCCGAAATGTATTTCGAACGTCACGATCATCGCAAAGATAAACGTTTTGCAGAAGTGTGATAAGTACCTGAAATTCAGGTCGTCGTGCTGAAATCGAGGAGGAATGGTGTTACTGTGACACGGTCATCAAATAATATGTCAGGTTTACATCGATTAGAGTGAGAACTAGGTGGCTGATAAAATATTGTGTCGATCCGTTTATGCTGAAACCGGGTTGAGGCGTGTCGGCTGACCTCTTAACATTGACCTCTTTCTGCGCTCGCAAAACATCCCGTGCCCCCCTTCCCGACCTGACCTCCCGATTTTGGTACTAATAAGGTCATCCGGGACATTTTATGTGTATTTTGTGTGATCTCATCCTTTTCGTGCTACCTAGTTAGTGTTCTACTTACATTAGCATAGAACACATGCTAAATCCGATGGAGTTGCATTTTCCGCAGGTGACTAACGTACCTAATTATAAAAAATATTTTACGTAGGTATACCTACCTATAGTGTTCAAAATGTTTGTTTGATTGAACCCACTGATAGTGTATTAAAATTGAACCTAAATAAAGAGCTGTAAAGCTCTTTATTAAGAGACGTAAATAAAATTATTTATTTGAAGTCAAAGCAAATAAGGTAGAGTATCGCGAAAAAAATGTTTCGTTTGGTCTTTTTTTTTTCAAGCAGGTACCTACTTACCTATGCGTTTTTGCATTTGCTATCTTGCATATTCTATCTTGAAAATTAATAATTTATAAACCGGACTCCTATAAAAACTTAAATAGGTAGTAAATTACCAATTATTCCAGAAAAACAAACCTACTGGGTGGGGAATATATATCTATAAATTAAATAAATGTACTTACGTTATGTACCTACCTACTTTTTTTTTTACATAGAGCCCTACCACACTAGCGTCTTTTGAGCGTCGGCGTCCTGCCAGCGCCTAGTGCATAACGTAATCCCTTTGCCCCGGCTACCCGCTGCCGCGGGCGCTGGCAAGTAAGGACGCCGAGACGCTCAAAAAACGCTAGTGTGGGGTCAGCCTTATTTGTAAATATCTGGGGGAAATCTCGAACAAATTGACCTAGTCCCAAACTAAGCTAGGCTTGTAGGTCTAGTACCCATAAAGATGAACATACTTATATAGAGAAATACATAATTAAATATATATAGAAAACATCTATGACTCATATATTTGCTCATACCGGGAATGAAAACCGGGACCGCTAGCTTTGTAAGCAGAGTCACTACCAACTAGGCTAACCACGTCGTCAAATCTGTGCTATGCTAAAAGAGAAAATAAAAACTACTCTACATACGGTACTCTACCTACGTCAAACAATTAAAACTAATTTCCAATAGGTATGTAACTTTCTCGAAGTTACGTAACAGTGAATTTGTTTTGATAGAATTGCTTGAGGAATTGAGAGGGTGTTTTATCGGCGCGCTACAATAATGTCGCCGGTGACTACTTTCTGTGGCACGGCTGCGCGGAGCGGCCGCGGGCGGAGCGGGGCGCGGGGCACCGTGACGTGACGTCACGCTCGACCGTGGCAGTGAGAGCTCAGCCGCGTCGCGCGCTCGCTCGCTCCATGTACTTCGTTGACGACGGTCGCGCGAGCGCAACGTACTCATCTCGTTTTTGCAACCAAGTGGCAAACTCTCCGTACCATAGAAAAATATTTTCGTGAGACTCGTTCGCTCGTTTGCACGGATTGTGTTGTGACAACAAGAAAGTTTATAAATTAATTACAAAACGTTTAGTGTTTGACGGTAACGGTTAGAATAGACGCGCGGTGTGGTGCTTGTTTTTAAAGTTGTTAGATTAGTGCGAGAAAAAGTGAAGTGAAAGCCTGCGTAGGATGTCCATCGGCAATCGTGGATTTCGGAGCGTGTGACGCGCTCGTCGACATGAGACGCCGCTGGTCGAACAACGGGGGCTTCCAGACGCTGCGAATGCTCGAGGAGAGCTCGTCCGAAGTGACGTCTTCTTCAGCACTGGGTCTGCCGCCGGCGATGGTGATGTCCCCGGAGTCGCTCGCCTCGCCCGAGTACGGCGGGCTCGAGCTGTGGGGCTACGACGATGGGCTGGCGTATAACACGGCCCAGTCGCTGCTGGGCAACACGTGCACGCTGCAACAGCAGCAACAAACACAGCCGCTGCCCTCGATGCCGCTGCCGATGCCGCCGACGACGCCTAAGTCCGAGAACGAATCCATTTCGTCAGGTTAGAATTTGTTTAGAAGTTTCTAGTAAGAATCCCGCGGTTAAGTTTAGAGTTTGGATGGTTTTTGGCGGTGCGGGCGGCCGGAGCCTGCAGGCCGGTGCGCTGTCATCGACCTATGACCCGGATACCTTGACCGGTGCTGGGGCCGCTCCGTGCCCTAGCCTCTGTCAAAAATGTCACAATAGGTTTGTTCAGAATTCGAACATCTTAATCGGGAGTTTGCATGTTGATCATGACCGTTCACCAGACGTTAAAATGCTACGAAGTGGCTACGAATTTTACGCGTGAACTACCTAATAGGTACAATACGAGTATTATGAATGAGTAACTACGGTAAGTAGGTGACAGTAAATATAAATATTTAATAATACGTATGATCATGTGAACTCGATCAAGTTTATTAGTTGGAAAGTTTACATTCTAGTAAAGACACTTCAGTTTTATTCTTAGGTAGGTACGTATGTACTTTACTTACCTATGTATTTGCAAAACAAACTTATTAATACTTATGCTGGACACACACGGTCAGTTAACTGGTCAGTTAGGTACTAACGTGGCTGATTTCGTCGGTTTTCGTCAAATTAGTGGAGTTTCCAACTTTGGAGGCTCAAAAATTTTCAAATAATAGGTAGGTATAATGCAAATACAAAATATTTAGTAGGTTACCTATAGTCTTTTTTTAGTTTAAATTAAGCATTAAGTTATCATTTTCTCTGCTTATTTAAAGTACCGATTTCGCTAGTTTTCGTCCTATTGTCATCACGGTTTCACGAGTTCAGTTTTTAGCCTACGAAGTAGGGTAGATTCGCCAGTTCTCGACCGATTAGTGGAGTTGTCAAGTTCAGGAAGAAATTAAAAATGGCTTTAATATAAATCAATGATTTTAAAAAATATGTACATACTCGTTATATAGTCTATTTTCATTAACCATGTTTTATTTTCAAATAAGAGCTAGGGATTATTATAGAAAAATCAATAAAGCCAAAAATGCCGATTTCACCAGTTCTCGACCGAAATTTCCAGTTTTAGACTATGTGTTCGCCAGTTCTCGACCGTTAGTAGAGCTGGCTTGTAAATCAAGAAAAAAATATATAAATATTTATTTTTACTATAAAAAACCGACTGAACGTACTCTTGTATACTCTACTTTAATATGTTTTTTTTTAATATTTTTTATTAAGAGCTAAAACATTAAAACAGTTGTTAATAAAAACAAGTATATAATTACAATAAAATGAAACACAATCACCATATGTCTATCTCTGATTTATTAAAAGGTTTTCATAAATTTTAAAATAACTAACAATTGTTTTAAGCACACAATATCACTTGTCTTTAAATGTGCCTAATATTTGGCAGTACTTGTCAAGAACATAAGTAACAATATAATAAAACATAATCAAAAATGTCTTCTGGATAGATTATACGTGGGGCATACTGAAAGTTTCTGGAACTGGCCACTTACAATAAATAAATGAATATAGCAATAACAGAATTTGAAAATGGAACTCTCTATGAACATATTACTTTTCAATTTACTAGACTGTTATTTGTTTTTTTCAATTTGGCGGGGTTCAGAGAATTGTGTGTCGCTATTATAATGAAACTCGTGAAAATTTTCACTCAATGATTTTTTACGATTTTCGCTGCGGCTCAAGTCAACAAGAGAGTTGCCAGAGACTTCAACTGGCGTTTAATGATGAAGCCCCATCTCGTAGCTCTGTGTATTCGTGGTTCGAAGAATTTAGACGTGGACGATATCATCTCCATGACGATGTACGTGAAGGTCGGCCGGTGACTGCGGTTACTGAAACTAATGTCGATACCGTACGACAACTAATTGAGACAGACAAAAAATACCTGTAAGCAAATTCATACTGTATTAGGCATAGGAATGAGTCAAGTGCAAAACATTTTGTATGAGCATCTGAAGGTTCGGAAGCTTTGCACTCGATGGATACCGCATGATTTAACGGAAGACCAGAAACGACTGCGTGTAGAGTGGTGCCGAAAAATTATACATAAGTTTAATGGAGTAGAGTCATTGGCTGTCTATAATATTGTAACAGGTGACGAAACCTGGGTGTATTGTTTCGAACCGGAAAGAAAAAGCCAGTCGGCAGAATGGGTCTTTCCTTTTGGAGAGTTGCCAATAAAAGTTAAAAAGAGTTGGAGCACTGGCAAAAAAATGGTTGCATCTTTCTTCGGAAAAACTGGACATTATGTAACAGTGTCGCTTGAAAATCAAAGAACAGTCACTGCAAATTGGTATACAACAAACAATCGAATTTGGTATTGGTAAACAATTGCATGCCCAGTGTCTTAGAAAAGCGTCCTCGCAGTCATGTCATCCTTCATCACGATAACGCGTCCGCACATTCCGCTAAGAGAACGAATGCGTATTTGAAGGCTTCAAATGTGGAACTGATGACGCATCCGCCGTACAGTCCGAACCTCGCACCTTGCGACTTCTTTTTATTCCCAAGAATAAAAGATAAACTTAAGAGGTTTACGATTCTCAAGCTCAGAAGCGAGCGAAAGCAGCCACCATGACAGTACAATTACAGGAACACTCAGACCCCATACCCATAAAGAGAGGAGTATGCCAAGGAGGCGTAATCTCGCCAAAATTGTTTACGAATGCCCTTGAGGACGTGTTCAAAACGACAAATTGGTATGGGAAAGGCACAAATGTAGATGGTGTATATCTAAACCACCTGCGGTACGCGGACGACATCGTCATCATTGCAGAAAACGTACTGGACCTGCAACTAATGCTGCAAGAGTTGCACCACGCATCTCTAAAGATTGGGTTGCAAATGAACATAGAGAAAACTAAGGTGATGGCCACAGCCGACTTATCCCGAAACCCTGTCGCGCTGAATACCCAATCTACAAGTGACTGAGTATGTGTACTTGGGGCAGAAGATCAGTCTCGGACACGACTCTATGTTGTCGGAGATTCAGAGAAGAATACAACTGGGGTGGGCTGCTTTTGGAAAACTGCGGAATGTGTTCCAGTCAGATACCCCAGTCACTGAAGACGAAAGTGTACAACCAGTGCGTGCTACCAGCCATGACATATGCATGCGAAACATGGCCACCCACAGTACAGCTGATAAACAAGCTCAAGATCGCACAAAGGGCCATGGAGCGCATCATGCTCGGTATATCTCTTCACGACAAAGTTCGAAACGGAACTATTCGCCAACGCAGAGTGATGGATATTGGCCAGCGCGTTGCCAAATTAAAATGGGCCTGGGCAGGACATATGTGTCGCCGAAATGATGGGATATGGAGCAAGCGCATCTTGGAGTGGCGACCTCGCTCAAAGAGAGGAGTCGGCCGGCCCCCGGCAAGATGGTCAGATGACATCAGCTCAACCGCTGGCCCAGTTTGGGGGAGATCCACTGCAAATCGGGACCAATGGAGGAAAATTGGAGAGGCGTATGCCCAACGGTGGGCGCAGATGCGCTGAGGAAGAAGAAGAAGAAGCTCAGAAGCGGTAGTGAATGCATTCCAAGAAGCCGTTGATATATTATATTTTTTAGTATTTGGACTAGTATCCGTTTAAAGAGTAGGCTTTGAGGTATTTGTTGCAATTTCATGTTAATAAGCGCTTTTACCAATATTCAATCCTACGGTCGAAAACAAGCACATCTTTATGACGTGAGCCATTTTTCGACTGCAAATTATTAATTTTTTAAAAATTAGGGACCTTGTTAGAATAATAATTACAGCAAAAATACAATGTGAAATGCATTTTAAACTATTTTTGCAAGAAAATAATAATTTAGATAAACTTTCGTTAGTGCATTTTTTATATAAATAGGGCAGTCGAAAACTGGCACACTCTGATTGCATGTACCGTTTTCGACCAAGAGGGGTTTTCGTCACGTGGTTTTTTTTTTAAACGTTTGAAATAATTCGGTCGAGAATTGGCTGTGTCAATACTAGTGTCCATAAGATTCAAATTCATAAATTAGATTCAGTGGTATCTCTAATATTATGACAAAAAAGATTCATCCTTATTGAACATGACCACGCTAGTTTTCGACCGCACGGTCGAGAAGTGGATTTTCTAAGAAAACGACATACCAGTTCCCGACCTCTTAATTTTATTTGGTTTCCATGAAAAAAATAAGTATAAATTGTTTTCATAAAATGCTATGGTTTATAATTTAACTAAACAAATAAAAAACAAACCATAAAACACAAAATTTTAATTAAAAACTTACCCTGAACTCTGCGGCTCCTCACTATTTTTTTTTTATAAATCACACGTTTTGACGCGTTCCTTACGAAGCACAGACTACTGTATTTTTTTGGTCAGTAACCTGTTACACACAGGCTTTTTGTCTTTGTGTGCGTACTTCCGAACTATTTGGGGTTGCCACAGTAATTTTTTTGTGTTTGTAATTCGGTCAGTATAGCTATTTTATATCGATTTTCAAGAACAGTCCGTCAAAAAGTCGAGAACTGGCGTCGGTCGGCGAACTGGCGAATCTACCCTACCTAGTTAGAATAAAAAAAACTGCTGACGATAGATTTTCTTGCTAGATACCTACTACCTACTTAATTTAAGTTTTTTTTACAACATCTAACATAAGTATTATTTTAAAAGTAATCAAATACATTTAAATCTGCCGTCCAAAAACTATGAAATCGTTTTTAAATTTCGTCCACTCCAGAGCAAATGGACGAAAATTAATCTAACTTTTTCACTATTTTTCAGTTTTCGTCCACATACCTATTTAAATTTATTTTACTCACGCTACAAAGACAATTGACTGGACGAAAACTAAATGTCTAATCGAGTAACCACCAAAGATCATTTTACATTAAATACAAAGTAAAATCGCATAGGCTCTTAGAAATTTAGAATAATACAAAATAGCACTTGTCTTTTTAGTTTTCGTGCAACTGAACGAAAACTAAATATTTTGCAGATTAGGTAATTATTACCCAATTGGGTATTAGTCCACTAAAATTGTATACGTTATTCGTAAATAATATAATAGGTAATAGGTAGGTAGGATATTCAAAGCTGAGGTAAGGATTAATCGTTGCTATTAGTACCTGAGTACATGCTGAAGATACACCTATGTGGGTGAGACATTTAAAAAAACCAATAAACCTCCCTACCTACTGACTATGTTAGACGAACTGTAGGTGTCGACATGTGCCATTATCTTCGTACTTACAAAATAGGTACCTACTGTTTCCCTGCTTTTGTACTCATTATAAAGGTTTGTTCCTCTTGGTCCCTACCGGCTAATCATGTGTACCGGAATTACCGGTTAGTTTTTAACCGGTACATTGGTAGGTATACGGTGAAACCAACTAGAGAAACCATCTTATCATCCTCTAAATATGTGTACCTATTTTTATTAGGTTAGTACCTATATCTCTTAGTAAAATGTTAATACGTCAAACATAAATACAGCAATAGCGCAATATTTTTATGTGGGCAGGAAAGAAGGTACTCGTAGGTATTATGGCTATCAATAAATTGCAGTTCCTTAGAACAAGTAGGTATACGGATCGTCCCACCCATTTTCTAGCACGTAGGTACTTTATTTGCTGTCTATGTACAGCATGTTTGATTAGCGTCCACTCGGTAACTAAGGTGTAGGAGGCTTGCCATTACCGCGGATGGAATTACTAATTCTTATCGCGGTATAGGTGTGCGGTACAAGCAAGGTTATTGTGGAAAATTTATTATACCTACTTATTGTTAAGATGCAATGTCAACCTTGGGTTACTGTGACCATAAACACTGACACATTAGCATCGTAAAATGAATGAGGACTAAAAGGATATCTAATCCGGTCTATTCTATTTTGCATGATGGATGATACTTAAACGAGATTTGAAGTTATTTCCAAAAAAAGTATTCAATTCAACTCCTTTAGTATGGAAACAAAATCTGATGAACATCGCGGTAGGTGGATAGTATTTAGACGATAGGGGATAGTGCGGTAAATTGAAGGGCTGCGTCCCCCTATATGTTGGTTATTAAACAAGGGCTCTTTAGAATCGAAGTCTATTACGAACGTCCAAATTTTATAGGTATTAGAATCAGTTGAAGCTCAAATAATAAACTGTTTTAATAAACGTCTTATTTTAATAGTTATGTCTGGGATACGCAGTTTGTTTGTTGTACATTGAAAAATAAATTTGAATTAAATTTAGATCTACCCGTGATCAAATTCGTCGAAGTTAAAGATGCGATTAACGAAGAGAAAAACATAGGTCCTATTCCAATTTATAATTTGAAATATACTTGGGAGCAAAGAAATCGAGCCACCCTTGAAATTTTCACATGAATGCGATTTTTGTAAAAACTGTAAACGTGATCATTTTGGTAGGTACTGTCTTAAAGATAATTTCTTCCCCTTAACTTTCAGTCAAGGTTTCAATCGGTGTCGAAATTTTAATGATCACGCTAACAGTTTTTACAAAAATCGCATTCATGTAAAAAAAATTAGGGTGACTCGATTTCTTTGCTCCCAAGTATAATAGCTTTGTTTTAAATTTAACTCTGCTTTTTTAATGATGCGGAATGCTTAACAACGTTTTCACTTATCTCAACCTCTTAAGCTGCGAAATATTAAATACAGCAGCACTTGAAACCATGAACAGTTTCAAGTAATTTTCCTTCATTTGAGACAGTTTCAATTTGCCAAGTAATATATTATAAACAATTTAAGTGAGTTGGATGGTGGTGTTCCGACGAAGCAACTACGGCCGGTCCGACCGGTTTAGAGACCACTCCTGACTCCTGATGGTAAATCGCATCGCCTGACAAAGCACGCATGTGCATTTATATACGATATGACTGCACATTCAAATTATATTACAGTAAAACAAGCAAAGGGCGTGTTTTTTATATCGTAATTTTAACTGAAACTTCTTAGAAATTTATTTTAACACACGTTTTAGGTAGCTCGATGGTGTTCGTATAGTTTTGATAACTAACTAATTGTTTTACGTCCGTTAAGTTAAGATTATGAGCAGTATCACGATAAATATACATTAAATGGCATGCACTAACGTACATAACTAGTTAGAAAACTCGGCATGCTGTCGAGAAATGAGAAAATCATCACCATGGCATGTTGCAGATTTCTATGCGCACTGATGCGGTTGACTTTCGTTTTACTCATGCAGTCACTTTTAAAGCAAGGCATTATGTACTACTTTTTAGCCAACGCTGTAGTGAAAGTACTAATTAGAGCACCTCAGGTACCTATGCCCCACTTCACTTTTTTTTATACCTGGGGTACCTATGCCCCATGTGTACTGGCATTCTTTAAGGCAGATATGTATCTATCAGCGTGACAAGAAGTCGGTATAATCGCATTTGATAACAGAACTATCTCAGGCCCTAGACATCAATAAAGGGCAACAAAGACTAAGCCCACGTTCAGACGGCGATCTTTTTCCCGTATACCGCACGTTTTCATATAAATCGCACCGTATTCGATTAGTGTACGCTAAGATTTATATGGAAGTGGCGTGCGGTATACGGGAAAAAGATCACCGTCTGAACGTGGGGTTAGCCTTTGTTGCCCTTTATTGATGTCTAGGGCCTAAGATAGTTCTGTCCTAAGACAGTCCACTGGCAGTCCCAAGTCTGTCCGGCGGCCAAAATCAATGAAGTAAATGTATGAAATCGTACGTGAAACTGATAGTCTGTGTCTTAATACGATGAACGATGATATCGGCCGGCGGACTGAGTCTGTGTTGCCCTAAGTTAAAAGAACTTAGATTTTATTAACAAACAGTTTAATTTTTCCCAATTAAATTTTTTCATGACTTAGTCCATTCTTTCTTTCCATCCATTCTTTCTTCGAATTCTTAGTCCAACATACCTGTCTATAAATGCCCGTATGCAAAACTTAAATCAAATCTGTTAATATATAGGGGGTTCCACTGCACACCTACCAGACCACATTGTGAACCATAGAACTTGCTTTTAGTGCATTTTAATATTGTTTACTGTTCTTCAAGATTACATAATCATAATTAGCCTACACTTGTCGTCTTGCAACTGGGTGCAGACCATGATGAGATTGATGAGAGAACCTGAACCTTAATGTTATTGAAGAATACCCACCTACAATGGGTAAAAGCTGCCAGTAGTGACCTTCTTATGAACGTCACTTTTGTATACAGTACAAAAGATGTATGCTTTAATGTATTAACCATTTCAGGGTTGCTTCATGCCATTCAATGCCGCGCGTTAGCTTCCTTGTCAAACAGCGATTTAGAGCGCTCGTTTGTGCGAAATAAACATCCTGAGTATAACATTTATTTAATAAAAGACATTTTTCCTCAGACGATTGATTGTTTTGGCAATCGTAGACTTTATATGTTATTTTAGTTAGATTATGTAGTTATTACTCTAAATATTTAATTCAAATAGTTGCTTAGTGGCCCGCATGGTTTCTTGTATCCACCTCTCATTGCACAGGCTAACCATGACTTAGAAAAGGTTTTGTTGACGTTGAGATGACTCACGATGCGGGTTACTTTATTATAGAATGACGCCCATAGTCCGTACAATCAGTCTCGAAATTATAACTTATAGTATTCACGCGCAATGATTGACTTGTTTGATGTATGTAGGTAGGTATTTACTATGATTTTTGTATCTTTAAAAGAAAACAGGAAAGAAAACAAGCTGATTTTATGAAAAAAAGGTTATTTGATCTCGTTAAACATAACGCTTCACTAATAAAAAACGAGATTTTTTATGGGTGCCTATAAGAAACCTCTTTCCTCAAAGCAAAACAAAACCATTTCTTGAAATTGTTTAAAAGACGTACCTAGCCAGTTTGTTCACCATCCATCAAAGTCAGTTTTATTTTAGTACAAAAATTATGTACTACTTAAATATGTAGTAGTATTTAGGTACGTACTTATAAATAGGTTTTGCGTGTTGTGATCTTGAAGGGCCCAACTCTGGCTCATGCTCCTTTTTAAGGTTCCGTACCCGAAGGTTGCCTAACGGGACCCTATTACTAAGTCTACGCTGTCCGTCCGTCCGTCTGCCCTAACTTCAAAAAGCCGTGTATTTTGAACCGTAAAAGATAGCCCGTTATTTTTTTTTATATGTGATATAACTGCAGATTTCCTAACAAATAATAAAAAAATCAAAAACTTAAATTAATAAAGGGAATGTTTTTTTGGTTTTATTCTATCGTAACAACGGTAATACATATAAGCGTCAAATTTGGTATGATTATAGAACAAAACCTATAGGAAAATACAAATACTAAAAGCCGGCCAAATGTGTACGGAACAGTGTTGGTAGTTTGGTACAAATGTAATCGTTTATTTTTTTCACACCCTGGGTTGGGATTAATGAGATTTATTGGCATCGTGGACTTAACGATTATTATTTCATAATAATATAAGACATTCATATTAAATAAAGACTTCAGCTTGACACATATCTTTGCTATGTTAAATAAATGTCCCGTTAATTTAAAAAAGTTACAATACGAAGAGTCCAAGAAGGAGTAAACCATATGAAAGATAGGTAAAATGGGTCTTTAAAAATTTACCCCTTTATTCTATTCATAAACGCACAACAAACGTATTTTAGTAAAGGTATGCTTTGTCACTTTCTGTCAGATTCAAATGTCACAATGAAAGATGAGGACAAACCATACTTCAAGCATACTTTAGTTTTTGTGCGATTATGAATAAGAGGGCTAGTGTTCACCTATTTATTTACATTTTTTAATATGGATATGGAAAACAAATTACCTACGGTTATTTCGGGTCATTACATTATTATAATCGAAGTATCGATTGCTTCCTTTTTCGTCGTATTCCTGATTCGACATATTCTTGTTTTGACACATTCTTGTTTCGTCGCTTTCCGTTTTCGACATATTCGTGTTTAAACACAGTGGAACTACCTAGTTATACTATATAATGCCTATGACCTTGCTTGCATAACTACTTAACTGATAAAAATATGTATTAGTGACAGACTGACTTTATTATATGTAAGAAATCATTTATGTCAAAAACGGAATACCTATGTCCAAACAAGAATATGTCGAAAATGGAAAGATTTCAAAATATCTGAGGTAAAGATTGTGAAGACCTACATAAATCAAATTTTTAAATAATTTATGGCTACCTCACTTCCTAATATTATATATTTTTATCTTATCGTGCTCGGTGACTGCGTTGTACGAATTCCGCAGTTGTCCAAGCTCCGCATTATGTGAGCAAGTGTTAAATAGACTACATGCTAGTGGTACTGCTCGGGCCCCACCTGAGGTGAACGTATCGACGAACCGCGCGGGGGCGCCAAGGTCGCCACAGTTTTTTGACACTATAAATAACCGAAGCCGTCATGTTGGCTACTGCTAATTACTTCATGGTGTGCTGCCGGTTAAGTTGGCCGGAAATTATTTGTTTCTCGCTTTGAATAGCTAATCAAGGGCTAAGGGTTATGGACCTCGGTTTCGAAGGCTGTTAATCTCTTGGATTACGGCAATGACATTGTTAAACGTCACTCGTAAATTTATTCTACCACTTACTATGTCGACGCGGTTAGCCTAGTTGGTAGTGAACCTGCCTATGAAGCTAGCGGTCCCGGGTTCGAATCCCGGTATGGACAAATATTAGTGTGATGAGCTCGAGTATATTTGTTCCTGAGTCATGGATGTTTTCCATGTATTTAAGTATGTATTTATCTATATAAGTATGTTTATCGTTGTCTAGTACCCATAGTACAAGCCTAGAGCTTAGTTTGGGACTAGATCAATTTGTGTGAGATTGTCCCCTGATATTTATTTATTTATTTATTATTATTTACTTACTTCAAAAATTGACAGTGTGAGCTTTCAACTCGGAAATTTTACAAAATTATGTCAGGTATCAGGCACTTATGGTTTTTGTGATGTTCAGTAAAGAGTAGGTATTAGTACCTATTATATTGTACAAGATTATGAATGTAAGACTAAAATATACTTTCATTTAGCGGTCTACGTAGGTACTAATCATCACCTGCCACGGATCATTTTCAATAGTGAAATATGATCTGCCAATGCTTAACGATGTCGCAGTTCATCGTGATTGATGATTCCTCCTTAACGTGGTCACCTACCTCTTCCAGGATGTCACATGTTGGTTTATCCCCTTTTGGAACACCTACGTAGGTACGCTTCTATTGGTTGTAACACCAAACGTTATTTATGAAAACCCTTTCATGATTATGCTTATCAGTTACGAGTACCTGTTACCCAACCCAACATTTTATCAATGACATATACAATTACAACTAAAGCTTTATTACCAGTTAGGTAATCTCATTAGACTGCTCGTACTCAGACCATTAGAGCGCCTATTTAAAGGCCATTTTAGTTAAACTTGGAGTCTGTTAATTAGCATACAAATCGGATCAGCTCCTCAACTATATTAAACGGCAACTTCGTATTTAAGCCGGCTATGGTGTTAAAATAATAATCTGCATTGAACAAGCAGCTGCCGCGTTAAGTCGAAAGGGTTCAAAGCGTAGATTTGGCAACCCTTTTGAGTAATCTAATGGTTCGCCTGACCCCCTCATTTCGTAACTACGCTTTGTAAAAGTCATTATATTTCATTGTATGCGATGACGTATTGAATTAGAAATTGATTAGAAATTGCTAATTACACGCCATGCCGATTATTTATTTATTTGATCCAGGTCCTGACTTGATTACGCTGGTTACATAAAATGAATGCTGGCCCATTAATTAGGAGAGCTCGTTAAGCAATTAAATGAATGTAAAATGAAATCTTAATGCTACCTGTTATGCAACATAAAAACAGATTACTGAGACTTCACATTCTTAGTTCATCTACACATCTCCTAGCGCCTTGACCTTCTGCTGGAGTTTCTTGCGGCGCTTCTTCTCCGCAATGATGGTCTTGTCCGAAGTGCTGGTAGATTCACTCTATATTACTGACGTGTAAAAGAGCCCGTATGTGGCCAATTTACTGAATAAATATTTTGACTTTGACTTTAAATCTAAGTTAAGCCACCAAAATACTGTACTATACTGTACTCTAAAATTTATTTGCTCTTTAGAAGTAATCTTCACCTTTACATTGTACTAACTCTAGGATCTCTAGGAAGACGAATCGCAGCGGATATGCGGTCGAGCGCGCGTCGCGCTCGGCTGCGCACGCGCTGCCATCGCGTCGCTTGTTAGTTCTATTATCTGAGTCGACTCTCTCGCTGTAACCACCTTGAGATCTAATATCTTGAGACAAATCACGGGGGTTTCAATTCCTTGCACAGCAATAATCTGCCTAGATAATCTTACTTGAATCACGACTATCGCCGATATCACATCGTCTCTTTTATACTTTATTTAAACCTACAACGTACCACGAGAATCGATATCAGGATCAGGTAAGAGGCGGTTTTTTTTTTAATTTTAAACAATGGATCTGTAGTCTCGAAGTAAATAAACCGGTACAATGACTGGTGAATACATTAAATAGAAATAAGGAGTGCCAAACGGAACAAACTGGAACGTAGAACGTAGTATTTAGGAGGTATTTAAGTGTTATTTAATTAATGTCCAATTAACCGTTTTGTGACATTTCGTATGGAAAGTGTTTGCATTTGACACTAATCTCGTTTTGTGGATATTTTTTAGATTCGTATAGGTAAGTAGGTACCTGCTCAATAAAATAACCTAATGTCGCGTTGCACTTTGTGAAGGTGTCAATAGGTAAGTAATTTATATAGGTACATCTTAAAATTTGCTACTTCAATTTTAACTATATTTGAACCCAAACGACAGAACAATGTGTCGCACTACAATACTCTGCATCTTTTAATTCAAGATTTAATTAAGATAACAAAGTGTCATGAAGTCAATTTGTTTCTTTAATCGCGCCTTTGGATCATTATTACAGTCATTTGAGAGATTAGCTTAAGCACGACTAAACAAGGCAAACTGTTTAGCGCTATCTGCTTCGGGCAATCTATGATCAAAAAATAATACAATAATATCTAATACAAAGAAAAGCATTACAAAAAACCGCTTCATGATTCCAGCGGATATTAATTAATTACAAAAGCATTTTCAGAAACCGGTACAATAAAATAGCTCCATCATCCTCCTAGCGCTTTTCCCGTTCTTCGTCGGGGTACGCTTGACCATGATCCAGATTCGGCCAGTCTGGTTATTACAGTGGAGCGACATCTGACCTCCGTAACCCTTGTGACAGGGGAACCAAACCAATTGAATCATGGTTACACATTTTGCCACCTAAGATGTGCAGATTTCCTCAAGATGGTTTCCCTCACCGTAAGAGCACCGTGCAGGTAATGTAGGTACCTACATTCTTTAGCAAACCTCATTGGTACATGGCGATCGCTTGGGGGTTCGAAATCGAACTCACAAACACGAGTCGACACCGCTAGCCACTGGGCCGCTCTTAAATAAAATACATATATTTTTGGTAAATAAAATGATTTACCTACTTGTACAATTCCATTACGTAAGATTACAATATATTACCAAGGTTATTCCAGCGTAGGTACGAAGTGCAAATCACATTAAATTTTGACATCACGAATTAGACCCAAGGGGTGTTCTGTGATCTCAAGATAAAAAAAAACCGGTTAAAATTCAAATGATGAATGAAAAAAACACCCGTCGAACATAAAGTTAACTGTACTTCAAACATGCAATATTAACCCGGTCAGCTAAAAATCAAATTTACACTGCTTAGATCTCAAAAGATTTCTCATAAAGATTAGAAATTAATTTCGGCATTCTTTTTAGAACGGCATGGACCGTGAAAATAGGGACAGTAACCTAACCGCTAGTTTATATTGTTGCTATGAAGCCCAATACTATTATTATAATGATTCATTAAAATACGAGGTAGGTACGTAGGTATAAAAACAGCAAACGTTTTGCAATTAAAATTAGATGCTTAATTTCTAGCAATAATCAGATCACACTCAAAGCTTTACACCCATTTGCACAAAACTTCATCAGCACTAATGTTCTATTAGGACCTTCCGTCACTTTCTTAATCGCTATGACAGTAAGTGACACCACGCAACTTAAGGCGACAATAATAAGTTTAATACACGTTTGTTTCTGCAATTGAGCAACACAGTTTCAAGTGCCAGAAAATATGTCGGTTTTTATTTCGAAACTCAAAATTGTGCCCTTGTTCCATTTGAATTTACTCATAAAATGGCGCCGGCAAACGCGGAACTCGCTAGTACACAGGTACGTACGTGACTTTGAAGTACGAACTGTAATGGTAGCGTAACAATTGCGCTCGTTTATCTTGTAGCGACGTGGACAGAGAATTGTGCCGCCGCTACACCATCGTTGGCATCTTGATATTATTGCGTAAAACGAATTTTCATGTAATAACGGATGGTTCTTTATACCTAAAGCTTTATAATGAATTAGGATTATTACAAGCACTTTGACAGGTTAATATTTTTTAAATAATTGATATGTTTTTTTTTAATAAAATATAATTAGGAATACAGATAAAATTATATAATTTTAACTGCTTGTACAGTTAGCAGAGGTACGACTAATACATGAGGAAGAACCAGTTAACTAGATGCTTTAGCGTGGGAAATTAAACTTCATCAAGTAATGCTTAAAAGATAAGAATCAACTCGTAGTTAAAATAAACGTTTACTAGGACATTGTCCACGGAATGTATACTATGTAATGATGAAACTGAGTCGCAAAAAATAGTCTAAATTGTGATTTAGTAACACTTTGTGATTTAGTAACAATCTCATATCAAAACTTTCAATGTAATAAATAGCTAGTTATGTATTTATTTATTTTATTTATGTTTTATTGAAGATCCAATAGCTTACAAAACATGATACAATTATATAACATTTATAACAAAAAAGCCAATTAAAGGTTCAGGTTCAGCCATATATTATGTAAAACTGTGCCATTTTATTTACTTACTATATTCATAGGTGAAACACCTCTTACTAGTTCTTAACATTTAATAAAATAAGTATGATTAATTGGCACCTGTCATACCATTATTTAATATGTTTTTACGAGCGTTAATATCAATTTATCATAATGATCTAAAACATTCTTCACGCACTTTAACTTTCAAAGAATAACTAAACGTTTTACCGAGTCAGGCTTTTACAAGATCAAAGAGAGCATTTGCAAAATATAAATGATTAGTTGATGCTATGATATAAGGGGTGATTTGCAAAAATATTGTACATAGTTAAGCGAGTTCAATTAAGGAACAAACGAATTTCATTTATGTGTAACGAAAATTAGTCAAACATTCATGTGGTTAATTTTCGTTACACAAAAATGAAATTCGTTTGTTTCCTTAATTGAGCTCGTAACGTTGCTTAACTATGTACGAGTACAATATTTTTGCAAATTACCCATAATATGTAAGTGGTTTAACAATATGTTGTTAAATGTAAAGGTGGACATTCACGGTCAGTTAAACTGATCAGTTGAACTGACGTACATCCAAAAACTGACCGTGAATGTGAAATCTTAAGTTGAAATTATACGAACTCAAGGTCAGTTTCTGGATGTACGTCAGTTAACTGATCAGTTTAACTGACCGTGAATGTCCACCATAAGGCTGAATTATGAGATTCTCAAATAAGACGGACCTCCATCATCCCCGAGGAAGATTACGTTGAGAGATGGGTGGCTATCATTAAAATTTTGACACCGATTGAAACCGAAGCTAGAAAGAAACTATATTTTCAACACAGTATCAAAATCACGTCACATCACGTTTGCAGTTTTTACAAAAATCGCATTCATTTTAAAATTTAAAGGGTGGCTCAATTTCTTTGCTCCCAAGTTTATTTTGTTAGCTTCGAAAAGATGGCGTAAAGAGTTTACATTTTTTACTTTGTTAGATGTTCCTTAAATGTAGATCTAGCATTTTTTTATATAGAGTTTCTGAATTGTTTGTAATAAGTATACTTTTTAAATTTCTAATGTCCTAATGTATAACATTTTAGGGTATTTTTGAGCTGCCAATCGCATTTCGGAATCGGAGTAAAAGATTTTGAAGTGCTAAAGTACTCAAACGTGTTTTGCGTCAGGTTCGTGTTTTCATGTTAAATTATATTGTATTGTAGCTGAATGATTCTATTATTAGTATCATGTTTCAGTTGTTTCCTGTAATTATTCAGAAATATTTACCGTTATTCGGAAATATATAAAAATAGCGTTGCCAGGCTCCAATGAAGGCATGTACGATAGATAGATACCAGTATTCAGTTTCTGCTTAGTTACATGTAGACTCAAGAAGTCTAGGTGCTACAAAACAATATTATTGTTAGGTAGGTAAAATAGGTACCGACCGGCTCGACAATTTGCTTTGTTGCATATGCGTTTTAAAGCCGGTTGCAGTGATAACGTCGGCCGGTTGGCCTTGGTGAATGCAATCTGCGTTCGGCGCGTTGGCATTCACCTTATCGTCTGTTGAACTGCTCTATATCGCTCCAACTATCCCACATTCAACCGCAAATAAACATCCAAATATACCCGTAGAACTCAACTGAAGCACTACATCTGATTTCAGATGAATTATCCGCCGGCTCTGAATATACACCCATGACGCACACATTCCTACGCCAACGGGTGTATTCGTGTGCTTGATGTATGTATGTACAGCCAGTAGTCAAGGTCGATAATGTCATTGTACCGACGTGAACACACTAGCTGTAGCGTCTGTGTGCGTGCGCCGGCTTTGTGTGCAGCTGGAGCTATTGAAGTAATCTTATCATATAGGTCACCTTACTTTGTAGATAATGCACTGCATACGCGACGTTGCACTCGACTTACAGTCAGTTTTAAAGGGAAATAAACTTGTTCAGATTATTTTAAACGCCCGCAGTAACAATTTTAGTATATTTTAATTTGGATTATTATCCATAAGGGTAAGTCTCAGAAAGTTGCGCAAATGCTAAATCACGCAATTTCTATGAAACTTTACGTTGTGCGACGAAATTTAGCCACACAAATTGTAAGGATACTTTTCGTCACACAACGGAACTTTTTTCGCCTTCCTTCGTTGTTTGTATGGCTAACTACGCTTAACTATTTGCTAATTGGGTCCAAGTTTTTGAACCTTACCCTTGTCCTATGACTTCATTGACGTAACCACTAGACTAGAATAAATATACTATGTTTAGCATACGGACTTTGGTATTCAAGGAGATGGGTTCTCATTATTTCTAATCGTTCCGTGTGTGCGTTCACAAATTATATTCTTACGATTCGCCAGCGCAGCGGTTTAACGATCATAGTGCGGTATGTCTCCGCGGCTTTTACTAAATGTTTCCCATTTCTCTTTTTATCTACGAATATATCGGCCGGGCATCACGTGTCTCTCGCGATTAAATAACTAACTGCTAGAAACACTTGGCACTTTCATCGCCTGTACGATTTACAAACTCGTTTATTTCATAGCGTAATTTTCTTGGCGACTTACGCAAAGACAATCATATAATTTGTCCGGCCTTCACATTTAATTACGTAATTTTTCTAAATTACATCTTATTTTATCATTTCATTACACGCTCGGCTAAGAAAACTTCAAAGCCACTAGCGAATATAGAAAATACTTACGGCGTCTGATGAATAAGTCATTTATTTTGAATCAATTTAAATTCAACATTAACAGTTTGTTGCTGCTAATAACAACTCCGAACGTTATTATATTGCTCTTGTTATTTGTAGACTCGTGATAATAGGTTATTTATAGTGAGAACATTTCGTTTTTATAAGTGTTGAGATAGAAACGACGTGCGGCATCTCGTGATTACTGGGAGGCCTAAAATAGAAGTAAACTGGCGGCTAGTAATCAAAGATCACATCAATGGTTAGGCGAGGCCAGCCGCCGTGCAAGCATTGACGCAAGCGGCGTCAGTTGTTTACAGTACAAGCGGGCAGGTTATTTACATCGGGGTCACAGACACGCCGAAGGAGACCGGGGTTCAATCGATGTAATTATCTAAGCCGCGGCTAGCGTACCTGCGAGCGGCCGCGCCAATGACCCGCTTTGACATTACGAGGTCGTTCATGCAACACATTGCAACACTTAAATAGGCTGCAGCAACGCCGCAGAATAAAAAGTGCCGCGTTGCCGTTGCATAAGTCAAGAATCGTTACACGCATAAACCACGGTCTTCCTCGCTTATTGATTGATAAATTATTCTCCCGTTTTTGATGTTTTCGTTTCGAATTATGTTATCGCGTACCGAAACGCCGCGCGTTATCTGTGCTAAAGGTGCATGATAGTGGCATGCTATCAACTTGACATTTCACGGTGTCAATGCCCTTAATGCCACGTGGCTATACGCCGTTCAGATCTATCAATGAAAATTTTCTTAGTCTACTGCCACTGGATTACTGAGACAGTTCGATGTAGAATGTTCGGTTTTATATTATCGCAGTGAAAGTGAGCACATAGCGGTTACTCTGTGGATAGCGCTCAAATAAGAATTTTCTGATGCTATCTTCATTATTTCTAGCTCCTGTTGGCCATGAACAACTCACACGCGAGTAATAATGTCTCGCGATACGAATCTGAAACTAACCGCCGCCATTTGTTTCTTGCATAGTTTGCCCGCAGCAATCCGTCAACCCATTTCTAACCGCGGTTGCATTGATTAGATTGTTTTATGGCTCTGTCAACATGCGGCTCTAACGAGCACTATTGTCTAGAAGACTTCACAATCTATCAGGACAATTTGCGCAAATTGCGTATCCTGTGTTGTTGACAGCGGTTAGCATTGGTACCCCAAGCTACAATTGGGCAAACTTCGAATCGCGTGACAAATGAGCTGTAAAAGTTTGAAATGATTTTGAGTTCTGATCACCGTTTAAATATGTGCTCATAACTTGAACACGATATATTATTACATACATATATATCGCAGTGATCGCACAGAAGCAGTGTTGTAAGTAAAGCATCACGAAGACGGATGGTTCGCAGCGCTGCATCTATTTATATTTGCCCGGCGCCGCCATAAACCGCCTGCGTCCGGAACCGGTCCGCTTGGCAAGGAATGCTCTGCTCTGCTGCTCTCTCCTATACTACGAAACCAAATAATTGCTAAAGATGCTCTATTTTGGTTTGACAAAGTATCTATCTTAACCATAATTACAGTACATACTTTCTATAAAACTCATGAATCATTGAATTGAATGTAACTGTAAGTATAATATGCAATGTACCTAAATATTCAAATTCTTAGTTGTTTTGAAATCATTTTCAAGAACTTGACCTATAGAATTCCAGCAATATAGCAATTCTCCAAACTAATAATATCCATGTACCTACATCGCATAATCATCACATTCTTCACAAACCGAGATTTAACGGCTAGTTTTACTTTTCACTCGCGTGAGGCTGAGATATCCTGTAGAGTATGTAACCATATGTCTATCCCGGCGCGATACTTGTCACATAGGTGTCAACACGATTTGCTCACCTTGCCGGCTCGCAAGAAGGTTTGCATTTACGTATCACTCCCACACATCTAAATTTTACGTCTCATTCATTACTCACCGTATCAACTACACTGGAAAATTCAAGGTAGGTATATGTACGAGGGAAATTGCATAAACAACATAGACTTTATCGCATGATTTAAACGCCTTGTCTTTGAGTAGATTACGAGTAAGTACCTAGGCAATCCAGTAGTTCTTCAGGTAGGTTAACGTGTTACGTGTCAAGTAGGTAAACTTCGGAGTTCAAAGTGATTTATTATTCCCGCAAAGCAATAGTCCGGTGAGCATTATTAACTAGATTCTTAATGATCCACTTGTTTTTTAAATGACTTGGCACAGTCAAAGCGTGTGAATCTAGCTAGATCGTTGTCGAGTTACCTTTACTCTTCGCAACGTCAAATTTCGAATATATGTAAAGTTTCTCGTCATGAATCTGATATGGGTGAATTAAGATGACAAGCTAGTGGCTTAATATTTGGTGTGACTGTACTTCCAAAATGAACTCGTGACTTAGGTTTGAGGTCACGGAGAAACTGTTTCGTTAAATATTATATGAAGGAAAGCGCCAGCTGTACCGAATTACTTAAGTAAAGGAACGTTCGTTTTAAATTGTCCATCGTGACGGAATAAAGCAACTGAACCGATGTGAGAAGCGAAAATTGAATTGCTTTGTCTCCAATTGGTTTTGTTCACTTCAAGATTTCTTAAAACGAATTTATTTAGTGAAAACGTGCGGACGATGTTGTTGATGACTTAGTTTTATTTAAAGTATGTGATGTTCATTTCAGCTAGTATAAGCCGCGCCAATAAATAATACATTCTAAAATGGCGGCCACTCCCGCGTCATCTCGCTCACCTTTTGGTTACCTTAAAAACAAAAAAGTAAAGTTGTAATGTAACGGAATTTGTTTCGATTTTGCCAAACTATGAAAATTCATCGCGTATTATCAATCCTTCGCTCTAGGTCTAAGTAAATGGATCATAATAATTGCTGTATTCTGCTTTAGGCTCCTCGTTAATGCAATGCCCTAATGGTGCCGAACGGGAAGGGCAGACCGAGCAAAGCGAGGGTACAGCCTCGTCATCGGTGGGCCATCCATCAAACTGACAGTGCCGATTATTACCAGTTGTAGTATAGCACATTCGTGGCCTTTCACTAAGTTTCGTAGGGTTAAAACGGGGTTGTTAAACTTATATTGTACTTAGGCGTGATCGATAGCTGATACTCTATCGTGATTTCAAATTGCTGTATTAAAACACGTTTTTAATAAAAAGGCACGCATTTAAAACAAATTGATGTTGTAATGTGTTTTATTTATGCCTTATTTACGATCTATCGCGTGTGTATATTCGTTGAACTTAAAAGCACTAAATTATCCTGTCTGGCGTTACGCTGTGTGCGCGCGACCATGATCTTCCACAAATCAGTTTATTTACCATCCACGTCCCTTTGTGAAGGTCGCTTATCATCATAAAGTCCACTTGCCCCGACACGTTTTATAATAAAACAGCGATAACTGTCAGACTGTCTGTGGGAGGCCAGCCGGTTCTTATAACGATGATCTGGAGTTTAGAAGTCGTCCAGTTTTTTCTAGAACCCTAATCACGCGATTTGCTCCATTTAAAACGCCTCTTTTCACAAATCAAAGTGTTTACTTCGACGCTGAATAATTTAGCACTCATTTTGATATACGATGACGATAGTATTATGCAATGGGGTCATCAGACATGAGTCATCTGAACAAGTGCATATAAAGTTCACAACAACACTTAAATGCAAATGAGTTAACATTTCATATTGCTGGCAGTTTAATTACATAGCCACTGCACGAGTAAGGCAAAGTTGAAACCTACTTTATCTGTAACAGATTACCAATATATAACTGGTGTCTCATGTCATGTTATAATAGGTATTTTGAATTTGGTCAAACTCCGTACTGAATGCCAACTCGTTTTGTCGTAAAGAACGGGCGGTTAATTTTCATGTTAACGAAGACTATATATGTAATTTACTTTCAACATATCTTGCGTTTGAGAAATTCTCTATAAAGCAAAGGTCACGATAAGGATTCGTACGAGATAAAATAGCTACCATAAATCGCAAGCGCCATCATATCGCGTCTTCTGATTGGTCAAGAAGGTTATATTACACACTAATTACAGTAGCTATTTTATCACGTGAGATTCCTCTATGTGAATTTAGTGTTACCTGTTGTGATAAATAGTTCATAGTATTCAATTGCAGACGTTATTGAGTAATGAGTCCCGGACGCAGGACCGACCTTCCGCCGCGTGGGCGAGCCCATGACACAGTTCGGGAGACGCGATTATTTCGGTCGCAATCCACGTGCGAATCACGCTGCAATGTTGCCAGTTAAACTGTCTGGCAGCACGGCCATAGGCATATAACAACCGCATATTTTTATACTGATCGAGTGAGAGCACAGGCGGAAGAGGAATATATCTAAATATAAAGGTACACATTATACGCAACTTCTAGCAAGTGCTGTAATTTATAGTCTATTAGAATTCAGAATTTGAATTTAAAAGAAAATCACGATTCGCTAATCGCATCGATGGTCTTTTCAAATAAAATTTTATGATTATGTCTAAACATTATAATTACTGCCCTTTTAATATTATAGCATTACATTAAAATTACTTACTTTATTTTTCAAACCTTTTAAAAGCAATCATTTTGGATTTTTTAAGGTCCATTTGCAGAGACACCATTATTACGGCCACTCAATTTCACGACAGAACTTGCTTCCATTTTAAACTGGTTTCCCGCCGACAAAACACTTAATAACGCATTTTCGAGACATGACTGGGGTTTGTTTTTTACTTTGGAATACTTCCTTTTAAACAGTTCTTAGAAACTGTAAGATAATTTGTACTTGACATTATACCAAAGTTACAACAACAACGTATTAAATTAACGAATTAAAAGAAGTCTTAAAGAAGGTTGAATGTACATAATTGAACTCGTACTTTACAACTCTTCGGTTTTATACGAGTGATACAGCAGGTTTTTTCTCGAAGTCGGATGTCGTTTGTTTTTTGCTCGTTACAGAGATCTGGTCACGGAGAGGCCCAGTGGTATGACCACTCGGACGTCCACGTACATCCTTATACATTTTGTTAGTCGGTACATACTTGCATGTGTGTTTTTGTCATTAAGAAGTCTCGAATAGCAAGTTGAGCGAGCTGTGGGGATTTGGAGGTAGTAAAAGGGCGTTATCAAGTAAAAACGGGTAGATTTTAGTGCTGTTACATCTCACAACACCTATAATATTGCTAGAGATTAAGCCGGTGAAAGTCATTAGCTGAAAGTGTAACCCGGTTCATTTAATTTAATCTACATTTATAAGGGACAACTATGAAATAATTATAGCGATGATTTAATGAATGGAAAGTCAATCTAATCACAGCCGTTCGGCGCCCAATCATTCGAAAACAAAGCATTCTTGTGATAATAGTGTCGCCGTCGGCTTATCGCCATAGATACCCGGTCACTGACTCTTGTTCAGTCGTCAGTGCACTACAGACCTAAAAACAAATAAAATGTACACCCCACTCGACAAATAATACTGACTTTATTTAGACACTCAAACACCTTCATGTGCTTTCATTACTAGCCTCAGAATTTTCCGTCTGTTATTTTAAGAAAGTCAATGTTTGCAAAAAGGATCCATAATCATTATTGGAACTTTTGAAGCAATGTTTTGGTAACTTAGTTCCGACGAACGTTGCAAAAATGTTGAAATCTGTTTTAGGTAACACTGACTGTTTTTTACCGCGATCCACAGTTCGCGACCCAGTTTCGGATCGACCAGATTTTCCTTGTTTATGTACGCTTTTTCCTGGAAATACAGTGTTAATGACCCACTTTGACAGATATAACTGAACGTGGAAAACGCGGAGCGGCTGTTTTGTATGGAGGTATTTATAATAAAGTTAACATTTGTTTGTTGATTACATTTTATAGGGCTTCCTTGGGTTAAGCATCCAACGGCGTTTTAATAGCTTAGGCCTAATGGGATGTATCGTATTAGCCGTAGGAACTAGTAACGACTCGCAATTGTTTTCCCCCTTTCCATTTTGTCAGGTTCTATTCAGTCTTAAGGGAAAGAGTTGGAAACTTAAGTGCTCTCAAAGTACTCATTACGTAGATGGCCTAGTGTCTTGTTTTAAATGTGTTATCAGCTGTTACAGAGTCGTTGACCCAGGTAAGCCTCGAGTAATCCTCCCAATAGCGTCATCTGAACACCTTGGCCTAGTTGCGGTTATTTCGTAGAATCGGGCCAATGAATCGCAGGGCGTTTAAGTGGAAGCGGTATGATATTTATTATGAATCTATTTTAAGTGTTTACTCCGTCAGAACTGGGTTAAGCGGACATTTTATGATTGTGGATTGCGTTTATAAGAACATATTTTTTTAGACAATTAAACAAATTCAGCTACACAGGTCAAGGTTAGTAAGCCGTCGCTGTTCACACAAATAAATGAAACTCCATAGTGTCGAAATCCTGTAGGTATTAAATTATAATACTACTTACAGAAACTAGATGAAATCGCGCTCGAGTCTAACAAGATTAATTATATTTATTTTATATTATTGTCAATGGTATTCTGTATCATTCCAAACTCTCATCTATATTATTCAGTGTCGTGCTACTTTCTAATTGCCGTTTATTTGCGACTGCAGCGAAGGTCGGTGCAATATAGAGCAGGACGAGGTCATTGATAGCGTTGCAGCTCGCTCTAGGACGACCGGTCAAGTGTACAGCGGACTTGGTTGCCTATTTTATCGAATTTGGCTTGGGTTTTCTGCGTGACTATACCAAAAGAATCAAACATAGAAGATGCGTGAGATTAGCGTTTTTGTGTTACCCAGGTCATTAGATTGGTGCAAATTTTGTTGATTCAACTTCAATATCTTAGGTATATTTACTAAACTCAAGATAAAGGAAATTACAAGTCAGCACTTTAAATCTGCTGTCTACGTAGACGAATATTCCATATTATAAATTTTCATCATAATTTCTAATAATCTAATTATAACTGAAAGATGTCAAAGTTTTGTAACAGGAGTACTTATTCAAGAATCTTGACGCTGAATAAAACTTAATTCCAGGTGGACGTTTAAAATGTCTACCCGATCGGAATAACATGGAACTGAACTTAACTAAGACCTCTTAAGAACATCTGTAAGATAATTAATTTAAAAGCATGTCTCAAGTTATCTTTCTCCGTTGAAAGCCTCGAGTTTTAAACTTGCAGTGGAGAGGAACCGTGCTGTACTTATTCTAATTATAACTCCCTCCGTTTTCTATTTACCTTAACATTCCCATGTTTACTCGAAAAGGCGTGCCAGAGCGTGGGCTCACCACGACTGCACACTAAATTAGGGGAAAGACAGAGACGAAGCATACTTTCATCTATTAAAACACTATGAGTAATAGGGATAGCACACATGGTCAATAAAAAAATGTTAGGGTGCATATCCATTACACTCCTCACACGAGTAAAGCGCCATATGTACACGTGTGATTGGAGACCGCTTTCTATTTTACTTGGGTAGAGAATTTGAGGAATTCTTGAGCCGCAGTTGATTTGATAGTCGTGTCACGAGTTACAGGGAAGTGCTCGGAGAGGTTTAATGGGGACATGTTACATTAACTAATTTACTGTCTTCTATTCAATTTGCTTTTTAAATATTTGTGACAAAGACGAATCCCTAGTTTTCGACAATCATTTCGTGATTGGTATGGGACTTACAAAACACTACCATGAATTCATTTTATATGTCAACTTCATAATGTTCAGGACACAATTTTGGGCTATTTGCTATCGCTAACCCACAATGGATAGGTGCCATACGTCCAGACTGCAGTTCGGGAATAGCCACCCACTCGCTCCGGATGCGCTGCGCCCGCGCCCGCCTGGCGGATGTAAACACTTTCACGTGCGCGTCCGCCCTCCTAAAGATCCCTCTAACTACCGCGTGCTTCCTCCCAACAACGCCCTTCTGTAACACTAATCACCCCACGAAGTTTCCACGATAGCGTGCTACGTGAAAACCGCCGTTTTCACCGCGCGATTTCTATTTCAATCCAATTTTCCCGGCGCATGGAGAAACCGATCGCTCCAGTTGCGCCGGCTCGGGCCACATCTCTTGCTAGAAAGTATCGTAGAAAGTAAGATCGCGAGCCGAACTCCGCCCAGCCGGTGCATCGCTTACGTGCAACACTTTTTTCCACCAGTTTTTACCCCGTCCGTTGTGTATCACGGCGGATGCTATCGGAATGCTGCTCGATTTTCTCGATCATCAATAAAAATGAATTTTAATAAATAATTTTTAGTCAATGCCGATCGTAAAAACGCTCCGTGAGCTAAAAGAATAATTTCTTCAAGATAAATCATAATTGCTCCAGTGGCGAGTGGCTCACGCGATGAAAGTTTTACTTTTACGATGGATGTCCTGTCTATTCGCGTGCTTCTAGGCTTACTTTCACTACACACCCGAATTTCAATTACAAGTACGTGCTATGTGCTGTGCAAGCTTGTTGTGCAATATTTTGGGTAACTTTCGCTAGTCGCTGACGCGGCCCGCCTGCGAAATGGTTGCGTTGTCAGTCGGTCACAGTAGAAAGTTTTGCGTATTGTTTAATCGACTCCTGCCTACGTGCCTCGCCGACCGGCTTACGATCCCATTATAAAACATGGCGTCTGCGCTCCCTGTTTTAATGGCTGCTTAATTCCAGTACAATTGTGGTCTAAAGAAATAAGCTTGCTCGGAGCAAAAAGTACAGTCGCGTGAGAGGAAAAACGAGTTATTATTAGTAGTTGGTAGAGAATCGCGAGCTTGCTTCGAGCTCTGATGCTATCATAAATAATGTGGCTGCGCGGTGAGCGAGGTGCGGAGAAGTGCGCGGGGCGGGGGGACGCAAGAGTCAAGGCCGCACGCTGCCCCCGGTCGACGCTCGCGCCCCACTTGTCGCTCGCGGGCGCCTCTCGCTCGAGGACCCGACCGTGGCCGAACGCAGCCGACGCGCCACGAACTAGACCTTCCATCCGACGCGAGCGCAACACTGAACAGCTGAGGCATAACATAACACACTGACTCGGTCATCCGTACATTCAACTTTTGATTAGCTTTCTTTTTCACGAACACTGATTTGATAAATGTTGTAACAACCCGGTTAGTTGACATAATTGTAACAAATAAACGAATTACCTATTTTATTTTATTTTATATAATTATAGCAATGATTTAATAATCCTCATTCATCATGATTTATCCATGTATTGATGGTGACCATCAAATAATATTATCACTATAGCACCTCAACTTTAATTAAATTAGTGCAACCTATTCCTCTCATTGTGAGTGGAGGTCTGTGCCCAGTACTGGGATGTATATAGGCTGGAATATTTATTATTATTATTATTATTATTATACCTATTTACTGGCAACACGAATTATGTTAGGTATAAGTAGGTACCTTTAACATGTCCTATGTGGTTCCCAGAAACAAAATAGCATTTCGACGGGCCTAAGTAGAACCTGTTAGGCTCTTCTCCGATACTTTCACCGGGCGGTTTTCGACGGTTGCGTCATTATACCTAACATCGGCAAAAATGTTATTCAATGGTTGTCGTCATCGTAATCGCGACTCGAAGGTGGCCGATGAACGCTTTTTATCTTCTAGCTATTAATAAATACCAACTAAAAATCAACCAGCGTTTCATAAATATCTCCCATTGATATCCTGACCCCGCAAGTCGTTGGTATAAGAATTCGTGAAATTAAACCTGGCTTGACCTCGATTCTTGGTGATGGCGGATCTTGGATTGTGCAAACGGACGTGACTGACTTTTTCCTTACAATAATAATAAAGCAATATATTATTCAAAGACGTTTAACGAGAAAAGAAATTATGGAATTCGCATCTCGACCGAAGCATGAGTGTAGCATTGTGTGCAGGTCAGTGTATGAGGTAGGCACTAGGTGCTTAAATAGCGATAAAGCGTCGTTCTTGACCTCTTTATGAAGGTATTTTTATCGATGAACAAACATGGCTGCTAAATAGCAGTTGCCTTTATTTAATGTTTCTTGAACCGCATAACATGTAAGATGCCAATACCTTAATGCTCGACGTCGTTAATTGGCAAAGATGCGTGGACTCCTCCACGTGAACGTTTGAGTAGATTGGCCGGAGATGACGAACGGGCAGCCCGTGGCCTCCGAGCGTGGCTCGGATCCCACGTGGAACTAGTTTTTTGGCGGCGGCCATTTCTGTTGCGCAACGCAGGTACAACAGCGCCGGCCACCGACCCGCGCCAACGACGTCTAATGGATACAATAAAAAAACAAATAAAATTAATGGGACAACGGGCTTAAATTGACCCCTCCCCGTCTTAAATGTGCTTATTGTTCCACCGGGTTTTTCTTTTTTGTTTACGCTGGACATCCACGCATTTTCGAGATAAATCCTCTTATGACTGACTACCTTTGACGTTTTCGACTATATAACAAAATTTAATTCGGGACAGGATAGAGAGAGATGCCAATAGAATGGCCAAGTCGTTAATAATGTTGTTCAATTGCCTCTGCTTTATCATATAGAGTTCCGACTGTTTGAGTGACAATTGCCATTACATTTCCATCACCCGAAAAAAATGTGGCCTATGTTTCGAATACATAAAAGGCCCTGGGTTCCTTATTACTATGCGCACCGTCGCTCTAGCCGGCTTTTGTTCGGACAGGAAGCTTCCATGTGACTGCCGAAAATCACTTGCATGCATTTCGCTTCACAAACATCTCTTCGACGAATGAACATCGCGTCGCATGTAAAAATGAAGGAATAAACACTCTTCACTCGCCCGCCGACCCGGTAAATGGTTCATGAAATGTATGCAAATTTAATAGCGTCCGATTTTAGACGTTGCCGACACGACGCCGCGCGCTGGGCCACCGAGCTCCAGTTTTTAATATTTTTGCGCAGTTGCATCGGCCCGATGTAAACAACATGTAAGCTCGTCATTCACGGTCAGTTAAACTGATCAGTTGAACTGACGTACATCCAAAAACTGACCGTGAATGTGAAATCTTAAGTTGAAACGGATTTTCCGGGCGCACCGTAATCCGCTGTCTACAGTTCGTTTGCATCACGCCAAAATTTACCGTGAATGCGCGATCTAACATTATTTTTACATTGTTACAGGTCGCGAGGAATTATCGCCAGCGTCTAGTATAAACGGTTGCAGTACTGATGGGGACGCCCGGCGGCAGAAGAAGGGCCCGGCGCCCCGTCAGCAGGAAGAACTGTGCCTGGTTTGCGGCGACAGAGCATCCGGATACCACTACAACGCGCTCACGTGTGAAGGATGTAAAGGTAAGACAGCTCCATTTAGCGTACGTGCATACCTCGAAATGGTTCGAATCCATTCAGGGCTTCGTATTCCGTACACACGTAGGTGTAACCTTCATTACTGTTACGGCTCCGCACGACTTTAGTTGCTAAGCTAGATACATATTGCATTGTCCTTGCCCTGCTCGATGGGCGCCCACGATCGTGCCAATTCAGTGCTGAATTGGCGCATTGTGTCGACGTGGCTGTTGTAAGCTGCGCGTGCATTTTGTATTCATATAGTCGAGACGAGACGTCACAATGGCTGTCTGCACCGCGTCTACCTCTTGATTCACTGACGCCTATCGGGCATCGGCGCCAACCTTCGCCGCCTTGCCCTGGTACCGACATCTGATGCTTTACGAAACGAAACACTTCCATACAAACCAACCACAACGGAATCACCAAATATGGTTATTATTGTTTTACGATCAACTTTCATAAATATAGTCATTTGCGTGCATAATGCTTGCCCGTGAGACAAACTAAACTATCCATAGCTTCCAACAGATTGAGTAGTATTAGGGTACTTAAATGTATCCACAATTTATTCTAAATCGAATTGATTTGAATATTGCTTTGGACTTCAATTTTCTTGCACGTAGTCGTAAGATCATTGCTACCGAAACCACAGCGAGGACGCACTGTCAATGACCTTCGCCTTTCAGTTAACCTTTGGGCACGTATTTGTGTCTAAGTACAAATAAATTATCTTATCGGAAACTATACGTTTCGCAAAAAACCTGTTGTATCTAGACAAACAACAAAGAAAAATTAAATGCATAATTACCAATACTATATTTTTAATTTCCAGGTTTCTTCAGACGGAGTGTTACAAAAAATGCAGTTTATATTTGCAAATTCGGCCATGCATGTGAAATGGACATGTACATGCGACGGAAATGTCAAGAGTGCCGCTTGAAGAAATGCTTGGCAGTTGGCATGAGGCCCGAATGCGTGGTGCCAGAGAACCAGTGCGCGATAAAGCGGAAAGAGAAGAAGGCGCAGAGGGAGAAGGACAAGTTGCCAGTTAGCACGACGACGGTTGACGATCACATGCCGCCGATCATGCAGTGTGACCCGCCTCCGCCCGAAGCAGCTAGGGCTGTAAGTATCTATTGATATAATAATACTGCTTATCTTAACAATAAATGTGTCAACTCAGTCAGGCACGTTTTAAATGAAATTCAGTCAGATTTCAATGTTAAATTTAAAACAGCCTGTTAAATGGGAGTGATCTTTATTTGTCAATGCTTTTACATGTTCAATAAATAAGCATTATTAAACAGTCCTTAGTTTTGCTAACAACTCCAACGTGTAGTTGTTCACGTTTCCGTCAGAAACGCTTTATTTACCCGATTGTTTCCTACGTGAAGCTGGAATATTTGCAGCACGAATTGGTGCCGCGGTTCCTGTCCGACAAACTGCTGGAGGCCAACCGATTGAAGAATATCCCCCAGCTGACCTCCAACCAGCAGTTCCTCATCGCCAGGCTCGTGTGGTACCAGGATGGGTACGAGCAACCTTCCGAAGAGGACCTGAAGAGAGTCACACAGGTAATGTTACCTATACCTATTATCGTCTCATTTATATCATTCAGAAGATAGCGGTTCTTAACACTCATTCTGTATACTTCACTGGCTGACGTGATCGAAATTAGATAAGTATAGGTACTTAGTTTAGAACGTTTTGTAGGTAGTCCTATCACAATACAATATTAAAATTCAAATTTTTAAACAGACGTGGCAGCAGGCCGACGGCGAAGAAGAGGATGCCGACACACCCTTCCGCCAGATCACCGAGATGACCATCCTCACAGTCCAGCTCATCGTGGAGTTCGCGAAAGGTCTGCCAGGATTCGCCAAGATCTCGCAGCCTGATCAAATCACGCTGCTAAAGGTAAACAGCCTTAACTAAATACACTTACGGCCTGGACAACTCCGACATTGGAGTCAACTCCGGGACTACAGCAGCAGCGGAACGAACAAATGTATAGAGATAAGAAACCAAGGCACGAAATGCCACACACTGCACTTCGACGAGGCAATTTCTTTGAACCCAAGCCCAAAGACAGATCTGGCAGGCCGGCAGTGGTCCTGAAAGTTTTCAATGTTATCAATATTGGTGTGCCATATACTTAACAAATCTCATTAAAAGTAAAAAGTTATCCTTGGAGACGCCACGTTTTTCTGTAGAGAAATTTCACGTCACTCGGATTTATTTTTCTCTACATTTAACAGCTACCTTTCAGCATCTTATAACGTACACACTTCAAACGATTTTCCTTGGCAACCTTAAAGCTACATTACTTAAATTATTTTCTTCAGGCTTGCTCCAGCGAAGTGATGATGCTCCGAGTCGCGCGGCGGTACGACGCGGCTTCCGACAGCGTGCTGTTCGCGAACAACCAGGCGTACACTCGCGACAACTACCGCAAGGCTGGCATGGCGTACGTGATCGAAGACCTGCTGCACTTTTGTCGGTGCATGTACTCCATGACGATGGATAATGTCCATTACGCGCTGCTCACAGCTGTCATTATCTTCTCAGGTAAGGATACGAGTTGGAAAGCTTTCTTTTTCCGCATCCTTTTACTAAAGAAGTTACGTCTTCAAGGAAGAAATTTGTTTGTCGTACCTAAGTCAATCGGGTACGGGTTTTAATAATATACTTAGTGGTGAAAAACGCTATAACGTGATTGTGTAACGTGACAGGGATATTTGGAATTTTCCAGACCGGCCAGGGTTGGAGCAGCCGCAGCTGGTGGAGGAGATCCAGCGGTACTACTTGAATACGCTGCGCGTGTACATCCTGAACCAGCAGAGCGGCTCGTCGCGCTCGGCCGTGATCTACGGCAAGATCCTCTCCATCCTGTGCGAGCTGCGCACGCTGGGCACGCAGAACTCCAACATGTGCATCTCCCTGAAGCTCAAGAACCGCAAACTGCCGCCGTTCCTCGAGGAAATCTGGGACGTGGCCGACGTGTCGAACACGCAGCCGCCGCCCGTCCTCGAGCCCCCCACGAATCTCTAGCCCCCGCGCGCGCGCCCCGCCGACGACGCCGGCCGCGGCCTGCTCTGAGCGCCCGCTCCGAGCCCGCCGCCGGCGCCGCCGCGCCCCCGAGGAGAGAACGCTCATAGACTGGCTAGTTTTAGTGAAGTGCACGGACGCTAACGTCGGACGTGATGAATGTATTTATAAGGATTGTGCAAATTTTAACACTTAAGAAGAGCGCTCGCGCTCTATTTCGTACGTATTCGGTGACCGACGACGAAAATGTGCGGGAGATTAGTGAATATATGTGTTGTTGAACGTTTGGAGAATATATATTTAGTGTTGATCGTTAGCGGCAGAGGCGCGCGCCCGCCGCGGCGGGCGGGCGCTCCGGCCGCCGTTTATTTCATTGACGACTGGATACGAGTTGGTCACTCGGATACGACTGTATGATAAGACTTCGTCAATAAGTACACCTCCTAAAATAATCATACGTACATACACTACGAGAGTTTATAGAGAAAAAAGTAATATATGAAGAGTGTTTCTATTGGATGATGATGAAAAGTTGAATAGTTGTTTGTTTACCAAAATTAACGATACGTTGATTGACCTTTTCGACTATATTGTGACGTTCGCCGCGCCGCCCGGCGGCCGACGTCCGCATGTACATAGTAGGTATATGTCAGACATGTTATCGTGTCCTGTCCAGTTTAGTTCCGACTCTTGTTCCGATGTCCTGTGCCCGCGTCCCTCGACTAGCAGAGTAATTATAATTTATTGCTGTGATTACATTTATAACATGTTAACTTACTTAGGCGGAAATAAGTGTGTCTTATTACATAATATAAAAAATCTACTGCCGTCGGTTGCTTTCATAGAACCAGTAAGAATCACTCGTCTCTCTGTTTAGGTACTTTTTTAATAAGTAACAGTATACACTCAAGTTTTATGAGATGGCAGCGTCCGAGCGGCGCCAGTGCGTCGTGCTCGCTGTCGGATGTACATACTTGCACAGCCGAACAGTCGCCCACGACACACCTCTATAGCTAGAAGTAATCGACAATCGTGTAGTAGGTAATCACTGCGACAAGCATTTTACATTTGTTTTGCGTAAGACAAATTTGTGGAAACACGGTTATACTGTCGTATTTATTTTTAAAATTAAGACTACGGGGACAGGTTTGGCTATGTTTTCGTATCTCTAAGCTGACTTTAAACTATTGTAATTCTTAAATTATTTTAAATTATAACGCACGTGTCCCGTAGTTTACCCGTGCCATTGCGTGCATGTCTAATGGCAGCTGTTATGTAGGTTTGAAATTGTGTAGGAAGCTCCCTAGATTGTTATTGTGTCTGGCTAAATTTTCATTTTCTCCCAAATTTTACTAATACTCAAAGTACAAAATGGCAGCTAATATTATTACAAATCAATAGCTTGAAATTAAATTAAATGAACTTTAACATTTGGCCGAGCTTATTCTAAGGGAACAATATAAGGTAGACGCAAGTGTGGACCCAACATGAACGCAACGTGCACTCTCCCAACCAATGTAATATATCCTCCGGAGGCCTAAGGTCCTACATATAGGACAATTGTCAAAATGACTTTTAACTTTTGTTGACCGACATAAGATTCTGTTTCGAACTAGCGAAATTTTGACATAGGCCTCAGGAGGATAAAGCCAAGCCTGTCTCAACTCGTGTAATGTAGTAACATCTCATCATGTAAGCGCTGAAACCGTCGTAACCATCAAGTTAACGAAACTGCCCGTATTTTAGCAACTATCCATACGAAATGCCTTATTTCGCGGTACCTGTATTGTGTACCTACATTGTTGATGAATGGGAAATCATAGTATATAGAAAATAAAAATTAATAGATCTCAATTACCTACCCATAAGCATTGTTATACGTTAGGCGTTTTACATTTTGCTGGGCATTCTTAATGTTATCCGTTGTTTTGGTAGCTCACTGAATATAATCCACTTTTTATTTGTTGCGTCCATCTCGGCTTTCGGTATTCAAAGGTTACGTAACTAAATATATTTCGTTACACACTTTATTCATGACAACAATGATAACCTCGCCGTCGCCGCACCGCACTCCGATAGAGTAATGTTAGTTCCCTAGGTGCGTGTTGAATGTGTCTTCTTTACGATAAAGAGTAAATGCCACGGTTGTAAATTTACATTACATGTATGCCTGAGGTTTTCGAAACGCATTTCTAATATACGTATAACGCCTGCGTGAGACGATCAGGCTTGCACCGCGGGCCGCGCTAGCCGCTTCATATTCTTCGATATTCTTTCCTAGTAATAGAAAAATCTTAATAAAAAAGAAGCACAAATGTTATTGGAGTGCCCTAAGTGTCTCTGGCACGAAGGGCGAAATTGATAACGAACACACTGCCATTATAATCGTGTATTCATGTTGCGAAGCGTGCGTGAGATCATTAGCAGGTTTTTCTATTGGATTTTCAGTTGTTGTGAAGTGTTATATAAATAAAAGACAGTCATAGACTAACTTTACGATACGATGCCTTAAATCAGAACGTGGTCGTACCTATTGGTACACCACTGGGAGAGCTCGACGCTGGTCACCTGCTGTATGGGAGGGCCGGGGAGGCCTCCTGCACAAGGCACGTCTCGAGTTCGCGAATAATAACTGCCATTCGTTAAGTAATAGTTATACAGACAAGTTTCGATTCGACGCGTAGTCACATACTGATAGCTTCGTAGTTTTCGGCTTCCGTCGGTGCACAGCCGGTCGTATTTGATACATATTATTCAATTTCTAAATTGTAATAGATTTATTAAGTAATAATGTTACATGAAAAGTAATAAGTAATGAGATACCTTAATATAATTTGTGTCTTAGGTGGTAATAAAATAGTATGATAATAAGTTTGTATCGCTTATTGGGATAATAATGTAAAGTGGGCACTCAGCAGAAGACAGTACCGCCGCGGGCGAGGGAAGCGGGGCGTTTGATAAGACTGGGCGGAGCAGGGGGTTCGGCTGTTAACCTGTCGCACTCTTAACCATTGCCTTCAAAAACTATTTAGTTTTTTACAGACTTGTAGGTATGTAGTGACCAAACGTGGCACATCCAGTCTATTACAAAGTGTGGATTAAATTATTGGGGAGGTCTACGTCGTTTCCATTGAAATGTTGTACATAGATACCTTAGATTCTATCGTCATATGTTTGACATATGTTTAATTTTATTCATCTAAGAAAGTACAGATGGCTGTTGTTATTTTTATATTATTTGGGTAGAAGTATATTTTTTGTAAATGACCTCTGTATTTATCTTTTGTAAGCTTTGTAAGCCATAGGGACTTAGATAAGTGTACGAGCTACGAACATTGTGATTGCAAATTTCTTTTAATTTGTATTTACGGCGATATTTTTGTTCTGCGAGAATAATTATAATTTTCATTTCGATGGATTTTTTCTTAATAATTTTTGTTACTTCAGAGTGCAATATGTACAAATATTTACATATTAAATATAATGTACAGTCAATTTTTAGTTTTAATGTGTCAACGCAATATCTTTCGCTATCATTCGTTGAATGTACACTGGAAGGCATAATACGCTATCACAAGTGGGTTGCGCAACGTTCTCTCACTGTTGTGTTTGTCTAATACTTAAGTGATTCATTTTAATATAGGAGGACTAGGTGATCTTTGTATTTAAATTTGCTAATTTTTGGTAGCAGATTAGATTTGTTTACTTGTATAAGATGAATAATGTACATTTTGAATTGATTTTAAAGTGATTTAGTTGTTATTTAGTAACGAATTGTCTTATTAGGTGTAACTGGCAGCCTCGTGGACGGGCTCCGAGTCCACTGATACCAGTGTGATGTGCAATGTCGTTTAGAACAATTGGGTCCCGGCGGGGCGGCAGGGCGCGCGGGGCGCGGGCGCCGCGACGGCGGCCGCTGCCGCACCGCCGGGCCCGCTCCAACACTAGTGCCACGTCGAACGATATGCGAAGGCTGAAAGTAAGCGATAAGGGCCCATTCCGTGTTCATCGAAACACATTTCGTATATTATTTCGTAACTGTCCGCAATAACTACTCTTTTCCTCGTTATACTTTGCCTTAGTAACTGTTTTCCCTGTTTTGTATGATTTAAACGCAGTGGTGGAGCGAATTAGATATAGGGAACAGACATGACGATATGTTAAATTTTAGAGAGTCAACTTTTATAAAAGAGAATAACTACAAAACAAACCAAGAAAAGGTGTGTACAAAATGAGGAAATTTGTATGAAACATTGTTATGCGAATAAACTTACACCTCAAGATAAATATATTAAAAATTATAAAAAATATTCTTGTCTTTTTTGTTTCTAATCGTATAATCCTGCCTTTAAAATAAAAACGAAAACCCTCATCATGACAATAAGACGCAAGAACGCTTTAAGTTTTTTTTACTTCTCATTCTCTGAAATACACGAGATGGGGCCAGCCACGTTTTCCTCATGGAGACGGATGGACCACTGTTGGATTGGATAAGATAGTAAGTACGAGTAGTAAAGTGGATATAAGGTACTTCGGGAAAAAGATATATGTTTTATGAATTTTGGCCATTATGAGGATGAGGTAATTTGAAACTTTGTCATAATAGGAATCCGGGATTTCGAGAAAAATAATTCAGGTGTTTTGGATTTCAGGTATTTTGGTACAAAGCCGTTTTGAGATGTAGACTTGGGTCGGAGTTCACCAACAGTTAAACAGGCGATTAGAGGTCTGACGGCTGTCAAAATGTATTGACTAACAGCCGATTAGGATTTAACAGTCCCTTAAATTGGTTGGTGAACTCCGACCTTATTGGTATAAAGTAATTACATACAGAGAGCCCGTCACATATAAACACATTTGCATTGTATAAGTAAAAGTTTCAATAGATGGCACTGCAATGCAAAATCTTGAAACGAAATTATTTTTATCGCATTTTAAGGACTAACTTAAATGCAGCTGCATTTACTTTAAACTGTTCATTAATAAAGTAGAAAAATAGTTTTAGAAATGTTAATAAATAGTAGATTGTTCAACAAGCGACTAAAGTACGCCATTATGACATGAGACATTTATACACCCGAGCAAAGCGAGGGTGGATGAAGTTCGAATGTCATTAGGCTTTTTAGTCTCGAGTTAAACACTACTTTTCACTTCGAATGCGAGGAAAAATAACGATATTCCTTACAAAATTACAATAGCAAAAAAAAATTTTCCGCGGTTTTTAATTTTTTTTTTTTTGTAAAGTGACGCTTTAAATGCTTGCTTGCATATTTAGCCAACAGATTCAAACTTGAAAACTATTTTTTCAAAACTAATCAAAATTTATTATGCATGGTGCATGCATAATAAATTAAATTCATCCTTAACATAATTAAATTGATTCATTTTCGTAATCATTAACCGTGTTTCACGAAATTAAATAGTGATTTTGGTACGGAACCTATTTATGATTTTGGTACGGAACTCTAAAAATGCTACGCATCATTTTAGGGTTCCGTACCAAAATGGTAAAAAAGGAACCCTTATGGTGAGACTTCGTTGTCTGTCTGTCTTTCTGTCTGTCTGTCTGTATGTCACAGCAGTTTTTCTCAGCAACTACACAAGCTATCAACTTGAAATTTGGCGTAGTTGTATAACTTGCTTGGCCGCATCTGTTTTAATAAAAATATGAAATTAATTTTATAAATAATTATAAAGGGGTCTAGAATGGGAGGTTGAAAAATGAAAGTGATTTAATTATTGCAAATGGGGTGTCATATGAAAGGGCTCTGCGAATTTCAAAACTATTTTTTTCATAATTTTCCGTGACGTACTTTTTGATTTATAACCAAAAATTTCCAAAAATTACCGTTCCCCCCTTATCTCCAAAGTTTATCTACCGAAAAATCTTATTCCTAACATATACATAATTGCTTATATGTTACGGGAAAAATAAAACGAAGTGTTCAAAATTTATAGTTTTCGAGAAATTGACAAAAAACTTTGAAATTTTGTGTTAAATTTAGACAACTCGAAATAGACCTTATCGCATACGAATTAAAGAACATAATGAAAAAAATATTAAAAATAACCCCTGGCACAAAAATAAAACTCTAAAAAGTAAATAAATAATATGGCCCTTAAAGCTTAATGTCAGTATCTAGTAATATTTTGATTCTTGCGTCGTCACGTCCGACAAAGACATAAACGGGCTCCGAGCTACGTATGTCAAGATTTTAAGTATTAAAAACTCCTGACAAAATCGCTTTCAAAGCTCATAACATAACATTTAAACGGCTTATCAGATTTTCATCAAACCAAGCTAAGAACACTTTCGATTAAGTCACCTTTCTAACAAAAAAAGTTAAATCAAAGTCGGTCCATCCACATGCCACAGACAGATACACAGATACACATGTAAAATTTATAACACCCCTCTTTTTGCGTCGGGGGTTAAAAAGGTATATTTTTGAAGTACGGACTTAAATACGGAACCCTCGGTGCGCGAGTCCGTCTCGCACTTCCCCGGTTTTTTACTAATGTCAATATTTCACATTTCACACAGAAAATATAATTGACGAGGATTAATCGCTGCGGCTACCACACTTAAATATACTTACTCAGATATCTGGGGGCACGGCAGTGCCCCCGCCAAGTCGAGCAAAAAAAGGCACGGCCGTACCATCCTTTTCCCGAAGCCATTCGGGCCATTTTCGACCCCCTGTAACTTCGTTGTGGAAATAACTAGAGGCCTAAATTTTCGGTGACCAAGAGAACATTACATAGCTATATATATTTCCAAATTACATTCAATTTGAACCAGTAGTTTAAGAATTATTGCAAGTCAAAGTTCCTTAATTTTGTCACTGACTGACTCACCGATCATCAAAATTCTAAGGTACTTCTAGCAGACACACAAACTTCAAATTTTGCATTCAGGTAGTGTTTAGCCCACATAGAAAGGAAAAACTTAAACATCCTGAAATTTCAGTTCCGTTTCCTTTGCGGTTGGTAAATTCACGTATCCATATAAAGTCTATGAAAAATAATTTTGCGAACTGACCAAGTAACTTTGTAATCGTATTTATAAGACTAGGTAGTGGATATAATGGTGGACTACCTACAAAAAGAAATGAGATTTCGTGAGCGCACTCGTCATTGACCTATGTTTGCAAGGGACCGCGCGGGGCACGCGATGTTTTGCAGCAAGTGAGGTGCGGGGGGAGTCGATGTTATGTTCCGCAGTGAGCGGCAACGACAACCGCGCTCATTAGCGCGAGCGATTAGATTGGCAACACACACTGGTCAAATACTTTTGACTTAAGACACTGCGGTCACTGGGACGAGGATATGCTCCGTAGCTTACCGAACGCTGCCTAGCCGTGTAGGATTCGGCGATTGACCTCTTTCTCGAAGTTGGATCTACCTAGCTGGATTGCTTGTCCTAGGTAAACATAATTATCAACAACTTCGAGCCTAGAGTTTCCAACTTTTAAAGGGGTGGGCGCAACATGGATATTTGACATAACTTTTGTCTTCTCCATTATTCATTTTGAGACCCACTTTTTGAGAAACTCTACTGAGTTTATTTCTTTACTAAATAGAGTGACTTGACAATTGCACACAGCAAAAGAATCTACATAAAACAATATCTATCCAATATTAGTGCACTTCGTGCTTTTATTTGTTTTGTTTGTTTGGAGGATTATTTAAATTACTTAGTAGATTTTGTTGCTGTGTGCAATTGCCAAGTCACTCTATTTATTAAAGAAATAAAAAAATAATATTGATATTATGGTTACTATAAAATGTTGTTAGTTAACTAACAAGGTATCTATTTATGACAAAGTGGTTGGATAGCTGCTCCCATAGATAGGTAGGTACTGAATTAACCGACTTGGTTTACATTCGATCTCCCAACTTTTTACGGTGGAAGCATTGCGAGACTTGGGCATTTTTGTACATGTTATGTTTTTGATGGGATTCTGTTTTTCCAAAGTAATGGGCTATGCTTATCATTTGGTCATAATATTAGATTGAACGCAGTCATGTAGGTCAATTTTGTTGTGAGATAGTGCTCATAATATATGTACCTATAAGTACCACTGAGGCTCCAGTTATGTTTTAATTATATTAAAGCAGACTGATAAGGTGAATACTACCTATCTTTTAAAAAATGTTAAATCGCCAATCCAAAAACATACCCATGTTACCCATGCACAGTAAAGGTGGTTTCATATCTATAGACAACGAGCGTGTAGCGTCTGGTCGTCGAACGGTAGATGTGAACACGGTCATACACATTGTAGGAGAATATTATTTTTGTCTGACACGCTCGTTGTCTGTAGATATAGCCACCTTAATTCTTACGCCCAACCGGTTGGCGAGTCGAATATCTTGGCGATTTTCCTGTTATACTCGTTTTGTGGTCGCGTCGTCATACTTATCAGCGTCTGGCTGGTCACTTTGTTCACCTCCTCCATTACTGTATGAGATATCGAACAACACAGATGTTTCCTATTAGTTTAAAATTATTTACACGATTTGTTTGTAGTGATTATCAAACATGAGCTCAATCAAAGTGTTTTCAGTGCTGTTATTAGTTCAACTGGTGTCACAATGTTCACGTAAGTCGTAACAATAAAAAGTCTATTAAACAAGCGCGTAATTATTATTATAGCGCCAAATATTTCGATTTTAGATGCACAACCGAAGGCAAAGTTCTTTAGGAGGGACTACACGTTCTTAGAAGACTCGCAAAGTTTTTATAAAATACATACGATACACAGAACGTGGCAAGATGCTAAGAAACGGTGTAAGATGGAGGGAGCGAGTTTGTTTTACGCGGAGGATGAGATCGAGGCTGATGCTGTCCTGGATCTGTGGAACAGGACGCAGCCGTTCGCGTGGGTTTACGTCGGGATCTCCGACCTGCTGGCCAAAGGAGTCTTTGAAACCATAGATGGTAAGTAGATAGGTAATTCTAACATTTAACTAACCTGAGAAATACGCACTACTTTAAGGGCCGATTTTTCGATCCCCATATAAAACTAGTATACCTATGTCAGATAAATTTTAGCATTGTCCTTTTCTATCACAAAGAAAAGGAAAGTGATAACTGATAACCGTCAGATAATTTTATCTTAACTAGGTACTAAATATTAGAAAAGCATAGGAGTAAGAGTTGATTTCTAAAATAACTTATAAAATAAGTCATAAGCGTAACGATATATTGGTCCGATTGGTCGATTAATAAGTGATTGTGATGTCAACGCATATTTTTAGAAGGCAGAATTTATAATAAATACCTACGTAGGTATTCATATTTAATGTCTGTTTCCAATTTGTAAATAAATCATCCACACAAAACAATATCAGCTCAGGTCAAACAGGTTTTCTTCTTAATTTGGGTTATGTACCGACGTAGACTAGTAAACGTAGGTAAGTATAGGGTGACCTGTTCAACAATTAAGAACCACCTAAATTTCAGACCATCATACCTCTTAATTCTTTTTTCAAAAAGGCCTTTTTTTTGTACTGGTCAAAAGATTAATTAGTGCATATCTGCATTTAAGAACCGATTATTTCCCCCGTTTTTCCGCCACTTTTTCCATCAAATTTCACAAAACACGATCACTCACAAATAAAGTCAGCACAAGCTCGCTGTGAACTGGGAGGGTAGTCGCGCGGCCGTTTTGACATCTATATATGTATCGGTTCCTCGAAGCACCAACGTCGCGTTTGCCAATAATAGACATGGTTTATTGTGTACGAGTGGCTAATTGTTGAACATGTGACCCTACCATAATATGTTTACCAAGCTTTCCGATTCCTTATATCAGCCATTGCACTACTTATATCAGTCAATGCACTATTTAGTCATGAAAAACACTATTGTTCACACAGGAAAATAACCAACGAAACAAACAGAAACACAAAAGGTTTGTAAAATAGCGAACCTCCTTTAATTAAGGATCTGTTCCAGTTAACCTTATGCTATTTCAGTAATTGTTTAATTTAATAATTCACTAAATCATCATTAGCTGGCACCCAGATCCGGAAACTTTATTAGCAGCTTAGTCTAAGTCCAGGGTCTGGGTCTCTAGTAGGTATTATAGACTGCATAGGTTTTGCCATATTAAGACAAAAGCGACGTTTCTCAACATGCATCAGCCGTAGGATCTGTCAAGCAAGAGACTACCTACTTACATTCTAACTAGCAGGAAAATTGCATTTTGAATGCGGTGTTTATGCAGTTGAGCATAATTGCACTTATTTTAGTTTAAAATGTAACTTACATCGTAACATCTGCAGTTCAAATACAGCGAGGGCGTCTGTAATAAATAACTCTTAAAGCCGTGGCTTACGCCTTGTCGAAAATGTAAAAAAATGCCTTTAGTTTGACTGTCTGCCATAATTTTCCAGGTCGTCCAATATTAGACGTTTACAGTAAATGGGGTTCCGGCGAGCCAAACGACCGTGACGGAAATGAAGACTGCTTGATAATGCGACGCGACGGCACCCTCAACGACGACAAATGTAACGTAAAGTACCCCTTCATCTGTAAGAAAAGTGTGTTGGACCTGGACTGGAATGTGCTATGCGACTTGCCCGACCAAGGTAAGATAAACTCAAAGGCAATGGAAAATGGTCAGTGGACGTAAGTATATTCGGTGATCTGTTTGTTGCACTTGAATTAAATTGGTACTCGGCAAAGTTTTTCCATTATGAATGTGATAAATAGTCATCCCTCTCCTACTCCTCGTACCATTTTCTAGGAAGTTACAATATTATCGTAAATTGTTGAGATCAAGCTGCCCAGGAGAACAGTGGAAATTCTGGAGGATAAAGGATTACTCACTAGAAAGATACAACTCGAAAGATCATTGTTCTATTCCTTTCACACCTCATTTGTTACATAAGTAGGTACTAATCGAACGATAAACATAGAACTCTAGTAACTTAAACATTGATTGGTGTATTAGGAGCCTGATTCGTCAAACGATGTTCTTAAATGTGTTTCCGGTTTCAGCTTACGTTTTCAACAAGGATCTTGGCAAATGCTACAAGTTCCATCTAACCCCAATGAATTGGTCCGAAGCCCATGATTACTGCAGTTCCGAACAATCTTACTTATCCATTATCAATAGTCAAAAAGAAGCAGATTACCTCGTTAAGATCACTGAAGAAGCTCCCAAGAGCAAGATCAAGTACGGCCCGAAGTTCTTATCTGGTGTGGTTTATTTGGGATTTCATAATCTGGATGACGAGGGATGGAAGACTATCAAAGGTGAGTTATCTTACACGTCAACAGACTTTTTTTGTTAATCTTGATGAAGAAAGGGTAGTCTTTATTCCCAAACGAAAAAGTATCTTTTCAAGCAATTTAATTTGTTTACGTACCTAATAATATTAGTAAACATGCATATAATTATTGATGTCCCGTTACTTACTCGTATAAGTAACACACATAATTTTCTGAAACAATTTTCATTATCTGTAGGTACGTATTATTGTCCCTTTATCAGAATCGGCAAAGCATCATAAATACAATTATAGGATACAAACTATACCTGAGTAATGGGAAAGTAACGGTGACTCGTCACATAAATTACTTGATATATCCGCGAAGAGGTCACTGAAGTTTGTTTATAGTCGATTCATGGTGAATCATAATAATAAGGATTTATTGAAATGTCTCCACGTCCTTCCAGGTACCTCATTAGAAGACAGCGGCTACACTGGGTGGGGAAACCAGCAACCCGACGGGCCTCCACGAGGAGTCGTGGAGCAATGTGGCACCATGTTCTACAACGGCCGTCTAAACGACTTGGGCTGTCACTACGAGTCCTTCTTCATCTGTGAACATGACATAGGCCTGCTTGGTGGCTCCTTGGATGAGAGGATAGGGCAGAGCCGATTTTAGATATCTGATAGAACTGTAAATATTTAACGGATTTTTGTTAGCCACTATACCTTTTTGGGTTTGTGCTTAATTTTTGTTTAGTTTTTTAAGCAGTTCAGGAATCTCAGGGTGCATTATCTTTATTGTGTACTCGCGTACTTTTAGACAATGAAGTTTATAAACGACTTATAAATCTTATAATACAATCACCTTTTATTTGAACACGTTATTGCGACTTCTAACGACGGGCATGGTCCTTATAGAAAAGTGTTAAAAAGACAACCAATAAGTAAAATCACTAAATAAAAAAATGAAATACTTATACTTAAACAATAACTAGAAATCTTGATTGCCTTAGAGAAAATATATGTAGAATTTATTTTGAACGTTAAGAAAGCTAAAACAATTATTCTGGTGGCCTAGCCAAGATAAACAACGCTAACTTTAGCGCTTTTCGAAAACTGTCAAAAAGTATCGAATTGTCGTTAGCTAACGATCAGTCTCGTCAGCCGCTTTAACATTCACTCATTCAATAGGTACAGTAAAGGTTATAAACATAGATACCTCCAAAGCCTCAAAAATATGTAGCCACGATCTTATATCGCCGTAATAAGGTCGTGGTTGCATATTTTTGACACTCTGAACGTATCTATATTTATAACCTTGACTGTATTTACTTACCATGGTAAAGAAAAATCATACAGCGGGCTTATTATGGTCGTGTTTATCGCGTGGATAAACGTGGATAAAACGGTTTACCCTTGAATCACCGACACTCATTTCACTTAGACTAAAGCAAAAGGGGAAGACACGTTATCGCCGTACAAGACACTGACATAATGCGTGCCGCGACACCTACATTCGCAAATTCCACACACACAGCTGTAAACATGCACTAAGGAGCAATAGAGATAAATTGATGGACTAACGTCGTGCGCGTAAGTGAGACAGCCATATGTCTCACAATAATGACGCCTTAAAAACGCACAATGCGGCATGTTTTTCCCTTTCGATCGAGCGACTTCGCACGTGTTGACAGATCGGTGACGGCCGGATAACTGTACCGCAGTTGCTAAATATAGGCGCTCAGCGCCTATATTTAGGTGCACAAGCCCGCGTGCCGGTCACGTATCTCCCTCTTTTTGTTTACATCTAAGTCATTTCATAGAATGTTATACTTCGCCGAATTTTCATTTCATCGACAGGCATTTCCACGTACAGGAGTTATAATTTTTTGGTGGCCACAGGTTTAGACCTGTGACTATCTAACCTAATCTACGAAACCCATGCTTAAGATAACCTGAAAATATTAAGGTTGCAGCAGAAATTAGCTTTTCGGTGACATGAAAATCGGTGACACGACACATTCGATGAAATGAGTGTCTGCAAAACAAGGGTACACGGGATAAAACATCTGTCACTTTCAGTATGTATGTGCGAGAGTGACCGATGCTTTATCCGCACTTATCCACCGCGATAAAAGCTACCACGATACGGGTGCAGTAGTAGTAAAATATTAATGTTATAATAATTATGTTATCGCGAACCATTATACTTAATCAATCTAATTTCATGTAGGTACCTACTAAGTGTACGTAAGTGCATATAAAATAATTAAGTATATAAGTATGCTTGTATGTATTTGTGACACGTTCCGAGTCGTTAAGATAACGTGCTAGGTCAAAAGGCAATGATAATTTGCACTCCTTATTTGTAATGGAAAACATGGTAAATCGCAAATTTAAATAAAATCGTGACATGCTTTGCGGGCAGAACTGATAAATTACCTATTATCTTCCTGATTTTCTTACCTATTGAGTTTTTTTAACAGTTTTGTGATTATCTTCATGTATGTTTGTATGTATTAATTGGTCGTTAAGCAATAACGAATCAACCGACAATTTTCAGTTGGTATCTTTAGTTGAAATTTTATTTTGTTGCTTAATAAATTGTCGGTTGATTCGTTATTGCATAACGGCGTCCAATTATAGTATGTAGTGTTAAAAAAATAAAACAAATCAAAACTCTTAAATATACCTTTACTTCGGACATTCTACTTCTGTTCAGTTGAGGAAAAGTAATGGAAAAGTCTAGCTAGAAACTTACCAGATCGGGCGATGTACCTACACACGGACCGGTGGAACACCGCTCCGTGATCTTTGCCTTACTAGTTACTATCATCCTTATATTTATAAGCTCTCTTCTATTTTAATTTTTATTTACTCGAAGATTAATATTACTTAAAGCTGGTAAAAGAAACCCTTTGTTTCCAATACAAAAACACGGTAAACCGGTACGAAAGTTAACAAGCGCAAATATCCTACGCAATTGAACTTAAACAATTATTATTTACATAAGTACAATTAAACTGTGGTACTACTTAAATCACTAATTCATAATTCTTTTTCGTATTTCTTATATTTTTTCTGATTACGAAAGTTTAATAGCGAAGTGTTTTGCCGGCACTTCACTTGGCCATATAATTGCCAAATATTGATCTTGCATCTCTTACATTTGACATATCGAATGAGAGAGATGCAACTACAATATTTGACAAATATCAGCCAAAGTGCCGGCAGATTATAAAGCAGTAAAAATATAAACACTATAGAATAGTGTTTTCAATCCACGACAGCGCGCACCGTCACTCAAATTGATGTGGTACCACAGTACCTACGTTTGCGTGCACAGCGAGGCTGGATGGAATTCTTGGATTCAAGGCACTACAACACTACTAGTAAAACCTTTTTAAGGTATCGGGCCTCTGGCTTCGTGTAAACTTGGAAATTCTCGTTAAAAGCGACCAACGCCAAGCGGAAGAGCAGTATAAACCCCACATCCCTACTAAGTATAATCTCTCCAAGTCTACATACTTATTAGTACTATTGATCTTGAAACACTGCCTTGCCCACGAGTGGCAAATGTCGGACAAGAGGTCCTCCGTATGAGAGGAGTTCTCGTACGGGCTCGAAGTATGAAGCCAGCCAGTACAGGATCACCAGATAAAAGAATACGGACGCCAGGATATCCAAGACCCACAAGCTGGAAATAAGAAAAATGTTTTGTAACATCAGGAGTCAGGCAAAAAGGACAGAACTAACTTTTAATCAAAAGGCCTTTTATGTCGCGGCATATGCGTCAGAGCAAATAGGTTTACAGTATTTTGTAGCTGTATTTAAGTAGCCCTAGTATTATCCTATATATTATCGGTATACTATAATACCTATAGTGTTTTCAATCCAGATGCCGGATATGCCGGTTGTATTAGATAAATATAAAAATAATCAAAATCAAACAATAAAAGTTACAAGTAGAATAGTTTTCAATATCATCATCAGTTCATTATCATTTTCCTTATACTCCGTATAAGTATTTGTGCGAAGATATAATTGGAGGGGGAGTGAGGTTATTGCGGTTAATAGTCATTTTACTTAATAGCATTTGTAGGGGAAATCCCACAGCGAATATATAATCAGCTCAGGTTGACTGTCTTTAATTGGGTAAATTGATGTTTTTTTTTATTGAATTTGGTACTTTGTAGTATTTTTTACCAAAAGTTATGATAGGGTTCAGAATGTTTCCTTCCTTAAATTTAACCTAATATTTACTTTCTAAATAAGGACTTTGTTTCGTAATAACTGATCGTGTTGTGGGTAAAAACAACTTACATGTTATTCTGTAATCTAGCTTTTGGTAGATTCTCCATTTTCTCCTTCAAACAGTACAGCTTCCCGCCAATCATACAGCTCTCGATGTATGGCTCATCCTTTATAATGGTAAGGTCCATAGGAAACAGCTCATGGTCTACCGGGTTTAGAGAACTCGATAAGGACTTGAAATTGTTGGTGTCGAACCACCACTCCCTCGTTGTGAAGTATTGGAGGACTTCTAGACCGACAGATATCCGATTCTGGATTTTTACCATGCTGAAAAGACAAAAATTGGGCTGAGTGTTTTTGACAGGTTTTGTATGCTCAAAACTTTAATTAAACTAGTGACATTTGAGAACTTTTTAGAAAGATCCACGGTCTGGCAAAAAAAGACGATAAAAAGTGTGATGTAACCAATTTAAGCTCAATAGCCAAGCCAAGATGCATTACGCTAATTTAACGATTTTCGAAAAACGATAAAATGTATGGAATTGACATAACCGGCTAACGAGACTGATTGTTAGCTAACGACAATTCTATACATTTTGACAGTTTTCGAAAAGCGCTAAAGTTAGCGTTATTCTTCTTGGCTAGGGCCACCTGATCAAAAAATTTATAAACGCCTTTAATAATATTTAGTTATAAAGCGTATTATAATTTACAGGAATTTTTCGACGACAAAGAAATGTAAACTTCGTCTGCCTCAATCTCACGTTGCTGTGCCCATCATGGTTTAACTTCCTACCTACTGTAATTCATAGTAAATTAAATTACATGTGATATTTAGAGAGATTCTGAACTGAACTTTTAATAGTTTTTCAGTATGTAGTAGGGAACTATAAATATATGAAGAGGAGCCTTAATTTAAAAAAAACAGTTATAGTTACTGTAGCCTACATTTGAATGAATACGTTTTCAATTTAATTGGAAGCACTTTACTTAACGTATATCTAACGATTTCTGCAGGCCTAACTAAGATGCAAAAGCTGGTAACGATATTATTTTCTATAAACTTGAAATGTGATCACGTGGTTCACATCTATAATATTATCAATGTTATCATATTAATAACGTTATGGTAGATGTTATTCAATTGACAGAGGAACGGGAAGGTCAACAAGTATGAATACGAAATTACGATATAGTGGCAAGATGGACTTAAACATATCGGACTAATAGCCTAGGGGGTCTAGCCAAGTGTCACACGCTCCGTAGCGTTTCTGTTCGTTTATTTTTAAACCAATCGCGTCACTGGTATATCCCGTGATACGAAAAGTCAGGTGGTCTACCATTGACGCGATTGGACTAGAGATGAACTGTGGTGCTTAGCAATCTGCTCAGATCCAATGAAAGCATCGATTGTGTACAGATAAAATAATTATTAAATATACTTACAATCGTTTTTGTCCAAAGATGAGCATCAAGAAGTCAATCAGGTAAGCCGGAACGATATGGTAGAAGAAAACGCACAGGTCGTGGATGAACTTGTTATGCCGAATGTTGCCATCTGGGTACCATAGTGGACCTTCGAAAGGGTACTTGCGAATGGTCGCTTTTCCGTTATCTAGGACTTGCTTCCAGGTCGTATCCCTCTCGTCTCCAGTAGTTATGTTGTAGACGGGGAGTTCCGGAGGCCTGTATTAAGATAAGATAATGTGAAAATAGATAAATGTAGCATAATATGCAAAAATCTTTTTGTTTTCGTATGTATACACGAGACCACGAGAGTTCACTCGATCGCCGTAATAGGCTCCCGTCAGGCAAAACCGGTGTGCTTTTGTAAAGAGCATTAGTACCTAAATAAATAAAGAAGAGGGTGTCGATTTCTAAAATAAATAATTAGAGGTTAATACGGATTACGTTACAAATTCCCTTCCTTATCAGATTATTTATGATACGTGAAAATCGCAATTGCTATCGTACATATTGCTTTATTTTCTGTTACACACTATTGCCTATTAAAAACAAATACCTGTTACGCTATTATAACACGAACCTCTGCGTCTGCGTGCCGATTTTGTACGCAATGACGATGATTGCGTTGATGGCGATGTCGACAGGGATGACCTCGCAGTGGTAGTGCCCGTAGCAGTGCATGGACCTGATGACTCCCTTCCCTGCGCCTACCATCAACCCTATAGGGCCGTTGAGGTTGTCCACCCAACCAGGCATCGGGTCTTTGTACGAAGGAGTCACTGTAATTATACAGATGTTGGGTTTGTTCATTTGTTATTTTAGGGATTTTTTCAAGTTACACGAGTCAAGACAAAAGACAAAAATTGCAATAAATTTAGTTGGTACCTAAATATCCAAAGATGGATAGCTAGGAAATTATAAGTAAAGCTAAGGTAAGTAAGACCAACTTGGACTTACTTACCTAACTTTATTATTTAGGTACCTACAGGTTAAAAGCTTTTATTCAATTATCAATTATACATAATTTCTTCTATGTTATCATGTTAATAAAAAAACTGTAGTGCCGAGTAGAAACCGAGTAGAAGTTAAAAATATACAGCTAGGAAAAAGTTACTTTCAGCACACCTATACTAGGTCTGACGACCACAGCTGGCAGTTCCGGGTGGCTCTCTCGCACCAGGGCCTCGGCCAGCCGTTTGGAGTATGTGTAGGAGTTAGGGTGCATCTTCAGAACGGATGGAGCCAAGAGCTTGAGCTGGTCTTCAGTTAGCCAGTTCGCAGCACGAAGTACCTCGTGCGGGTCATTTGGAGGGTCATGCACCTATAAATAAAATTCAGAATGACGTGTTAACATTTATTTTACCTTTTTAAAACTAACTTTATGTCACCAGGGTGCATACTCGTACCACATTCGCAGTAGTCAGATTTCAATGGTATTACGATGACCAACGCTGAAACTTGAAAGTAAGTAGGTATGTAATCACTTCCAGTACAAAATGGTCTTCTTCATTTTTGGCAGGAATTTATCGTCAACTCCCACGTGGGATGTGGGTGATGTTCATTGTGTAGAGTTGCCACAATCCTGACAAACATTCTCATAATTTTCTTTCTTTCGTTTTCTTTTTTTCGTTTCATACTAAGTACTTACACTCGTATTTATTTACCTTTTCAGCCATTCGTTCGTAGTCAGGATAGCAGAAAGCGGTGGAGAGGTGAACAAAGGCAGCGATGTTTCTCATCTTCTTAGCTACTTCCAGGACTCGTAGGGTCCCCCTGGTGTTCATCTCCAAGCCTTCTTTCAGTGGAGCCTCCAGACGCAAGCTGGCTGCGAAGTGGAATACTACAGAAACCTGGAAATATTTACAATGTAAAATTACGTTACATTATACTTAAATAATTTATGTGTAAGTAATTGTGGTCCGAGAAGCAAGTTTAAATAGTGCCCGATCGAACAACACGTGAATAGTCCGGTGGCCTGCCGTTTGACCAAAAGTCATTTGGCAAAATTACACTTGACAAACAACGTTTTGCAAAAAAATTTTTCGTCAATTGATCATTTTACTACTAGTCATTTTACAAATGACTTACTTTTCCAAATGATCAACAGTTAAATTTACATTTTAAAAATAATTATTTGACAAACAATTTGAAAGGAAAATAATATATTAATTATGCAACGAGCAAGACGAATCAGGGCAGAAACGACTCGGATAGGTTAGGTTAGGTTAGGTTGTTTATTTTTCTGCCCAGAAATAGCAAATTTTATTATTTAACACATTTACCAAGTGTAGTGTTTGCTAATTGATCAATTGCTAAATGAGTATTTGTAAAATGATACTTTTGTCAAATGTCTTGTTTGCCAAATGATCATTTGGTGAGACGTTGTTTGTCAAATGACCATTGTCAATAATTTTTTGGTCAAACTTTAGTGAACCATTTTGGGTGAAAGCTGACTTTAATTTTACCAAACTTTTTTTCTATATATTTTTTGAAGTGACCTAGGGTGTGTAAGATAAATAATTCTATATCACGAATGACTAAACTAGTTATATGTAGTAGTAATCGTATCGTAGAAATCGTAATCGTAATGTTTGTTACGAAAGCGCCTAACACATTAAATAAACGGCGATAAAACGATGTTTTTAATTAAACAATCCCATCAGTGAGGTTAGTAACATTGACACCAAGGGTTTACAAAATATGGAAATGTTCATATCATTACCTCGTCACAAAGCTGTTTGAGCTGCTTGTCTTCGATCCCCAGGTTATCGTAGAGGATATCTCCAGCCACGGGCACCAGCTTTTTCATCATGTGTGGTTTCTCTTCCCTTAGACGCGAGAAAAGCTAGAATACGATAAAAATACCAAGTTTTTTTGGATAAGACCTGAAACGGTGGGTTTTTAGTCTTTTTTTATAGTTGACTTTAATTTTTTTTATTTATTTATTGCAAACATGGTTGTGGATACAGTTCTTGAAAATATCCTGAACTAGTTTCACATGGACCCTAATCGGGTATAGCAATCGTCTTAACATTTCTTGTATTGTCGTTAATCATGTTAATCGCACTCGCAGACTGCCAAGATACAGGCTCAGCCTAGTTTGGAGTCTGATGGACAAACCGTATATTTATGTAACAAACTGTTTTTGTTAAATAAACGATTTTTATTTTTATTTATTTATTTATTTATTAAAAAGTCTTTCAAGTCTTTAAGCATGTTATTAAAAAAAAAACATCCAGTAAAATAGAATGAAGTCAAAGAAAATAAGGAAGAATATATTTATATATATAATGTAGGTATATGTATGGAAATGATTTTAAGTCGACGGCACCTACAATAATTTATTGATATTCCAAGCCATGTCATTTGTTTTTTATAAATGACCCTAAGCAGTGTGTGATGTGATGAAGCATAAATACATTTGCTGTTGGTCATGACATGACGCAATGGTTGACTTTTGACTCGCTGCAAATTCGACCAATGTCATGGTCTTTAATTTATTATTAATATAATAACTACTTAAAATATTAATGTGTATAGGTTTTACAAGGCTGCCTTTCTGCGGCCCATCTTCTGTCAGAAGGTACAGTCACGGAATTTAAATTCCTACCCACCTAAGGTTCAATATCGTATAGCAAACAGTCATCATAAGAGCTATCTAAGCACAACGTTACTTGACATATCAGACGCATTTGTTTGTGTTACTAGGCAACTGATATGATTAATTACGTTGACATGGTGAACTGTAAAACGTCAAGGCACTGCATGACAATGGATGACAGTAATCGAAAATCTAACAAAATATATGTCTATCGCTTTCACTCTTGCAATATTTGAATGAAAGGAACGCAGATAACGAACTTTCGGAATCGGCGTTTGAATTGTTGATTGTCGACGAATCCAGACACTGGTGCCGATATAGGTTGAAAGCAAAATGTTTCTGTTGAAAATCTAACAGAATCGATTAAAGTGATAATTCAATAAAAGCATAATGGATGGTTCTTTATTTATATTATTCATAACAAAAACAATAAAACAAAAACACTATTTTTAATCTTAATCATCTTTTAATTTTATAAGCAGGGTGTTTATAAAAAAACTATCTTTTCAACGCAACGAATAAACAAAATATTCACAAAAAAATACAATTAAAAACGCGTGTATCCACCAAAGTTGCGAATGACATCCAGAAGGCGTTCTGGCATCGATGCAATTAATTGTTCACATATATTAGTGCCTCGAAAATCTTCCCACACTCTATGACAGTGTCGGACAAGTGCTTCGCGTCTTCTTTCGTTCTGGTTATCCCATCTTTGGACCATTATGGCCCAAAGATTCTCTATTGGGTTCAAATCAGCACTTTTTGCAGGCCAGGGAATAGGTTTTATTTGTGCTTGGTTACGACGGAACCAGTCACGCACTATTCTCGCGGTGTGAATGGTTGCGTTTTCTTGCACAAAATCAATTTCCTGTTGCGGATAATAGATTCGTAATGTCGGAAGCACACTTTCGTCTAACAGGTCTACATAGTCCTGAGCGGTTGCTCTAGGTGGCAAATTGACGAGTTCTCCCACACCCGCCGAACAAATCCAACCCGAGATGTTTGCAGTAATTCGTCCAGAAGTATGATTAGCCACGACGTGGTCTTCTGTGTACCTGGTTCGATTAAGCCGCCACAAATGTAATCTTCCGGTTTGAGAACTGGAAAATGTCTTTTCGTCAATAAATGCTGTAGACGTCCAGTCAAAATTTAAGTACTGACGGGCGAAGTGACGTCGGGCTGCTTTATGAGCCTCGGTCAATGCAATTTTTTTCGCAGGCCGCCTGTGATATAAATCCATAGCATGTAGGCAATTCATTATTGTTCTAGGGTGAACGTCAAACATTTCTGCAAACCGTCCTGTTGCTGTAAAGCCATCCAAAATATATTGACGTTGCATTAATCGGCGTTGGTCTTCGGTTAACGCTAGCGGGCGATGGTTATTTTGCCTCCGATCAATAAGGTTTCCTTCAGAATTGTATCGCCGTACCCAACGGCGAGCAGTGTCCCTACTCACATTTAACCGACGTGTTATTTCATGAATCCCTACTCCTTCCTGGTGTAATTCCACTATTTGAGCTCGCAATACTTCACGGTTTGCGGCAAGCATTTTATTATTTTTCAAATTAATTTCGTATTTGAAAATTATTTCACAATTTTCTCGATTGACACTGACACCAACTGACATGTGTTTAATTATTTATTAAATAATTGTTAGATAAGTAAATGACTTCGCAAAGAGGTTATCTGTGATGTGCAGTGACAAATAATAGGTATTGACATATCAATACTAAAATGAAAATTTCGACCTTAATGCATCGTGAATGCCTAACAACATTTCAACGAAACGGGTAGGGAATTAAATTCCTTGACTGTACCTACTATAATAACAGCGAGCCTAACATGCATCACAAGAATACAGACAGCACGAATAAAAAGTTGCTAGAGTAATTAAATATCATTCTTAGCTTAGAGCCTGTGCACACTAGCGTTTTTAGCCCTTAGAAACGCTAGTGTGCACAGGCTCTTAATACATTTGAAAGATTTTTTCATTACTCTAGCAATACCGGATAAAATCGCTTAGTAATAAAAGGTAATAAAAGTCGGGACTAGACACTTTTATTTTAAACCTTAAGCATTCAGTCTTACGTTAGAATATGGAATAGATGTATTAATTTACCAGCGACCTGTAAAATTTTAGCTCATCACTTTCAGTGGTAAAACTTGGCCACCCACCAGTGAAATTGATCACCTATCCTATCAGCCGAGTCCACAGCGGCAAGACGCGATGCGACATCGCAACGTTGTCATTATATGAACCCGCATCACTGATTCGCACCACAGAGTTTGGTCTACGCCCAAAGAGGATCCTCAGACCAGGGAGAAAACCATACCAGATTCGCACCTCAGAGAATTAATAACGGAATCGGGGGAAGCATATTTAGATAAATAAATCTATTACACGTTATTACTTAGCTAATATGTGTTACTCACGGGCAGTTTCCACATGTCTTCCACGCGTGACTCGGGCGTCTTGCCGCGCTTGCTCCGCACCAGTGCGTACACGCAGCCGACGTCGGGCACCGAGTAGAGGAGCTTCTCGATCAGCACCTTGCCCATGAGGCCCGACGCCCCAGTCACCAGGACCTTGCGGCCTCGGTACCACTCGTTGATCTCTGATGTCATCTTGATCCTGTGAAATAGGTTTTTTACTTAAGTACCTAGTCCAGTTAGTTTACCCTCGATAATGTTACTGTATCATGTAACTGGGCATTTTTATAAAAAGTGAACATAGTTAATGACTAAAATTAAGAAACGGTAACTTTTGCATTCCGTTACGAAAATTAGTCATACAACCATAACATACGCATATAAACTGCCCTCATAACTATAATTATGCCAATAGGCGGTACCTGAAATTCAATAACCGAAGCAGATTAAATCTTCACCCGTTAGTAATATGGTTGCACTTCCTACAGGAGTTTTGTCTGAGATCATTTGTCTTATAGCAGTAGGTAGGTTTAGTTAATGTTCGTAACGGAATGGAAAAGTTAGTTTCTTAATTTTAGTCCTTAACTACTTCACTTTACTTTTTTATATAAACGCCCACCTAACCTAGTGTTTCAACTGTTATCTTCAGTTTAAACGTAATTAACTCTGCGCCGACTTCGGTAGTTTCTTCAAGCTTGTTGTTGTGTACAGTCAAGGACAGAAAGATTATACACTTTTGGACCTTGGACTTTGGCTTTGGACTTGGACTTGGACTTTGGACTTGCAGTGGAACAAGGTGAAAAAGTGCATACATCTTTCTGTCCTCGGCTGTGCACAATAGACCCTTCGTCTGTAAAAATATTAAACAATCCCTGCTGCCTTTACGCAGCGTTCAGTAATCGCCAGAGCGCCGTACCGCGAGTGATTATATTTCCCTGTCGTATGGTTGGGAGGCGCGACAGAGCAGCGTTGCAACTGCAAAAAAAACCGGTTAAGTGCTCGCGCACCGACGGTTCCGCACAAACTTGTAAGTTGTAGATATGTAAATAGTTCGTAAATCACGGGAATACAATATAAACAAGGAAAAAATCCAAAAACCGGAAAGTAGTTATATCACATAAAAAAGTCCAGTATAAACTGACACGCAATTAGTATGCACTTTAGTACTTAGTGTGTGTCAGTTTATACTGGACTTTTGTTTATGTGATGTAATTTGATTTTTTCACAAGGGATTGCAGACCTAAGTATTTGATATTAATTTCAACTTGATACCTCCACGCGTTCCTGAGAAAGAGGGTCTTGACAGACACACAGACAGACACAGAGACAGACAGACAGACAGACAGATAGACGGACAACAAAGTGATCCTATAAGGGTTCCGTTTTTTTTTCATTTGAGGTACGGAACCCTAAAAATTACCTGTATTATGTGTAAGAACCATGTAGAAAGGCCAATGGTACGTTTCATACAAGTACTTGGAAGGGTAATAAACAATTAATAAATATCTACTTACATAGGTACATGAAAAATAGCACCTAACTTATGCATTGTAAAATTACGTTCTAAAATTGATAAAGCCGCTTCATTAGCCAAGCATTTTAGTTCAAGATTAATCGTTTCAGGATGCGAAGTTACCACAAGGCAAACACGGGGAAGTATTGCAAATTGCAATATGCAATATGCGTTCGATTTCCTGCGCCATTTTGTAACCCGGTGCAGTGGTGATGCAAGCGTGGATAACGTGCCGTGCGTGAGCCGATCTTTGGTTACCGCTATATTACCAGCAGTTTGTAGTAAATTTGTAGATATTTTATTCCTGAGAAATTTACTAATTGTTGTACCGACTGATCTATCCGTATGTTTTATGATAGCAATTAAAGAGTTTGAATTTGAGGTTAGCTCACAGCACTGTAGGCACTGTAGCTTTCTTTTTCACTCTGTAAGTATTATCTTTAAGTTAATCTAGCCCTCTTGTACACGTTGTGTTCGATGGAATGGAACGAGTCATGACCAGTGATCGGATTTTGCGGTGGCATTTGGGGTGAATCATTATGCATTTCTGGATGTGCATTATGCATTTCTGCATATTTCGGGGACCATGTTTCTTATTGTACTTATTACTTAACAGCAATTGAAATTACAGGTTAACGTTTAAAATAAAATCGTAAATTTTCATTTAATGTAATCAATTATTTTTGAATACATTTCTGTTAATATTTCGTTTATGTTATAGTTCAAGCTGTTTATTAAATAATTTGATGTCTAAGTATTTAAGTATACAGTTATAACAACTACAAGTAATAGCTTTTTAAACGATTTTTTTAATTTGAATCAGGGACCGGACAACCCTTTCATCGGGAAAAGCCTTTCAAAGGGCTTCCCTTTGATATAGCTAGCCCCGTGATTTGCTCACCCATTCCAATTGGCAACCCATACGATTGACTTTCCCTTGTCGAATGAAGAACCCAACGATAAGGGTAGCCCTTTGAAATAGGTAACTGGTAACTGATTCATCTTGATGTCCCTAAGAAAGGGTTTCCCTAACGATTTAAGCGCTTATTATAAAGCTTTCCCTTTTGTACGAGCCAATCACAAACGTGTGCCATAGGAAATCGAACCGTATTAGATCTTTTGCCGCTCCGCGCGGTAACTTCAAACGATACGCCCGTCGGTAACGTATACTAATAAGGGTTTTATAAGGGTATTGGGTTAGCGCTTAGTTGAATGGGCTATTTACTTGCTTCGAACGGGACGCAAGGTAACGTGTGTTTTATGAAGTCTACAAAAGGTCTAAAATTGCGTATACACTAGTAACCTTTTTTAAAGGGTTTAGTAAGGGTATTGGTTAGCGCTTAATAGAATGGGCTATCGTTTGGAAATAGCGCTTTAAAAGCACATTTAAAGGGTTTTGACGGGCAGAGGGTTTGGTAAGTAAATCCTAACGAAAAACCCATACAAGACCCATTGAAAGGGATAGCGGGCCGGTCCCTGATTTGAATCCCGTGATGTGGCACCGCAAAATCCGATCACTGGTCATGACCTAATTATTTGCGTGGTATTTAAACAATTAGTTACAACTTAGTCTTTCTCATTTGTTTACATCAGTTTTAGTAACAAAATGTTCCAAGCCGGTGTCAAGTAGGTACCTACACCTAAGATACACAATAGCAATAGTCACATGATTCTTGCCACTGTTTTCCATATATTTCATGTACCTACTAGGCACCAAATAAACAATTCCTAGGAGGCTGGTCATTATTTAACCCTTTTCAGTGGGTTTTTGAAGCCGGTTCTTTTCGGTAAATTTTTTTTTTCGCTTTTTAGTGATGTACCTATATACTATCTATTATTGTTATGTGATTAAGAAACCTAGTTATAGTCTAATACCAATTTCTCATCACCCTTAACAAAATGTCGCTGACCAAGATATAGGCACGATAATCATTGAGGAGTTCTCCTGGTACTTCACCATCAGTTGAACTTTACCACATGCACTAAGTAGCTTCATATTATTAATAAAGAAATCTCATTGCTGCCTGTGAATCACTTACGACTAAGGAGTTCCGGAGGTCATCTCTGGTCTTCATCATCAGTTCCTGTTCACCAAAAGGTGCTTTTAGAATGCAAATACTTAAGTTCTTACAGGAAATACTAAAATCGTGTGGCTATAACTTTCGAGGAGTTTCCTCGATTTCTCCAGGATCCCATCATCAGGGTATCATCATCCCTAACCCGATGAAAATGGGACCAATTTGAAAGTATATCCTTTCAAATAAAAAAATAATTTTCCAAATCGGTTCATAAATGACGGAGTTCTGAGGTAACAAACATAAATAAAAACATTCAACCGAATTGAGAATCTCCTCCTTTTTTGAAGTCGATTAAAAAACGCATGTACCTAAAAAAAATCATGTTCAGCCGCAAAACAATTTTTAAGGGGCCCTGATAATTATTAATACTTTCATCATCATTATCTCAGCCGAAAGACGTCCACTGCTGGACATAGGCCTCCCCCAAGGTTTGCCACAAGGACCGGTCCTGCGCCGCTTGCATCCATCGGTTTAATTAATACTTTGCTCCTTCACAATCAAACGTTTTCAGCACCTATTAAATTGCTTTTTACTTAAACTGGTACCTTTTAAGTAGGTATGATTTGTCTGCGCATAATTAGTTAACGGGAAGTACGGCAACCGAGCAATTTTCAGGAACGAGTGAGATCCAAGTCCATTTACAAAACTCCTCCCTACCAAATTTCATTATAAACGGTAAATATTTTGAAAACATCCAACAACTAGGCAATAAGTATGTACAAAAAGGACATTTCTACATTCCATCATGGATCCTATATAGCTAAACACATAATATGACTGCGTGCCTGGTGCTTGCCACACAAACTGGTAAATCGTGACACTAGTTACGCAAATCGACTGTACCTGTGCTGTTACGAACACAAATACGGACTGTTTGCTGTTGAAGGCATGTCAAGAAACCTCATACCTCAGTACAGAGTAGGTGCAGTACCTACATATATTGTGGTCAAGGTTGTGATGAACTGATGAGACTTTGGCGGTAGGCCCTTCATATTTTTGAAAATTGATATTCTCTACAGTCGAACAAAAATCAAACGGCGATATAAACAGTTAAATAGTGCACACTAAAAGAAAACAGACAGTAAACTTCTAAAGTCTACCAGCAAATATAGAATCTTGTAAACGACGAGAACCCAATTCAGGGGATTCCAAACATTTAAATTGAAGAAGACGATAAGAGTTCGCAACATTGCTTCATACCCTAAACATCTACACATTAGTGTCAAGACGCCATGCGCAATCAGCAATCTTACAAAAGGACTGAGGTAACCGAAGGTTACTACACATCAGTGAATGAATAAGTGTTTTGAATGAAGGTACACTGGTTGACGACCGACATATAACAATTAATTATTGACAGACACATCCAGCTCTAGCTTAACGAATCTGCTAATGCTTATCCAAAGAGTACTTAATAAGCAACAAAGCAACGTTGAATTTGAATCACTTTTAAAGCAGAACAATAACGAATGCAGTAATGAGCGTACAGTGTACGTACCTTAATATTCATGAAAATTCCACAAATAAAAATATTTTGAGCTACTTAGCGTTTGCTTTAAACAACACAGCTCTTATACAGGTGGTGAACATTATAATTTGTAGGTTACAAGAATTGGTAATGTATACTTACTCTTGCTGCCAACATCTGTCAACATTTTCATCGATTTCAGGTTTAACTAAATTATACGACCCACGAGGGTACCAAAGTTATCATTTTTATTTCCGATGATTACTTCATCTAATGAAAGGTTGATAGATACCTAATTACCTAATTACCTACAGTCCGTAGCTCCAACAGAGCCAACGTAACTTGCTCGTACTTACCAGGAACATCCTTACCCAATGACGGCAAACACGGGAATATTAAAATCTCGATCGTTTAATAACCGGTAGGTACATTTGAATGAAAATTATTTTTTGTAACAATCTAACTTAGTATATTTTTACTGAAGGATGTAAATAATACATAAATGGGAAGAAAAATAAGCAACATTGTAGGGCAAGGCAGGAATTATACCTTATACCTATATTTGTTCTAAAATAAAACGCTCAAAATAATGTTATTACTTATAGTATAGTATAATTTAATGTAATAAAGTCCGTAATTAAAAGATCAGGCAAGAAAATTAAACCTGTTTGAAAATTGATTACTGGAAAATCTCGTAACACACAATGTAGAATCTAATCAATATAATTGCTTTGCGTTCTGAGGTTTCATTTCCTATTTGATGGCTAATGGTAGCTAACAAGACTGATTTCTCGTGAGTCGGAATTAACTATATTAAGATTTGTAAGATACGCGACAATTTAAATTTAAAATTCAAAGCTGTCACTGTTACATCAACTGTTAGTTTTAATCGCATTAAAAAATAGGAGGATAATATCTGTACCTGGTTATCAAAACGGTAATGCGCAGTGCTATTCTTGTTTGTTTACTAGTACATTACATAGATATATTCTTGTCTAATACGTAACATAACATCGTATATTATACCTACGTAGCGCAAACCGCACAAACTAGTTTAAAACTTTACCCAGTTCAAACCAACAATTTCACAAACTTTGACAAGCTTAACAATACTATTACATACAGTAAATTTATCAGCACACTAATCCAGTTAAACGTAAACTTAAAACCAGTATCAGGAACCTCCATTTTAGCTCAGAATGGGTGCAATATATAGTGATAGAAGTACCGAATGTGTTAAAGGAAAGTGAAGACTTACCGGGCTCAGCACTGGCTGGAATTCGCGGCTGATCTAGGTGCAACGCATGCGCCGACTGACCGAGATTGTAATGGCGGCCTCACCCGCCAATTGCGCATAGTGGAGGTTCGGCGAAAAACATTGCGAAAATCTCCGTAATTGTCACATAACATAACAAGTAGGTACTTGACACTAAAAAGGTGACAGCGTCTTTAACACATTGAGCGGCGGTGACGTCTATAGACGTCAAGTAGTATGGCTAATTGATCACTAATCACGGTAGTGCACGCCAAAGTGTTAAACAGCGTCTCTATGACGATCCTGAATATGATTGATATATTTTGTATTTTTTAAGATAATAATATTATCTTAAATATCGGTCGTAATAGATTAGTACCTAACACAACATTTTTCTGTGTCTATTTTTTATGAATCTTAAAATCCTCCTTTAGTGATTCAGGTTCAGATTTTATTTCTCAGTATAATCACAGTATAAATTGCACAGGATTATAAATAATGTTTATAATATATTTCTATTTTCTATTTCGGACGACCTCAATGTAATTACTATAGTTTGAAATAAAATCTTAATCACTAAAGGAGGATTTAAGATATTAAGGGCCTGTTTCACATTCGACAAGTAAATTCATCTGTCAAATCAAGATAGCCCTCTCCTTGTCTATTTTCAAGTGTAAGAAAGGGAAAGGGCTTAATTTAATTTGACAGATACGCTTTACTTGACGATTGTGAAACAGGCGGTAAGATTCATAAAAAATAGACACAGAAAAGGGTGTGTTAAGTATGTGTTTCATTAAGACTACTAGATCCTAATCTATTTTCGCCTAGGATGTCTGTTGTTGCTGAAAATGTTAAATAATTCACGATTTTTAACTTTAAAGGTTGTATTGTATTCCGGAGTTGGTTTTTAACTAAGTTCATGACACTCGTCAAGTTTTGTGGAGACCTTAATTCGACGGGATTTTTATTTTTTAACGTATTAAGTAGTGTGCGATCTATTACATCCTGCTAGGTCTTCTACATCGCTCGTGAGATATCTGGTTCGGTAGATTGTCATACTAAACACAAGTTAAAGATGAAACTGGCCACCATTCCAATCGGCACCCTATTTACTCATTATTTTGTTTTAAGTTAAGCATTAAAGCATAATTTTATAAAAGAAAACAAATAACAAAAACAAATTTATTCTCAGTTCGACACCAAGGCGAAATATTGACCAAAGCAACAGCAGGCAACTTTACTGCTCAAGCATGACATGTCCAAAACGAAAAATTTGTTAAAAAACGTCAATAAGAACTAAATTATTTTTTCTCGTAGTCGATTGAGAACGATAATAGAGGTGAGTGGATGTTTCCACTCTTACCGTGAAATCAGGAAGTATCTAAAGGTTAAAAATAATTAGTCTTGTTAAATGAGTTAACGAACTGAAAACTGATATATAATTCGTTAAGATTAACTAACTTTGAGTGCGTGCATTTATTAAATGCTCGGCCAAAATATGCTACCTCTATCTATGTGTGAAAAACTGACTACGCCTAGTTTTTGAAAGAAAATTACTAAATGGATTTTACTACCCTTCCTTCATCAATGTACTTAAATGCTATCGGAGAAATGATTTTTAAGACCCCTTTAAATTCATCTAAACAAATTGACCAGAGTGATGATAGTAGATATTGGTACAATCAACTACAGTTCGCTTCCAGAGGTCTTTTCTTCCTCGTAACTCGTACTTTGAAACTATGAGGATAAACTTCCCTCCACGGTATTTCCTCAGCATTGTCATGTCCAACGCAGCTTTCACTGAAAAAGAGTAGGTATTCACTGAAAGGCAGTGACTTGGCTGTCCCCTGGCATTGCTGACGTTTATAAATGGGCGACGGAGACCATCCGTATAATCAATAAAAATAATCAAAAACATGTTTCTATCGACAAGTGTGGAAATTAATCGAATCAAAAAGCATGCCTAATCGTGTCCTTGCCAGGACACTTGAAACCACTTTCCCATCAAAATCGATTTCAATTGCGACACCCTTTATTCTACATTATTTTTAAGTACATAACAGCTGTCATAACGTCAACATTATTGATTACGATATCGAAGCAAGACGGGTTAATAAATACTATTTTAAACAGAATGCAGATTCGACCTAGTTCATAGAATAGTGCTAGTAGCAAGCGCCATCTAGTTGAATCTACGTATATATTGAAGTGCGCTAAGCGTCCACTCGCTTGCTAAATAGCTTCATTCATACATTACTGGCAGACTCGTGCTTTTTACACAGAGTGCAGTTCAAGATATTTTCCATAGATGGTTTAAATCGCAAAATGTCTGTAATATTATTATTATGCCAATGTGCAGGAATTTAGACATTTCTGACGTTATATTTTAATGTAAAGAGTTATTTGGTAGGTAAAAGTTAAAACTAACAGGGCCCTTAGCCAAGATGCCCATCGCTAACTAGCGTTTCTATCCGTTTCGTTTTTAAACCAATCGCGTCACTGGTAGATCACGTCATACGAAGAGTCACGTGATCTACCAGTGACGCGATTGGTTTAAAAATGAAACGAATAGAAACGCTAGTTAGCGATGGGCATCTTGGCTAAGGGCTCCGATATGTTTATTATTCTGAAAATGTTAAAGAAGAGAATGTTATGCTAAATAATTTGCAATATTAAGTAAACTTAACTCGCAATAATCTTTATTATTTAAGATTTAGAGGTTATGAAAACCAAAACATGTTTTTTAATAAGAAATAAACTGCTGAAACCTAAAATTTAATTTTTTAATTTTAATGGAAATTGGCTTTCTGTGACAAGGGTATTTATAGACCGTATGTTTGTACATTTGCAATAGCAGGTGCGTCTACGCATAACCGAACCTGTAAGTAAACTTTTTTGGCCTTGCAAATTAAGCAATATAAAATAAACCATCGAACACAGGCCACCTGATAGTTGCCAACCTCTAGGACCGAGGATGGAATAGCTTTAGGTATGTTAGTCATTAGTAATTTCACGGTAAATACATCATTAGGTATGTTTTAAAAGCGCACCGCAACTCCACATATGCATCAAACTAGTACTTCTCAGATGTCCATCACTCTGATTGATCGGTGACCAGTTCGGTTGAAAGCCCTCAGAACATCCCAGTTCGCACCGCCTGTCAGGCCCAATTGAGGTCGCTTCACGCCACTTACCCTCTCACCTTTCGTGACGAACCTTTCTATCTTCGTAAATTAACATGTTGGATGCAATAATGAGTTATTTCGCCTATGGAAATGCATTTTAATGACGATGTTGCAAACACGAGGAGACATGTCATTTTAGGAAAGAACCATGTGCGTAAGGTAAAAGTAAGTTTCACCGAAACTGCCGTAACCGAATTTCTTCCATTATAAGCCGGGTACTTACGACTGATACTAACTTGGGATATAAGACTGCAATTAAGCAATGACGCAAAAAAGGTAGAACTTAACACTTATACCAATTAAAGTTTGAGCACCACTCCACGCCATAATTCTAAAACTGTCCCTCCGGTGAAGTAGTCAAAGCCATCAGAGGCTAACTACGTAGGTCCGTCCAAAAAAAAAAAAAAAACTAAAGCATTTCTTCCCTAGTTCGGTGATGCGGGGCGTGTCCGTTCGGTATTATGTACAAATCATGTTTCTTAGTTCGGTGAATGGTTCAAATCGATCCACAAAACTTTGAAAATATTTTATACACATCTTTAACCGTGTAATTATAATTTCTACGTACATTTAAATTATGAAAAAATTATCTAAGTCACTATTATACTATTAATCATCATCGTAAAAATATCCCAGAGCTTATTAAAAAAATAAACGTACATCCAGGTCTTATACGTTCGGCGAAACGTACTTTTACTGTGTCAAAATTGATTATTGCTGGACTGTAAAAGTTTTCTAGGATGGTGGCAATGTTTATTTGTGTAAATAACTTACAAATCTCAGTAACTAATGGGTAATTTGCAAAAATATTTTACTTAGTTAAGCGTCGTTACGAGCCCAATTAAGGAATCAAACGAATGTCATTTTAGTGTAACGAAGATTAACCATATGAATGTAGGTAGGTATGACGAATTTACGTTACACAAAAATGAAATTCGTATTTTCCTTAATTGAGCTCGCTTAACTGTGTACAATATTTTTGCAAATCACCCTAATAGGTACTTACTTATGCGACCATTATCAGGATTCATATTATTTTTCTATTTCTTTCGTAAAATCAAGATCTTACGCGAGTAATGAGAACTTTAGCATCAATGAAGTTGTATTAATTACAACCTGCTAGTCTGGTAAAAGTAAGCAAATATGTATATTGGTGTTAGGGAAACGTAATGATTGTAATTTTATTAACGGAATAGGTGTTTTTTGGATCCAAAAATCGAAATGTCAAGTCAAGATGTCATTTTCAGGTAAACTCATTTACAACTGAGCGACGTTAGGACGACGCCAGGTAGTAGATTTTAAACTAAGCTGGAAACTTGATGTAAAGCTGTGTTGTTTATATAATAAAGCTCATAAATTATTCAAATGCAATACTTACAACGTCTTAAAACGAACATGACATACAAAACACCGCTTATTAGTAAGTTTCTTACATGAGAAATGGGAATTGTGTTAATAATTCAATTTGGCAATAACATTTAGAGGTATATCGAAGCACGGCGTTAAATGCGAGCTATTAATCAAAAGCACATCATGTAAGCATCAGTGAAGAGAAAGTTGTCCGCCTACGATGCTCACGCGCAGCCTCTTCGCATTTAGTACCGAAAGCTCAATGGAGGCTGTATGGCCACGTGCTTGGGAAATAAAAGGACGGCGTTGCGACAACTACTTGTTTCGGATTTTTTAGTAGTCTATTGTGAGTACAGTGAAGTGTGAAGAAAAGTGTCTTTGATGCGAAAGGTCTGAAGGAACAGCTGTTTCTTTATCGGTTTGCAATACAACACGGTTCACTTTTTGTATGTGCACGTGCCTGTGACATTCCGATATCAATCTGACATCGCCATCTCAAGTGTATAACTACTTAGAACGGGACCATGAAATTGGATTTGTTACAAGCGCGCTTGGAACGTGTGCTGCAGATTGCTTGGTAAACTTATCGCAGATCTAAACGTGGCGGCCCGAATCAGCGTAATTAATCTTAATTGTTGTGTATGTCCAGCGTTGTCCCCAAGTCGATCGTGCTCACCGTTGCTTACCATATGATATATCATCTGAGTTGCAGCCTTGTTATTTGATATGGAAATTCAACCCACCAGGACCCGATACGCATAGCGCACGGATTGAAGTTACTTGCGATTGTCCAACGGTCCTCGGCGTCAGTTAGTTCTAGCACCCAGTCTGTTCCACACGTCCCAGTAACTAAAGTAGGAAGATATTGATAAAAGCGATGCGGCGTAAGGAATCGACGCCGGTGCACGGCGCCGGCCGCGGCAGAAGCCTCGTAGCAATCAGAACCAATCAACAGCAGCAACGAAAGATGCAACCTGGCTTCAGATCTCAACTTCCCAGAAGTTATTCTTCACCAGCGGCGCAAAGTGACACTGAAGGCTCTCCCAAGCCAGCCCAAAGAGGCTACGTCATGCGAAGCTTCTCCACTCCTGAGCACAAGCAGATTGAGTACCGCCGAAACTCGGATTCATTCTATCGACCGAAAACTCACGGTTCTAGAAGTGAGTTAGATTCTGATTTGGAAAGTTTTGAGCAGTTTGAAGAAAGTTTTATTGACATGGACGACGATCAAGAACAAAATGCTTACGGAAACTATGGGAGGAGTCCCGAAAGAGAAGAGCCTAAGCGTGTCATGGCTACATTGCTGCAGGGTAGTGGGTTGCAAAGGGTCTCCATTAGACCCGTGTCGTCCTGCACTACGCAGACATTATACAGCGCGCGAGAGGCCATGAGGGAGTTGCAAAAAAATGAACAGAGAGGTAAGTTTCTGACCACCACGTAGGTAAGTAAAGTGTTTTCAATTCACGCGCCCCAAAAGTGCAACACTAAATTAAATTATGGACACCTTCGTGGTTAGAAAACACTTTTGTATGGATGTACGTGTGTGTACCGTATTTATTTGCAAGAATACAAAGTTACTTTACCAAATTTAATGAAATACTAGGGGTAATGAATTGTATGGAATAGTAGGTAATTCCAGTTCCCACTAGTCGTTTCTTGCATGGGTTATGGGTTTATTAAACACTTGAATTACTCAAGTTGGACTCAATATTTACGTTTCAATATTTATAAAGAAAACAAGGGAGACCGGTAGCTCAATCCGAGTAACGTATGTCACCAATGCCCGCGCGCAGTATAAATATCTTTGTCCGAAATGCATTTTAAGTTGTCCAAGCAAACATTTAAAGAGAAATTCACGTCGGATTGGTACTATTATTTTTAAAAAATTGAATGAATGATAATATATATTTAATTATGACCATCGATCATTAGTCAATTGCGTCAAGTAATTGATGCATATTTTGCACGTGGATTATTAATAGTGGATATTAATAGAAAGTTTAGTTATGAAAATCTTAATATTTTTTTAATGGATAATTTAATTTCTGATTAATTACCTGCATTTTGTTCTAATTCAGCGACTACCCGCTTAAATTTCCGCCCGCATTCGATCAACATGCCCCGCCGGCCCTCGGTGCAATCCGACTACGAAGGACTCTCCCAAGAGGAGGAGCTCCAGACTTCTCCGCAGCTCGAGTTGGACACTGCTGAGCTGGACCAGCAGCTGCGGTCTGCGGAACAGCTCATGGAGAAGGGGGTGGCGATGGCTGTGGAAGAAAGCGATCTAGATACCGTGAGTACTAATTGTAGGATGGAATTATATCTTCTTCGGTGGAATTTTATTTGCAGGCTGTTGATAGACCTTCCAAGCCTCCCTGCTCTTCCCTTGCCATTTAAAAATATATTTTGAAATTTTGTTTTACTGTTTTCGTAGAACATGGCATATTACATATTGTTGCGCATTCCGTTTCGTGTACTTTGTAATGAAATATTTTGAATATTTATTTTTTGAAAAGTTAAAAGTTCATATTTTTATGGCATAGTTAAAACAAAAGTAATCATAATTAAACTAAACCTAATGAAACTTTTTAGTGTGTATAGTGAGCATAAAATAGGAAATACAACAAACATACAGTCATACCTATGTAATAAGTAGGTAGGTATATAGTTAGCATGAGTAGTTCAGTAATCTCGTACTGACTTTGCCATTACAAAGTCAAATCTTATCTCAAACAGGCGACAGGGAGGTATGAGGCGACGCTTCGAACTTTCAAAACATACCTACAATCCAAAATCTAATATCTTTTATGAGCTTTGATTAGGCTTTATGAATCATCGAAGAAAATGACTTACGGCCGCACTCAGAGACGTCAATTAACTTTTAAGTTTGATTAAAATTGCTGCTGTCACTTTCTTTGCTATAGCAATAGAATAAGACGCAGCAATTTTAATGAAACTTAAAATTGCGGCAGTTAGACGTTTAATTCCGTGAGATGTCGGCACTGTACACAAATCTGCCAAGTAGGTATGACTAACGAGTCCATAAAGCACAATTATTTTTTACATAAACCGTATTAAATCGGATATCGAATAACTATAAAATAACTTTATGGAGGGGTTATTTTCTTCGTTTTTACTTTATAATCAAACATCCTTATAAATAACAAAACATAGGTATAAATAGTTCAACGAATTGAGAGCAATTGTTTTACGTGCTCTAAATTTTCGTCTCCATGTATCTAACATACTAAAGCTCCCTGAACAGAAAGTTCTGCCAACTTTTCACTACCTTCATACGTTGAGTTAAAGTTCATTTTGTGTATAATGTGTCGCTATATTTATCGGTATACCTAACTGGTACTATTGCGACACGATATTGCGTCGCGTCCCAGATAACATCTGTTTGCGATGAGATTCTGCGCTGTCACCGTCTGTTGGTTCTCTCGTCGACGATGTCCCTTAGATTCCGATCTAAACGAATATTAAATATTGTGTAAGAAAAATGAAAACGGGTAGTGTTGCTATGGTTTTACCCTTTCGTCCCTTTCCTTTTGTAGCAAAACTTTATAAGCAAGATATTATAAGATAAAAGCAGTGATGACTCTACAGGAGAAGCCCACAGTCAACACAATTTTTGATCAATTAAGGTAAAGGCAGTTTACAATTTGTTATACTCAAGTTTTACTTTAAGCTAAGCAACCTAATGAGCGATTTAGATTTGCTAAAACAAAGTAAGTAGTCTTAGGAAACACACTTACCATTTGACCAGATGTATTTCACCCAAGCGACAGAATCTCCAAGAACTATGTGAAATTAATAAAAATTAGGATTTCACTTGTAAAACCTATTACAAGAATATAAATAAATGTTGATTTATAACAAAACGTGTCATGACAAAGGTTCTTACAAATCTAATATCTATATGCTACAAGCGTACGAAGTGTCTATTTTAATGGAGTAATGCGAATAGTTAGATTTACGATCCACAATTCACCAATACTAATGACCTGACCGTGGGTTTGCTTTGTAAGGAATGACTGTCAGTATTTTTACTGTATCAGTCACGAGTGATTTATAAATAAAGCACGTGAATAGCAGCACACTCTTTATACTGACAACTAGGTATATACAAACATTTCTTCGTAGTACATGTAATGTACTCGTATAGAACATTTTACATGAACATTTATGATTTAAATTATAGACTGATTGATGGCGGATGAAATTCTGAACCAAATACTGTTTACCATTGTTGCATATTTATCATAATGTTGACACGCAAATTTATTTTTCACCTCAGCAGCTCGAAAAGGCAGCTTTTGCTGCGAGAAACCAGTGAGCAAAACGCGATTTTGCGGCGAGTGAGCAAAGTGATTTGGGGGGTGCGGCGCCCGGCCTCCCGGCCCGCACTAGTTCTCTAAACAAGTTCAAAGATTATGATATTTTTTCACAATAGTATTCTAAAACAAAAAGACTATTTTAGGGTTCTGTTTTGATTTATAAATATAAAATAAGTACTTACTGTTTTATGTTTATGTTGACTATTAGTTATTTGTGCAACAAGAGAGCAAAATTTGCATCTCGAGAATTTGAATCCCCGCTTCAATTCCCCGCTTGTGATTCAATTATGGAATCTTTCGCTAGCTCGAGAATCAAAATCAGCACTAGCAACAAAAAACAACTTTGCTCTCTTGTTGCACAAATAAATAATAGCCATTAGCCAGCATATTTATATTAATAAAATTTCCTCCAGCATAGACGCTCTCTCGCTACCGAAGCGTTTATCAGCGGTCGCCCGGCAACCGCCGCCACAACACGTGCGCCAGCTATCACATCGCACGAAAACAAATACATATAAAACAAACGAAGGTCGCGCAGGGCGTAGTAAAACTGCTGCTATTCTTTTGAGACGTTTTCTAACTTCGTCTGTGTATTTGAGTATTTCTAATTAAATGCACGAGTTGCGCGACAGAGAACGCTCGTAAACCGTAAGTAACTGAGTACGTGTAACGACGTCGTCGGTTCGGTAGCATCGATGTGAGTTTACAAAGAGTGATCAATACCGTTGTGGGTATCGGTAGCGTGCAGCTGTGGCGTGTTTTGTGGTTCATGTTGTGCTTGGTGGTAGTGATTAGCGGGCAGTCAGCGCGGTGGCGCGTCTAGCACCAGCCGGGAACAATGATCACGCCTTGACCTTGCGGCGCGGGGGCCGGGGGCGATGACGCCAGCGCGGCCGACACGCAGTTCGGCTTTCGGATGCGATCCTTCGTCGACGGCATCCGCGTAATCGGCGGTCAGCGCGGTTCCGAACTCTGTGTCAAAAATACCGGCGGGTGGGTGGCGCCGCGACGCCGGGATTTTCTCCTCATTCGCGAGCCGGCTCCGACGCCGTCGCGACCGAACGACCGACCGACCGAACCGACTCCCGCCGACCGAGTTGGTACGCGACATGCGCGCGCCCCGACATGGGTAACGTGCAGTGCTGCGCCAGCGGACGCTTCCACGAGGGCAAACCGCCGAAGAAGCCGAAGACGAAAAGCAAGAAGAAAGAGAAGTCGAAAGGAGTCAGTGAGAAGAGTGAGAAGAATAACGGTGTTGGTGGTGGTAAAGGGGACGTGAGTGTAGACCGTAAAGTGATGGCTGAGGAGTCTTCTGAAAGGGCTGCGCCGGCAGCCGTGCCAGCGGAGGCGCTGGCGCACACGGCGCCCGCGCAGGATACGCCGGACGGCTCGACACCGCCGGGACAACGGAGTCCACCGGACACCACCGATACCGACAGCGATAGACAACGCAACGAGAGCATGGCCGAAGCTAGAGAGCGTTTTTTCACCCAGGTCAGCAACCCTTTTAAACTGCTAGTTCCTCCTAATTCTCTCATCTTTTTATAGACTTGAAAGTAGAATAATCGCGTGTTTTAAATGTTTCAGTAATTCAATCTGGCACGTTTCAATGTGCGTTATTAAATCCTTTTATCATTCCGACGTCTTTGAGGGCTCTGCTTTGCATCAGCGGCGCTTGATAATGGCTCTCAGGCGCTATCTGTTTGTTTATGTTGCTTATCGTGAGGGTCTCCAATAAAACAGCTGCTTGGTGCTTGTTAACTATAAACATGCAGTACTATTAATTGTAGATAAGTGTTCAATAGGAAGTTAATGCATTTTATGGTGGGCGCATCAATGTATTACATTATATGTAATGCACGTTGTGTGAAATTGTACTACTACTTTAATCTACTTTATGAAGTGTCGAAATTTAGTAGCAAATCCCTACTATTCCCTACTAATATTATAAATGCGAAAGTAACTCTGTCTGTCTGTCTGTTACTCTTCCGCTAACCGCTGAAGCTATTTAGATAAAATTTGGTACGGAGATAGTTTGAATCCCGGGGAAGGACATAGGATAGATTTATCCCGGAAAATTTGATAGTTCCCGTGGGATACACTATAAAAGACTTCTACGCGGACGGAGTTGCGGACAAAAGCTAGTATAGTATAAATTTACAGCGTAACAGAGCTTTCAGAGATGTAAGACATACAGCCAAAAGACTCCACAATTTATCAGTTTTTAAAGAAAACCACTGAATCAAACAATAAATATGTTCTACTTTCTTTATTTGTAGGTAGTTCAATCAAACTTAAGCATACTTCTCGTATTCTTTCAATAAGTTTAATAAGTATTTAGTAGCATACAAAGTTTAATTATACATAGGTATTCGAAGAGCCTCAAGGAATTTGGGATAGAAGTAAGCATTTAAGAAACTGAAGCTGTACATATAAATTATAGCATTATAAAGATTATGGTAAGTTTTAACAAGTTAATAGGCGATTATAGGTTAATTAGCTGTTAAAATATATTAAACATCCAGTAAGGAATCAACATGCTGTTAAGGTTAAAAACTCTATATTAAATTCACGCCGGTTGGCGTTTATATGTTGCGATTTTTTTTTAAATTGGTTTTGACAAAATTTGGTGTGGATTTAGCATAGGGATTCTTTTGCACCTGCCAACGAAAAATCGATTTACTAGTTCTACCCAGATATCATCTAAGTATTTAGTATTATACATACTATAATCTGCAGGCGTAGTGTGTATTCAGTTTATTATTCCGAGTAAAGTCACCGCGCAGACTAGTTGCGGTTCGTAATGACCAAACAGTTCACAGATGAACTATGTTCCTAACGGACACTAAGATTTATTTGCGGTCACTAACTTTATTGGTTGTTGAACCTTCATAGAACCTTTTGCAAAAATACTGATTAAAGTTTCTCTTTTGATTTGATGTTACGTTATTATGAACAGGTCCAAAGGTACAACAATTCGACCACGTGATTACACTGAGATATTTTATTTTAGACAAAAATAACCTTGCAAGTACAAACAAAGTAATATGTTTGACCCCATAATGTTTTAAGCCAATTAGTATATTTGTGTCCGTTTCTCAATAGTTTGGTCAATTTGGAATAGTTCATCGGTTTGTACTTAAATTTTAAATCGTAACAAAATTTCACATTTTATCACTAATTTCCTAATGTGTGCACGTAAACACATATGGAACGTTTTAGTGTGAACAGGTTCTAGCGATGATCTAATCTGCATCAATTAACTGTCAAGGATCTTCGTGTGAAGCGTCCTTAACGCATTCGGAGCCCGACTTCATTATTTCTGTACAGATTGGACTCCAAATGCAGTTCTTGGCATTTAATGTGGTGACACGTTGAGCGCCAGTGACACTCTTGGCGTGTTTAAATTACATACATTTGCTAGTTGACGGCAGATTATGTCTTAAAGTCCATATTATCGTTAAGATCAATGCTTACATAACATTACTAATCGATATATTATAGGTAAGAAATGTTTACATAACGTTTTACTACCGCATTATTTTGTACACAAGCATTATTTTGTAAAGAAATAAACGATTATTATCCTTTTTATGTACTTTAACTGTATACCATAAGGTCCATTTTGACTTGCCAAAATTTTAGTACAGGTCTTTAAAGTTTTTAGCCAATTTCTCGAAATTGGCTAAAACACATTTACAACATTTTTAAACACTTCGTTTTTTTTTCCCGTAAAATTGAAGTAATTATTTATAAATAAGAAATTTTTCAGATTTTTCGGTTCATAAACTTCGGAGATAAGGGGGGGGAAGGTAATGTTTTTAACATTATAAAAAAAAAGATTTAAAATGTGCAGAATAAGCCCTTTCATATGACACCCCACTTGCTTACTTAATCAAATCACTTTCATTTTTAACCCCCATTCTAGACCCCTTTTCAATTATTTATAAAATTAATTTCATATTTTTTTTACTAAAAAGTTAATAGCTTGTGTAGTTGCTGAGAAATACTGCTGTGACATACAGACAGACAGACAACGAAGTTTCACCATAAGGGTTCCTTTTTTACCAATTTGGTACGAAGCTCTAAAAATTTGCTTATATGTATATATATTTTTATACATTCCGCTAAAGGGTCTAGCCGGGTGAGGATGTTGAAACTGCCCTCGGCGAGAACCATTTTTCGTGCCCGGCTAGACCCTTTGCCGGTGATTGTACCTACCTATTTATGCAGACAAAGTGTATTTTACCGCCAAGGTGAACATATACTTAGGTACAATTTAAACGTCGTACAAAACTATGAAAATACACCAATGAATTTGCATTTGTATGAAACCTACAAAATAAGATACTTTACTCATTAATAACATATAAATCAATATTATAGGAGTTAGTGGGATATTTAACTGCTTTTAAAACGGAATAACGTGACGCATTTCTCGCTCATTTTCTTTCTTACGTGTTGGCAACGTCAGATATTTGGGTCAAACATAATTGCAGTTAAATATTTGAAAAGTATTTGGATACGACACTGCAAAAGTGCTATAGTAAAACAATCGCGATATTATCCTAAAAGTATTTTTCAATATTAATTTGGAAATACGAAATAATATACCTAGTTAACTAACTACTACTAGGTACTAACTATAGTTAGTACCTAATGAAAATAAAAAAATATAATTTAGTCTTTATAGCGAGACTTCAGTCTTTGTTTTTTTTTATATCTAATTTCAACAGTAACTTAACAGACGGTTAGGACTTGAAAGAGTAATTTAAATAAATTGACTAATAACAGCGGGTCCATCCGTTAAAATACTGTGAAATTCGGCATAAAGAAAATTTAGTTATTCTACAATTTTAAATAGCTTTCCTTCTCATCTAACTAGCAGGTAAACACGTAACTCCACGAATCTGTGACTCATCGTTGAAATCGTGCTCAGAATTAAAACTACTTAGTGAGTAAAACTTTTTAAATTTAGAATATTCCGTGAATCTGATCGCAAAGCGTCACTACAAGTGAGTGGTGTTACTCAGTTTGTGTCATTGACTCACTGTGGAAAGTGACCGAATGATCAGCTTTTGGAGCATGTCCAGGCGACTTCCCGAAATAACTGGTGTTCCGAATTCATTCGGGGATTTATTAGCGGTTAGCAAAGGGAGCTGGTTCCGCTTTATAACAGGAGCTATGTTTGATGTCCGCCGTGGACGTGCTTTTGTGAGAAATGCGGAATTAGTAAAGCTATTTTAGCTCGAACAGCTCGCGTGCCTACGAAACTTTAGTGCGAGAATAGGAACTGTTCTGTTTCAATACAACTGATAAACTCTAAGATCAAAAAAAAACTAAGCAACCTCGTCTCTTAGGACGCATTAAGAAAAAATAGGGTAATTATGAACATTAATTGTTAAATTGCTCAACATATGGCATACTGGGGAGTCTTACTTAGCAGAATCATGTGTTCATGATATTTTTAACACGTTATTCAATCAAATATAAAGAACTACCTCATCGTCATTTTACTTAAGAGCTAGTCTCTTGTCGGTGGAATAATTGCCACTTTTCTCTGTTCTCCGTCAAATTTTTCACCTCCTGATACGACACGAGTTGACACGACATTTGCCTTGTAATCCGGTCATTTTACGGTTTTTAAAACATTAATTTATAAAAACCTGATTTTTTTAACTCCATTTTTATTAGATATTCTAAGACACTATCTTCATGAATCCTACAAACTTTCCACCCGGAAGTAGGTACATAAATATACTGTCGAATAAATGTTTTTTTTTAATTAAAAATAGTAATTGTAAATTTTGTGTCTCAGCATAATAATATTTTTGTCTATAATGAGTAGAAGGTGAAATCTAACAAAATATTTACACGGAAAGACACTAAATCAGCAAAATAATTGGCTCCGGTTATATATACCCTTAAATGATAGAAAAAGTTAGTAATAAGTAGTGCTTTGATAAAAATGACATAAAATTATTTATGAATGTTAAAATACACTGATCAATTTGCATTTTTTTATAAGGAATTGTTATTTATCACCATAAAATCCACCTTCCAGTATTATTTAGTGTATGATTTGCTTGCAACATTTATATTTATTGTAATCAACAAAGAATGAAGAAAACTGTAGCCAATTACGATTTTTAAATACGGAAATATGCAAAATGAAAACAATATTCTAGCTTTGAATTGAAACAATTATGAATTGAATATTAATGAAACATTCTTAATTATTTTTTGTGTGATTCATCTTGAATATTATAGATCAAATATTAAGTAAGCAATATGTTTTTTTTAATGTATTAATTTTTTTTAATAACTTATTGACTCAAATTTAGTTGGCATATGTTTCTACCTAATTACTAGAATTATAATATATCCGATACACAAGAAAAATTAGCTATTATAAATTATTTCCGTTTCACCATACTAGCGACCGTAAATTTTCTGGATTATTCTGACTTATTTGGCCAAAGTAACTAAGCCTTACTAAATAAAAATATGAACATATACAAAATCAATGCACAGCGCTGATTGCACACAAGTATCATTAAAATTACCTCAAACAATTGCTTAACAACAAAAACGACGTCGTCTCGTATTTTGGTCAACTTTCCCATTTTACGCCTGTACCTGTACAAAATCATTGCCCTCACGTAAGCTCTTCAACCTGACACATTGACGGTTATTGCGTAATAAAGTACAAGTTCTCCTTTGTACAAGTTAAAATTCTGTGCCAACGGACATTTACGACGATGTCAAGTCATTGCACTCTCGCCGATTATAAAAATAACATTAAAATCATTATTACTTGGAGACTGCCGGTTTGTTATGCTATATTTCTACTGTACAAACAAATGGAAAATAATTAGAAATGTGATTTGAATCTTGCCGTGTGACTAAAGGCCGTATTAATAAACTGATCTTTGCTGAGATGCCCGTCACAAGATGCGTCAAAAATGACAGTTTTCTATGGATTGACGTTTACTTTGACGTGTCTTGAGACCGGGATCACAGTCGAGATGAGTTTATTAATACGGCCCTGATTTGAACGCCTACATTAAACCATTTTCCGCTTCACATTTGATCGATCGGCTGTATGAATCTGTCATTCTTATGTCGAATTTCACCAACAACTTAACACAATTAGAGTGTTAATAGCTGTCAAAATATATGAACTAACAGTCGATTAACATTTATCATCGTTTGGTGAAATTGGTACTTAAGTAATTAAGTACGTATAAAAACGTTGAACATGTGCATTATTTTTGTGTCTAAGGCGTGTTGAAGTTTCTTGTAAAACAAACAATTTAGGTACAAATTGTACCTCCACGAAAATCGCTAGAAAAGCGTGGTTGAATTTTTTCGAGGAACTATAAACGAACATTTACAAACGCATAACGTTGTGCCAAGCGCAAAGCTTTGTTTATTCCGATATCTTGTTACCTTGGCAATTACAGTGTCATTCAGAGCAGAAAATTCGTGACAGTTAAGCATAGATCTGTGCCAGATAGTCATTCATAGCCGATAGGAAAACGGTAACGGTCTCGAAAAAAAGTTAAATCGGAAACAATTACCTACAGAATATTAAAAGCAACCGATCTACTATTGTAAGACATTAGGGGCTCTTTCCCAAATTGTATTAGCCCATCTTGCTTCGATATTGTATTCATAATGTATTGTATTCATAAATGGGCCTAACCAAAGTAGAATAAACGTCCAGAACGTATTTGTTTTCTCTACAGCCATAAATATAAAATAAACTTTATTAAATTCAACCATTAGTGGAATAACCTTCAAATCAGTTGCTACGTTCGATAACTGCAAACATTTTATCACGTTTGTTTTTCTATTTTATTCGTCACGCTCCCTGATTAGTACCTATATTAATTTATGGGCGTTGAAAGTGTTAAAGACTTAAGGGCACAGTAGTTACAGCTGACACAGAAACGACACTTCTCGCTATTCGAGTCACTCAAGGGTGTTTGCGCTCTTGTTTAGCACAATGGCGCAGCCTTGGAGAGTCTACTGTGTGGATAGCGCACCAATATACCTACAGAGTGTGCCACTAGTAATATCCGGTATAAATTATATTGATCATCTAGACATGAACATGTATCCGAACGGAATCAGACCCAGTTCTAGAACCATAAGAATTGATGCTTTATCAAGGAATGACAAAAATAATGTATGTTACATTTAATCGCGAATTAAACTTGTTATGTAATACGAGAACGAGAGTGTATCAATATCCTAACATTTGTCCAAGTAGGTATAACCGGTCAGTTTTTATATCCCTATAAAATCTTTGGTGTCTTTATTTTTCTTTCTGGCGAAGGAAGATCAAATGAAACAAAACAAATTTATACGATAGTATTTATCAGGTGAGCCGTGCAGACAATTTGACTAAAACACACCAAGAGTTTGGGTATTACACTGTTAGGATACGCTAGCGTTGAGAATTAGTATAAATATTTTTGGCTTACTACGGTGATTTGTATGGCTGGTAGCGATAGATAATCGAAGTTTGGAGTGGAATTCAAACTGTGAAAACGGTCGCACGAGATTGAACTACGTTCGTTTTCGGAAAAATTTAACAAAATAGTAACCACCCTGTATTCAAAATAATTGAAAAGAAATGTTGTCTTGGTGCCAAATTTTTAGTAAATCATGAACACTTAAATGTAGGTTACATTTAACAGTTCCTATTTCTTTAATTGCAGACCGTGATAAAATATTAAAATCCTTCTCCATATTAGATAGTTTGGCAACGCTGTAACGCATCATCCTGTAGAAAAGTAGTCATAACAGCCATTTGTTTACATCGATCATTCGACAAAATATCACGTCCACTGTTTACTGAAAACATTTAAGTACCTACCTATTTCATTATTATGTTTCGGAGATCTTCCAACAATTTATATGAAAACATACTCGTATTACCTACACTAGAGGTGTAAAATACCTTAACCTATAAACGATTTTAATTTAAAGAAGTCAAAACAACTAAATAATAATAAAAAAACCTTCACAGGTGTTTATTTGGAATTTAATGTAAATAATTTGTTATTTATTAGTCAGGTAATTATAATCATTCACTTGCTGACAGAGGATTATAATTTTTTGTGTGTAAATTAACTTCTAGGCACGGCGGGTCAATGATGCGTCTCGTCATAGTACAGTCTCAAAACAGGGCTGTCACCTAATCCATTCACATTTAAAGCTCATTTATTTTTTATCGAAGCCGGTGGCAAGAATCATGTGACGTTGCTATTGTGTATAGCTACTTGACACCGGCTTGGATAAAGGCAAGTCCTAGCCTGTCATTATTTAACCCTTTTCATTGGGTTTTCGAAGAATGTTTTTTTTATTGTTTTACTTGTTTTGTTTTGTTATTTTCTTTCAAATTTATAATTTTCATAAAAAATAAACATAATTTCATGTGACAACCCTGTAGATCTCGTATTCAAGCGTGATACATGCGCATACGACTGCGATGTTCAGATTTCGGCCACTCCCCGATCGTTAGACATTTCGTGATACTTGAATTCTAATCGTGTCTGGGTTTTAAACCGTGAATCATCAAGATAAAATCGTTTTTGAATATTTATTTTTGTATTGATAGAATATTTTAATAACATGGCTTTGTTAACATTTTAATTCCTTCTTATTTTTACAAAACTCAAATGCTGCGTAGTAATGAAGTAACTGATAATGCATTGCCAGATTTACCACCGTTGATATATTTGTTTCATACAGTTGAATTACCTAAAATTTCACCTCCTTAATTGTTACCAGCTCCCCTGCTATATGTTTCGCCAAGGAACTAGCGTTTGTAGCCTTTGCCAACAACACCACTCATCATCATCATATCAGCCGAAAGATGTCCACTACTGAACATGCCACCCGCATCCAGTGGATCCCTGTGACATTTCTTCACAAATTCGCTTAAATTGTTTACCTTTACGAAAAAACACTAGTAAATGGTTAAGGAAACGTTGATGTGCTAATAAGAAACTTACTTGTACAATCCAATACTAACTTGTTTATCATAACATAATTTTTGTGTCAAAAATATAATAAAGCCTAATAATTTGTAATATTCTAATAAAATAGTATTTAAAGCCTAGAAAATAAAATAAACATGGTTAGTGTGGGTGGGTAGTGGGTAAATCGATTAACAATGATTTTATTGCAAATGCTGAGTTTTATGAAGTTGGAACAAATACGACATAAAGCGAAGCGGCACCAGTTTGAGCGCGTTTCGATGCATCGGGAGAACAAGGTCGCTCCGCCGGGTTTAGTCTCGTAACTAATCGTACAGTATGTCTTAGCTAACACAACATTTACTTATTTAAACTTTGAAACTGAAGTCTTCAAATTTTTGATTCTGAACCCTTACAATTTTCGTTTTGTTGCTAAAACCTATTAAGTAATTAACGGATAGTACCTACAAAGATACCTAGGTAGATGTAGGTACCTACAATATACTTCCTTCTCTACGCATTAAAACATAAAATATAACGTTTACAGGCCTCTAATTGACTGTTAACTAGGTAGGTACTAAACAGTTTTATGTGACCCCTTTTTCAATTGGTCTATAATTATCTATTACTGCGCCTGCCCGTATTTAAGTAGATATACCAATTGCTTAGGTATCTAGACGAAAACTTGAAGTATGGTATAAATAAATTGTTTATCAATATATAGTAAACTCATCGAATTCCGTGTCTCGCTCAATTCCGTGGTAGCAGTTCTATAATCCGCCATATAACCCTGCAGGTCGAATCTGGGACCTAAAATACACCCTTTATATATTCGTCTTAGCCTATTTAAAAGTCTAAGGTCGTATTTCAGTTCCTAGATTCTATTAGCCAGGTTTCTATGGCGGATTATAGAACTGCTACCATGGAATTGAGCGAGTCACGGAGTTCGATGAGTTTACCCTAGCTATATCTTCAACCCCATAATTCCTGAAGTGTGTGTAGTACATTACAATTGCATACTTTGTGTGTCGCTTTATGTTCATGTTTTAACTGCCAATATACATTTACTTTTGCAGTTCAATAATATAAAAAATAAATAAATAAATAAATCAGGTACAATCTCACACAAATTAACCTAGTCCCAAACTAAGCTCTAGGCTTGTACTATGGGTACCAGGCAACGATATACTTACTTATATAGAGAAATACATACTTAAATATATAGAAAACATCCAAGACTCAGGAACAAATACTCGCGCTCATCACACAAATATTTGCCCATACCGGGATTTGAACCCGGGACCGCTAGCTTCGTAGGCAGGGTCACTACCAACTAGGCTAACCGCGTCGTCAAAATATAAAATGAACACTCTGTAGGAATACAGCTCAGACCGGTGCCTAGGTCAGCCAAACGTAACAAACAAGACTAGACTACTGAGCGGTTTCAAGATGAAGTCGATTTTAAATTTAATGCTGGTACATGGATAAAATAATTAAAACGTATAATTTCAGAATGTTATCTTCGTTTACTGTATATTTTAACTGCCATTTTGAACGAGCTTCAGAACTTTACACAGGTCTTTACTTTTGTTTTTGGTACTTTTTTAAATGTAAGAAATTGACATCACACCTTACCCCTTAGAAATATAATATACAAATTATAATGTTGGTATGCAGGACGCAAAAACATTTTATTACCTTTACGTTTCTTATTGCTTGTAACCATTTGATTTCGTGACTGCTAGAGTAATCAGATGAGCTCACGATTGAGGTTTAAAATAGAAAATGTTATTGGTAGTGTATTTGTTAGGTTCCGTCTTGTGGATTATTTTGTCAGTAAACGGTTGATGTTTTTAACCAGTTGTCAAAATGTTATTGTGTGTGCCGTTCGATTGAGTGATAATCGGTGTCCACAGCGATTTATTTTGTCTTTAGGTATCTCGCTTTGGCAAAAAAGCGAAGGAAAGGAAGGTTATCTTTGAAGGTAACACTTGGTTGTTACGAGTATCTTTATTTTGCCGAGTTATGCACATTGCAACGTCTTTTAATTCACGAGTCTTCCCGTCTTGGTTATGTTATGAGTGCAACACGGCTGAATTACGATAACGTACGTGTGGCTTCACACTATACAACTAAGATAATGTCAGAATGAATGTATAGATAACTAATGGTTATTATACATTACAAACCCCATATTGAATCACATTAGCAAAAACCCTGTGTAGAGATATTTTTCTCACAGCACTTATCTATTACTATGGTAATGCAAACAGATGAATCAATTTTTATTCACTCACATTATGAGTCAGTATTGTATTCTTGGAACAAACGGGTTGGCGTAAGTTTGAGCCGAAGAAGAGGCGCCTGCGCCGGGCGAAAGATGAAAATATTTTAATAACGAAAGTAAATTATACATTAGACCAAATTGAAGCTTTATTCATGTTAATTATGATGGTACAAATTTTATTGTCTTATGAAAATAAGAAACATGATCCCACTTAGCTTGTGATAAATATTGGTAATTTTAGTTCACCTAATATTAATCATTGTTTTTTTTGGTACCTGACGAAAATTACTATCAAACCCATTAACATTCACCTCAGATACATTCTGAGTATACTTAAGAAAAAATATTTATTCACTAGATTAGGTATATGGGAAATCATCGATTGATATTCAGGCACTCGGTAACTAAAGTGGATGTACTTATAAATAATTTTGATCATTGGGCTAAAAAAATTAAATTGATTTTTCTATTTCTGACCGGGTTTTTTAAACATTCAGTCTATTCAATGAACGTATATTTCTATTGAAATGGCCATAGGTACATGTAACTAAATAAGTATACCTACCTATCGCGGTGTAAAAACCAGATGAACGTAACTATAAAAAAATTCAAAAATCTTTTTTTTTTCATAAAATGGTTCATAATATGCTCCTGCATGAAACGCCAAACTGTTTTTTTGCTCTCCTGTAAAATCATGAAAATGTAGATTCGTTCATCTGGTTTTTACACCGCGCTATGAAACTGAAGGCTGAATATTGTGTATACCATTTAGGTACGGACATCCTTTGTTCTTCGGCAATTGTGTTTGATATACGAGTACTAATACTAACTTATAGTGTTTTATAATGATTCGGACAGTTTATTTCAGCGCCTCTTTTTATCGGCTGTAAGGCGCAAAGTTTACGATGTTTTATTTTATCCTAATTGTTGTGTCTCTACGTAATCCCGTTAAGTTTGTTTCCCACCATCATCATCATTTTTAGGGTTCTGTACCTCAAAAGGAAAAAAGGAACCCTTATAAAATCACTTCGTTGTCCGTCTGTCTGTCTGTCAAGACCCTTTTTCTCAGGAACGCGTGGAGTTACCAAGTTGAAATTAATATCTAACTAATACTCAAATCTGCAATCCCTTGGAGCTGTGAAAAAAATCGAACTTCTTTTGGCAAGAAGCAATGTCTTATGTAATACAAAAAATGTCGTATCAATGTCGTAAATTTGTAGTTACATCACCAAAAATATTTTTTTATTATTCAGCCAAGTATATACCTACAAGTTTGTACGCAACCCTCGGTGCGCGAGTCCGACTCGCACTTTGCCGGTTTATGATCATGATATCGAAACAAGATGGGCTAATACGATGTGGAGACTCCTAGAACTGCTTTACATGAAACTATGAAACTGGTTAATGAAGCCATTATTGTAATAGTTAGTCGTATCAAAACATCGTGTCCTATTTGTGCGCAGACGATGGAGTGTTATGATACGCGCCAGCCGTCAATTACAATCACTGGGCCGTGTGTGGTCGCGGCAGCAAAGTGTTAAGCTAAAGGCGTGGGTAAACACTAACCTAATGAACACCCTTCCTAAAACTAATGACGTCTATTTTTTTTAATTATGTAATTAAATATTTGAAGACAATCTTACAATTGACTCAGTCCTGAAGCGTGTGGTCTAAGCTTGTAACTATGACCACAGCGATATATTATTCATAAAAATAAATAAGTAAAAATCATCAAAAATGAAGAAATATACAATTTTGCTCATCATACATTCAGTCAACAAAGTATCGGGAATGGATGATTTGTTTATGGTTCCAAATTCAAATTTTTGTTTTTTTTGTTGTTGTTAGATTGGCACAACTGTTTTCTATTTTGGCGCGGAGTTTGAGTTGCATCTGTTATTTATATTAAATACAGTGCTGTTTTTAGTTATATCATATCTAGTGTGTATTGCGAATTTCATAATGGACAAAAACATTGAACAAAGAGTTTGTCTTAAATTTTGCATCGCCAATGGAATTTCGTGTTCGGAGTCACTGAAAATGTTACAGAAGGCTTACGGTGATTCGACTTTATCAAAAACACGTGTTTATGAGTGGTACAAAGCGTTCAAAAGCGGTCGAGATGTGATGGAAGATTTGCCTCGCTCTGGTAGGCCATCAACGTCTGCAACTGAAGTTAACATCGCAAAAGTGAAGGAAATAGTGACTGAAAATCCTCATTCAACTTTGAGAGAGATAGCCGCCGAACTTTCTGTATCTCACGAGTCGATTCGTACTATTTTAACTAATCATTTGGGTATGAAACATGTTACCGCTCGGCTAGTCCCAAAAGACCTGAATTTTCTCCAAAAACTCAATCGCATGAGAGTCGCTGAGGACATGCTAGAACGAGTCAATTCCGACCCAACATTCATGAAACGCATTGTTACTGGTGACGAGACGTGGGTTTACGAGTTTGACATGCAAACTAGTCAACAAGCTTCGGAGTGGCGCCTTCCAACTGAACCGAAACCGAAGAAACCACGCCAAAGTCGATCAAAAGTCAAAGTCATGTTGACTGTTTTCTTTGACTATCGCGGTGTTGTGCACTCGGAATTCTTGCCGGAAGGTCAAACGGTAAATAAAGAATATTATTTGAGCGTTATGCGGCATTTAAGAGAGCAAATTCGACGAAAAAGGCCAGATTTGTGGAATGAAAATTCTTGGATTTTGCACCACGATAATGCGCCTTCGCACAAGGCCATCATTGTGAAAGAATTTTTGACCAAACACTCAACAAATACCATCGAGCAACCGCCATATTCACCAGATATGGCTCCTGCCGACTTCTTTCTTTTTCCTAAACTCAAATTACCACTTCGTGGCACCCGTTTTCAATCGGTAGAAGACATAAAGGAGAATTCGCGCCGAGAACTGAATTCAATTCCGGAAACAGCGTTTAAAAAATGTTTTGATGATTGGATTATTCGTTGGCGTAAGTGTATCGTTTCTGAAGGAGCATACTTTGAAGGTGATAAAATAAATTTGGATGATTAACAAACAGTTTGTGTATTATTGATCTTTTCCCGGTACTTTCTTGACAGAGTAGTATACCTAAATAATACGTATTATATGGGTGATTCCACGAGCGTTTCAACCGCCGTTAGTCCCTTGATCGCATTAAATTCGAAGCTGCTGTAGCTTTGGATTGCATTTTCGGTTATTTTGTAGAAGTCAGGGCACTTTATAAAATAACCGAAAATGAGGGCGGTTGAAACGTTCGTGGAATCACCCATATGCTCTGACCGGGGCTGGACTCCTGAACGTTATTTTTTTAGACAGAAGCGCGACGAAAAAAATTTGCGTATTTCGTATCACTTTTCCAACCAGAATACGGTAAGAGCTAAAACAATAATTTTCACTCGCTTTTCAGGTGTTAAAGATTAGTTTTTGATGCTAGTGCGAAAAATGTGTTATTTTTAGTATAGTCCGAGCCGGAAACTAAGGAGTAAATTAAGCAGCCAGGGAATGGGAACGTATAATTCACTCGCGATTTGCGTTACATTTTGCTATACTCGCAGGCTTCAGTTGTATTAGTTAACGTAAGAACTAAACGACATAGTTAAACATATACATAAAACATATACATGTGTTGAAAGACAAATAAATAGCTTTCGTGGTGTCAACAAATAGAGCCACTGAAAATGAATTCTACGTCATGCCGCTGGTATATGCTTATGCCCTGCACTGCACTGAACTGTTCTACATCCTTTTAACGTCTTTTTTTCTAACGCGCGAAATATACGCTTTTATATCTAATGTGTAAATAGCCTTAGTTTAAATAAGATTGCCTGCCTGACACCCATTATTTACGCCGAGGTCGCGGCACGCGTACAGTGTCAATTCTACTAGCGCTTGACGAACGTCAATTAACCAATTAATGCTTGGTTAAACTAATACCGTTTAATTTGAATTTTATGTTTGTTTATTTGCGTGTGATAACGGTGTTTATATTTAGTTTGTTAATCGATTGTGTTTATAATCGTTAAAGTTGTATGAATTTGGATAGATAATGAATGGAAACTGAGCGATGATTTCTGACGAAAACGTTTTTGTTACGGAAATTCGCTCGTTCGCTTCTCATAACCTTACTTTTTAATTGTGACCGTAATTAGATGTTTGAGTTTGTACATTTTTAAAAGACTACTCTTCATGGAAAAATCTCTTGGCGTTCAATATTTTGGGTAAGGATAAGTATAGTACATATTTAGATGAAGACGTTATTCAAACCCAGTTTTTCTATATTCATGAGTAATCAAATAAATGCGGTGGATGTCAACGACCTTAAAGAAATCTTCATATCAGAGTTGTCGCAAGTTGACGCTATCATATTTCTTCTTTATTCAATTTTCCTGCGCTGGAGTGACATGTCCTGCGCGTGGGCACTGACCGAATTAACGCTTTAAGTGCCAGGTTCTTTGATATCCAAAAAATATAGACCCGATGTGGAGTCTCAGGCAGTTAAAAGGTTTAAAGAGGACTAGTTGCGTAAGAATTCCTTAATTTTAGGCGGTTTACAGAACGCGTTACATCCGGACATAAACACACTTATATCAATCAATGTGTAATAAAACAATATCTACAAATTAAACTAAGAAATTATACTTATACTGACTTAAATTATGAATTAAACATCGAAGACACAAAAATCAATAAGAATACTAAAGCCGAAAAGGCTGACTGGAGCTTGCGGCTCGGCAGAGCCTCACAGCGCTGGTTTTCATAAGGGTTCTAGACTTTATTATTTACTTATAAAAATGTCTATGCTGCTACTCAAAATCGGCACAAAGCCAAATAAGGCGGGGCATGAAAGGTTGCGTGTGATTTTTATTTTTTTTTGTTTTTATTTTCGTTTCTCTTCATTATTGTTTTTTTTTCCCTCCTTCTTGTTTTGTAATTTATGTTTTATATACCTGTCAAAATTATGTGTGTGTAACCTTCCGTGGTTTCACCTGATGGTCCCAACGGAAGACCAGCGCTGACTTTAATGCCGGCATTACGCTGAGTTGGGACCATTTCGTGACTATATTCTTTCTGTGTGTATTTTTCTGTCTTTGCTGATATTTGTCACGAATAAATGTTTTTCTTCTTTCTTTTTCTTCTTCAAAGCAGTGGTTTTTAAATAACTACAATTTGGGGCAATACTTTTTAATGAATACATATAATGCGAATTCGTCTGTTTTTCACTCCCGAAAAGACTTTCATTGCATCTGAATCGTGAGTGAAAGGACATGTTTTTCAATTAGTAAGATGAGAAGAATAGTAAGATCAGCCAAGCGATTACTCATAATACCTATGATTCCTCCCGCCTAGTCTTTTGAAATGCTTACTAAATTACGTTTGGAACTGTTTGCTTTTCGTTATTATTCAGGCGCTTTTCATTGACGATTTGCTTGTATTAATTTTGTATACTTTGATTCTCTCTATTCTTTCTATATACACAAAATACGGAAAAAATGGAAATATATGTAGGTGGCAAATAATTATCGTGAAATATTTGCTTTAACATGCAACTTTAGTGTAGGTACTTAAGTTAGGTAGAATAAATATCACATTACAGAGAGAAAAACAACTGCGTTATTACACAAATTTCACTATCTTATACTTACCTATGTACTTACTTCATTGCGACATACTTATCTTAAGGAACTAACTCCTAAATAAATTGAAATCGTGAGCTTCTCGCGTTTATCGACACGATTATAAATCAATTTAGCAACAATTTGAACCTTTATTCAGATAATGGATTAAGGCTACTTGCTTTTACCTTAATATTTCGTGTCACCGGTGTTGTAAAATTTTACAGAAAATGCAAAATGCAAACGTTATTAAACTTAACACGATCGTCGCAGAGGAAGGCCGCGTACTTAAGTGATTATTTCGTACTGTAAAAACTGTTATATGTGCGTCACGTCCAGATATTATAATCTTAGATAGGTACTTAAATAATAGGAACATACAACAATGAAATTGCATTCAGAATGTTTTCATATTGATGCTACGTTTGTTTCGCTTGTAGTATAGTATAGTAACACAGGAGAAAGCTATCAAACCTTAACACGCCAGGCTCAATTCCCATTATAAATTGACCTAAAACGGAGTATCGGGCATTAAACGACCTAAAGAATATTATGTAACGATACCATTAACTGCATATTTTTAGCCCGGTATTCAGGACACCAAAACATCGCTATGCCTAATGTCCCGGGGAATGGGGGCGAATGTTTGTTTGTACTCCTGAGGAGGATATATAAATAAGCGCATACTAGAGACAAGGGTACAGTCAGCATCGCAGCGAATTCTATTGTTCATGAACACTATTTAAATATATATCCAAGTATCTAAGTACACCTACAATTAATAAAGAGATAAAGTTTGTGTTTGGATGTAGGCGGTAAACTCCGAAACTTAATTTTTACACCCACTTATATTATAGTGCTCTAGCTTATTATCTCACGGACGATGGAAAACCTGAGATAATAGAAGACTGAAGATCTCTAGGTAGGTATTTCTAGACTAAAGATAAGTCATTTTCTGCGAATTCAAGTGACGATAATAAGTATTGAGAACCAGCTAGGTAGTTTCTTGGACTTGGCAGACTTTCTGCTAAACAATCGCTATAAATTCAGGAGACAAAATAAAAAGTTAATCGGATGGTAACGAGGCTTTAGAGCTATCTGTGATATGCCGATTACCATCAATCAATCAATCAATCGTTTATTGCAAGAAAGTGAGTACAAAAGGTGTTACATAAATTGTATTGATCTGTCACAATCTGCTAGTGTCTAGCATGCAATGCAATAAATACTAAGATAATCCTTAATATCTACTAAATACCTATTAATGACTAGGTCAACTTAATTTGTAGGGTAAACTTAATTTATATATAAAATTACAATTAGGTACTATGCATATTAAGTATTATCATTGTCATTTACATATTCATCTATCGAATAGTAGCTTTTCTGAACCAAGTATCTATTTAACAGTCTCTTGAACTCTATAATATGCTTACATGTTCTAATTGCCTTTGGTAGGCTGTTGTAGATCCTTGGAGCCATTCCTAAAATACTTTTGGACAAGAGAGCTGTATTCATTGAGATGGCACGCACTTTATTGCGGTGTCGTTCACTACTGAAATTTTGAAACAAATCTGGATTACATTTTACAAATACAGCCACTTCATAAATGTACAAGGAAGGAAAAGTTAAAATATTTAAACTGTTAAAATGAGGTTTACAAGATTCTGTGGGCCATAAATTGCACACGGCACGCAAACATTTCTTTTGAGCCTTAAAGACAAGGTCCCGATCAGTTGCGTTGCCCCAGAAAATAACTCCATATCTAAGAGTCGACGATACATATGCATGATATGCTATTAATACAGCTGATTTATTTACAATTTTATTTAACATGCGCAGTGCATACGAATATTTATTTAGTTTAACACAAACATTTTCAATGTGTGCTTTCCATGTCATATTATTGTCTAGAGTAAGGCCTAAGAATTTAGTAGTGTTGGTTTCCGATATTTTATGATTTTTATGGGTAATGTTTGCGGCAGGTAAAATACTATATTTCTGATTAAAGTTCATGATACATGTTTTGTTTAAGTTAATTTTTAAGCAGTTAATATTCAGCCATTTTATGATTGCTTCTAAAGTTTTATTGATATTCGAGTCATACGTGTTATCTTTTATATCATTGAATAAGATAGTGCTATCGTCTGCGAATAGGACCATCGTATTATTAGTACTCTTAGGCAGGTCATTTATATAAATGAGAAATAATAATGGCCCTAAAATACTTCCTTGAGGAACACCTTAAATAATTCTTCGACGAAGAGACACCGGCAAGTGTTACTTGCTTGACTCGTTGTCATTGCGTTGAAAGTACATCAGCCAACATAGAAATGTATTCCCATTTCACTCGCGCTTGAATGAAGATGTTTCATGTTTAGGCAAATTAGCACTACTTATTCTGACCATTAATAACAGCGCCAAGCCACGTAAAAAAATTACGACAAATTTAGTAGGTAATTGGCTTTCTGCGACAAGGTTCTATACCTAGTGGTTCAACAATAGTACAAAAGTACGCGACAAAATGCCTAACAAGGACCGGGGTCAAGTTATAATTGTCAGGCGAAATCAGGGACGAAGTAAGCGACGATATTTTCTAAGATAGTACCTACATTAATAAACGGAAAGGTGGATGATGAAGTTTGAATGACGGCTTGTTACGCGGTGACAACCCAAGCAGATAACTTCGGACTATGATCCCAGCCCAGATTAGAACAGCCGGGCCTCCCAGTTCTTATATTAAATAAGAAAAACAAAAGGAAATTAAAGTAACAGGACTTACAAGATGAATGAAGATGAAACTGTGAATTTAAGTGTAAACAAACTTATTATTGATAATGTTCGATACTTAATTTTAGACGTATTGGTAGCCCGTCCCGATTTTGATTCCCGGTCAAAGCAAATATTTATTGATGAGCGCGAGTATTTGTTTCTGAGTCTTGAAGTTTTCTATGTGTATTTATGTCAAAGTCAGTATGTTTATTAGTTTCTCCATGTATTTTTGTTCCTATGTTCATCGTTGCCCATTCTACCCGTAGTACAAACCTAGAGCTCAGTTTGGGATCAGGTTAATTTATTATTTAATATGTGTTTTATTTAATAGCCGAATAAATGATTCTATTCTATTCTATTCTAATTTGTTTGAGATTGTCCCGTGTCCCGTGATATTTTAATGTTACATATGTTTTCTCTTGATGTCTTGTCTTATCAGACATATGCTTAATTCATTACAAATAAATACCTACTTCTTCATCTTGGACACGAAGTTCTCAATAAAGTTCTCAACACGTCGTAATATAAAAAAAATCAGCCATCATAATCCTAAAAACTTAGAACTTTAGATAGCCTTTCGGTAATTCTGACGTCTGAGTAAAGTTTAAGAATTTCTCGAGAATATTTCAAAGCACGCGCTGTCCCTGACTGTAGATCTTATTTAATTTTGTAATTTATTGTAAACCCATCTGTCTTCGCCTTCGATCGGCCTTCCAATCGCCTCAGAAATACCACTGCACAACCGCTGTTACTAAATTAGCTATGCCCTAATGTCGTCGTTAAAGGAATGCGTCGAGCCGGCGCCCGCGCACACAACTGCGGCATTGTCTTCGATCTAGTTATTCCAGGGGCTTTGAAATATAACACATATTGTTGCTAATTTTGTTGAGGATATTATTACGAGGTCAAATCGTGTTTTTGGATAAGTATAATGACTATTAAAATCAGACACTAAGATAATATACAAATTAACAACCAAACTACACTCTGTTAAGCTTATACTCGTACTTATGGATACCTACTATTGACAACGACTCAAAGACTTTAAATTAAATACTAATAAAATACATAGAAAACATCCAAGACTCGGCAACTGAGAGCTGATAAAACACCGCAGGGCTTGTTACAGAACCACCCATTTTATTGGGGTGGTGGGTTTTGTGGGAAATTTAACATTTTAATTGTTTTTGGAAGTTGTGTCAAAATTGACCACTTATTTGGCCAACTTTTTCACATCTAAAGTCATACCTATAATAAATAAATATAATAAATAAATAATGCCAAAACAAATTTAATGACATTATACTTTTTATAAAATAAATATTTTAATAACATCACGAGTTAATAAATAAATATTGTAAAGGCAAAAGCTTTCAGCCTTGACTGGGATTTAGCAATATCTTATTATAACAACATTATACTTTAAAATACTTACATAAATAATACCGCTAAGCCCCATTAAATATCTATTTAGCATGTTATTGAAAACACGAACTAACCGCGATATGAATAAGTAAGGAAATACTATTGAAAGTTTTTCTGTACTCGTAGTTTGATATTTACACAATTAGTTGTAAAGCATTCATAAGATTTATTTCCATAAAATATTCGTGCCATGAATAAGTAATAAGCGGGTAATATTTGCCGGAGTTTTGCGTAGACACACACAAAAACATAAACACGGGGTTTTTTTGTGTATGACTATACATGCGACCGAGAAATAAATAAAATGATTCACATTTAGCATTATACATGTAGAGGTATGATATTGATGGGTAGGTAAAAAAAATAAAATGGAAGGTTTCATTTTGAGTTTTTATTACATCAATAAGTAGGTAAGTGGCGAGATGTGAGCTACCATATTCAAAAAAATTGCGACCCTAACCTCCCAAGGTAAGCTAAAACATAAAAATAAATCTAGCTAGTAGCACTTTACTAATACTTTCAGCGACAATTATTTTGAATGTGGTAAATAATCAAGTTTTCAGATAACAATCACCAACCTATGTTGATCTCTGATTTTATATAATCTCTATGGGGCGAGGGGTCCAAGTATGTTGGCTATTTCGAAATAAGCCCGTTTTTTATTGCATATATTACGGAACCCTAAATAAATGCCTCATTGACACGCACTTGCCCGATTTAATTTTAGGAGCGGTTTTTATATTGATATGAATGTTGTTTCCTTGTTCCCTTGTGAAGGCTGTCAAACAAGACAAACAGGTGACATTTGATTTGTCTTAGCGTCGCAATTTTCACTTGATACTTGAATTAAAACAAACGACCAAATAGCGGACTTACAAGCTGAAAGGTAGTGTCTTGAAAAAAATGTTTTACGCCCTATCGAGTGGGGTATCAAAATAAAGAACTTAAAACGACGATTTCAAAAATATATAACATTTACAAGAAAAAATACACGAAAGTATGCAAAAACATGTAGCGGGCTAATAACTTTTCTTCGTCAGATTCGCCAAATTCCAGCAATCCGTCAGATTTTTACATTTTTATCATCAGGACATGTAACACTATAAGATATAATAACGTCATTTAGTACTAATTGTCGCGTAAAAAATTGTCCAATTTTGAATTTTAGGAGTCGCTCGTCAGATTTAGCGAAACCCAGATTAAAGTTTCAATGTCATTATGGGTCACCCTCACCCGATGATGCAAAAATCATTCGTACTAAAACATCACGTTTTTTTGTCCTTTTTGGAAATCTGAAAACGACCTCTTTCACACGGGGCTCCTATCCAGAACTTCTCATATACATATATATTCGGTAATCTCTCATCAACCCCCATCCACCCAGCTAACACTTTTTCATGCTATTTATCACGTGAACCAAACCCTCTGGACTGGTGATGGTAGAAGTACCATGAGCAAATAAGACATCTTCCGTTTAAGTATTCAAAGACAATCTCAAAAAGAAATTTGCATATCTAAAGTAATAACTTTAAGCATTTCATTGAATTTGTAACCCTCGTTGCGCGAGCTCGACCGATTGACCGATATTTTTAATTTGGTGCGTGCTCTTTCGAAATATTCCAACAGAAGTGAATTATAAAAATATTTGAAACTTATTTACAAGCAACATCACACTCTTACCATTAAATATGTACTATTTATCTATTCTGTGCTATTATTTGCTGACATTATTTGCTGAGCCATCATAGACCCCTGTCTTTGTTATGTTACATCAAACATAATTGACAAATTAGTTAAATTAAATCGAAGGTGGACCGACGATCTAGTGAGGATCGCGGGTAGCCGAATGGATGCGAGTAGCACAAAACCGACCGTCGTGGAGACCTTTGGAGAAGGCATATGTCTAGCAGTGGACGTCTTTCGGCTGATATGATGATGATAATGAAATCTTTGATTATCTGTGGCAAGGTTCTTTTTAATATTAAATTGTTTGGTTCGTGGCTCAACATAACATAAAGTCCGTTACCGTACCGGTAACATGGCCGAGTTAATAAACTTCCCAGAAACTTTTAACTAAACAAACAAATCATAAATACATTTGGTTCCGTTTGTAATCTACAAAGCATTCTTATCCGTGGTTAGTAACACAGCAAACACTTTTATGGGCCCGTCGCACCATACTTGACTAATCCATGATTCAGTACGATATAGCTAAACATTTGCATTTTTCTGGTTTTTCTGCAAAAACTACTGTGGCAGAAATGCATCGCCAGTGAGTTATCGGGAAATGTATGAGTCAGGTAGCTTTGTGGAAAGAAACATGAACAAGGAAGTTTTAACTGCTTTATTAAGATTGTGAATCCTGAAACTATTTTCTCCTGAAAATAATACGTTTATCTGGTCCCAAACTAGGACACACTTGGTATGTACAGGGGGTTAGAAAATAATACATATACATACATTACTTATACCCATTCGTAATTGCATTCTTTACTTAAAATTCGATTTAACCATTAAACCTGATTTAAATCTGACGGTTCCATACATTGGCATACAAAGGAAACTGTAGACAATAATGTAGAATGTTATACAGGGTGTTTTTTTATTCGTCTTAAACATTTTGGGGGTTAAATCAGTAAGTCATACTGATCAACTTTCATTATGGGACCAACCCCGAAATCGCGAAAAAAAAATTGACCATCCCATACATTTTGGCTAGTCAGCTGACGATGTTTTGTATGGGAGGGTCAAATTTTTTTTCGCGATTTCGGGGTTGGTCCCATAGCGAAAGTTGGTCAGTATGACTTACTGATTGAACCCCCAAAATGTTTAAGACGAATAAAAAAACACCCAGTTTTAGTGTATATGCTGTCCTAGTTAGGTATTATTTAGTTTAGACACAAAATAACCACAACGCAATATAATAAATTCCCAACGAGCGACCTACATATACAGGGTGTCCAGAGATAAAGTGCACAGACGAACAAGGATTAAACTACATGTGATTTTATCACGGCTAAAAAAATATTAAAAAATCTAGATTAATTTTGCATAGGGTTTACAATAATTAGAAAAAATTAATAAAAGAAACGCAAAAAATATAGGAATTTAATTTAATTTGTTTTTCACTTTTTTACATGATAACATCACATGTAGTTTTACCCTTATTCGTTTGTGCACTTTATCCCCGGACATCCTGTATATCAGAATGTTAAATTCTTCACAAATCCCGACGATTACTTAAAAACATTTTGGACACAAACAGAAAGCTTATGTTTATAGGTAAGACTTTCCTCGACCTATAAGGGCTTTGTTTTTTTAGCGTTTGGTACGAAGCCCCAAATACCAGAACATGAATTACATATTATCAAAGGTACCAATAGAACTTAACAATAAGTGATCACTATTTTAATAAAAGCAAGTTTTGAAAACCCTGCTGCGTATTTTGACATTGTCGTCTATCTATGTCTTATGTTAAAAACAACTTTTATATTTTTAAGTCCACCATTTTAAAGTCCTACCCGGTGACACTCGCGACGCTCTGCCGCTAAGACGAATCTAATGACACCTCGTTTGTCGACATCGGGCCATACGTTCAGCCTCTACGAGGAAACAAAGAACACATACATACAAATACAAACAAATACATACATACATGACAAAACATTACCCTCCTTCTTCGGCAGTGAATATGGCATCTTGCACCTTTACTGTGAATTGTAAAATTTCAGAAACGAAATCTAGATTGTTCGTTTAGGTTTAGCTCGTTTAGTTCGTTAAGCTGTTCTATTATAGGTCACCTGATAATGGCATATACCCTAACATATATGAAAAATACCTAGAAGGATTAGAAATATTCTAATAACGGCACAGTCTATATAAACCCTTCCTTACAGTCGTCTAAGGAACACTTTCGTGCGGAGGGAAAAGAGCGGTAGAGAGCCCAAGCTGCATAGTTACTCGCTGGTTGTTCCACTGGTATAACTTTTTACGCTGTGATAACGGTTTGATAACCGCAAGTCAAGTGCTTGGTTCCGATACCTATCGTGGCTGGCGCTATCTAATGCTAGTAATGTAATGGAAAACTTAGATCAGACAATGGAAGTGTTTCTATTAAATCAATCATTGTGATGTAGATATGATATGCTGGAGATGTTAGAGAAATTCAGTCGCTAAGCCTGAATTTATGTAGATTAGCGATGTCAAAAATCATAGTGTTTTACTGATGTGCCCTCTTGGTTAATTATATGTATAATATGATTTATGTCGGATTTCACCAACCAATTTAACGGACTGTTCTCTGAATCTTAATCGGCTGTTTGTTAGTCAATACATTTTGACAACCGTCAAACTTGATTAACTGTTGGTGATTTCCATACTTAAGATTGAAATTGCAATGGTTTAATGCCGAATTCATGTAATAAAATTAATATTCGAGAAAAAATCTGTTGTTATCGCAGCAGAAAACCACAGATATTTTTCATATATGTTTCTGTTTGAATGTCACCGTTGTGCAATTTCAACAATTTCTTGATACTATCATCGTTCTCACTGAAACGATGTGTAGGAGTTAGACTCGAAGTAAAGTATCAACAATGTTTCATAAAGTAAGGTCAGCGATCATTCAGTGGAAGTGGCCAATAAGCGAGGTACAATAAAATCTCAATATTCGGACGCGTTCCACGTGGGTAGGCACTAAACTTAAACAAATAACTTTACGAGTGTGACCACTCTATTGGGATGTCCTGTCTAACAGACGACTATAGAAACTTTATCCTAACAGTACCGAGTCGTACTGTGTCGACTTAACAGGTTTAAATATCGTTGAGAGTAGGGGCACAGAGTTGCTGTTGGAAAACTGCTACGGGCTAGTGTAATTTAGGCCGTACTAAAGACAAACGTAAGGAGGAAGCGTTAAATCGCAATGCCAAACATGATTTGTGCTGTTGTCATGTGTGTGGTTGCTTCTTCAGTGGTTAAGGTACAAATGGGGTAGGTATATTGGTTTCATTACACCTGACTTCTACAATGAATGATAATTTGAATCACCTTTGAAGAAATTCCTGAATCACTTTCATCGTTAAATTTTGTAATTACGCTTTAATAAATTAGTTACTATCATTGTCAATTTTGTTTAGAAATATATACTTAAGCTTCGACGTTTTAGTTTGCGTTTGAGTTTTATTATACGTAGGTAAATGTTGATCGGTGTCAAAAAACAGATATTGTATCTGTTTCTTACGTAGGTAAATCAAGAAACTTCGCACTGCATGTATTGTTACCTATTAATTAATTATATACCTACTCCAAAGAAATCCAGCAATGCAAACAAAATGCAACGCCTTGCCTGCGCACATGATTAGTAGGCGTGGCTTGCATCAAATTGTGTAGTTTGCAATTTCATACTGTTTCATAAATAAACACTAATAAATAAATTGTTTAGGCCTTATTACATTAAGTCCGTAGAAGAACCTCTCCCACCGCAAATACTAAAAGTCTTCCGTCTCCAGAAACACCTGAATTCCATGTTATAGTTACACTAATAACCTGTATCCACTAGTATCCTGTTAATAAACATTGTACATTTCTACCAAATACGTAATTCTCTTTATGTTACGTGACACTATGTATTAACATATCTACGTGTGTGTCGTGTTTTAATGTGTACGTCTTAAATACATCTCCTATACTATAATAGCCTTTAAAGGATTTACTAAGTAGGCACGTCTTAAAATATCAATGCTATTATTACAATGGTTCTAAGTACTTGGATATGTTTATTATGATCGTGCGAAGATACCGTGGAACCAGGCCCTTTGCTTTGGTTAGATCTCCTTGGATTTACAAACACTAGCCTAGAGCGATTGTGTGAGGATTGTTTTCATTCGTTAATCCTTTCGTTCAATCGTAGAGTAAAAATATTTGGACAAGCGTTATCGTATGTGTAAAACAAACTTAATAAAAACATTGGCTATTCGACAACTGTGTGCAGGTTCGTGTATGTAATGGCTTATGAAATAATTACGAGAAGTTTGTCGGCTGGTAGAACAAAATTGTAAAACTGTTGACGTAGGTGGTATTGATGTAGCTTTGCGTTAAAGAGACCTTTGTTTTGTAGTCTGCCAGTGTTTATTTATACCAAGTAACCGGGAAAACCCTGATGTTACAGTTTTAGGGGCACGTTAAATGTTTTGCGTAAACAAATACAATGATCTCTTTAACGAAATTTTGGCAGTGGACTGAACTACTATGTAAAAGTGACTGCGACATATATTTGTCACGCAGTGAAGTAACGTTATACAGCTATTTACTTATACATAATTTATTATGTTATTCGTCAGCTTGTGGCAAATGGAGCGTTTATAAAAAACTGGAAAATCCAAAGAGGACGCGTGTTTTTCTTGAATTGCATCTATTTAAATTTTAAGTTCTTATTAACCGACTTCAAAAAAAGTGGCAGCTATTTCCACTGGTTCAGGCAACATCCAAAAATCATTTAATTGGCCGTAATTATTAACAATTGTAGAAAACAGTACATGTGTGGAATTTACGTAAGACACCGAGTCTTTAATGTGTGTGAAAATCGATAACTGAATTACGTCAATACCTCCGTGTGGTACTTAAAAAATCAGTTCGTCAATATTAATGAGTACCGGTATAGGTAGTCTGTAAGATTCGTAATTTACTTCTTCAAGTTAATTAATTGTCTTTGTGACATTATCCCTACTTGACAGTCTTGACACAATATACATGCTAAATTAAGTTTGTTTGTCAGTTTGTCTATCTATTCGTTACACCTTCACGTCAAAACTGCCAAAATTATATAACTTGGTACGCCGATTTGTTGAGGCCCGAAGAAAGACAAGGCCGGTACCTTTCAAGTAGGTAGGCACCCTGCAAATTTAAAAAATAATGGTTCCCGCGTAACGTTAAATGAGTTCAAACCGGTCAAAGTAGGAGTTCAAATTTAGTTCCTAATCATTTATCTTGAAAGAGGTAACTAAAGGCTTAGTATTACCAAGTAAATGGACACCTGGGCTGACTCGGCGGGTTCAAGTGCTGAGGAGCAGTTCCTACGACACCCGACACCGCCCTTATTGTCCTTACAGGCACGAGCTAAGCTGATAACGTGTTCTAGCGAACTGCATTTATTCTACTCTTATGTAATGCACTTATTATAAAGTTATCGGTATAGAAGTCATTGTTATGGATTATGGAGACCATTTATTATTATAATTGACTCGCAGCGCTCAGCTGAACACTTCATTTCATTGCTTTAGTTAGATTTATGCAAAATAATATGAAGATAATTTCTAAATGCAAGAACCCTTCTTGCCCCCCTGTTTGTTTTTAACTTTATTCGTTTTTCTTCTCTTTAACAAAGCTTATTATTTAACATATTTTTCATGAATTTCATTTATAGTTTTTGTGTCCGGGATCAAAAACAAGTCTTCGAAGAAGATTTCCTAGCGACTGTTTCTGGATGTAATTTTAAAGACATCTTAAAAACTTTAGGGGCCCAAAGCGCTTCCTAGTAATACTAGTAATACCTAGTATATCCAGCGATGTTGCTCTCTGGCTGAACGTCAAGGTGTTCCCTTGTTAAATAATGGCACAAAACTAAATAAATTTTGTCAAAAACGACTTTAAATGTTAATTATCGCGCCAGTATGTCGAAGTCTGAACCTGATCTGAACACAACATTCCCACGCCTGCTAGAGCCTACGGGTTGTATCAGATTTCCTGTATTATTATGATATTTTGCATGCGTATCGATTCGCTTACTACGGCAACTTGATGCAACATACAAATTAAGCATATATAATATGTTTTATATTAATACATATTTTTGCCCTTGACTTTTACCTCAAAACATTTGTTGAAGAAAGTCTACATTTTACAGGATAACAAGCTTCCAAGACAAGGCCAAAATGTTAATAAATTTAAGTCTGAATAAAAAAGTTTAAATAAGAGACAAGCATCTTTACCTACTAGCTTTTACAAATTGGATTAAGTACCGAAGAAGTTTGATGGTAGTTACTATAATAACGAAACTGCCAACTGACCGTAGTTATGCAGAAAACGACCACAGGCAATGTTCCTGTACCTACAGTAATTTTATACTATATTGTGAACTCCATAGAGTATGAAATATTTTACAAAACAAATTGGCTTTGGTCGTTTTCTACAAAACTACGGTCAATCTATAATAGGGAATATGCATGTTTTTTTTGCTTTATCAGAAAGTCATTCATGTAACAAACCAGTAGGGAAAGGTTATTTTTCGAACAACTATAAAAATAACCTAAGATAAATAAATAAATAGCCATTAAATATTTGTTTCTATCTCTTTCTAGTAAAACAGAATTTAATATGGAGTTTATATGGCCGTAGTGCCCGCTGACGTCACAGGACATGTCGAATCTCTGTCTAATTAGGTAGTATATAATTCTAAATGCTTATATTATCCGTATTTTTGGGCCGATTTTAATTTTATTTTCACTTTTTGCCATCTCTTTTACGGTATTTTCATATTTTGTTAAGAAATGCTATAAGAAAATTCATGCATATTTCTAATTGTTAGTTAGACTCCAAATTCCGGATGATGATGAAAAATGAGATGGGACGTGAATTATAAATGAAAGAAAATGTTTCATAGCTTAATATAACAGTTACTCTTTAACCGGCTCCACCTATTTCCATAATATAATTTTAACAATTGAACATAAAAAATACACGCAAGAGTATATTCCTGAGGAATTATTACGGTTTGATTTTGTATTATGCGCGCGGACCGTGAACGTGATATATTTTATAAGCAACACACGTGTGAAAATTTATTATAAATAACGACAAGATGAAAAACTGCTACGTTACTAAACAACAGAAAGTGCACCATAGACTTCAACCAGTAATTTAAAAAGTTGATGAATTAATAGCACAAGGTGAAACAAATGAACAAAGTTGCGAGAATATAATTATATTTAACCAGCAATAACATACACTTGAAAATGCATATTATATGACGCATGGCATTTGCCCGCGACTCCGTCCGCGTAGAAGTCGTTAATCGCTCGGGAATTACTATTTTTCGGGATAAAAAGTAGCCTGTGCTATTTTAGACTATAATCTATCTTTGTACCAAATTTCATCCAGATTCATTTAGCCGTTCTGGCGTGATTGAGTAACAAACAAACATCCATCCATCCAAACTTTTACATTTATAATATTACTAAATAACAACAAAAGTCCTTGCCTTCTCGAATTACTAGACACCGTTGTTGTTTGATACCGCAAAGAGGAAAAATCACACTGCATTAATTTTCCTTGTTGCTTATACTTACGTACATACCGGTTCTTGGTTTTAAACTGCAATAATAGTTTGTAAAACCAACTTTATTTGGCACCAACCCCGGCGGCTTTGTCTACGTGTACATACTGTAGTTACAGAATTAGCTCGCAGCCACGCCAGACATTTTCCTCGATCTCAAAGGGCTCATTTCCATTTGATCGTTATCTATTTAACGTCCGCGGCTTTATCTCCAGATTAACATAGATTCAACATTTATGTAAATTATATGCCGCCTATTGTTAATTTGTTTTTATTGTTTGATTTCCGCGTTTGATTAAAATCCTCACTTACCTAATTAATTACTTTGACAGCATCATGGAATTTAAGGGCAAGTGTATCTCCTGAATTAGTCATTATTTCATGGAATACTATGGGGGTGTTAAAAAACAAACATAATTGATACTATACGAAGCGGTCCCTTTTGTAGCCTTACAAGTAAATTGTTTAATATACGTATCTGGATCATTCTAGTTGGCTCATACCATCGTGAATGAACGTGATACTAAGCACATGGCTAAATTTGACACCGACTTAGGGGTAAATGAACTGCAAAGTCCCATTCTAGCTCGAAAACTGCATGAATACTTGCCTAAATTATTAATAATGTTCTTTGGGAGAAGTTGCAATTGCATCCGAAATAACAATGTGTGATGGCATTCAGAAACCTGTTTACGCACACATCTGCCTGTCAGCTACAATACGTGCGTTTTTGAGCCGACGTTGGTACTTTGCTGATGTGCTGCTGATGCAGTTTAATTATTGGTGTCAAAAAGCGATTGAAATAGCGAAGCCGTGTGGTAGTACCTACGTTGGCCGACCGGCTGCCGCTTCAGAACAAAAAATGTAACCAGATATGCGTTTTTAAATATATTTTGAAAAGAAAATACAAGTTTTCAAATTCTGTGTTACTTTTTGGATAGTTAGCCTTTAAAAGTATTAAACTAGACTAAATTAATCTGTGCCACTTTTTATTGCATAACGACGGACAAAGTGCAGAGTAAAATGGAGCCGGTTGCATTGATGATTGCTGATTAAGGGTTTTAAATAAACAAATAGATTTCTTGTTGCTTAGAGTAAATTATGCGAGTGTTCAGTCGTCGAACATGTAGCGCGTCGGTACGTGTGCGCGCACGCAGGTTGCGAGACTTGCGAGTGAATTGAATCATGAAGTTGAAGAAAACTGTGACTTGCTGCATCAAGGGAAATTCTTTTTTCATCAAATATTCTACGAAAATAATGCCTCAGGTAGGTAACAATTAATTAAGGTTTATTAATTTAAGCGATTTGAAATTGTTTTATTATAATTAATCTAGAGGTCTCTTCTCTTTGATCACGAATAAAGCGTTAACAAAATTTAGGTGAAGTGATGACTTTAGACGAAAAAATTGTTTCACCGGCTGTTTCACAATCGTCAACTAAAGCATATCTGACAGATAAATTTAGCCCTGCCCCTTTTCTTTCACATGAAAATAGATAAGGAGAGGGCTAACTTTTACTGGCAGATACATTTATTTGTCTATTGTGAAACAGGCCAAAATTATTTTACTAATGAAAAATGCCTATTCCTGGCAATTTTACAGTACTATTTGAATCTCAAAACAAGATGATACTAGCGTTAATTTTATTTATTTTAAGAATTTGAATGTTAGAAATCGAAGCGTTGGTTTATTAGGGTTCCGAAGCCAAAATGGCTAAAACGGAACCCTTATAGTTTCGTCATGTCTGTCCGTCCGTCCGTATGTCACAGGCATTTTACTCAAAAACTACATTAATGTGTATTGATGAAATTTGGAGTATAGGTGTCTCGTATAAGCCGCTACTTGGTTTTGTAGTTAAATAATAGAAATAAATCTTTCTAGGGGGGCACTCTATACATGTAACAGAAACTGAAAAAAAATGTTTAGTTCTTTTAAAAACATTTTGAGGTTTCTTAGCATTTTTTTTATTAAGTGTATATTTTCAGAAACAATCACTCCGAAAGTTGCAAAAATTGTGTCCCCCCTCTATCTTTTAAACTGTAAGTCTAGAAAATATGAAAATAATTACATAGGTACCACTTAATAAACACTTTCAACTAAAACTGTTTTCAACATTATCGGATATACCGTTTTTGAGTTATTGCCGAAAAACTACGCTTCTCAACAAAATGACGTAAGTGCCATGACGATACGCTCTTTTGCTGGTGCACTTTATTTTTATTTGTAGTCATGGCGACGGAACCCTACACTATAGCAAAGAAAGTGACAGCAGCAACTTTAATCAAACTTAAAAGTTAATTGACGTCTCTGAGTGCGGCCGTTAGTGTTTAAATCCTCGATAAGTTTTTGATTCCGGTTTTCAACTTGGAATTAGTCCAGGATAATTTCTGAATTTCACACTTCCAGTTCCCTCACCTTACTTACATATTTTTCATTGTAAAATTAAAACATTACATTTATTATTTTTATGTCTCCGCAATTAAAATTAAGTCATCTGTGCCACTATGACATAATTGTGATAAAAACCGTGACCCCATTGGGGACTAAATATTTTTCCTTGGATTATTGTAACAGTTAGGCATGTAAACTTGTAAAGACTTAGTCAATGGATTTTCAGTTCGTGATTCATGATTGTAGGCGGATCTCTGCCCCGTGACATAAAAAAAAAGAAATCATGTCCGCTGACTGTCAGATTTTGCCTGACGAGATATTTTAGAATTTTTTATATTTTGCTATTGTAAGATATTAAACCTATTCATCCTAGGTTTTCCTATGTCAAAAATTATGAATGTCACGTTCTCTGTATTCAAATAACCAACTTTTGTCTTAGGTAGTTGGTTTATCACATTTATTACTATTTTGTCTTCTTGTGATACCTACTTTCACTTTTTAACCTTTCTTAATTTCATGTCACTGTCATGTTATAATTTTTTATCTACACACATATCATAAGTCCTCTATAATGCGTTCAGAATCCGTTGGCAATGACCAGCATTACAACAATCAATTTTACTATGATAATTTTCTTATCTGTAGCAGTAACATAATGTTCTTATAACGATATAAGATTTGATAAAGTTATGAGTTTCGAACATCTTTGAAAAACAAAACAATTTTATTTGACCTCAATTCTAATATCACTCGAGATGACATTTAATTCGAAATGAAATGTCAATTGCATACAATTTTGACAAATCTCGTATGTTACTTGATAATTCGTTATCGAACGATATGATAGTAGAGGCCAATTCTAGATTGTCTCTGAATTAAAAAAAAAACTACGGTTGCCGCCATTCTTGACGTGCTAATAATTGATCAATGCCGGCTATGCCGGTCGTAACATGCATTAACATGGAATTTCAATGGCTTTTATTTTTATAACAAATAATATATTTTTTAAACATTTAGAATAACTGCAAGGCTTTTCGATCTCTCAATTTAGTCCGTGCGGCAAACACCAGCTAATTAAATATAAGAAATAAAACGTGTTTTAGAACCACTTACGTCACTCATTGTTATGGGCAAAGCGACTAATTTTGGTTAAACGCGACGTGATTACCTACTTGTTTACTTGTCGGTTTGTACGTTTATATCGAGGTTGAGACATTCTTAAAGGTCTTTTGACAGATATGAACGAATTCTGAAAATCTTACGAATTTCTTCGTTTAATTTAAATTGTTATTGCAATTTTAACCATCTAGGTATTTAATATAGCTTTCTTCCTCGTTTACATATAATGCTTTCCTATAATGTCATATACCTATTTCAGTGCCAACAATATACCTACTTACTTGTAATGCAAAATATTTTTAAATTGATATAATTGCAAATTTTCGAATTTCATTAAAGGTTTTAAAGGCACATGCCTCCAAATGCGCCAAGTACCAACAGATTTGGTTATTGGTCCAGACTAGACTATATACAAAGTTACCCATGCTGCTTTAGAATTGTTAATATCACAAAAGAACTAAGATTCAAAGCACAATCTTTACTATAGAAGATGAACAAATACGTTAAAGACAACATAACGTGTATATGTGACTAAAAGCCGTTTAAATAAACCGAGTGAGATGCCCAAGACGCGTCTAAGGTAACGTCAAGTCATAGAATAGAAAACTGGGATTTCTGAGGCGTCTTGAGATGAAACAGGAGCAGGAGCAGTTATTTATACGGCCCTAAGTCACCGATGAGTGTAAAGGTGGTCAGGCAGGACTCCCCTGAACACGGCGAGACGGTGAGTGTCCCCGGTGGCGCCGAATGGTGGCGACTCGACTGTCACTTGGTTCTATTTCCAACAGGCGCCATTGAATGAATATGGCGAGAAAGCTTCAAATAAACAAATAAAGACGCACTTTGAACACATCGTTTGTGATTCAGTGGATGTCGAAATGGGTCTTTATATTCCCCTCTCTGAAGGGGTGCGTTTGATTTATATTGGCGGCAGACCCAGATTTACAGTTGCGAAATGTTACAGATCAGCCTTGGAATAGACAGACACTAACGATAACAATGAAGTATATCGCTTCCAGTATTATTCGAAATTTGAGTCTTAGTTTGAAAATAGTCAGAAAGACTGATAGAGCCCCTTACTTATAATATATAACCAAACCAAACTTATAATATAACCAAACCAAATTCATTGCTTCAGTTAACGTCTGTGTGACTTTTGCAACATTATCGCTTAGTGTTTCTTGTGCAAATTCGACTGACCTATTTTTTGCTTCGATACATGCGTGCGTTCATTAATATATAACCACAAAACGTTTCACAAACTGATTAATTTCACAAACATATCATTTGGTAAACTGCTTTTTTTCTGAAACTGTAAATATTTCAGGATTTTTATAAAACTAACCTAACCTATAGGGTTCTACATGATGGTCCTGAAACAAATCCTGAAATATTAAGTTTCGAAAAAAGAAAGCGGTTTGCCAAATTATATGTTTGTGAAATGAATCAGTTTGTGAAACGTTTTTTGGTAGAATGACAGGATACCGCGTGCTTTACATCGATACGTGCGATTGTAGGTAGGTAATTAAATAATCAAAAGGAGTTGTCATACAGTCCATATTCACGGTCTTTCCAAATGGACTCAAACCAATTCGTTATCAATGAAATTCATTGACTACGGACTGGACCACGCCCATTTATAGTAGTTTTATCTGACCGTGAATGTGGACTATAATAGCTCCTGCTTTTTGGAAACATTTTCAGGTATTCTTGACATTGTGTGTCCATCTACAATCGTCTATATAATCGGACAGTTGCCCGAGATAATGATACTTAATCAAATTTTCTTCAATGTATAACCATTCTCATCGCTTGTTGCTAAAAATGTATAAGTCGGGTCTAGCTCCTGTTATCCTAATAAGCAATTATCATTTTTGAGTTCGTTGCTTTGGTCTGCTCTTCGTCCAAAACGTGCTTGTCCGAGAGCTCTACCGATGTATAACAAACTTAACGTCTGTGATATACTATTTTTATAGTTATGTAATTCGAACGAGGCGCGTGTATTCAGTACAACACTATCGCTTTACTCTTATCCGCTGGCTGTAAGGTGTGACAGAGACAGCGAACGGAGGGGAGACTCCGGTGATTTGATATAAGCAACTGTTGAACGCTACGAATATTCAGTTTGAAATGAAACGAGCGCGGAGCGTTATTGTGTACTGCGCTCGCACACGTCGCGACGAGGATAAAATGTGACAGCCGTTTTGTATGAGTGCAAATAAATAATAATACCAACCATTTTACATTGTGGACATTCGAATAATAAGTATACATAGGTGCGTGTACGGTTTAACTGCTTCAGCGCAACAGTGACGTGGAGGCGGCGCGAGCAGGATTAAAAGTTTATTGTGACGAAAATCAAGCAGAACAAAAATTGGCGATATCTGTACGATCATCTTACAGTCGTGCTTACTATCATAACTCTCAGTAGAGCACGTGATTATCGAAATTTCTAGGTGTTTCTAGTTCGTTAATGCTGTAAACATATATTGTAAATTTAACTCGTGTCCACTCAATTACTCATTTAGTATTAAGTGTGCTCTACGTCAAATTATGGTTTTTGCTGAAGTTGATAAGATGGCGTCGTATTCCACGTACAGTACGGGAAAACCGAAGATTTTCTACCCAAAGAAGGTAAGACCGCTTGTAGAGTCAACACTAACACATCAGGCACAGGCAAAAAATTCTCGGAACGAAAGATAATTTCAATTCCACCTTCAACACAACCACAAATAGGTATCACCGGTAATGTAAATGTTAACTTAATTATTCAGATTCGTAATAATAAAACGCACTACTTATTCCGTTTTGCTTAAATAATTAAAACAGCTCCCTGTTTATCTTTACTCTTTACGCTGTCCACTGATTTTATATTACAGAATACAGTAAACACGGGTTACTTTAGCCTTAGGGGGTAACATTGCCCACCCAAAAAAACACTTTTCTTTTTTATTTTTATCAAAATAGATTATACGGACTTTCACTACGTATTCTAAAGAAAGTAATTGTTGCTTAAAATTGTAAAATATACAAAGAAAAAACTTGAAATATAGGGGTGGACAATGATACTCCCAGGGCTAAAGTTACCCGTGTTTACGGTGTGTAAACGTTCCTTAAACGCTACGTTAGGTTGGTACTTAAAACATAATCATAAAATGGAAAAACCACTGATTAGCCGCCAGACGAGTTAACTCCGGAAATACATGATAACTAGTAGACCTAAATACAACACGCCTTCTGCTGCATTGGTAGTTATTTATAGTTAAGAACAATTTTTATTCGCAAGATTCAGGTCCATTCAACTTAAATGATATCGTACAAATTCGCACAAGCGAATGAGAATCAAAACAAGCAACGCAAATACCTAGAATAGAAAATCAAAATCATATAGGTAAAGTATATTAATTTTTACAATGGTAATTGTAGGTGCACTTTATCACTTTGCAGTGATAAAATTACATTAAGCTGAATAATAACAGTTAATTATGGTAAACAGCCTAAGCTTTTCACACAATAATTCCATTCCAACTTAGAACAAAAGTTGGAAAATTCTACTATCGAGACGAAGACATTCATAAGACATGTTCGGCTGCTCAAGTGGTGTAAATTTGTATCTGGGGAACTATCTTATCGGGTAAACGTGTTGAGGGTCACGCTTCGTTTAACGGACATTCTTTTCACTGACCAAATTTAAGCAAACGCTAGAGCCAAACAAAGTCATGTCTTAAAAATCTTGGTTTTGGTTAATGTTGACTTAATTTCTTAATAAAACTTTTGTCCGCCGTCGTAGAGTCTGGTTTCTTGATTGATAATCTCCATGCTTTAAAATAATTGCTCGTTTATTCAATGACATTTTAACTGTGGAACATTTTTCAATTAGGAAATTAAGCGATAGGTACGTTCCGAAACATTATTTCGATCAAATTCACCGTAACCCACTTTAAAGTTGTAATTCTTCCAACACTCTGGTTAAAGGGTGCAGTCGTGTCACATCTGATAGTCGGAACTCAATTGATTTTAAGCTTTGTCGCCATATAAACAAAGAAGTTGGATCGTTCTTCAAAGATGTCTTTGATCGTGCCGCGGTCTGATAACAGTCGCTTAGCAGTCATGGCGGCTCCATGCCTATTTTATGTTGCACATTAGCTTCTGCACTCACGCCATTTAAGGCACGTATTGCAATTAATTGCCTCTTAAATAGGTCACGGTTGCTAAGAACCATTAGATGATAGGAATCAGAGGCCGTAAACTTAAAAACGTGGCCAGTTCTTGTTGACATTACCGATTTACATAAGCATTTACATCATCCAACATAATTATTATAGTTTCACAAAGGATCAAGAAAAACAACACTAATTCAAAGGTAACCCCGTTTTCGTGTGATTCATGGTTGAAATATGTAAGGAAGTTCTCAAAATTGCTTTAGCTCCTTAGCCCGGTGTTCCAAGGAATGATTAGGGGTTCGATGCATTCCAGCCGTCTTACGGGTGTGGACACAATGAGGGGAATGCCGGCCTGGAATGCGGCCAGGAGCGCCCGCGGCCATCCCAGCACTTGTCCAGTAATATAAAAAGTAGTGCAGTTGTGCGATATCGTCTAAAACATGAAGCCTTTTGTTCCTTATCTCTATAAATATTTTGAATGGAATTTGAATAATGTATTACCTGTCTCGTCTTGACAAACATTGGTAGTTTGTTTAGTTAGAATATTCGACCATCGTCATTAAGTATTAAACAATTAATAAGTATAATACAGTGAACGTATTATAATTAATAATATGATAACAAAACAGTCCTGACGTATGCATTTAGTTTACGCATGTTTTCTCAAAATAGCTTTTTCTGAGATACAGTGTAGGATTTACTCGTCAGAGTTACAGTAAGAAATAAACTAATAAACTAAAATGATCATTTTAGCACAAAGTGAAACCATAAACCGTAAAATATAAGATGGCTCCCAACGACTGGGTGTCAAATTTCCAGCCAACCGTGTATTGAATTACTTCTGACAGGAAGACGGTCTGATTTGATCGCATTTACTGTGATTGTATTCATTAAGTGGACTTTCCTCAGAGGAAGCCCGGTGGGCGCCAAAAATAGCGTTTCCGTTGGAGTGAGCCCGGGCCGCCTAAGTAGGAAGTCAACTACTTGGCCCTTCCGCCCGCCTACAGCCGTCTCGACGCTTATCGAGTTTACAATGCACTTATGAGCTGCATTTTGCCCACACGTTGTCTCATAATCGTAATGTGAATTAAATTACTGGCGGGCTGAAAACATTGCGCCGGGCTAAGTGGAAGCTCCATTCAGAACGATAAGAGATTAGTAACCTGATGCGTTTTTGATAGCTCTTAATTATGAATTAATTCTTGTTATAGGTATTAAACTCTCGTGTCCTTTGTTTGTATCAATATGGAATCAGTAAATTGCAATGCATAATCATCATTATCATCATTGATAATATTTTTTAACATTTGGAAAAAACTCTACGTCATATAAAGGTTAATTTAAAAACAAATCATCCAAACCAATCAGACGTTCTTTCGTGTATTTCCGAGAACCCAAGTTACCTAAATAACGTTAATTTAACGATACCAAATACGGCTTGCGCCTACGCACTTTTACTGGCCACTCCCAAATGCGTTCAAAATTTAAACAATTTTGCGCAGACTCCGACAATTCGTCATACGTTTTTTAATATAAAAGGATTGGTAATTTTACTTTATTATTTCCTTCTTAGGCTTTAGGCTTAGGCACGTAGGCATATTTTCCTAAATGGAAACCTTGTAATTAATACATTACTTATAAATAAAAACCAAAATTTTACTACACGGACATTGTTAAGTTAGTGGGCAGCGAAAGTGAAAATACCTTCCAAAAATATCTTGAAATTACTTACTTGTTACTGGAAGAGTGTCAACTCTCTATTCAATTAATAATTTCAATTGATTAAATTTGCTTCAACCATCGGGTCAATGCAATGCAGCTAAAGATATCTAAAAACAAGTCATAAAAACTTTAGGTAGGTAGTACCTAGTCTGGTTCCGGCTTTAATAAAGAGACGTCTCGTCTCATCAAAGTCATAATTTTATGTCGTTAGCAAAATAAAACGAGTTTTATTTAAATTTATATCTCCGCTAAATAAATCCGCCAATCAAAAAATTAAATACCTACGCGATTCTTTATACACCAAAACAACTGACAGTTTAAAAAGCTATATATTTAAGGTGTATGGGCAGCCAACGAAATTGGCTACCCATACACCTTTTTGAATTTTGTTTTTTTTTTTGGGTGATCAGACGGTTATCGCTATTAAAATTGACAGGTAAACGAACTATGATTCATGGGTTCGCATTTTGATGACTCGACGCTTGTTGAGTACCAACAGACTTGATCCTCCATAACTATGGATTCACTAACTTTTCTTCCAACTATGCAATAATTTCATTATAACTGCACTAAATACTGAGCACAAAGCGTTACTTTTCTGCTCTAGAGCAATAATGGTTCATACAAAATCCGTTACTGCACTGTTTTAATTTCTTCTTAAATCGCGGGACAAACGGACATGAGTTGGATTTTTTTTATCATGCCAGTCATGGGACTCATTTCCTAGATTTTCCTAGTTTTTTTGACACCTACTTCTCTTGCAGTAGTTGAAAGGAAAGCAGATCACGAACCTCGCATTTAGTCATTTCTGATTGGTGCAACAATCTACTATTTTCCTTTCTCATATTTATCCAGCCGTTGCCGGATGGTATAAAAGTAATATGTTTTTAAAGGATACTGCCATGAAGCACCTTAGACATGCATTCTGTTGAAGTGTTAGTGATATTAGCAAGTACATATTATTGATTAGTGCTATTATAATAATCAGCTTTGAAGTAAAGGTTTGAAAATAATGAGGGCGCTGTTTTAAGTAAGTTCAACACCACATTAAGCATCATTGATTGATTGGTTTAACTTTGGATAATGTTGCCAATAAGGAATATGCATGAATTTTTTATCGCATTTCTTAACAAAATATGAAATTACCGATCTGACGCCAGCGTCTACTTCGGCCATTAACTCCATGTTAAATTCTGTTTCGCTAGAAAGAGATAGAAACCAATCTTTGGTGCCTTATATCTTGGTTATTTTTATAGTTATTCGAAAAATAATTGTTACATGAATGAAATTGAAATACATATTCCCTATTATCGAGCTGAGCATTTGAAAATAAGAAGTTAAGGTTCTGCCTGTCACCGCGTCAAACTTTTTTGTCAAGTTGTACTTGGAAAAGGCATTTTGACAGTACTAAATATACATTAGTAACGTATCAATTTGATATTTTTGTTCATTATAGTTTGTTTGTTTTCAGGTACGTTCGGAAGAGTCATTGCTTACGCCAGAAAAGTCTTCAAAAATTGCACGATGGGTACGTTGAGTTTGCACTAATTAGGTGGCGGGTACATAATACGTCGATTTAGTCCAAACGAAATGCATAAATGCACGTTAGGTATATGTACGTTACTCAAAATATTCAGCTTTGTGGAAAACCACGTTAATCATTAACTAAGCATAGCATTTTAATAATAAAAATAATTTGCATGTGTATGTAAAATAGATAAACGCATGTATTATTTTAAATGGTTTATGAGATGGTTGCAAAAATTAACGAATTATGTGATATCAAATTACAATGACTGTTCACCGAATTCAATGACTCCGGTTATTCCTAGACTTTTAAGCGATAAGTAAACATTCTACGAGCACCTTTGTTCCACGAAGTCATAATACCAAAACCAGACGTTTTGTCATAAAAGCAAATTGATTTGTAGGTGGCACGGTCACCTGCCGGAATCTTTGTGTGTAAAATTAGGGCACAGCCATTGAGTCATTTTAGATTATATATCAAGTTTATGGAGTAACATAGTCGCTGTCTCGCTAAACTGCGTGTGTACACAACATCAGTGTATTCGTCACAGTGTCAACACGCGGCACACCGCCTTGCGCCACAAAAGAACCTTATGTTCTGTTTCATACCTACTTGATTAAAGTATGCGTACATAAAGTAATAAATGTTGTTTTCGATAGTCACGTTTGATAGTATAAACGTTGTTGTATTTTTGTTACATGAACATACTTATACACTGCGGTGGACTTTGTCCAGTCATGATAAATTTCGATTTTCTTAATAATGTCATCCGACTAGTTTTAATAATTCTAAAGAAGCGATGCTATTAACAATGAACGCAAAATGCAACGCATATAGTAACTGATACAAATAATTAAAAGGGCCATTCTACTTTTCTATGCCTAAAATATAAATGAAAATTCAAGATCAATTTTACAAATTTGCGTTACTATAAAGGCTTTTTTTATTACCAGTTTCACATAAATCGGTCCGAAACGTTAATTTAGTACGTTGTTCAGAATCTTAAAATCGTGTATTACTAAGATTCATCCAGTGCTGTACATAAATTATGATCTTAAATGTACGTTTACGTTGAGGGACAGTTTCTTAGGCATAGAAAAGTAGAAGGCCCAAAAAGTATGTATTTGTAAAAAAATATGAAAAATAGTACTCTGCCGACTCCAACTGCATAAAGACTAGTATATAATCGACTATAATTAAGTATAAAAAATAAACAAAAAGCCATAGCTACCGTGAAGTATTGCATATTTAAATATTATATAGACTAGGTTATCCTGGTCGCCGCACCAGATCAAGATCACTAGAAATATTGAATTGTCATATATACCATTAAAAAAAAACCAAACAAGAAGTTGTTCTAAAATTTTATAACCTGAACCGGATGGACATCATACGAATATTGTAAGTACTTGAAACGAGTAAAATATGTTTTGTAGTGTCAGTTATACAGTGCAACTAGTAAATAAGTTATCTAAATATGTCATAAGATATATATAACTGAAATCCATTGCTGCCGTAAAAATTGAGTATTTAAATAGTATATCCTGGTCGCTTCACCAGATCAAGATCACCCGAAATATCTCATTTGTTATATTTGTCATTCAAATCCAACATACCCAAACATGAAAATGTCAAAAAACCTATTGCATGAACCGGGTGGGCATCATAAGAATACTGTAAGTATTTATTTCTTTATTTATTTTCATCACTTGAAGGGAGGGAAAGATAATTCTTTAATTTCAAGTAATTCTTTCGAAGTACCTAAAAAATAATACTCTGGTAAGAGGTTCCAACAATAAATAATACTCTGGTAGGAAGTTAAAACCGCATGCAACTAAGTTAGGTAATTTATCTGAAGGCATCTTAATATAATACCTTCGTAAATTAATATAGTTTTTGGCTACCTGCCCCTCTAAAGTACCTAAAATTAACTTTCTCCAACCTTGGCAAAACCACTAACTTACGTGTTCACCTTTACCACGAAACCGTTCAACCGCTATGCATTTATACGTGGTTTGTGTTATCGTTTAGACGAATTCCGAAACGCTGTTATGCAAATAATCGATTTTCCTTTGGCATGCTCATACTCGTATTAAGCATTTAAACTGAGTATTTAGTTAAATACAGTCATTTCCCAGAATAAAATCGAATTTGCATTTTTGCTGGTTATACAGGTGTCGTCATATATCTATAAACGTTGATACATTTTCGCTGTGACCTCTTTGACTATTCCGATTGGTAGTTCAACTTCATACATGGCGTTAAAGTACAAGGTACCGAAGTGGATGTCATCGAAATGAGAGATACGTTGAAATATTTGAAGGAAATGATCAATCCACTGCAGATGTGAAAACGACAATACGATAAGGCGATTTCCTGCAGAAATTTATTGCTTCACATTATCCAGCTGCCTTAGTGAAATGACAAATATTAAGTTAACTACATCTTTCCACTAAGTAAACCGGTGTAGAGATTAGATCAGATTCTTTATACGCATGATGCGCGTAGTTGTCGTGTTAATAATTTCAGTGAACTGAAACTGAACTGATCACGGGATCTTACGGAATTAATCAAATCTCAATCTTTATTATGCCCCCTCTATATATTTATACTGGTATTTAAATAACTGTACGTTCGACATTATAAGAAGCTGTACATTTTAGTACCTTATCGCAGCTATTGATATACTAAATTCAAAACATTCTTACTTTATTACGTTACTATGATAAGGTACTAGCATGTACAGCTACTTATGAGGTCGACTGCACCTTAATACTATACAAAATGGTCATCCATTTCTTCGCACTGAATGTTAATTTAAATCTCGTTTTTCGCAGTAGGTTCTTTAAACATAGTAATGCCATCATCATTACATCACTTAGTTATCAAAGCTAGTATGGTAACTATCTATTTTCGATTTGAATTTCCTTGAGCTTATCAATAAGATATTAACTTATTCATTTTTTTAACATAAATAACTCGCATACTTTGTAGAATTTCATCATGCAGTTTGAAAGACTGTTAAATCTTATACGGCTGTTAGTCAATACATTTTAACAGCTTTTTAAACTCCAAATCATGTATTAAGTTTTTACAATAATTTTACATAATCCAACAAAAAAAAAATCTGCACTTATATTTGCTTAGTCAAGTCTGTGTTGTCCAACAATGGTTACACATATCTTACCTGAGTTGTTATTTTGTAATATTCTACAACTTTGCGAACTACATAAATTCATAGCTTTAAAGTTAAACAATGAATCAGTGAAGAACTAACGCGAGATGTGATATCTAAAGCCACATCCGTTCCTACCGCGGAACGATAGACGGATGTAAATAAAACATAATTCGCCTCTTCCTTAGCTTAGTCGTTAGACGTCGAGCAGAGTAATTATTACAACACAACACAAAATTATTATGCACAGTGAAAGAAATTATAATACTGGTCTTACGAGACATAATATATCATCTCACACACAGAATCCAGGCACGGAATGAAAAATAGTCATATAGCTGCGTTCGAAAACACGGTTACAACTGTTTTTAAACAAGTTTATATTTTTGGATACAAAGTGAAACCCGCAACGTGTAACTTCTGCAAATAACTCCTGTGGTAAATTCATTAAAGGTTGTTTTGCTATATTTTGTGACCCGTTAACCGTTTTCCCCGAATGATATAATTGCTCATGTCAAGTTCATGATAATTTAATCCTATCAATATTAATCTCAACACGTAATCTATTGCGACCCATTTTGCAACCAAGCATGACGGAGAGTTAAGTTTTTTGGTAAAATGTTACGCCCGATCACTATCAATTGCGATGTGATTCACTCACGCGCACCTCGGATAACTCTGTATCTGGATCGGAATGCACAAAAGGTATGTTAATTTATACCGTTTTGTAATAAATATACAAACTATTCCGGATTAAAGTATTCGGATAAGATAAAAAAATAAAAGGTACCTAATTACCGAAGACGTTCGAATTGTAATATAAGTAATAGGTATGTCTAGTAAGTATCAGAAGATACAATAAAGTGCGGTAAAGAGGCCGTAACTTTTACCAATGATAACTGAATACCAAGAACTGATAATTCTGCATGATTGGTACGCGATTGATAAAAAGTTAGAATGAATGCTAATCGTGAAAGTGCTTCGAAGGCAGAACAGGATGTAGTGCGTGAGTCATGTTTAGTTGTAACCGTCGCACGCGCAGGTACCATCAGTGTTTGCGTGTGTGCTGTAATAACACAGCTTGCATGTGTTTATGATAAGAGGCCACGTGAATGAACGGTGAGTCAGCGACTGGCCACTAAACTATCAATAATCGACCAAACATCTCATCATATCATCATATCTCAATCATATCATCTGGCAAAGTGGTGAATCTTAATAAAAACCACGTAAGCCATGTAAGGGAAAACAAAAAAAATATTTGAGGTTTTAGAAACAATTAAAGATTAGACAAGGTAATAGGATGCGTTTTTAAGAGTTACAGCTTTACAGCCAAAACAGCTTTAATAAACAAATAATTCGTAAAAGCGACGGTAATTGTAAATAAACTTTATACCATAGATTAAATACTAGTTACTTCGTAATTTATACTAGGTATAATTGTTATTCGTAGATCTCAAAAATTGGCAAAGGCAATGTATACTCTATATTGTTTTTTTCTTTTATAGTCGCATCTGTACACGACAAAAAAGGCAATTTACGGTGTTTGATGAACAAAAGGTCTCTTTTGGTAGGGTGGATCCCTTGAACCTAAAGGCCATGTTAAGAAGGGGAACCATCTTGATTTTTGATGCGGGTGAGAGGGTGGTCGAACATTTCACATAAAAAGTCTCCATACAAGCAATATCAGCGCCATCTGTCAAAACTCGTGCGAACTACGTTGCCACGAATATCTGTCGCGTTGCATAGGTCTCTCGATGTAACATTGTGCGTGCATCGGCACAACGCCGATATACAAAGTTGATTTGATTTTTACTTACAATTTAGAATGATCACTATCGTTATTCCTATTCATAATTATTTATAAATACTGAACAATTATTTATAAATACTGCTTCTGGGTATGATAACATTTGCAACGGTTGATCAGGAAGATCAACCTGGGCCCAAAAGCTCGTCGGTGGTTTACATCCTTTTCACAGACTTACTCGTAACCAAGAACTTGCTCATGCTTTTAAAATATCCAAGGTAATAGCTGTTCTCAAACCTGGCAAGTCGGGTGCAAGAGGCATCGAGTTATCGTACTATTGCACTACTTAGTAATTGCTATAAACTCCTTGAGAGGGTTCTTCTTCGACGCATATCACCACTCATCGAGACGAAGATCCCTGTAGAGCAGGCAGGCTTTGGACCGGGTCGCAGCTGTTGCGACCAAGTGCTTGCTCTCACCACCCACATTGAATCCGGTTTTCAGAGAGGCCTGAAGTCGGGAGTTGTGCTGGTAGACCTCTCGGCGGCCTATGATACTGTGTGGAAACAGGGACTTACTTATGTATAAGCTGCTTTCCGCTGTGCTAAATATGGATGTGGATGGTGTCCACCTGATTTCCAATGTTTTCGGAACGCCTCTTTCGAGTACATCTAGGCAGCAATGTCAGTAAGCAGAAAATGCTAAACAATCGCCTACCACAGGGCTCCGTTCTTGCTCCGACCTTAGTCAACCTTTACATCCACGACCTACCTTTAACTGGCTCCAGAAAAATTATTTACGCTGACGATATTGCCCTGGTCTCCCAGAATAAGGATTTCAGTAACCTTGAAACCAGTCTCTCGGAAGATCTCAACAAACTGGGCCAACAAACAAAACTTCAGACCAGGAATAACATGCTTGCAACACTAACTGGAACATCGTGGGGCGCAAGCGCGAATTGCCTACGCACAACAGCTCTTTCCCTCGTCTACTCCGCTGCGGAATACTGTGCACCTGTTTGGTTAGAGAGTGCGCACACCAGCCTAGTCAACGTCGAACTAAATAAATCAATGCGATGCATATTACACTGGCTTCAATCCAATTTCTACCGAAATCGATAAATAAAGGATGTTATTAATTCGAGTAGTATGTAATAAAAATTAAAAAAACATAATACAAACAAATATAAGAAGTGAAGCAAATTTTTGTACATTTTGCTTTATGCAATAAAATATTAAACAAATAAAACCTATTCAAAATAATAAATAAAACCGTTTGATAAAAGTATGTAATACGAAAAGTTTTACTAAATCAAACCGTTTACAAGAAAACTGTGATGTACGATGTGACACCCTTACAAGGTTACTTCGCGCGCACATAAACCGCCACTATGGACCCAAAAAGGGTTTACTTAATTGTTAAACATGCAATAAAATTATGTAAAGGTTACTTTATGATTATACTATTTATATTCAATGTTTCTTTTTAACTTTCGTATCATATTCATTACAGCGTTAAACCACAAAACTTATGACGAGCGAACTAAAGTCAACCAATGACTGTCATCTCCGGCTGACTACTGAATCGCGTTTGCCCTAAACTGATATTTTGGGGCCAGCGCGCTGGTGCCATTTTGTCGCCGTTGGCCCGGTCTTTACGCTATAAGTCAAAGGTATCAACGCATTTAAATGTTTAACGAGCTTGTTCGTTAAAAACTCTTGAAACAGATGTCATGGCTTTATTTTATTCGTATTTGAATAGACAAAATGTTATAAAATAAAATTCAAATACCCAACTTAAGTACAGTATTTAATGGACAATTTAGTAGCAAAAACAGTCTGTACTTAATAGACAATTTATTAGCAAAAACATAAATGCCAAAAAAGTGATTAGATTGATTTTAAGACAACTCTATTAGATTTGCATAGTCGATACCCTTATAAGGCAAAAACGAGCAACCATTATTAAAGCGGTAAACTATGTTGATGATGTAATACATTTCTAAGAGGTGCATACCTTAAAATGACGCTCTGATTCATAATCTCGATACATATTTACCTTAAATAAGACAGAACGTGTCACTTCCCACATAGCGAGGCAAAGTATTAATTCAAAACAATGACATTCAAGACAAAGAGATTCTTGCTAACGCAGTTGTTTCTGTTTCCACCTTGAAGATAAAATCGTTACGAGGATGAGCTCTAAATTTAAAATATTATTGTTTTGACTAACAGCATTGAACGTTTAGTTATAAAGGAAATTATTTTGTTTCACTGCATTTTTTAAGGATTAAGGAAATTAATTTTGGTACCATATTTTTGCATCGTCACGCGTCGTCATCGTCATCGTCACCCATGTTTGAAGTTTTAAATCTCTATCTCATCGGGAAGTTAGATTAAAATCGATTACAAAATTTGTATCTAACTGACAATCAAACAAACAAGCTATCAGACATACAGACAAGAAAAGAAAGCAAGCTAATAAATACTTTGTAAAATATGGATGGTTGTCTTTGCTGCATTAGATTTTTTAAGTCATAGATGGGCCATAACACCAAGAGTCGGATTGATAATCGATCGGTCGTTTTTGATAGATAACTACACATGATAAAAGTATGTATAAAATACCGAAATTATACAGACTCCTATGACCAGTATTTATAGTCTGACAACTTCCTTAGACTGAAAACCTCAAAAATTTGAGGAAGTTGCAAAACATTTTATATGTATATCTCGGGGTAGGGACTGGTACTGGACCGTACGGTCGACCTCATAAGAAGCTGTACATTTTAGTACCTTATCGCAGATATTGATATACTAAACTCAAACCATTCTCCAAACATGTACCTACAGCAATTTATAACTCGTCGACTGTACTACTACATTTTACTATGTGTTTTACTATTTTTTTAATTAAAAAACGCTATTTTTACATTATCTTGCCCATGTAAACAAATATGTCATCGATTCAGAGAATCAGAGCAAGGAAGGAAGTAATAGTACAAATTAAATTGAATCAATTTTGTAATCCTCGAAATCGCTAGTACCTAACTTATCTATCATTATTAAAGATGACACAACTTTCCACGATTCGCTTTAGAATAGGTATTGTACCTCTATGTAGTAAACACTACGTTTGGTATGAATGAAACCAGTCACCACGTTTAGTCACATCTCGGTGAAATCGCTCCGTAGTTCGAGGAACCGTATAAAGCTGCAGTGACTCAGTCAGAGCACTTTGTTTCATTTCTTGTATGATCACTATGTACCGAGTTTTAGTGATACTACTTAAACGACTCGATTTTTAGGATTCCGTACCAAAATGGTAAAAAAGGAACCCTTATGGTGAGACTTCGTTGTCTGTCTGTATGTATGACACATCAGTTTTTCTCAGCAACTCCACAAGCTATCAACTTGAAATTTGGCATATTTGTATAACTTGCTTGCCCGAATCTGTTTTTAGTAAAAAAAATGAAATTAATTTTATAAATAATTGAAAAGTGGTCTAGAATGGGGGGTTGAAAAATTAAAATGATTTGATGCAAGTGGGGTGTCATATGAAAGGGTTCAATCTGCATATTTCAAAACTATTTTTGTCATAATTTTTCGTGACGTACTTTTTGATTAATAACCAAAAATGTTTAAATGTGTACGAAAAAATATTTGGTTGCTTCTAACAAGATTTCGATTAGGTATTGTCAATAGCGTCTTGATTCCATACTAACAAGACGCTTAATAAAATAATACATCGACTAATATTAGATATTAGTTGAATTACATAAGGACTTGCTGTTGTTATTAACAGTTTTTTTGTTAAAACTAATATAGCTATTGTATGTCAATTGTAAGAAAAAAAACTGTTTTGGTTTTCGAATTTTCACGAATGTGGGTTTCTAATAACTTCAATAGTTTAGTAAAAAACTGCAAGTGTATGATCTATTTACGAAGAACAGTGAAAAAGAAACGACAATCTTAGTCATAACTTCGTAGCACCGTATAAGCTGCAGGTTATGCCAGACCGCATGATGGTAACCCGCGGATGAATAAGACACGCTTACTCATTTATTATAAACACTTATTTGCAACGGGCGCCGCGACTAATTTTCCATTCGCTATATCTACTTACTGATTTAAGCGCAGGGTTTCTGACTCATCTCATCTACTTGTTTGTTTGCTGCCTTTACTGCATCAGTTCAGCTTCGATTCGATTTACTGAAAATACCGCATTCTCGTTAACTGTTATTTCATTAGTTAATAAGGCAACATCCTTCCTATTAAGCAAACGATAAAGAGGTGATTTGAAAATGCCATTAATTTTACGGTATTTTTTTAACCGAAAATCTGTTTCCAATCCAAAATACGTATTAAAATTGATTTTTTTCGTTTGTAAACTATCATTATGGAAACAATAGTTCGTTAAATTTAAAGTACGAGTAACATGTGTTTAATTATCGATTTATGTAGTTATTTACAAAAAAAACTTTACAAACCGGTTTTAATAAAGAAGGAAAAAGAAGGAATTTTAAAAGAGGAAAAGTTGTGTTTGCTCTAGTTACAGAAACCAATTTTAAATATTAAACTAACAACGTAAATGTTGGATCACGTGTCGACACTTATTTATGCGTATGTGTGTAGACCAAGGCAGCGTGCGCGTGGGCATGCTTCACCCAGGTATCCACAATGTGGCATTTATCAACGGAATTTATTTTCCAACGAAGACACTTCACTCCAAATATGGTTAGAGCCATTCAAACTTGTTGTTATTACATTAAACGCCATTATTATCTTCGTCATTTCAAGCCGCTGCTTTTTAAATTGAATATTCAAGGTACGTAAGAGACCGTGGTTTTGTTTGTTTGTCCTGTGCTTCTGCAACTGTGGATTGAAATTGTTCGTCTTGCAATTGTTAAATAATGCACAACACAATTCTGACAAGGGTGTTCTCTGTTCATTTCGTCATTCGGAAGCGTAATTGAGGGCGCCCAGCTCTCGCCAGACTGCCCGATCCGCGGTCGTTCAAAGCTTCTTAAAATAAAGCGCTACACTAATGACATATCGATTTTATCGTTTCATCTGGCACCGCGTCTAAGCAGATAGTTTACATCGTTAATTACCAATAGCGATGATTCGATTTCAGATCTCGTTGACATTGAGGGGTCGTTGACTTCGAGGCTGCTTACAGATGTCGAATCTCTTCCTTTGTAAGGTCTTATAGAAAGAACTGTGGATAGTATTTCAGCAAAAACGCGTATAGGTTACGTCCCATTAACCTCAGGTTGGCACACGTGCAGGGCGTAAACTGCAAAGATGCTTGAAGTGGTTCTGCTGCGTCGTCTTTTATGTTCTCCGCTTGTGAAGCATCGGCTTGGGAAAAAACCGGTCAAGTGCGAGTCAGACTCGTGCACCGAGGGTTCCGTATTTAAGTCCGTACTTCAACTTTATATATTTTCTATGTACTTTAATTCGTATGTAATAAGGTCCATTTTACTTGCCTAAATTTTATTACAGTTCTTTAAAGTTTTAAACTTCGCGTTATTTTTCCTGTAAAATATAAGTAATCTATTAGCTAGGAATTTTTCAGATTTTTCGGTTCATAAACTTCGGAGATAAGGAGGGAACGGTCATTTTTTGAACATTTTTGGTTATAAATCAAAAAGTACGTCACGGAAAATTAAAAAAAAATAGTTTTGAAATGTGCAGATTGAGCCCTTTCTTATGACATCCCACTTGCTATAATCAAATCACTTTAATTCTTCAACCCCCCATTCTAGACCCCTATTTCAATTATTTATAAAATTAATTTCATATTTTTTTACTAAAACCAGATGCGGGCAAGCAACTTGTACAACTATGCCAAATTTCAAGTTGATAGCTTGTGTAGTTGCTGAGAAAAACTGCTGTGACATACAGAAAGACAGACAACGAAGTCTCACCATAAGGGTTCCTTTTTTACCATTTTGGTACGGAATCCTAAAAATAGACTTGCCTACCTATAAAAATATTACAAATACAATCCTACGCACTCTTATTTCATATTATAAGCATAATTTATGTTTACGAGTATTTTCGTATTTTAACATAACTTTAACTGCAACTCGGTCATAATAAATTGCAAAACTATTAGAAGATAAACCGGTTGTTTAGATATCCTATCGACCTCAGTATTGACTGATAAGGTCTAGGATCCTTGCAGTTCATCACTCCCTCAATAGCTAGGTACTAACCCGTTGGCAAACACAAAGTAGCAATGGAATGCATTTCTATTTCCAGACAGACTCGGTTACCAAGTATACTCAGTCAGTGGTTGTTTGGGGGTTCGGAAACTAAACCGTTCAGTTAGAGGGACATAAAGCGGATACAGAGACCCGTGGGTGGAGCCCCGCCACCCCGCGCGTCGCCATTCTAATTAGCTCACTCATTGTGGTCCGAAGTTTGCGGGTTGTGGAACTAGTGGGTACAAACCGCGGCCGCCGGCAGTCACGCCGCGAGCACCGCGCGGTCGGCACGCGCCGCGCCTGCGCAGCATCCCGCCCGCACGCGACCGGCACCAATGTAAACGAGATAACTGACCAACAGTGCAAACACTTGATAAACTCAAACTCAGTTTCCAAGTAACGAGGCATGCGGATATTTTTGCTTGATGGACGTTTAAGACAGTGATAAAGTTTAGGTGTTGGCTTTGCGCAAGGTAAACCATTATGATCTCCTATAATACTTAACTGGAACCATTGTGTGCGATCGGCGAGCGCTGTTAACTTAGTTAATTAGGGTTTTGCATAATAGTATTTGATAGTTAATATAGTTTGTGTGTTCAAATAATAAGTTTGTCCCGAGTAAATGTTACACACAGAAAACAGAAGTACTAAGTACTCAAATATTATTATTTAACCTCAATACTTCCTGGGTACGCCACCGAATAATTTAAAATTCCTACCTGCCCAAGTAGCTACTAAGTTCCCATTGAAGATAAACTGTTGAAGATTATTATTTGTCATACCATATTGAGAGCAAACCAATACTTAATGTAAGCCGACTTCAAATAAACAACAATACTTATAATTTAAACGAACGTTAAGTCAGTGCTACCAGAAGCCGAGTTACTCGAGGGGAGTGCAATGATGTTGGACCGACCGGTTACCGGTCTCACTGTACTGCGTAACATTACTTAATCGAGCGCATATGCAAATCGATATTATAGCGAGTCGTAAACCAGAGGCTTGAATGTTTGATCTCCTTTTTATCTATTCCAATCCGAATAAGTTTATAGGTCATTAGGAGGTTACAAGGGAATTAAACAAGATTGTTCGTTATAAAACGGTGCGTTGGCGTTATGCAATAAAAATAAATTATCATTGACTTGTTTCGTCATGCGAGGAGCGATTGTGCATGCAAAACTGACCTTCGGCAACAATGTCCCTTGATCGCGCAGGCGACAGTCAACTCTGGCGCATCTGGCACGCAGCGAGAACACTGCGCATTAATGTTTGTGGATATCTGTTGCGCCTTGCACACGAGTATAGCTTCAAGACCTACAGTGTAAAAGGTCTGAATTGACATGAATGTGAATGTAATCATCGCGAAATGACGATAAGTATGTACCTATGAGTCGAGTCGTGAAAGCTTTCAACGATGTTTCCCAGGACTTGGCGCAGTAAATAGACGTGAGGAGAATTCGTTATTGCTAAATAGCGTCGTGGCATTATTTTACCGTTTGTCCACTGTTCCTGGTTATTGTACACTATACTGTTAGACCATGGAACAAGATGGATAATTTCTGATTGCTGCAGAAATTTACCTTTAGGACCTTCTAGGTAAAAACGTTTTGTTTTCCTTTTTCCTTAATTCCATAATACACTTAACCAGCTATGTATTTTGTTTCAGTGAAGCCTGTACAAGTATGATTCCTACCTAGTTATTGAAAATTGACATCCGTTGTAGTACCTAGTACTGGATGAGCATTAAGTTAGGCTTTCGATTTTACCCCTTGATTAAATATCTACCTATGTATTTCAATCAGTGTTCCCTACGATTTACTTAGTCGTCATTCCGAGTTGCATTTTTAATAACATTAATACATTTTGGTCATACATAGGTACCTACGTATGGTCAAAGCTGCAGACAATCAGAAAAATCGTCGCAATTTAAATAATCAAATGTGGTGCATTCAGGGCTTTTATCTGCTTCAATTAACGCTCAAGATCGCATTTCCACCTGTAAGATGGCTGCGAGAAATGTTCGACTTTGCTATCCGAAAATTCCTAGTGTTAGTTTACCTTGCAAGAATACATGCAAATTACTGCTCGACTGCACTGTCGAGCATTTTTTGCAGCAATTTATAATACGTAATTACCTATGTTCCACAAACGCCATTATAATAACACCCCAATTAAAGAAATGATCAATACGTGATTTGAAGTTTACGCTCGCTGTTATTCTTATCATTATGAATGAAACCTTTTATCTTGCCTGCCTTAAAAACTATGTCCTGTGACGCATCAACCACAGCACTTTAATTCGCTGACGTAATATAACATAATCAAAGCGATACACTTCACTCGGATTGTGACGGTGTTTCTGCGAATCATGATTCAGAGGCTACAATCGACCTGTTATGTCACTGGAGTTTCTTTTTCTTAGCGTTCGTATTACTCATCGACTGGGATAGTGTAGTAGTTATCAATGAACTGCCGAGCGTAAACTGCTGACCTCCCGAGTGTGCATAAAGAGTATTAATACTGGCTATCGTTATGTTTCTCACTATGTATAAACCGGGGTCTGGGGTATGAACTTTGGTCTAGTTTTTCCACGATTGCCTATCTGCGAGATAGGTAAGTATATCCGGTCAATAAAAATTAATTCCCAACCATTACACAAAGGTTCTGCTATAATATAAAGGAGTCTAATCTCGTGTGAAGCGGTGGTTTTTACACTGTTAATTGCGGGTCTCTAAATGCCAGAGTTGTGACGCGTGTAGGTAGTCATGACATCAGCATTATCCACGTCAGTCAACGTCATACGCACTCATCCCACTGGGATCTTCATAGAATATAATGCACGATCGTGCCATTAATACCTATATTGTCAAGTTGCGATCACATGTCGAGTCGATTTCCCCTGTCAATACATGTAAATGATCGTGGGCGTACCGAAATTAACGGTAAATTTAGTCAAGTGTGTCTAATAGACAGACGATCGAGAATCGTGAGGATTTCGTAATCGGATGCTTGGGAACATGAGTCACTCCGCTGTTATGACGCTTTATAGTATCAAAGACGCAAGAAGTCTCACGATATATAAAAGGAAAGAAACGTCATTTCAGACAAAAAGCTTGAAGACCTTGAGAATGGAAAATACCCTACGGCCTGTGCGCTTTCTCGCGGATGTTGCGTTTTTGTTAATAATTCAAGCGATTGCAATTTCTTCTGCAATTGTTGCATCATTTTACACGATAAAATCCTTCTAATTATACAAATAACAGTAACTGATTTTATTGTAGACTGACAAGATACTGGTCACAGTCGGCTCATTGAGATGCGCAAGCGGTCGACGGCGACGCGTGAGCAGAGTTCCCGATAATGTCAATTCCCGGTGACTCACCTCCGATCATGGCTACTTTGACCCTAGTCGAGGAGTCAATCAGTGCAGGCACTGTCCTTGCGCTGAATTCGATATTAATTGCTATTATTCCCAGAACACAATCAAGATGATAACAATAAAGGTTTATGTCCATCAATCTTAGTATTGCCTTCAAGGAAATCTACATTCTCATAGTAGATGGTTAGTGCTAGATCGTTTATCATGCAATTTACGCGTGTGAATTTAGATTTCTACTTATTCGTTATCATTCGTTTTATGTTTTTGTCACACTCATTTAACTAATTATTCAGGGAGAACAGTAACTAAATGGGTAAGTAAGTACCTATCAGGTAGTAAAAATGTTAGCTGCCAAATTAATTCGAATGAAGATAAATTAGTTATTTTTGGTTATTCCTGGGTAAAATCTGGGTAGAATTGACAAGTAACTAGATATAATTAGATACTTGAAAGATATTCGTTTCTGTTTGTGCGCATTCGCATCGCAAAATATGTGCACATATTATGTGCGTAGCCTGCGCAGTTTTAGCCTTGTCTGGCTGGCGAGGATCGTCTTAAAAACTTCAAAAGGACACTTCAAAGGGAACTTTGTGTTTGCTTAGAATTTGGACATTCGTTTTCACAATTCCACTACCAACTAGAGTACCTAATAGTGCCCCGTTCACACCTTTTGTGTGCAGAAACATTGAAGATTTAAAGCAAACTTACCTGCCTACTTAGAAATCACAATAAAACTTTAAAATCCAACGCCAACCCAAGTTGTTAAGCAGTATCGTGGTGATTAACCATAAAGATAGGTGAATCCCAGCACACTGCCTACGTTGCGATTGCTCTGCGCCATTGCCATTATCAACCACTCGATATACGCTACAATATTTACATGCACTAGCAAATTGTTATCTGTAATCATAGGAACTTACTTAATAACAGTATTTACGATAATAACAACAACATTACATGTGATGCGCATTACAAAGTTAATTATTGAAGTATTTCTGTTTTAACAATTATCGTGGATGGACATACGCATTGCGAGTTATTTGGGATTTCCCTCAGCTTTATCTGTTCGCTAAAGTAAATAAGTGGAAACACCAACTTTACTTATTGTTATTTTTGTTTTCAGATACCCGATTTTTCCCTCGATGGAAGCAGCAGCCTGAAGCACAACGGCAGTGCCAAGGACCTGGCCTCCGTGATGGAGAACCTGAAGAAAACCAGTCAGTTCTCCCGCCGGGAGCAGGCCCTCAATACGCAGGTCACTAGTTCTTCCACGCAACAGGTAACTATTTCCGACGTAACAGAATTACTAAACGGGATTCAATCACATAATTATAACGAAAAAAAGTGCTTCTTCTCGTGACTACGGCCGTTACGCAGCTGAAAGGTCAAAGTAGCGACGCATTATAGTGGAATTAAGATCCATTTAATCATTTTAGAATCAACCATTGGAAACTGACAAATGTTTAAAAATATACCCTTTGTGATAAAATACCAAAACACTGACTTGTTTCTATTTCATTATCAAATATTAACAAATCTATACCGAAATAGAGGCACAGAAACAAGAGAGAAATTACTAGCAAGTGCTAGCCTTTTAAAAATGTTTGAAAATGACCTGCATACGTAAAAAATTACCGTTGATTTATTGTAGTGGCTATCGTTTACCCAGTTCCCACCGAATGTTGCAACGCAGCTGTTATTTATTAGTCTGCACAAGAATCCGTAATCACAGCTCGTTTCTTCATTGATTAATTATGCTTCAAATCCTTGTAGAGCTACAATAAAATATAAATATAGAGCCTTGCGAGATAGAGCGGCTGGCATAGGTTATTTTCTAGGATTCACGAAGAAAAGCTAATTTTCTTTTATAAGTAGGTAGGTAGGTACCTCAATATCCTTGAAATATTCCCAGAACAACTTGTCACAATTAATTAAAACCACTCTTTCACATTTCCACATTGTAAACAGAATGATAACAATCTTTATCATACCCCCCTTGCTATAAATAGACAGATGGTTATTTCGACAACGGCCTCGGCCTGTTCATAAAATGGACAGTTTATTTTCAATTCGACCAGCCGTGTTTGCGGTAAAATTAAAAATAAAATTTAAACTGAACCGACGCCGACTGGGATGTGCCTATTGTGGGAACGGACCGAGACGAGGTCACCGGAATGCATATCATTTGCAGCTGTACGAAATTAGCACTTCTTTGTCTTAGCATTAGCAAGAGTAAATCACAGAGCGGGGCTTAAATAGGTATAGCAATTTAGATGTTGAAGGCACAATAGGTGCGACGTCTAAATGAGTGCCTTAGAACACTTTACCTACAACACTGTCGTAGGATTATATCGCCCTGCGAAACATTAAATTAAATGAGCTAAAGGCATTACGTTAATTTATGTACTATACATAATAGGCTAGGAATTCACAGTAGGTATAATGCGTGTATAATGTAGTAAATATTAATGATCGAGTCCTAATTTACCAAAAACAATCATTTCGTTACGGAAAATATAACAAAATCCTATTAAAAACCCTAGTAGTAGTAATCAGTTTTACTGGATTTTCCATTAGTCATTGAGTAGGGCAAACCTTGGCTATTCTGCTATACTTGGTTAATCCTGTGATAGTTGATTTAGCCTTGATAGTGAAGTTATTATATAAATCTACAGTTCTGACATATTTGTCATAGAGAGAACTATTCTCAAAGCTTATAATAACTAAAATAATGTATCCGAGCATTCTGTCAGAAATTAAAAACGATTTCGTCAATAGGAAACTAAGCGGTCTGGCTCTAATATCAACTTGTTAATTGACTGAGCGCAATAAACATTGAAATTCGATGAAAAATGGGAAATCAGATTAAGGTTAAAATAAGTTAAGAGTTCATAAGCATATTTTATATATGTGATCCAAAGAAATGTCATTCTTATTATTTAATGTCCTATATCACACAATAACCCTATTATCACTGAATTACCTGATTATATGTAGTGTATAATAATATGTGTTTTGTAAAGACTGTATAATATTTGCAATATTTTGAGATATTGACGATCGAACGCAGAGTTACGCACTCTTACTTAGTGAATTTTCCAAATTATCCGCTCGAGGGATAAATTTCTGTGATCAATTAATGAAACTATCACCGATTAGCCAAGGTTTGCCCTACCTACCTATAAAAAAGATTCAGCTGTAATGCAATGAGCAGCCAAAGACGTGACCAAAAAGTATATCCGACTTCGTACCTAATCGTTTCTGGTTCACGTTTGATCTGAGCTAAGATTTAGCAACCAGCGATGCCAGACGTACGATAATTATCGTACATGTACGATAATTTCGACTCCGGTACGATGTACGATACAATTTGTATTATCGTACGCAAAAGTACGATAATTTGCAACCCTGCTCCGAAATGGGGTGAAAAGACTAATATTCAGGGCCCATCATTCAAAAATACAAAATAATGTCTACGGTGAAGTGAAAAAGTAAATTGTCACTTCGATTTTTCGTCTGGCAACACTGGTTTGGTCTTCTTCTAGGCATAGATTTCAAGGTCAACTGTCAAAAATACCTCAGTTCCTATAGGCGCGAGTGAGAAATAGCCCACATTGCTATCCTACTTCTAGTTTTGGGAGCTAGCTACGCGTTCCGCGCGGCTGTGACAGTCGTACGATATTTTTTTATCTGGTACGATAATTCTCTATCACTCGTCTGGCAACCCTGTTAGCAACCGCGACGGCATCGTTGCGGAGCCTAGACGACTAAATCGTAATTAAATTTAATTAAAATTCGTGACGTGCATGCCGAATGTAATGATATAGTCCAACATGTGTTTAACAAACATAAATAAAACATAAAAGCTCTGTCTGTGCGAGATACCTCTCTAGTAATTAATGCCACCGCCGCCTTATGGGCGCGCGCAGCAAGACAGGGTGTCTGTTGTTGGCGCCGAGCCAGCGGCACCGAGACATGGCGTAACATAGGGCACGTTTGGTCATACCTACCGCTGACACTCCAGCGGATGTACGAATAGCTTCCACTCTGTAAACTAATGGAAATTAACAGGAGGAAAGAGTTCACTTCGTTTTTTGAGTGTTGGCCTGTTATTTTCAAGATACATACCTTGACAATATTCTCGGACGTATCCTCTAAGTTAACGGATAACAGAATAACAAAGACCTTAAAAGCTACATTTTATCGTGTACTAAAATATCACTTGCTACCTATGTCAATTCAAAGTAGTATATCAGCAATCCATTCAGATTCCTCCGAATTTTACCCGCGAGGTTCAAGGCCTCTTCGATGTAAAGGTTCGAGCGTGCCTACCGCCATTTGTTGCACCTCGCCCACGCGTACTGATTCATTCGATCCGCCTCTCAATTACGGCGTGCGATGCCAAAATATACTTGGCCATATTTTTTAAACTTAATATACAATAGAATCTATTGTGATCCGGCCTTTGTTGTCACGTTCGCCTTCAATCTAAGTAGCACGTGTATTTTTTACGATATTTAATTTAAGAGACGATCGAATAGATCTTAGACGATCTTAGAACATATAGCAGCAGGGTAATAAGCTTGATACCACCACGGGTCAGTTATTGCATATTATTTTTATATTGTTTAATTTTACTCTGTCAAAATAATAAATACGAAAAAATACAGTATCACTCTTATAAACTAACCTCCTTGTTACATACATTTAATAATTAAAAAAATCGGATTTAATCCGGATTCCGGATTTAGTTCGAAAGAAAATCCGAATATCCGGATTTTTTCGAATACTTGCGGATTTGCAATCTCTACGATCGATGACTAGGTACAATTCACCTATTTCAAATCAAAGTAAGAGACAACTTCCAAAACTTCGTTTCATAAAAAAATTAACCCCTATCACACCACAGCGCCCTTTCATCACTCGGGGGCCTAGCCAAAATTCATAATGCTAACGTTAGCTCTTTGCGAAAACTGTCAATCAAGCGCCGCTTATGTCATTGAGTCAATTCTTTACATTTTGTCAGTTTTCGAAATTCGACAACGATTACGAAGAGTGTCAAATTGTTAAGCAATATTTAAAACAAATGATTGTAAACGGCGGCGTTATTTTCGTATTTCTATTTCTCGTAGCATTGGCTCTTATTTTCTTCAGCCGTGGGAGCGCCAAGACGCGTGACGGCTGCACGTAGGTATAAACTCCTCTAACATTGGCACTGAACTCGCAGTTGTAGTCTAGATAACAAATTCGGAAGACGTCTGTATTATCAGTCCGCAAGTGTTCAGTTATTTTTATATTGCGGCATCAAGAAACGTGGTATTATCCGCCTTACCGAGGTTAATAATCTTGTTTACAAGCAATGCGCTATCAGTAAACACAACTATTCGGTGCACTATCTCAGGGAAGTGAATATACCACTGAATGTTGTTAATTTTTTTCCAGATGGTGTCAAGCACGACTTCTAGCAGCGCCGCATCTAGTCAACGACTCCAAGGGTCCACTCAAAGGCTTCAGCACAGAACCGCGTCCGAAATGAAAGCGAGTTCAATGAAGTCAGATCTCACCGAGCTGAAGAGCTCCATCTCAGAGATGAAGAACTTGAGCAACACAGCTTCGATGAATTTTAACAGGTTAGTTAACAACTTGACGTGAACATTTTCATAGCTAATAAAGAAAAACGTAGACTTTATTCAGGCAATGGAGATACTTTCCGCATTGTTTGCATAGATTTTTATTCATTTAATGATCGATTCGAATAATTTTATTGTAGGTACTAACTACTTCACAATCAATTAAAGAAAACAACCGCATTCACTAAACAATAATTAGTTACCCACCATATATTCCAAAATTTCCATATCTTCTTTAATTACTGCGATTACTTAATTACATTATTACTTAAACTAATAAAAATAATTTTGTTACCGAGCGACTTCAGGTATTTTTTAAATGAACGAAGCTTTTTTTAAATTACCACCGTGTTGGCAACACGTACTAATGTTTGTACCATGTTTTTGTCAATAGACCTTTAAGATAACACACGGACGGTTTCTCGTGAACATTAAGCTGCTTAATGGCATTTGCCACATGCCGGTTGGAGTTAGCTCACCTGAGCGACCTTGGCCCTCCGCCAATTCCTACTCGATGTTTCCCTGCTCCGTGTTTGCAGTTCGACGCCGACAAACAATAGCAACGCCCTGGTTCCCGGGAGACCGTCTTTAGAATTGCTTCCCGCGCATAATAATTCATGTACGTACACGCGTATATCATTCGTATTTCAACAAAAAGTGCAGCTACATTTTTAAACTGTGAGTCAATATTATCAACCATATTTATATCAGCATCGTAACGATTTGATTTCTTCTTTCAGACTGAGAAGTTCGATGGAGAACATTGTGGACCAGGGAGATTTAGGAGAGAGTAGTCTACCCGACATACGAGATCTTAGTGATATGGGTGACATCAGTGAAATGGGTGACATGTGCGATCTTCCTGGAGACGGGCCTCTTGTCACCTTTCCCGAATCCGATACGCCACCTCCCGTCAGCGAGAAACCTCTGCTGGTTGTGAACGCCGCATCTATCAATGCTAGCTTGAACTCTGCAAATAAACTAAAATACAGTGCTGCTCAAGTGTCATCAGCTAGTTCCACCCGAGTTGTTACTGACGGATACAGCGCTTCGAACTCCAAAGCAAACAGTTCTCGGATGCAGCATCTGCAGCACGGAGACCTACAATATGCGGAGAGCAGCTCTGCCGGAGCATCTCGCAAGTTGCTGCAAGCGGAGGGACTCGCTGCCGAACAAAATGCCGCGTACCTTCAAGTAAGTCATTTTTAGAATAAAATAAATACAAATACAAAAATAATAGAATTTCAACTAAAAAAGTTTTCTTTGTACGAGTAACGTCAATAATACCCACAACACAACTACCACGCATGTGCACCGGCTATTACGTATACAGAGAAAAATGTATATCAACTATGTAGCACGTTGTCTTCCACGCGTCTGCTAGCAGGAGCTTGAAAGGCGCGCCGAAGGACGTGACCTCGCCAGACGGCGGCCGATCGATATCTGTGCGGCGCGGTGGTCCAATAGCGGCGCCGCCGAATTGCTCAGTACGGCGCAACCTCTTGCTTCGAAAACACAATATTAAAGATGTTGCGCGAATTTTATTCTGACCGGTAAAGGCATGGCAGGTCGCATCGCCGCATGGGCCAACAGGATGCTGCGCGGAGGATCGCCGGGACCGGTGAGATCATATCATCCACGCGCTTATCGCTGCGGACGCAGCACGCGCTCTCGACGTTCAGTCGGCGCCTGATCGTCGTTCGCGCGAGCGCATGCGGAAGTAAATTATCGCGCATGCGCGCTACAGTACACGAATAGTCCACTTATATATAGAAGCGGAATGTCCGCAGGCGGAGGGTCGGCCCCGTGGCCAGTCCACCGCGGCGTCCTGGCGCGTTTCCCTCCGCAATCGCAGAATCCTTCGGTGAGAGAAATTTCCCCGAGTAGTTCTTGCTACCGACCTTCTAAACATGTGACGTCTGTACACAAACTTTAAAATAATCACTAAAATGCCCACCAGTTCCGCGCGATTGGCCTAATTCCAATAGTGGCGATGAATAACACTAATCCGAGTCGCTCAGTGGGACTGTTTTCCAATATAAAAGTAGTGTTCATCGGAACTGGGAGCGTGTCGCAGTGTCATTCCAACCTTAAGCCATGTCTTCTAGACGCCGTTCGAGACCTAAATTGCGCATCGCAACTGGTGTAACTATCAAGCCAAATATTTGTTTTGTGAGACATCGCGTTAAAAATGTGCTTCTATCAGATACATCACATAACCGTGGTTTAAAGTGATAATAAGTTCATCATACTCTAAGGTCAAATGAACGTATTTTCCAGTACTTAATTGTATGACTAATATGACTATACGTTCGTTATTCAGAATTCCACAAGTTTGTTGCCGCATCGAATTAAAATACTAATAGGGTTATTAGCGGTTTGTGAAGAGTTCTAATTTATTGATTTTATTTTATTTATTAGGTTATTTGTGGTTTTAGGAGCAGCGATCGCTAAAAGCGGGTGAGATATCATCGAAGGAAGCGAAGAACATGTCCGCGACGAGTTCGAAGCTGCAGACAGAGGCCTTCAGCGCAGAAAAGAAGGCGATGGCTTCGGCGCAGGCTCTGCACACGGTGACCTCAAGCGGCATGTACAGCCACAAGGAGCACTCCAGCGTCGCGCACTCAAACATGACCATCTCCAGTAAAAACCTTTCTTCGAAAACTATGCTATCATCACAGGTCAGTGCCCTTTTTCATAGACCGATTAGGATTTATGTTAGTAACCCTTCGCTATAAAAAAATGCAGTTGACGACTAAATTTCGAAGGATTTCTAAATTTTAATATCCATATGTCTTATCTTCAGGAAGATACTGTTTTAATCCAAGCGGAACTCGGTACCTATTCAAAGCGTTTAAATATTTTCTTATTTCAGATGAGTCAGTTGCTAAACGGAACGGCAAAACCAGGCGACGAAGACTTAACAAATTTAACCTTTGAAGATTTAGACAGACTAAATGCAAACTCTAATCAGAAAGACGTTGAATTAGCAATAGCTAAATATTCCACTCGAATGAATGCATTCATTACATCAATAAAGAATAACCAAATTGATATGAAAAATGCGTCAGTTCATTTTAACAAATTAAATGAAATAGTAAGAAGAGCCTGGGCGGTACCAACATACGGCCATGAATTAGGGTATTCCCTGTGTAACACTCTGCGAACATCAGGGGGCCTAGACATTCTTATGGCAAACTGCTTAGAGACGAGTAACCCAGATTTACAATTTTCTTCTGCTAAGCTTCTCGAACAGTGCCTTACTACTGAAAACAGAGCTCACGTTGTGGAAAATGGCCTTGAAAAAGTTGTAAACGTAGCTTGTGTTTGCACGAAACACGCTAACTCGGTTGACCACTCTAGAATAGGCACCGGGATATTAGAACACCTTTTCAAACACAGCGAAGGAACTTGCAGTGATGTGATTAAACTAGGAGGCTTAGATGCTGTACTGTTCGAATGCAGAAAAAACGACGTAGAAACCCTAAGGCATTGCGCGACGGCACTGGCCAACCTGTCTCTCTATGGTGGTGCTGAAAACCAAGAAGCCATGATCAAACGGAAAGTACCCATGTGGCTGTTCCCATTGGCTTTCCACACTGACGACAATATTAAATACTACGCATGTTTAGCAATCGCAGTTTTAGTTGCAAACAAAGAAATCGAAGCAGCAGTATTGAAATCCGGTACACTAGATTTAGTAGAACCTTTCGTTACATCACATAACCCGTCTGAGTTCGCGCGGTCGAATCTTGCACATGCTCACGGACAGAGCAAAAACTGGTTGCAGCGACTTGTACCGGTATTGAGTTCAAAGAGGGAGGAAGCAAGAAACCTAGCAGCATTCCATTTTTGTATGGAAGCTGGGATTAAAAAACAACAGGGCAATACTGAAATATTCAGAGAAATAGGAGCGATAGAATCGTTGAAGAAAGTGGCTAGTTGTCCAAACGCGGTGGCATCTAAATATGCGGCGCAAGCGTTACGACTCATCGGCGAAGAAGTGCCGCACAAACTGTCGCAGCAGGTTCCCTTGTGGTCCATTGAAGACGTCCGAGAATGGGTCAAACAAATAGGATTCACAGAATACGCGAATAACTTTTACGATAGTAGAGTTGATGGAGACTTATTATTACAATTAACAGAGGAAAATCTCAAAGAAGACATAGGATTACAAAATGGAATCAAACGAAAAAGGTACTTATCAAAATTCTTTGTTGTATATTAATCAAAGATAACCCTTGAAAAATGCGTCATAATTCACACATTACTGCCATTTTCAGATTCACCAGAGAGTTACAGCAATTGAAGAAAATGGCAGACTATAGTTCAAGAGATACGGGTAGCCTCAACGAATTCTTAGGAGGAATTGGTCCAGAGTACACCATCTACACATATTCGATGCTTAACGCGGGTGTCGACAAGGAGTCGATCCGAGGCCTGAGCGACGAACAACTGGAAAACGAATGCCGCATAGTCAACAGCATACACCGGCTGCAGATCTTAAATGCTATCAGAGGTAAAATTACTATAAATAATTTTAACTGTTTCCTGCATCGCGCAAGAGAAGCTATATTTTTACGAGGGTCATAATATTTCCTAGTAAATGTTCACAATCTCGTTATAAATTGTGTCGGAAACATGTAGGACATCAAAGATGAGATAAAAAATGTAGGTTGAAGGCCAAACAAGAGAAATGCATTAGGGCCGACATACATATTAATTGCCAGATGGAATAACAGGAACGTAGCTTTAGATAAGATAGGCGTATTTCAAATAAATTGTTTTAAAATCAAAGCAGGATTTTTTCACATAAACTAAATATAAATTCCTTTCTTTTTTCAAATTTCAGTATATGAAAGCACATTGCCCAGCAAGGGAGAGGAGAACCTCGAAAAGAATTTAGACGTGTTTGTGAGCTATCGGCGATCAAACGGATCCCAGTTGGCCAGCCTTTTGAAAGTTCACCTTCAGTTAAGAGGGTTCACGGTGTTCATCGACGTGGAGAGGCTAGAAGCCGGAAAGTTCGACAACAACCTCCTCCAGAGCATAAGACAGGCGAAACACTTCTTACTGGTCCTCACGCCACATGCGCTGGATAGGTGCAAGCACGACAATGATCAAAAAGACTGGGTCCATAGGGTAAGCATCGAATTAAACCCTTAAAGTTACGATTATACTCGTATGCATGTTACAATTGAGACGGGTAAAATACTTATTTTGGTTTATTGTTAACAACACCATCAAGCGACACCCCTAGTCATAGGTTATTTAATATAGTGGAAATATTGTTGACTATGACAATTTTGTTATATATTTCCCTTCATTTTAAATTAAAAATTTCTGGCCGTGTCTAGCAATAGAAAATCACCCATCCTTTGTATAAGAAATGTACAGTTGACTAGATCCAATGAACCATTTCAAATAACTTATAACGAGTAAAGGCGTAATGAACGTGAAAGTTGAACTACGAATAAACTAACAATATTTTTTGCATTTGTAGGAGATAGTGGCCGCGTTGCAGTCTCAGTGCAACATCGTGCCCATTATCGACAACTTCGCATGGCCGGAGCCCGAGGAGCTTCCCGAAGACATGCGCGCGGTGTCCAAGTTCAATGGTGTGCGATGGATACACGACTACCAGGATGCCTGCGTCGAGAAACTAGAAAGGTAAATACACTTCTAAGGATGTATTCTAATACTACATACATAGGCAAAGGTAATCACTGTGGAAAAGCGCACGAAGAAACAAAATACTGATGTCCCGACTACGTGTTCACATAAAAATCTACACCTACCTACGTATTCGTCAAAATTGGGGATTCCAACATTATCACCATTATCAAACTGTACTTAATACTTAAAACTAAAAGAAACAAGTATCATTAGGTATGTAATTGAAGTTAATAGAGACTAGCTTATCTGACCCAGCAATCCATGGTTTTCAGTTTTCTCCGAGGGAAGTCGAACCTCGCCAACCGCCTAGACGGCCTGCGGCCCCGCGACGTATCGGCGCCCGGGACCGCCGCCATCGGCCGCGGGCCCCCCAACTACCAGCGCATGGCCTCCTGCGAGAGCCGGGGGAGTGACAAAAACGATTGACTAGAGGCTGCCAACACGCTGCCGCCTATTAGGTAATTAATAGGGGATAGGGTAGGCGAAGTAATGATTGAAAACAATACCATGTTTGTTGAAGACTGTATTGAAAAAAGTTAGAAAAGGTATTATAAAAGTTAAAAGATATTCAGTAGCGTACAGTACGATTATTTCCACTTTGACACTCGGGACATTTCGGTTTTAATCATAAAGATTCGTATTTTCACATAGAATATATAAAATCCTAGAATTTACTCACATAAAATATTCAAACCTATTTAGTATAATTAATAATAAAACCTCAACCTAAGTATAGAAAATCAACTTTTTATGGCATATTTGACCTGAACTTTAAAATGTGATTCGTCATAATAAAGAAAATTATTCCCAATTTAATGTGGATAAAGTTTTGTGTGAGTATGGTCACACTGCAGTTCGTTTGCCTCCATACCTAGCACCCAGATTTTAATACCATAGAAAATATTTGGGCACAATTAAAGGAATTATGTTGCCTCCAAAAATATAGACATGAATAAAACCACTGTCAAAAAGCTACTATTAGACAAAATATATGAAGAATGGACGTGAAGAATGGACGAAAGTTTGCAATCATGCCATTAAATGCGAAGACGAATTTTTAACTGAAGAAGAGAATCTGGATGTGTTTTATAATCAATGTCTCTACCTAATTCAGACAGTGAAAGTGATTCAGTGTGTATGGTTTCATTATTAATCAAACAATTAGTACTTATTGTAAATAACGCTTTTAAAGAAGTAAATTCCCTTTTAGGTACTAATTTAATATTTGGCTTGTGTTTTTAGTAATGCGATGTAATAATTAAATCAAGCCACATCTGTGTTATTCATAGGTCTACTGTAAAATGACATTGTGGCAGGTGATCTACATTACTGTTTTAGACTGTTAAGTGCACACTATGATATTATGAATATGCAGCAATGTGGCTCGTGTCACTTGCACTTCCGATCTCTCCTGATGAATGTCCAGAATTGCCGAGTGCCAAAGTAGAAATAATCGTACTGTAGGCACTTTTACACGTCAAAATCGACCAGTGTCATGTTACCTTTTTAATCCAATAGCGACATTTATGAATACATTTAAATTCAATTGAAGAACCAAAAATCTTAGTCTTATTAATTAAAAACTAGAAATAAATAGCAGCACTAACTAATCGACTATAGAACTATCAATTAAGGTAAAGGACATTACGGTCCATGTCCTTTATACTTCCATAGTCGTAATGCGTTGTAATTTTTCCAACAGACCGCGCAGACGCCGCCAATCATCCCTAGAAAAAGCTTCACCAGTATTTTCTGTTAGCTGCGACCAACTATCCCTTGGAAGCGGATCACAAACATCCCCAATGAAATCCCTGCACAGTTTGCCCGAGCGCCTCTCAGAGAGCAGTGACAACTTTGACTTCACCGACGCCGAAACAACTTCGCGTCGCTGCCGAAGCTGTGAAGGCATGCTCGACGCAGAAGAGCAACCGCACTCCCTACACGCGCCTATAGAAGCTGCCACGCAAACTAAAAGAAAAAAAAACTTCATGGACAGATGTGTGAACAAAGTAAGACTATGTTGATGATCGGTGCACGGACGGTGAAACATTACGCTTGCAGTGTGTGCCTGTGAAATGGCTGCCTTATTGGACTTATCACATATTATGTGAATCTTATATTAAAGTACAAAAGTGTGCACAATTGTGTATGTATTTGTGTATGTTGATGTTAAAAGTAATCATATGCATATTAGTTGTAATCAATTAAAGGCCCACAATAAATCCGCTGTTATTTGTAAGGATCAATATGTATATGTATGAAGAAAAAAGGGTAATATAAAATTGTTCCTTTTAAAGCTGACCATTGGGGGCTACAAAATTGACTAATTTATAAAATAGTAATCTCATTGAGTGCTTGTGGTGGAATTGACCGATGAGATATGACAAGTGATTGCTACCCTGCCATGTTTAAAGAACATCGCACGAGGTGGTGATAATGTTAAATACACCAGTTTGCTATTCGTTGTAGTATGGCAAATTGCTTTTACCCTTCCTGACTTGCAATCTAATTAATTATTTAATTTATCTCTCTATCTCTTCACTCTCTATAAAAAACACTGTATGAATTTACAGATGCAATTTTATTTTTATTTTAGTGTCTTGCCAATAAAATATTATGTCAAATGCGCAATCTATACAAAATTACAATATGCATAATGTGATAGCATAGATCTTTTAGGAATTATTGTATATGAAATTATGAAATTGCTAGTTTTACAACTAATTTAACTCTTCAGCACTCTTAATTTACAATTTGTCCTGTACCTTATATTGCTGAAAATTGTACAAAATTTTGCTTTAGATTATATTGTAAATGTAGTCATTGAATATATAATGAGTTAACCATATTATTAAACATTATTATACTTTTACCCCTTGAAAATTTATATATATATGTACTAGCTCTAACTGTGAAATAAATGGTATTATTAAAATCAGAAGTTTGTTTATCTTTATAGTGATTATACCTTGATGACAATGATGACGTTTGTATAAAGTGTGAATGAAATTTTTCTGTCAGTGAAATAAGAAAGGCACTTTAAAAGAATTTGAGCAAATAGGTATGTGACAACACAACAACAAGCAATTGGGTAGGTAAAGTTTTTGGAAGAGGTGTAATTTATATTTTTTTTCGATAGTCGTCATCCTAAAGATCAAGGAACTGCGGCTCTTTTATTTTTATTCCCTCTAATATTTTAGAATTTTTTTTTTAAATTATTAAGTTGACATTTGTAAACTTTAATGACCGACAAGCTTGTTGCCTTCGTACTTAAGGAAAAAGAAAAAAAAACTCACTTCTATATCTGTCAAATTTTAATGTATGACAAGTGCTGCCACCTAGAGAGTTGTGGTTGAACTAAAGCTATACTATATATACGTACCTAGGCATGTACAGTTTACCACCGAAACATTATTTTGCGACTCTCCATAGAACCGTTTCATAATAAAGTGACGTCTATTTTGTGCCTCTCAGTATGTCACTTTATAATGACGCGGTTCTATGGTGTCACAATAACAAAGTATTCAGCAATAAATTTAATAATTTAGAGAACTCAGAGAAACGCATTTCCGCACAGACACCGCTTGACTGACTGACATTGGACGGACACATTTTTGACAGTTGACGTTTTGTATTTTCATCAACACTCCAGAGGTCGCTACCGTCAATGAAAATGGGAACCATTCTAAGTGTGCCCCCTGCCTTGACTTGACAATGACAGATATTATAGAAGTGACAGTTTTTTTTTCTTTTTCATTAAGTACGAAGGCAACAAGCTTGTCGGTCATTAAAGTTTACAAATGTCAACTTAATAACTAAAAAAAATATTTTAAAAATATTAGAGGAAATAAAAATAAAAGAGCTGCAGTTTCTTGATCTTAAGGATGACGACTATCGAAAAAAAATATAATTTACACCTCTTCCAAAAACTTTACCTACCCAATTGCCTTTTTTCCTAAGTAGTATACTAGATTATAATAGGTCGGGGCAAAAGTATTTTCGTATTTGGACCGTATAAGTTGTAATCAAACCTCTTCGTCTATACTAAATGTACCTGGCTGGTTTTAATACCATTAAAAGTCAACATTCTGAAATACAATAAAATTAAAAAAAAACTGGTTCCCGGCATTATTCAATTGTTTTTGAGCTATCAAAATGGACGTGTGTGACGAAGAAATTCGGTACATTTTAAAGTTTTATTACAAAAAAGGCAAAAATGCGACTAATGCCGCGAATAAAATTTGTGCGGTTTATGGACCTAATGCTGTATCAATAAGAGTAGCACAATTGTGGTTTAAGCGTTTTAAGTCTGGAAATTTTAGTGTGAAAGATGAGGTTCGCTCTGGACGCCCTGTTACTGATAAAATCAATGCCATCTATGAAAAAGTGGAGCAAGATCGACATATTAGTAGTTACCACATTGCTGAAGAACTGGATATTGATCACAAAACAGTGTTACGTTATTTACAAAAGTCTAGGTACAAGAAAAAGCCCGATATTTGGGTGCCACACGATCTCACTGAAAGAAACCTAATGCAACGTGTTTCAATTTGCGATTTATTGTTAAAACGAAATAAATCCGAACCATTTCTAAAACGGTTGATTACGGGTGATGAAAAATGGATTTCTTACGATAAGAACGTCCGAAAAAGATCGTGGTCGAAGCATGGACAAGCTCCACAGACAGTGGCAAAGCCCGGCTTAACTCGGAACAAAGTGATGCTGTGTGTATGGTGGGATTGGAAAGGAATTGTCCACTATGAGCTTTTGCCGCCGGGTAAAACTATCGATTCTGACCTCTACTGCCAGTAACTCATGAGATTAAAAGAAGCCGTTGAGAAAAACCGGCCAGAGTTAATAAACAGAAAGGGCGTAGTCTTTCATCATGATAACGCCAGACCGCACTCATCTATAGCCACCCAGCAAAAATCGAGAGAGCTTGGCTGGGATGTGTTGATGCACCCACCGTATAGCCCCGACCTTGCTCCATCGGATTTCCACCTGTTTTGGTCACTTCAGAATTCTTTAGGAAGCATAAAGTTAATATCAAGAGAACACTGTCGGAAACTACCTGTCAGATTTTTTTTAATCAAAAATCTCAGAATTTCTACAGCAATGGAATCATGGCACTACCCACAAGATGGCAACAAGTCATCGATCAAAACGGCATGTACATATTATAAATAAATAAAAAAATATAACTTAAAAAATTGTTTTTCCTTTGTACGAAAAATACGAAAATACTTTTGCCCCGACCTAATAGGTACCTAGGCTATTGTAATGGAGCCTGGAGTATTTCGTACAATGCCTCACCACATTAGCAGGCCCACCTTTACTATGCCTACTAAAGAAAACACAAAAATAACTATACAAATCTATTAAATACATATACTTACAACAATTAAATACAACTATAACAACAGTCACATAACTATTCACAAGTAATTATACAAAACACAATAAAAAAGTAAGCTATTACTTGCTAACTAATAGAGCCATTACTTTTAACACTCAAAATGTGACAAGATTAAAGACGATACTAAAGTATGTTAACACATAAAAAACCAGGAGAGAAATTGATTGTAATAAAACTGGGCATTAGCATGTCGGACCTTCTCAGTGTAGGGTTCCGTCGCCATTCTTACAAACACAAAAAACATTCTCCAAAAAATATGTGTAAAAAAGTGCACCAGCAAAAGAGCGATCTTCATGGCACTTACGTCCTTTTGTTGAGAAGCGCAGTTTTTCGGCAATAACTCAAAAACGGTATACCTATCTGATAATGTTGAAAACAATTTTCTTTGAAAGTGTTTATTAAGTGTTACCTTTGTAATATTTTTCATATTTTTTAGACTTACTGTTTAAAAGATAGAGGGGGGGACACAATTTTTGCAAATTTCGGAGAGATTATTTCTGAAAATATACACTCATACAAAAAAATTGCTAAGAAACCTTAAAATGTTTTTAAAAGAACTGTCGAAAAAAGTGCCACACGTTTTTTTTCAGTTTCTGTTACATGTAAAATACCTGTGACATACGGTCGGACTCACAGACATGACGAAACTATAAGGGTTCCGTTTTAGCCATTTTAGCTTCGGAATCCTAAAAATGGTTAAACAATAATGCTTACAAATTATGTATACAAATGTAGCTATTACATTATGCAAATACTGCAAGTATCTATTTATAATTGTCTATGTTGCTATCTCCTCTATACCTATAACACCACAGCAATAATCACTTATGTTAACAAAATCATTAGACCCATTTTTGACCTTTTATAAATGTTGACAGCACAAACTTTGATTGTAGAAGAGATGAGGATGTACCTAGTAATTATTCTAATTTCTTATTTCTATAGTCTATAGGTGGCGTCTGACTTGTAACATTTCAGTGTAATGTATCACTTGCGGTCCCTATCTAAACGCAGCTATTAGAAAAGGACCCGCAAGTGATACATTACACCGAAATTGCTACAAGTCAGTCGCCACCTTAAAAGGGAAATATTTAAATGATAATTTTTAAATCTAAATGATCATCTTTTTTAATGATTGATCCTCTTTCTCTGAGACAAATAAACCTAAATACCAATATTTTAATCTATTTTGAGCTACATAAAAAAGTTTTGGACAGAATAAAAAATATCTATTCTGTCGGTTAGGTTTAGGTTATTTTTTTTGCTGACCAAAATATATTTTTCTGCTGACCAAAACTTTTTTGCGTAGCTCAAAACAGATTAAAATATCAATTGATTTGATTTATTTATGTCTCAGAGAATGAGGATCAATCATTAAAAAAGGTGATTTCTTTTAATGATCATTTAAATATATGCCTTTCTAAAAGCACAATGGCCTCAGCCGAGATTACCCAATAAATACTAAAAGTCTATCTCAGAAATAAGGAACTATAATAATATTAGAACTGTAGTATAAAACTTAGAAACAGAGATGGGCAGGTCATGGTGCTCAGCCAGAAGACTAGAGAAAGGCCCTAATTATTGTATGTAAAACTGGTTACTTACACGTCATCCTTTTCATCCTGAATAGAGACTAGTATAATGACAAAGCTTAATAAAATTACTGTAAACTGCACATTTGCTGCAACAAGCATAATATTCCTTTTTTTATCAGCGGAATCTCATAAATTAACTTTTAACGAGAACGAACACTCTTCACAGTCAATAATCACTGATTCTTCATTGAGGTCTTTCTCACTTTCTTCAAACACATAGTTAGAACCACACCTACACAGATACGTGTACACACCATCACTTGAGTCCATGTCGGATAAATGTATCACATCATACAAGAGAAAATCAGAATTATTATGTTCAGAACTAGTTAACCGTGCATCATACACCTTCCTTGTTTCTTTATCTCGAAGAGTTTTCCATGCCTCTTGGATCAAGAGGAAACGATCATTATGTGAACTTACTTTGTCAGGATGCGTTGATAATACAAGAGTCTGGTAGCTTCTTTTTAATTCTTCGGTGGACGCTGATCTTTCACATTGCAAAATCTCATAATAATCAGACAAATTAGATTTCGAAACCACCTTGCTGGTCATGTTTACAACAATATTTCGTCTGTATTGACAAAATTTAGTGTGTTGTGTTCCCGGCAATTTTAGTCAAAATAAATTTAACCGTACAAAATTCTATCTTTGTTTTGTCGCCACTATGATTCCGTACCTGTAGGTACTAATGGTAATGTAAAATTAATTTCAAAGAAAATTTATACTAATATATATTATAGCTGCGTGTGTGGAGTTTGTCAACCAGTAAGGAAAATATATCGTAATATACCGACCTATAATATATATTCTAGCTCCGTGTGTGACGCGCTTAATAGCTATGTCTACACCAGTGCGCTTTCAAGTTCATCTTGCGGTTTCCTCTGACGTATGCCTCTGCAACCACAGCGCATGCAATAACGCATGTGCTCAAACTGGTTTGATAGCAGCGCATACCCGTAGCGCACGCTGATCCGTCACCGTTGGGTTGACGTGCAACATTTTGCAAATAAAATGGCGGAAAATAAAGTCAAAACATTGGATTTTATTGACGATTCAGTGTCACCCTCGTATTGCATGCGCTTGACGCAATTGAAAGCAAATGAATTGAATGTTGAATGTTGAACATGAATGCGCACAGGTGTATACATAGCTAATAAAATTCGTAATGCGTCAAGCGCATGCAATATTGATTACCTTTAAGACGCATGCAGCTTATCGTCTACACATGTGCGCTTGTTGCATGCAGCGTACACACACGCCTCGGTTAGCCGTCAAGATTGACGCGGAACTAGTAGCTATCAGTGCGGCATATTTAGTGTTAAGTGCAAGGAAAAAACGAATAAAAGGAGAATCTGGACCGTTTTTACAATATAATTATGTTTTTGGCTCAGAGAAATCAACGCGTCGTTTCGTTTTATATTATTTGTGCAATCTTTGGGTTTGTGGTCCCGCAAAACTTGATATGTTCGATAATCTTCAATAACATCCAATGTTTTAACTTTATCTTCCGCCATTTTATTTGCTAAAAGGCACAAAATGTTGCACGTCAACCCAACGGTGACGGCTGCGCAGGCGCACGGGAATGCGCTGCTGTCAAACCAGTTTGAGCGCATGCGCTATAGTTGCAGAGGCAAGCGTCAGAGGAAAACGTAAGATGAACATGAAAGCGAACCGGTGTGGACATAGCTATAAAGTCATTCGTGTTACAAACCGTAGAAAAAAAATATTTTTCGAATACCTACCAAGATATGAGCCATTAAAGATTTGTTTATCTCTTCTTGTGTTTAACAGTTTCATGCAATTCAAATTATGAATTCAGTCAGACTGTGTAAGGCCAGCCTTAGTTATAGTTCAAATAAAACTCATCAAAACTGTCAACTCTATTATAACTAGTCTGTGATTATAACCTAACCTAAGAGATTTGTTGAAAAACAACAACTAAAAATGAAATACTAAGTGATTTGTTTTTAGTTATTCACTAATATTAAGTCTTAATTATCATCTCACAATGCCTACGTGGAATCAAATTCAGTCTCAATTGAGGCACCCCAATAACCCAGTGGTGTTCTTTGATATTACCGTAGGGACTATGGTAAGTTTACTCCGTTTACTCAAAATATGAAACATTGCAATTTTCAATAATTTTCTATACTTAATAAATTGTTGTTTTGATGCTACAGGAAATCGGACGGATGATTTTTGAGTTATTTGCTGACGTTGTTCCCAAGACAAGCGAAAACTTTCGAGAATTTTGTACAGGTGAATATAGAAGAGACGGCGTGCCCCTTGGATACAAGGGAGCTACGTTCCATAGGGTCATCAAGGACTTCATGATACAAGGGGGAGATTTCGTGAACGTAAGTCACATGCCTAAATAGATGTTATTCATGAAATTAATTCATGTCTTTTTCTACAGTATAAAATTTTCAGTTTGTAGTCTGTAATCATTTAAAATATCATGAAAAGTCATTGTCTGCCTTTCTGTATATCCTCAAAACACAACATATTATCTCAGTTCAATCTAACTAGTTACTGAAGTGCGGGCTGGAGGAACTTAATTCCGTAACCTTATTGAGAATTATAATTTGATTAACAGCAGTTTTTATCAATACATTGAATAAGTAGGTACTATGTTAATTAGATATCCACTAAACTCCTTTTAAGAAATCCACTCTTATTAACCTCCTGAGTCCTGAATACCCCAGTTGGCAAAAAAATTTAGATAATGTCTTGGCATCCGGGGCATTATGTAAAAATTTGGTTCTATTTAATTTTCAGGGTGATGGCACTGGAGTCATGAGTATTTATGGTGGAAGCACATTTGCTGATGAAAGTTTTGGGCTAAAACATGACTCACCAGGCTTACTGTCAATGGCAAATAGCGGCAAAGACACTAATGGCTGCCAGTTCTTTATTACTTGTGCCAAGTGTAACTTCTTAGACAATAAGCATGTAGTCTTCGGACGAGTAATAGATGGACTTTTAGTAATGAGAAAAATTGAAAATGTTCCAACAGGGCCTAATAACAAACCTAAAATACCTGTCACAATATCACAGTGTGGGCAAATGTAAATAAAGTACAAACTATAAAATAAAATTAATACAATTTTTATTTATACCTATTTCAGGAAAGCCTTGCCTCCATTCAAAATAAATTATTAACATCAACAATGAATCTTACAATAGTCATCACAAAAACTCACTTACACTTGGTAATAATTTTCTACTGGGTAGAAACACGAGCAAGCACAAAAGGAAATAACACAATAATATATACCTATTTTGTGTGAGTGCCATCCTTACAAAGGGATCCTTATGCCGGGAGCACACCTCCGCCGCGAAACCGCGAAACTGTGGCGAAATCGTGATATTTAATACGAAATTGAACTTTATTTCATTGCCAGAGTTTCGCTACTACAGTTCCGCGGCGGAGATGTGCTACCGACGTTACACTTTGTAACCAGCTGTCCTTTTCAGTAGTAAATAAATTCATAATTTAAATCCTGTATTTAACTATTTTCTTTTATGGACACATACACAGTCTTGTTCACTTATTCAATCCATTTGTGCCAGCACTTGTGATACTACCAATATTATAGCTCAGAACAATCATCAACTCTTATAACTATGGTCACTGACCAGCAGATTCCTCGGTGCCATTGTTGCTGCCCCATATCTGTTACCGACTTCTGCTATAAAAGCACCTTCCATCTTGTTGGCAACTTGGTCAAAAAACAAATTAGAAATATGTGAATGGAAAGCTGATCGGAATTCAAAGTTTATATGAAAGTCAACTACACAGGATTGCTGTTCTCTTTTGAGCCCAGGACTGAACCTCCAGACAGTTAGTAAATGGTGGAACAGCTTTCCGTCAACACATTCTGCTCGCACTAGATGTGGTCTGACTAGAGTCACAAATGATGTATAGCTCTCATTAATAGGCGGGAACCCAACAATTAGGTCTGCCTTCAGGTGGCCAGCTGTCTTGACTTTTACATGAGATTTCTTGCACCAAGGTACAAATTTGTAATAATTTTCGACATCAGAAACTACCTCATACATTTGGTCCATTGTGTACCTGGAAGTAAGAAAATTCTTATTAGCAACGCAAAAGATAGCTGAAGCATTAGTTAATTCATTGCACCCTTATGATTAAGCAATTATGTTAATAACTTCTTTCAATTGTTAAGAGTCATGACGTCATATGCCATGTCATGTCATGAGTCATGCTCATGAATATTAAACTCCATATAAATGAGCTCTAATATTTGAGTTGAATTTGATAACAAATAAACTTCAAATTGCACTACCAACCAACTTATAAGGATTGAATCAAGTAAAAATATAATTCATTACCGACACTGTCATAGCTCACACAATTTAAATTTAAATAGGCCATAAAGTAACTGAACCAAATGTTTTGCCTAACTAATGAATAAGCATAATACAATACAATAACTCTTTATTGAACACCACATACAGCGAACAAGAAATACAACAAGAAAGAGAAGTGTTACATAGTGAGTCAACAGGTGGACATATCGCTAAATAGCGATCTCTTCCAGACAACCTTACAAAGAAATCAGAAAGAAAGAAGAAAGGTGACAGCATAATCATATATTCTTGATCTAAATAAATTGCGTTATATTAAACGAGGTTGGGTGAATATCAGAGTTAATAAATAATATTTAATTTCATGCATAGAAAATTAAATTTGGTATGAGTTGTGTATGGTAGTTGGATAAATTATTCCAATTTATAAGTTGAAGTTCAAATTAGATCTATATAATACTTAAGTAATAAGCCTGAGCGGCTAGCACATCTTGTATTTTCTTACTTGTCGCTCCACTAGTCCAAAGTCTAAGTTTAGCTAAATGAAACAGTTTGCCAAACATCATTTTTCGCCCAAATGAGCGACAAAGAAGTCACGGGCCACTTGTGCTAGCCGTCCTGGGCCCACTGGTGTGTTCGAATTTTGAAAAGGGCATTTTTGCTGTTTGTGAATGTAAATGGCAACTGCTTTCCTAGTACGCTTAGGAGCACATTAAAGCATGTAAAGATAAATAACAGGACAACTCAAAAGTTACTGGGTAATACTAAATTTAGTGGTTAATACTTAAGAGAAACTTAAATCTATATGTATTGCTTTCAAAACCGGGCCCTTGTTCTAGACTAGATAGAGTCTTTTGAGGTTTTGTTTGAGACCCATTTGATATCCACATGATACAATTTTACGGGCATCCACACAATACAATTTTACGACCAATTTGACTAGATTGGCAATCAAATTGTGTAGTGTCTATAGAAATATGGTACGTGTGGACGGAGAATCAGACTGATTGGCCAATTGAATTGGGCAATCAAATTGTATTGTGTGGACTAGGTGTACCCAGAGAATGTTTTTTACTTAGTATGGAAAAAGCAACTTCATGTGATTACTAAGAAATTTTATAAAAAAAAAACCAGTCAAATGAGTTTAAAAACTTCGCTGATTCGTAATGATTCTAATAATGTAAGAAAACACTGAAAATCTTCTAAAATAAAACATGAAATTAAGGATATTTTGTGACATGGACATAAGGGAAAATTACAAAAATTCAAATTAAAATGATCAATATCTCCGAAACTAGTAAAAATCGCTGAACATACCTATGTATGTAGCAGCTTAAAAGGTATCGATTTAACCCCTATGGGTTAATTAACAGCTTGACGTTGGTTTATGGGACATCCTGTATTATTTTTCTTCCATTGTGTGATGAAAGTTAGCATATTTATTTATTTATATAATATGGATACCAACAGAATACAATGCTGACATAATAAGAGAACTATTGTTAGCCATATGATTGATTGATTGTATTTTTGTTGATTGTAAGTTGTATGTGTAAATTAACGTTTCTTAATTAAGACCTTAACTACATACAAACTTTTTGACAATGACCCTATAGCCCTTTTATTAACTAGGTATTATTAGTGATGGTTCACCCTAGAGTATACTCACCCAACTAGTTGCCGCCCTCGGTACTCGCGATTTCTGCTGGACAACGGTAGATTAAAAAAAGAACGCGTTTGCTGTTTTGGCCCATGACATTGACAACGAATATTTGTATCTTCATGATGCCTATTTATGTAATGACCCTGAAATCTACAGGAAGCAAAATTAACATTACACCATTTTCTTTAAGACGTATTAACATTAATAATAAATAGACATATAATATAAGTCTCATTTACATAAAAATAAATTAAAACCTTTAATTACCTGATGAAATTGTTGATGAAAAGTAGTCTGGAAGCAACAGGACGAGATTTCAATAGGACCATTGTGTGCTTTTACTGACATGAAGTTTTATCTATCTGGTAGTTTATTACTATAGTTGTGAAGCATTTTAACAAGAATTCCATTCGAACTATTAACTAAACTCTTTTTTCTTACACAAATCACCCAAGCTCAACAGTTACCATCCGTTCACAGATTATAAGGGTATCATATCATCCGATTGACACTTGCACAGAGTACTTAAGTATATACTAGTAATAGAGGCCTCTCTCGGCGGTCACAGCAGGTAATGTGATAGTGTCGCCCTCTGAACCCAAGATTTAAAACTGTTAGCGATTACAATGTGAAATACTTAAATTGCTTGCAGTGCTCTAGCAAAAAGTAATTCATATTTTGAAAATAAATTATTTATTTATTTATTGTCATATTCTGAGTAGATTACAATGGGTTATCAATCACAGTAAGTGAAAAATTAGTGCGTCACAATCTTCCGATGGCCGGCGTACAATTTTTGGTAACATTTAAAAAACAATCATTTTCATAATTATTTGTGACATAGCATGTCCTAATCCAATTTATTGAATAATTTTAATTGTAGCAATACATGTTAGTAATACATATTCTAATATTAACACTTAATTGTCATGAAAATGTTCGGATACAGTATTGATATGTTATTTTGCAGTACCATTTAAATAATCTACGTTTTAATTCAGGAAAATCAGCTTTCTTTAGGTCTTCAGATAGTTTATTCAAAACTATACTATTTTATTTATTCATACTGCTATACTAATGTGCTTTTTCGAGCAATAGCCATCCATCGTAATTTTCTGTTGTCAGGTACTCAAAGAACAGACCTGATCTCGTAAACTGCCACCCCTATGCAAATACACGAAATACACGATTATTATACCGCAGAAAAAAACGTCAACTTCCATACAATACTTTGGTCTTAGCCTCCTTTTAATTTCACATACTTAAACCCCTTTTAGACGGTCGGGACAACCGCCCAACCACCGTGACCTTGGTTGAGTCAACCGAATTTGCAGTTTGTTCTACACGATCGTGTGGTTGGAAGCAATTTCAGTTCAACTGCGAACGGCTATCTAGCAGTGAATACGTCACTGCTAGCCGTTCGCTATGTCACTTTCAAAATACCAAAAAGTCGGAGTAGCCATGCCTTAGCCCTTCTATCTGCTAGTGAGGAAAAAAACGAGTTGGACTCACGCACCGAGGGTTCCACATTTAAGTCCGTACTTCAAAAATATACCTTTTTGTGTACTTTATTGTACGAGTATGTAATAAGGTCCATTTTGACTCGCCTAAAGTTTAGTACAGATCTTTAAAGTTTATTGTCAATTTCACGAAAACTATAAATTTTGAACACTTCGTTTTATTTTTCCCGTAAAATATAAGTAATTATCTACTATAAGTAAAGAATTTGTCAGCTTTTTCGGTTCATAAACTTCGGAGATAAGGGAGGAACAGTAATTTTTTGACGTTTTTTGGTTATAAATCAAAAAGTACGTCACGGAAAATTATAAAAAAAATTGTTTTGAAATGTGCAGATTGCGCCCTTTTATATGATACCCCACTAGCTATAATCAAAGCACTTTCTCGTTTTCAACCCCGCAATCTGGACCCCTTTTCGATTATTTATAAAATTAATTTCATAAATTTCATATTTTTTTACTAAAAACAGATGCGGGCAAGCAAGTTATACAACTATGCCAAATTTCAAGTTGATAGCGTGTGTAGTTGTTGAGAAAAACTGCTGTGACATATAGTCTGTCAAGAAAGTCATGAAATGAAAAATATTTTATAATTGATCCAAAGAGCTAAATTACAGTATAAAATAGTATAATTTTAATAAAAAATTACAGTAATATATTATTAGTTTTTTTACTGTATTTTTTTTTTATACTATTTTAAACTGTAATTTAGCTGTTTGGATCAATTATAAAATAATATTAATTTCATGACTTTCTTGATAGACTGTACTGACAGACAGACAACGAAGTCTCACCTAAGGGTTCCTTTTTTACCATTTCGGTACGGAACCCTAAAGAGAAAAAAAGAAAATGGCTGAAAGAGTGGTTAAAGAACAGAAAATACTGAAGTAATTTAAACGTCTTATCTATACCTACAGAAGATTTTCATAATTATCTTAGAATGGACCAAGAGACTATAAATTATTAGAAATGGTCAGACCATTAATAGAAAAAAAAGATACTGTAATCTCTGATAAGATCTTTATATAATTTTGAGAACTCCGTCAAAACTTCGCGCTCGTTCTCCATGACGCATACGTCCTCTCGCTTGGATCATCTAAAACTGACTGACTACGCGCGGTTGGGTGACAAGCTTCCAAACGACCGGGCGGCCGACTCAACGCCCTCTGTTTGACTTTGGTCGCAAACGCAGCACTTCCAACCAAGGCCGTTGGGACGCTGGTTGTCCAACAGACGTCTACACGATAAATTTTTTGTTCAACCCGATCAAGGACACTCTTGACCTTGGTTGAGTTGTGTGATTGTCCCGACCGTCTAGAAGGGGTTTTATCCATGACAATAAACCCGCTTGCCAGTACCTACTGAGATTGTGCACCCCTGGACACTTGACAGAAGAGAAGACAGATGATGCGATTGACACATGTCATTACATGACGTTAGTGTCATGGATTGGAGCAAACTCAATAGATGGAATTAATTTTGAAAATCAACGTTACTTTCCGTTACGTACGTTACGTTAGCTCCTTCCCTTTCTCACAATTTAATCACAACTGACAAGTGAAAGGGTTGGTGCGTCCGAACGTTCAAAATGAGTGTTTCATGGTAACCATCCTATCGGCCTAAATCAATATTTGGAATAAAGAAATGAGATACAAGATGATTGTTTTTTTCTTTCCTGGAGAAATTGGCTAGGTAAAGTTTTTGGAAGAGATGTGAATTATATTTTTTTTCGATAGTAGTCATCATAAAGATCAAGGAACTGTGGCTCTTTTTTTTTATTTTCTCTAATATTGTAGAAATGTTTTTTTTAGTTATTAAGTTGACATTTGTATACTTTAATGACCGACAAGCTTGTTGCCTTCGTACTTATGAAAAAGAAAAAAAAACTGTCACTGTTATATCTGTCATTGTCAAATCAAAGTAAACATACGATTCAATCTAAGGATTCAATTCAACTACTCTTTTCTGTTTGCTTGCGTTTCATGTGATCAGTGTCTTTAGAAATATTTTTAAAGAACTTCGGACTTTCGATTTTGCCGCTTGCTCTACGACCTTTGCACGATATTTGGACTTGAATAATGAATTAGGTATTGAATCGTTTGTTTACTTTCCCCCTTACTAATAAACGTTGAGTAACGGCTGAGTAGTTATACAATGCTTTGTCCTTATCTGTCATTGTGACATTTGAATTAGACAGATAAGGACAAAGCATTGTATAACTACTCAGCCGTTACTCAACGTTTATTAGTAAGGGGGTTAGTATTGACTTGACAATGACAGATATAGATGTGACAGTTTTTTTTCTTTTTCATTAAGTACGAAGGCAACAAGCTTGTCGGTCATTAAAGTTTACAAATGTCAACTTAATAACTAAAAAAATATTTCTACAATATTAGAGGAAATAAAAATAAAAGAGCCGCAGTTCCTTGATCTTTAGAATGACGACTATCGAAAATAAATATAATTTACATCTCTTCCAAAAACTTTACCTAGCCAATTTCTCCAGGAAAGAAAAAAACAATCATCTTGTATCTCATTTCTTTATTCCAAATATTGATTTAGGCCGATAGGATGGTTACGCATATCGTGATAATATTGATAACGTAATATCCCCAACGGCCACAAATTCACATGAAATCGACACCCCAACTGAACAAAGACGTTAACAAATGTCGAAATGAAGACCAAAAACGTCGTCAGTCAGTCTGTCAATAACATCAAAAATGAAAAATGTTTGTTACTCCTGAAACGTCAGAATGTGACAGCTGTCAGAATTCCACGGAATTACTGAACAAGGTATAGACATTATTTCGGTGGTTAGTTCTTAAGGTTGGCGCAGACATAACCACTCGGCAACAGACCGGCACCGCCTCACCTCATTGTTCATGCCGTCACGGTGCTGTAGTTTGCGTTACAGCATGGTTTCTTACAAACGGCTCTAGTGTGCAATATACACCGAAAAATGTTCAATAAATACCTTTTAGGACGAAACTTTACTGTCAAGTTGCTGTCAACGTCAAACTGATAATCGCCTGCCTCATGCCTGCTTTATAATCTAATCTGTGCCTGCCTGTTATTCGGTGATTTCGGCGCAGCGTGGCCCGTGTATGTGGGTTTCCAAAAGCTTTGAAAAACACGTGTTGTGTTGAAATGTATGCGTGGTAATTTATATAAGTTGAAATAGCTATTACTGGTAAAAAACTTGAAAGTTTGATTGGTTAATCAACTAATTTAAAATGGGACGTAAAGCAAAGTTCGACGAGACTAAAAAAGTGAAGAAAGGGCCCGGCAGAAAGGCAAGGAAACAGCCAGACCCAGTTTTTAGGAAAGAATTGTGTAAGTATAAGGTTTTTATTAATAACTTCAATTTCTTTCTTAATTCCAGATAAGTTCGTACCACTTAACCTAAAACTATGAATTGTGCAAATTGTCATCCAACTAACTGTGTAGGTAACCAAATAACTTTAGTTTGGTCTTAAAATTTGAGTAACTATATTGCAGAATAAAATATAAAATAATCAATTTCTTGTTCTTGCTGGGCATTTCTAAACTAATCCCGTTTAACCAATCCAATATTTTAGGTTAGGAATTCAAATAGTCATAGCACTTTCACAGAGTTCGTAACTCTCGAGTACTACTATTAAATTATAATAATAATAATATAATAATAATAATAATATTTATTATTATAATTGATGAATGTTTCCCATTGTTGTTTCTATATAACATTTTAGTGGAGGATGAAAATGAAACGAAAAAGTTGAGCCACAGGCAAAAGCAGCGGGCAGCAAGGAGAGTTAAAAAGAAAGCTGAGATAGCAGAAAAAAGGAAAACCTTGAAACAGGCGAAAAAGAATGTAGGCAAGCAAACTGAAGTGAAAGTTGTAACAGAAGAAAACTCTGATGAATCAGGCGATGAAGAAGTACAGGGTGAGCAGAATAATTTAACATGCAGAAGTTCACTAATCAGTATACATACTGGGTTTTCTTAGTTCATTTTTACAAATTGATGCATTCAATGCCAGGGCGGTATTCTCTTAACTTGCTCAATTTCTAATTCAACATCAGAGTATTAATTAGTAAATTTAAGATGCCTCATGGACTTGTAGGCACATAGGGCAGAGTTAGGTATGCTATAGCTTAACTGCATCATTGTCAAGACCTGCAACCAAATTATAAATGCATGCACTGACTTGTTTATAATGCTCTGATGGGATAACTTAGGCTTCCTGGTTACTATTTTGTTTTCAAATTAAAAAGTGAGCATTTTGAGAGAATCTATCTATGTCTTATCTATATATATCTTTGATGTTATTAATATTGAGTTAAATTATAGTTCCTGATGAATATGAGTTTAACTGCTGCAGGATGTACACAAACCTGTCATAAATTTTTGAGTAACTTGTATTAAGCATTTATTTTTAACATTATATAAAGAGACTGGAGCTGGATACATTTTAAAAATGGCTAGTTTGTCCCTTGACATTGATAGGTGCTTAAAACAAAGAATAGAAAAAGGTAGTTAACAAGAGTTAAAATTCATATAATGTGTAACTTGAGTCAAAACTTACTGTAACCCTTTTATTTGTAGGATTTACTGATGATAATAAGGAATGGTTGAAACCTAAGAAAAAGGGAAAAAGCAAGAAGCAGGAGCCTGACAGTGATGACAGTGGCCATGATGAGGGATCTGGAGAAGAAGAAGAAGGCTCAGATGATGAAGCTGATGATAATAGTGACGAGGAGGAAACACCAAAAGCTGACGAAAATTATAAGGTAATTAATTTAGATATTCAGAAAGATTTGGTTTTATCTTGAATCTTTAAATTTATTAAGAATTTCATAATTTCTATTTCAGGTGGGAAAACTGGATGACTTATTTGCAGATTCTGATCAAGAAAATGGCAATGTCACTTCAGAAGATGAAGGGGCACCTGCCTCCTCAAAATTAGGGTACAATTCTGATTCTAGTGAACAGGAAAGTGATGAAAATGATGATGATGATGACATGCTCCCCATTGAAAAAGCTAACATCAAATTAAAGAAGAAACAAAAATTGGACAAGAAGCTTGCTGATGAGGAAATGCAACTAAATATTGCTAAACAAGATGTGTTTGCATTTCCTACAGAAGAAGAACTGGAAAATCCAAGTAATCTTCAAGATGTACTGCAAAGAATTAAGGATGTTGTTAATGTGTTAGGGGATTTCAGTCGTTTGAAAGAAGATGGTCGGTCCAGATGTGAATATACGGAATTGCTGTTAGAAGACTTGTGCATGTATTACAGTTACAATAAATTCCTTATGGAAATTTTAATGCAAATCTTTCCTGTACAAGAGTTAGTGGAATTTTTGGAAGCAAGTGAAGTAGCTCGTCCAGTGACAATAAGAACCAACAGTCTTAAAACTAGAAGGAGGGATTTAGCCCAAGCTCTAATCAATAGAGGTGTTAATTTGGACCCTGTTGGGAAATGGAGTAAAGTGGGCCTTGTAGTATATAGTTCTACTGTCCCCATTGGGGCTACACCTGAGTACTTGGCTGGCCATTATATCTTACAAGGAGCATCAAGTTATTTACCTGTTATGGCATTAGCACCACAAGAAAAAGAAAGGATTTTGGACATGTGTGCTGCCCCTGGTGGTAAAGCATCACATATTGCTGCTATCATGAAAAATACTGGAGCGCTATTTGCTAATGATGCTAATAAAGAACGTACCAAAGCTATTGTTGGTAATTTCCACAGACTTGGAGTTGTTAATGCTGTAATTTGTAATTACGATGGCAGACAATTTCCAGAGGTGATTAAAGGTTTTGATAGAGTTTTGTTGGATGCTCCCTGCACTGGTACAGGTGTCATTGCTAAAGATCCCAGTGTAAAAACAACTAAAGATCAGAAAGACATTCAAAGGTGCTTCAACTTGCAAAGGCAGTTACTGTTAGCTGCTATTGATTGTTGCAACGCGAAATCTAGTACTGGAGGCTATATTGTTTACTCTACTTGTTCCATATTGCCCGAAGAAAATGAATGGGTGGTGAACTATGCCTTAAAACGCCGTAATGTGAAACTTGTGCCTACTGGTCTTGATTTTGGTACAGAAGGCTTTGTCAAATACAGGCACCACAGGTTCCACCCTTCATTGAAATTGACCAGAAGGTTTTATCCTCACACTCATAATATGGATGGGTTCTTTGTAGCAAAGCTTAAAAAGTTCTCCAATATCATTGTAAGTCTTGTTCAACCTATTATTTTATTCATATTTTATGATAAAGTCCCCTGAGTATTTGTCTCATTATTACTCATTATTTATTGAACCTTGGTGATTCTATCAGGTAATCTCAGTGGTAATCACCATCTCTTTGACATATCTAAAATAAACAATTTTTAATTCCAGCCTGAACCATTCAAAGATGAAGATGATGAAGAAGAAGGCAAAGAAAACCAGGAGCAGTCTCAGGATGAAGCTGATTCTAATACAGAAGCACCAAAGACTGCAACAAAGAGACCTGCGCCTGATTCGGAGGCACCGCAACCCAAGGCCAAGAAAAACAAGACAAATGCTACCAATGACAAAAAGCCAAGGTAATGAGAATTTGTGATTTTTAAAGTTTCAATTTCGCTAAAATGTTTTCTATATGATGATAACTTTAAAATTTATTTCACATACCATGATGTTAAAAACAACTTAAGCTACTAATAATCTCAGTCCCAGTAAGTAAATTCGCATAATGTTGTTGTTGAGGCAAGTTCAAAGAAATTAGGTTTGCCTATTTCAATAATTTGCAATAAAGTATTCAGTGTTTATTCATAGCTGCATTAATATTTCAGTCCACAAACTAATGCGCAACCTAATAACAAAAACAAAAAGAAAAATAAGAAGAAGAACAAGAACAAGAAAAATAAACCAGGGGCAGAAAATGCTGATAACTCACAGAATATGGATACAAGTGAAACAAAAGAATCTACTAACAACAACATAAGTGTAAATAATGAAAGTAAAAAACCAAAAAAACAGAAAACCAAGAAAAATAAGCTTAATGATAGTAGTGAAACAAAAGAACCTAATACACAGCCTGATAATGTTAATACCGAAGGCAAAAAGAAGAAAAAGAAGAACAAGAAAAATAAGCTTAATGATAGTAGTGAAACAAAAGAACCTAATACACAGCCTGATAATGTTAATACCGAAGGCAAAAAGAAGAAAAAGAAGAACAAGAAAAATAAACCTAAAGCTAGCCAAGACACAGCTACGAATGATACGCGGCAACCGCAGGATAAGTCCAAACCCAAAACAGAAGCCAGCCCTGGTAAACTCGTTACCAACAATCAAAATTCCCAACAAACACAAAGTCCCAATAAAAAGAAAAACAAAAAGAAGAATAAAAATAACAAAAATTCACCAGGAAATTCACAACAAACAAATATAGCAAATAAGAATGAAAACAAAGTAACCGAGTCTGTTGAAGCGGCAGCTGCAAATAAAATGAAAAAAGCTCTTAAGAAAAAGAATAAGAAACAAATTGGACAGCTTAAGACTGGTAAAGACAAGCTCGAGCCTCAGCAACAAGCACAAGGCCTAGGCAAGAAAAACAATAAAAAGAATTTCAAAAAGGGTAAAGCTAAGTGAAGAAGTGACCAGAATAATTTAAGATTAAAACAATCTTTGTTATTATTATAACATTAAAAGTAATATTTTATTTATTTGCTGTGATTGAATTATTAACTCCCGATATTATTTATTGGTCCTTAAGGTAGCATTCCGTGCCTCGCGGCAGGCGGCAAACGTCAGCCGCAAGCGGTCAGCGGCATATGCCGCGACGGCAGACGGCACTACTTAGTAGTATGAAATTGTAGGGGACTCATTCCGACACACGACTGCACGGGCCGCGACGACTGCCGCGCGACGGGTAGCGCATCAGTAAAAACCAGTCAAGGGCGAGTGTGTGAGTCGGACTCGCGCACCGAGTGTTCCGTATTTAATATGGTTCGCATCAAAACTATTTCCCAATTTTGAATGTTTAATATATGAGTATTCATATTTCGATGCAAAATAGTTTTTAGAGACATTTTCCCTACGTTTTTTTATTTTCGGGATAAACGCAGCCTAATGGCATTCTCCAGTCCTTCATCAAATCTCTTTGTAAAAAAAAATAACAAAAAATAAAACCGTCTTCTAAAACCCACTAAAAAGGGTTGAATAAAGACCGGCCTCCTAGGAGTCCTAGGAATTGCCTATATCCAAGCCGGTGTCAAGTAGGTATACACAATAGCAATGACACACATGATTCTTGCCACCGACTTCGATATATTTCATGTACCTATTAGGCACTATAAAGGCAATTCCTAGGACTCCTAGGAGGCTGGTCTCTGTGTGACCCTTTTTATTAGGTTTTTCAAGACTGGTTTTATTTTTTAGTTCATTTTATTTTTTCGCTTTTTAATGATACACCTAATATTATTATGTGATAAACTAAAGTACATTAACATCACTTTATGAAACAATAGCCTAATACCAATTTCTCATCACCCTTAACAAAACGTCGCTGTCCAAGGTGCAGGGCCGTTAATCATTGAGGAGTTCTTCCGGTATTTCACCATCAGTTGCACTTCGCCACATGCATTATAATGAGTAAAAATTAGCTTCATATTCTTAATAAAGAAATCTCATTGCTGCCGTCAATCATCTACGACTAAGGAGTTCCGGTGGCCATCTATGGTCTTCATCATCAGTTCCACTTCACCAAATGTTACTTTCTAACTGCAAATGCTGGATTTGTTATTGAAAATACCAAAATCGCTATGTGTATGCCTTTAATATTTGAGGAGGTCCCTCAATTCCTCACGGATCCCCTCATCAGATATTGACTTGGTGACAATTGGACCACCTCGAGAGTATACCCTATCAGGTAAAAAAAGATCTTTTAAAACCGGTCCATAATTGACGGAGTAATCGCGTAACAAACATACAAAAAAAGTAACATACAGTCGAATTGAGAACCTCCTCCTTTTTTGAAGTCGGTTAAAAATCACTTCGAAACGCTGCTCCGTTACGAGTTGACTACTTATGACGTGCAAAAGTAGCGCGGGCATTCACAGCATGGTTACGTTAAAAATTATAACTTGTTAATTTATAAATAATTACTATTTATATTTATTTTATTTATTATTATTATTAATTAATTATTACACTTGCCAAAAAAATATACTGGCGTAGTAATTTTTCTTAGTAAGTATATATACCTATATATGTATAATCTGGGGGCACGGCAAAGAGAACGTTACATTACTGGATATAATTTTTCCAAATTACATTAAATTTGAACCGGTACTTTAAGAATGATTGCAAGTCAAAGTTGCAGCAGCAGCGCTTTTTTGTGCTGTGTGATTACCAAGTCACTATACTTATTATAGAAATAAAGATGTCTACCTAATATTCATACATTCACTAAATGTAGGCTGTAGGTGAGGGGTGTCGTTGAATAGGTCTTTCAAAAGTACTGCGGGTGTGTGAAAACAATTGTTCGATTAAGGGATCCGTTTGTGAAATATTAAGCTTTGAGCTTTCGGCACACCAAACGCGTGTCAGGCGCGTCGCGCTTTGAAGCTTTCGGCACACCAAACGCGTGTCAGGCGCGTCGCGCTTTGAACGCGGGCCCGCGCATGTTGTTAAGCAACAAATCAAATTTAACCGGGCACACCAAAAAGTAACGCGTGCCTGCGCAGGGCACGCGTTCGAGCTGCTTCGCGCACGCGACGCGCTGCAGTCGCCGCAGACAACTCGGGCAGCGCGTCGCGTGGCGTGCGCGAAGCAGGCGCGTCGCGCGCGCTGGCATGCGTCCCGTCAGCGCGGCGTCGGCGCAGGTACTAGTCGTTGTATTTTTTACAAACGCGTGGTGCGCGTTTGTAAAAAATACGAAAAGAAAGTGCGAAACGCGTTGAAGCTGCCGCCTGCCTGCGGTGTGCCGGTGCTGCGACGCTCACGCCACGCGACGCGACGCGACGCGACGCGCCTGACACGCGTTAGGTGTGCCGAAAGCTTAAAGTGCTAATTATCTTAAATGAAATCGCATATAAAGAATTGAAAAGGAAAACTATCACAACTAACTATACTATTGGTTCTTGAGTTAGAGGCGACTAAACTGAGAATCACCTATGATAACTTTAAATAGAAAATTAGTTAATACCTAACATGTGAGAAAATTCACGGTATTTGGGCATTGTTGTTTGTGTTTGTAAGAATGGCGACGGAACCCTACACTGAGCGTGGTCCGACATGCTCTTGCCCGGTTTTTCAGGGTTCCGTGCCTCAAATGAAAAAACGGAACACTTATAGGATCACTTTGTTGTCCGTCTGTCTGTCTGTGTGTCTGTCAAGACCCTTTTTCTCAGGAACGCGTGGAGGTATCAAGTTGAAATTAACATCAAATACCTACTTAAGTCTGCAAATCCGTTGAATCAATGAAAAAATCAAACATCTAAGTCAACGCAATTAAAAGATACGGCCGTTTATGCCGCATATTTAAGGGAATCTCCAGGGAATCAAATAGGGTACTTCCCGTTGACTTAGAATCATGAAATTTGGCAAGAAGCAATGTCTTATAGCACAAGTAGAGGAAAAAATACGAAAATCGTTAATTTGTATTTGTAACTACATCACATAAAAAAAAGTTCAGTATAAACTGACACTCACTAAGTACCTTGTGCATACTTATTGCGTATCAGTTTATACTGGACTATGTTTATATTGTATTCCCATGATTAACGAACAAGTATGTGCGGAACCCTCGGTGCGCGAGTCCGACTCGCACTTGACCGGCTTTTTTTAAAAATGAACATCAGAGTTGATAATGTGTGAAAATACCTAGACTGAGTTTTGAAGTAGGTAGGTAGGTAGGTAAGTACCTAAGTATTTGCAATATTATGAAAAGTATTTTTTTATTAGAGTTAATATAAGTATTTGGTACTATTTAAGTAATTAACAATAGATTACATTCTGTAATTATCATTGTTTGTGTGTGCATTGTTATATTGCAATTTGCATCGTAAAGTTTCTGTTTCATCTAATTAGGTAAGTATTATTTAACCTTTCCTGATAAAAAAAAATAATAATGTACAGTCAGACCACGGGATTGTTGAGCCACTTGCTATCATTCTTAATTCGGTCGGGTAGTCAAATCGTACACGGTATGTTACTATTGGAATTTGACGATTTGACAACCCGACCGAATTAAGAATGTTAGCAAGTGGCTCAACAATCCCGTGGGGTGACTGCACCTACGACCAGACGATTGATTAATTTCCTTTGTGGTACTTTAAAAACACTATTGCACTATTTTATCCGTCTGTATTTTATACGTAACCCAAATAGAGTCATCTCTAATATATTCTAATAAAATATGTTTGTAATATAGCTCTATCCTGATCTCAATTTATCAAACTCCAGGTAACTCCTCCGCGTAATGCAGCGCTGAAAACATGAATAATAGGGTTGTAAAAACATTTTCCCACGGGTAGCAGAGCTGTGGAGCTGGCGATTCGCTTCAGGAACGATCCGCGAATAAATCAAAAGGGCTGGAGCTGGAGGGCTGGGCGGCGGCGCGGCCGCGGGGCGCCCGAGGCCCGTTGATGGCGCGGCCCGCGCAGCCCCGCGCGCCCGCCCCCGGCCGGGAGGCTGCCGCCAGTATCCCGCGGTCCGCGACGCCGACGCCACCCGTCTCTCCTCGCTCGCACCGACTCACACATCACTGTACGTGCTTTTTACTAAAACCCATCACTTAAAAGTGCTCGTTCCGAACCCTGCTATCAATTTGAGGACCAGTTTCATACATGAAAAGTGCCGTTTATTTTCTTTGACCGGACGCGGCTGAAATGGAGCCAGGGGTAGGGCGGGACGCTTTGTTCAGGTCGTACTACGCCCGTGGGAGGCTGTGGCGCGCAGCATCCCCGCTCTACCTATAACTGACGCCGGCCGGTATATGTATACTTCCCGGTTAACATGCTATAATTACTTATCTATATAATTCAGTTTCCGAGGTGCATTCCGAATGAATCTCTCTTGTTTTTTAAGTGAGATTTCCCGCGAATCGGTTGTTTAGATCTTGTGACAACGAGCGGAAACGCGTTATGACCGAGAAAAGTAGCCGTTTTGTTTACCCGCGCCGCTGTTATCAAGATCCTTAGCCTGCCTTGTCAGACGAGGAAAATGGAATATAATTTTAAAATTTGTGCCAGTATTTGTAATTTTATAAAGAGTAAGAAGCTATTGCTAATGATTTTTATTAATTTTACGATATTGATAAGCATCTAACGTAAAAAGATTTCGAGATATTTCTAGATCTACCTACAGTTAGTAAATACGATTCGAGATCTACCTACAGTTAGTAAATACTATGCAACCACCCTTCTATCTAACCGCCGTTCTAATTCTAATAACGTTTGCCTCTGGAGTGGAGCAGCGTACCTAATTAACATCCTACTGACATAATACTTACTAAACGTACCTGCCAGATAAGTAACCGGCTTACACCGCGGGTGTAGCCGCCCGTCACACCGTAACGAGCAGAAAATTTAAATACAGAGGTCACACAAATGAGATACTTGCTGGAAAATTATTTCTTAAGATATGAAAATCTGATAAATTAATTAGTCAAAGTTAGCCTTCATTTTAGTACTGCGCTTGTTTTTCATTTTAACAGCATCTAACCGTTTGTAGCTAGTTTTGTGCGAGAGAGACAGATTGATTTTAGCATTTGATAAAGGTCTTTTTAATATCAGTTGACAGGTAACACAGTCACCTGACGTTCTCCATGGATATGATAATACTGCATACCGGATATCCTGCGGTGTTTGACAGCACGCGTAATTTGCACAATTGCTCGTTGGGCTTGAGTTAAATGAAGGAAGCTAACTAGAAACTATTTTTTCTATTTAATTTACATAGGCAGTTGCTCAGTATGAATTATTTGTGAATTAAAAAACATTTTGCAGCTATCGCGCAATATTCTCGATAGCTGCAAAATTGAGATTTTATTTTAACTTGTAAATACGCTCAAATCTTTTCAGTTAAATACATATTGCATCACGCTCTTATAGTCTTTCGAACTTATTTTACATTCGCGTCGGTGTATATCGTTCTCCCTTACTGAATTATCTGAAACATCGCGCGTATAACTCAGTTTTTACGATTAATTATTGAGCATAACTCGTATTGACTCGATTACTTCACCGTATTATGCGTTTTACTGCGCTTACACACGTGGATTAATCTCCACTATGTACTTACTTAATTTTACCTCGTATGTAACTATATTGCCAATTTTATTCTAAATTGCCGTTCTTTTTCCTTATGACTGTACTGCAAAAATCTCATACATTGGTGCGCTTGATCCGCTTCATCAGCATTTTCGATAGAAGGCCTGAAGTTTTTTAGGAGTTCAGGGATCAAACAAAGTCGTGAAACACCGTAGAGGTCGAAAAAAACGATTTGAAAACCTCCACCATTTTTGAAGTCCAAAAAGTGTCGACGTTGACCTCTAAGTAGAGATTCGCGACGCGTATCACTTTCACGGCGCACGCGCGCTTCGGTTGCAATACGCTTATTGATAGTGTATTTGTCCTGCATTAGTATTCACTTCTGTCCGGAGATGCAACTCCGTGACGCAACTGCACGCTCTTTGTTTTACAACTATCTCGTGTTGGATCATTTCCAGATATATCAACACGCAAAAGGTCCCAGTAGATATGGGTGCACGGTATTTATTAGTCTGTTGCCCCACTGCTAATTAGATACCTAAAGGCAAATCTGACTTTTGCTGAAGCCAGATTTGCTGTATATTTCAGTTTTATAAAGGCCCGTTAGTAAATATGTCAGATCAAATTTTAGTAACTTCTTAAAAAATTTGACATTCCTGATCGGATCTAACGGATCTTTATACTCTTAAAACCCAGTCTAAAGTACGGCCAATGAGACGAGATAAAGAATGTAAACAAACTGACCGTTACTGAGTTATATTGCGATAGCGAGCGATTATTTTTTCTGTCCTTATTTCTCGTACGCAATAATATCTTCAGTTGGTCGATGACGGCTGTCGTGGCGTGATTCGTGGTACAGGAAACCTGTCAGTACAGAAGTTGTCAACATTAGGGCCGCCATTTTGTGAAGTTCATTCCTGTTTGGATTGCGTTCGAAGTGACACGATTTTTTCGTTTCCGTATTATTTTGATTTTGTTATTACACGAAGCTCGCAATAATACCTCACATAAATTTGAAGATGTGAAAAAAATGCTACAAGAAGGAATCCAAAATGTATCTGCTAACAAATGGCGAAAATAGAGAACAATTTTTATAGCAAAATAGTTATAATAGTTTTGTCATAAATACGGCTGATTCGGACTCTTCTAACGAATCATCTTCTTCTGATACAGACGACGGTGACTAGAATAGGAAGTTTAAAATTTGTATATAATTTCTTCAAATAAAAATGTTTTGAACTCCTGCAAGCTGGTTTACATTCTTTATCTCGTCTCGTTGGTCTTACTTTAAGTTATTCTACACATTTTTGCGCCTTTTGCAATTGTGGTACGGTAACTTATTTTTGTTGTTGTTGGTATTTTATTTTTATTTTGTCTTGGTTGATTTAGTTTTTTTAAACTTATACAATGTATATTTAGTAATATACGATTGTCCATAAAGCAGTAAAATGTTTTCTGCAATTTATCTAAAACCATAGCATGTAGGTATACCTACATATATCTCTTATCTTAAGTAGTTTATGTCAAACGTTTACTTAATATCTTAAATTTGACGAAACACTACGTCGAATTAACATTCGACGTAGTGTTTCGTCAAATTTAAGATATTAAATATTCTTTACTTTCTTTTATTTGTACTTTAGGTGCATGATTACGTGGCCAAAATCTACTTAGTTATAGTAGAATTTCTATAAAAGTGACGTTACATCAAAACCCTTTTACGAAACATTCGGCCAACACATTTTATTCGCGTTCGAGGAATATACTTGAGTGCAGTTTGCAATAAATCGAACCCGTGGCGGAGCTTAACGAAAACGGAATCATACTCGTATGCATAGGGACTTTTCTAATCGTTTTTCTTAGTCATTGTTTTGGTCATTTTCCTCTCGCTACTAATTGATTATGGAGGAGGCGCAGAAATGACGTTGCTTGTGATTTTTAACCTTTTGACCGCCGCAGTCTGATATATAAGACACCACACCATAGCTAATGTCAACCCTCCTCAAATACACTTAGGTCTAATTTACCGCTGTCAACCATGACGGCTATAGCCGTCAATGGCGTTCAAAAGGTTCTATTGTCATCAGGGCTTAAAGTATTTTTAACTTTTCAAAGTGTCGTTTTATTAAGTTTTCAGTTCAGAGTTCTGACTCGGCGGATTATGCATCAGCATAATAAACTTTATAGTGATATTGCAAACAGTCGGTTTCTGAATTATAGCAGTTTTACCGCCCGTTCCATTTCTAAACAAAGAATCAACATTCAATATGGCCTATTTACGTGTTTGGGTTGATTTCTATAAAAAATATATAAACACAATACGAGCTAGGTATATTAACTGCGTATTCTCATTATATTTACCTCGACAACATTTCCAAAAATAAAATATTTAAGGCGTTGTTATATATAATCCATAAATAAATGCAACACGTTCTCTTTATGAAATTAAATTATTTTATCTCATGTAAATTTATGTAGTTGCGAAAAACTAAACGCCAAAGCGTTCGCTCTGATCAGCCTTTACTTATAGGTTCTGTGCATTCTCGAACCATCAGTGCAACATTTAGATTTCGCTGAAGCATCACCACTTAAATCCTGGTACTTATGGAGGATAGAAACGTTTAAGCTAAATGTAGACCGGACTCAGTAAACTGTGCGGAAATAGATCGAGCAGACTTAGCTGTGGATGTTAAGAGATAGCTGAGGTTCTTACACAAATATAAGAAAATTACTCTATGGAACTAAGGCTAAATTGGGCACGCCAGAATTTTTTGTTTGCATTATTGGATACTTCACATACGTAAAATATTTTCTGAGTCCTTCCATAGTGATTTTTAAATTTTAGAATAAAGTTTTTATGACATACATACATTTATTATCTATGAGACGTAAGGTATATTTCCAAAAAAAATTATATTACACTTACTGAAATGCAGTGTAGTTATCGCATCCGTTACATTATGGATATTTGTAAGTATAAGATATCAAATAAAATTCTTATTTAACGACGCAGATTTCCATAATCTCCAGTTTTATAATCTTTTTTCAAGGTTAAAAGGATAACCCTAAATTAACTAGTTTTCCCCGTAGCACGTTGGTAGTTTTGTTCGTAGAGACCCCAGAAGCGTAGAGCTGCTACGCCTGTAGGCCGTAGCACGTGAATTTTTTGCCCAAGGCCATTAGGAGGTTTTGTGCGCCATTGTTAGCTTCGTGTTTTGTGTTGAAGTGGGGCGTCTTGAATCATTATACTAGTTTTCGTGTTTTGTATTATTAAAAACTTTTAATAATTAAAACCGCAAAACGTAACTATAATATTTAAAAAACTCAAATACATCTAAACAAAACTCAAGCTTAACTAACTCGAATTCCAAAAGAAAAACATTTTACTTATTTCACTACGATTAAAGTCTCCCACCGCGTCTGTCCGTCTGTATATTTCATTTCGAGTAGATTAGCAGAACGATTATTATTATTACTATTATTTCTCAAGTGCAAGGCCGGGGCGGATCATTAGTACTTAATATAATAAATGTAAAAATACTTTGAACCTGTTATAAACAAACAATAAGAAACGCTCATTAAAGGACCACCGGGCCGACTGTTCCCGTAAATATTTATCTTCCAACCAACTAGAGGGCGGCTGGCGCTCGTCCGCGGGTTGATGACTCGCGTCGCGGACAGGTGGTACGGAGGAGCAGGTTCAGTTCCCACACGCACCACGCGTGATTCTTGATTCAAATTACCTTTTATACATATTTCATTATTTCGTGGATCTTCTGACTGTGTAAAGTACTAAACCAACTCATGTTTACCAGGTCAAATATAAGCTGAAAATGTTGCAATTTCTATAACTATACAGAACTTTATATCCTACAAATATAAATGTGATTATTTCTAAGGATCTTTGCATGTTTGTCACTAAATTACGCTAAGATAGCTGAATGAAATTGGATGAAAATTGACTCGTAGGTTGTCCACATACTGGATTCAAACATAGGATTCTTTTTATTCAAAAAATAAATAATGTTATAGTTCCCGAGGAAAACGCGAAAAATTACAAAACACAAGTCGCGGGCAACCGCTGTACGATATCAAAACAAAAGCTTACATTTTCGCATTGGTGCTGGTCTCACCAATTATACTTCCCCAAACATTATCCTACTCGTACAAGATAATCACGTAATTCGAAACTAAATACTCTCGCTCGCGTTCCTTTCTTCCAATTACCGATCTGTAGCTTACGAAAGAAGACCCTCGCCGAAGATGTAGAGGGATCAAAAGTGTTGATTGCTTTTCAAATATTTATCGATGTTTCCAATTTATTCGTTTTGCCTTAGGAAAAAACTTTAGCGAAATACTTATTTATAAATAGACGGGACGCGTTTGAGGTTGTTAAAAGTGTAAGGGTAATTTAGCCAAGGGTTAAGTAAAGTGGTCCCTACGAGGATATAATCTGAGGGGTCTCGAGAGTCCTTCACAGCCCTCTGAATTTGAAGTAAGTTCGCTTTTAATTTCTCTCAAAGGTTAAACGTTTTTTAATAGCACCGTTTAAATCAAAATTTTATTATTTAATAGTTTGAATTTAAACATGACATGTGATATATTTCATTTCGAGTTATTATATCTTTGACTTACGAAATTAATCTTAAACCGCTGGAAAACTGAACACTATTGGAATAGCTTATAATAGGATATTTTTTTGAAGACTTTGTTTCGTTTAGTAGTTTCAAGAATAGGTCTCACGACACGAGTAGTGATGATGACATCGTATTAATTTGTAATCGTTTAAAAAAATACCTTGCAATTTTATTTAATTAACCTATTTATTTTACAGATAAGAAATTCGTTAACATCGCGTCATAATTAACTATCTGTTAGCTCACCACATTCCATGACATTTTGTTATGCTTAACGTCCAAATTAAATTAATCCCTAGTTTCATTAGTGCAATGACTTGACACAGTTCCTGGTCCCTGGTGACCCTGTGAACGTGACGCGGCGTGACGTGACGTGACGCTTCCGCGGGAGTGTCTTTTAGCTCTATATCATTTGGTCTAATGAGCCTGCCGTGCTACTTTCCGTTATTTTTGTGGGGAATCAATTAGCGATTCAGTTTTGTTTACCATTTAGTTACACTCCCCTAGCGATGTTCAACGGTTTTAGGATAATAGTTGGTGGTTTTAAGCGCGCGAGGTGCCTAAATTAACTGATCATTTTTAAACAAGTTAAGTGAAAAGTAATATTTAGAGTAAGTACTTTTTAGGACAAATAGAATAGAATAGAAATTGTCTTTATTGTATAACTGTGTACCTACATACAAAGGTGATGACAAGAAATTTAATAAGTCTCAACAGTTTTAAAGCTTTTTTTTCGTTGCACTTCTTTATCATTTTAAACCATTGGAGACCAATATACGGACATGCTGTTTTAATAAGTAGATCACGTTCGTGAGGAATATTTTGAAGGAACGCAATTTACATTCGACTTGAGAGAGTCGCATCGCCGTTTCCTAAGACATTGTTAACAAAGCATCAATGTATGTTTACTTACCTTAGTCTACCTTTAACCTGTGACCAGTCATGGAAGAATTTGAATGTTGTTAGAGAACAACTCAATTTTTCAGGATAAAGCCTACAGTAAATACATCACTCTCCGGTAATTCGAATATGTCCGCAAAACACGTTAATTCCACGCTTCCTTTTACTATGAAATAAAGGACTACTAACTTCTAGTATTACGAAGGAAAACTAGAAAACCAAGCCGATGGAAACAAACATCACTTAGGCAACGTGGTTAAGACCTCTCTGCTAGCTACTTATCAGGCGCTGTAAGCCGTTTCAATTTCCAACGGTGTATATTCCCTATTGTAATCGCCAGCTTGTTACAAACATTATTTCAATTTACACAGTTTCAGAACAATTTCCATGCCTTGCCTATTTAATAATTCAACAATGGGGCACGAAACTGCGGCGTAAAATTCAGCTTTCAGAGTCTCTCGTCATTTTGATTTATGACTGTGTTGAGCAAACCGCTTGTCCGCTCGTCGCCGAATAAGTAATATGCCGTTCAAAGATATATTACGTTACTTATGTTACGAGTCGATTTAGCGTCAACGAGTAGCGCACGTAAACTATTGTCGGATTTGTTTCAGACAGACTGATAGAGGTAACAAGAGCTTTATGAATGATGGGAGGACTTGTTTCAAGCTATATAGATGCCACATTTAGCAGCTTTGATTAAGTGTAATTCAAAGAATATGTTTATGGCATGGTACGTAATATATTTGTCGTGGGTAAGGAAACATTTTTTTTTTACGGAAAGCGTTTTGTAACGCTATGCATCTTTTCTCAACAAATCCCTTATCGTATAATTCACCAAGAGATCGGAAATGAATTTGACGTACATGACACGTGACTTTACTCTTTTATAAGATACTCTTTTAAGAACTGAGAACCAAGTACTGTCCACGTAGGTGCAAAACATTGTCGATGTGTTGCATAAAACAAACGGCGGTAGTTACCGTGCGAGGTGGGACGTATGTAGGATCCCTCCCCAGTGCCAGAGTGATTTGAGGCCGTCACTAAATTGTCCTCTTCCTCGCCCAGCTGCTGTCGGATAATTGCTCCTATTCCTTCACAAATAGGTCACATAATCACTTGCATCGACGCCCCGGGAAACAGGAATAGTTAAAGTAGCAGGACGAACAGATTGTTGTGCTTAAAACATGCTTTTGTACTCAGTGGATATTAATCGCTCCAGTTCAGTTTTGGAATTTGTAACGCTGTGGTGAAAAGAAGAAAGGATTATTTTTTACCATTTCATGCAGACCAGCACTAATAACGGTCCCAATTAGTATAATGCGCCGTGGTAAGCCTCTGCACTTGGTTTTCATTGTTTTTGCGATGTTGATATGAAACGCAATTTTTTTTTGCGAGCTGTACCTAAATCAACAAAAAATTGGTTCGCAGTTCGGCCTTTTTGCCGTTAATATTTAGGCAAGTCTGAATTTAAGTAAGTATGTGTGTAGCAAAAATTTCTTCCGATTTGTAAATTAACACCTAAATAGAACACCTAAATAATATATCAACATCTGTAATTTTCGTGCCAGTCAACAAGGTATCACAACGTCATCGTTGACAAAGACCTAATTTTAGCGATAACACGCCTTGGGCTTTCTCGTTATTGGTTCCGTTGGCATTTGTAGTGGTTAATTTAATTTTCATAAGGCCTTGATCGAGTTCTACTGACATATTACTAACAATATGTTCTTGCACCTGCTGTCAATTTGTTACGTCATGATTTTAGGCTGAATGAGGCTAATTGTTTCATTAGTTAAATGAAAAAAGAAAGCAAATTATTTATTACCTATCAGCTTGTGCCTACGTCTTCGCTCTGTAAGCGTAGAAGTATTCCCTCGAGATCTGTTCGATTTTTCGGGATAGAAAGTACCCATTGTCCGCGTTGAGGTTATCTCTACCTACATTCGATTAGTCAAAGTATTGAGCCGTGAAGACGGAGCAAACAATCAAACACTTTTGCATTATTTCGCGGGGTTCTAAGTGTATTTAAAAGTGTAAAAAAAAGTGGTATTTCCCTTGTATCGAACTTTATATTAACCGCCTGTTTCAAAATCGTCAAGTAAAGCATATCTGTCAAATAAATTAAGCCCTTTCCCTTTCTTACACTTGAAAATAGACAAGTAGAGGACTATCTTTACTTGACAGATGAATTTACTTGTTGATTGTGAAACAGGCCCTAAACCTCGTAAACTACACGTAAATTATTAACTTTGTGGGGCTAGTAGGTCTTACTGTACGAGAGCCGAAATGCCATGTTTAGCTCGGCGAACAAAGGACCAAAATACACAGTAGTAACATGGATTAACAAATGCGTGAAGTATACGCCCCGAATCCACAAAGAGCCCTTAAATTTCCGCAACCCTTTTCAGTGAGCCGGTCACGGGTGAATCAACCAAGTTTTTTGCGAAATACAAACTATTCAGCTCACGTCTGTCCCATTCAGTCCCGTTGAAGGATCCTGGCCTCGTTCCCAGCTCTCAGCGCTTGTCGCGTTTCGTGTCTATGGCACGGCTGCACCGGTTTTAAGCACCATAACCTCGCAAATCGGAAAATACCTTCCAGTTACTTGAGATAATTATTTTGACTTGGTTATATATTTATTTATTATGTAATTTTTAACGGCTTTAGTTAATTTGGTTCGTAAAGTAGGTATGATATTTTTCAATTTAAAAATCTTTTTACTATTGTTTTAACAGTAACGGAAAAGGCTAACAAAGATACCTCTAGGTCCGTCTAAATTTGCTTTTGTAAAGCGGAAGTTATAAAATAAATCGTTCTCTCCTCGTTGTAAGACGCCCAGATGTTGTATCTTTAGTTGTACTTATTTGTAACCACCCGCGCTAGTCTGAAGTCATAAGTTCTTGGTAATCGTTATCCACCACATGACTAGTGAGTGTTTTCTGCCTTTCTCTTTCTCCAGTATTGTCGAAGAAGTTGCTCTACCCCTGTCTCATAATCATAACATATTATGCCTAAACATTTCGATATTTGATAATTTATAAAAAAGGTATTGAGATAAATACTATCCACAGATGCTAGCCATTTTCATAGGTTTGTTTAATCCTAAAATAATGAATGGCCCAAGAGTAAGTCGACGCACTCAGCGGTCCTCGCACGCTCTCAGCGATAACTCCTCTGGGACTAGAGTCACTCGTTTTACCTTGGCGCTCCTTTTATTTACTTACAGCACAAAATTGACTTTAACTTTTACCAGGGTTTTATCTTAAGGAGATATAGGATTAAGTATGTGTATACTTAGCGTAGCTTTCAGAGAAAATGTAGGTAAGGGCACGACAAGATAAAGAAAACAATAGTCTTGTTACTAATAGATTGCTCTTCATTCTGGTTTTGTCGCAATCGAACAAGATTTATAAATAACCTTAAATAGTTTAGATGAGATAGCCTTGCAACGGATTGCTTGAAGGATTCCGGATCCAGTCTGGTATTAACTAGATGCGAGGTGCTGTTTAAAAAACGTTGTCTCAGCTAAGACGTCTAGGAGGCGTCTAGGAAAAATATTAGTTAATTTGATAATGGTCAATTGGATCAAGTTCACGCACGAGAATCGGTTCTCCGACGCAATTACTCCCCGTGTAGGTAGACGTCATTCGCATGCAAGCTATTTACTATTTACCAATTAACGGCGTAGAACGCTAAAACTCCCGAGGGTGCACGTTTGCGTGTCCGTTTTAAAAAATAGTAGTAATAGTGCTGCTCACTAACTGGCGCGGGCGCTTGCCACGGGTATTTGTATACAGGGTGTCCCAATATCAGCAACACACATTGACACCGGAGGTAGACCAGCCTAAGACGGACCCAACCAGCCTAACATGACCTCAGTAAAAGTCGCATGGTTTTCGATATGCCTATCTTGAAAACCATGTGATCATGATCATGTGTAACATGATCTTAGTAAACCATGTTTACTAAGATCATGTTAGGCTGGTTCGGTGTGGGAAAACGCGTAACGCATTTCCACTCCGTTAAAAAAAAACAAAAGTAAAAAAAAAAACAAAAGCAAAGAAAAAAAAATTGTCTGGTTCGATCCGTTTTAGGCTGGTCTACCTGCGGTGTCAATGTGGGTTACTGATATTGGAACACCCTGTATAACGTCCGGAGCGGGCACCCAATGCACCCGTCCGAGTTTTAGCGTATACACCCTTAAAGTTAAAAACTAAAATCTGACTGGCGACAAGTATGGCGGTCGTCTTTACTGTCAAAACTCCCCATCCCCCTCCTTTGTTGTTTGTTCTCCTTTTTAAGAAGTTGCGGCCAACCAACAGAAATACTATACCAAGACAGTTCATCATCCTTCTCTCCTTGTTTTACACAGTGGGGTGGACCAACATGTTTTATTCCACTCTTCGAAGACACTGCTAGTTATTTAGTTTTATGGTGACTGTAAAGGACAAAGCACTAAGAGTTATTTGACCCGGACTTTCTCGATTACCAAAAACCGATCTGCATATACATAGGTATCTCATAGTAATCTCCTTCCAGTACAAACTTCAGAGTGCGTAATCATTAAAAATAAATTAGCTCCGACATATTTAACAAGTACTGACTCTACCTATGTACTCAGAACAAACACAAGACAGTCTCACGCCACTATTAAACAGCTTTTACACAACTTGAAGCAATGATTCGGTTTATGGATATTCACACTTGTGGACTTGTGGTAGGTCGTTAGGTCACTCGGCCAGGATGCAGCGTTATTTAGTGATCCAGATTAGATAAGTGCCGTAATCGACACGCGAGAGCTGATCGACTGCGCTGAGAACTAGAAGGGTTGGCCGTATCATCACGTAGAGGGAGTTAGGAGTTATAAATAGATCTCTTCTAAGTCGTATTATGTTGCCGGAGGGGTCAAGTGGTCTTTACACGGTTACATGGCTTTTGATTATTTTTGTGAGATAAAGCCTCGCAAAGTTTTCTCATTTCTAGCGGTTGTATTGTGAAAAAAAAATTCCACCAAAGAATGTCGTGGGACACCGATTTAATTAGATGAAAAGGGTATTTAATGCATGCCGTTGCTGTGAAATTTATGAACCGAAGTATCCGAAAAATTCCTAACTTCTAGTTAATTACTTATATTTTACGGGAAAAATAAAACGAAGTGTTCAACATTTATAGTTTTCGAGAAATTGACAAAAAAACTTTAAAGATCTAAAATTGACCGTTTTTTTAATAATATTGATACCATGCCATGCCATAAATTATTATGCATGGCAGGTGTCAATATTGCTGAATTAAAATAATGCCAATATAAAGGGATGAGCCATATCGAGTTCTAAAGATTATATAAATAAATATATCAGTTGGGGAATTCGTCAACTACTAAATAAAATACCTCATTTTATTATAGAAAATGAATAAATAAACAAAATAAAGTTAATAATGGTAGCAAAATAAGCAAGATCTTAGCGTAAAGACTACTATCCTCTGCAATCAAAACAAACACATAAAACAGAGTACTCACCGAATATTTCTCGTAAATGTCTTGTTGTGTAGTCGTAGTTTGGAATTCCTCAAAGTTTGCGCTACGCCAGTAAAATGCGAAAACCATGAAGCAGAATCAAGAAGCAACAAAAGGCCAAACTAAATACCGCGTATCAAAGTTTCCCACAATGATGCCAGTAAATCTCCCGCACTTGCGGGAAATTTAATTAAAATGTTGCCAGTTGAGCGTTTTACAGCCCCGCAGTTCAGGAAATTGCAATCTGGTCGAAATGGCTCCGATTCCCCTGCAACTGAGTTTGTGACATGAACTCCGGATAGTATACCGACATACACGGGTTCTGGTTATGTACGGGTAATATAAGGTGCTACCTTCCATCTGGTAACTTTGAAACCAACTGCCTAATTTCGAGCACTTTAGAAATACTAAATACTTACGTTAATGGTCATATTTTTAAATTCCAGACGGTTATTAGTGTTTAAAAGTTTAAGGTCGTTTCTCGTTATTCCCTTGAAAACCATAAAAAATCCCGGAATAAAAAGTATCACATGAGTCCATCTCCCAAATTTCATCCATATGGTCTAGCCGTTTAGGCGTGAATCACGCCGCGTGATTGAAACACAAACGTCCAAACAAACTTTCACATTTATAATATTATATAATAGTATTTTAGTAGGATACAAATAATTGCATATAGCTCGACATAACCTCTCCTTTCTATTAGAATATTACGCTACTAATGCATCGTTTCTCACTGCGGGTCTATTAAGGTCGTGTTTATCACGCGGATAAATCATCCGTCACTCTCGCACTTACATATTGGTTAGAAAGTGACAGATGTATTATCCACGTGGCCCGCTGATGGCACTAACAATATTGTCGTAGTGTCATCAAACACTTCGGCAAATTTATACGTAATTAACCCACAGGATAACTCTAAAGTGAAGCTTTCCCTACGGTACCTACGTCGTGGGTTCAGTCCCGGATTTGGGACGTTGACTTATAACCTTTGTAAAACCAAGAAAGTATATCTTCAACCAAAACGGTGATAAACTGACAGTTCTTAATTAAAAAAATTAAAAGTTTATTCATGTAAAAATTCGTAAAAAGATGCAGCAGTATAAACTCTATAAACCGTGTCGCGGTTGTTTTTAAAATCTATATTTAGTTGTTGTAATTAAAACCGATAGTTTGTTAGAAATGACGTACGTATTCGATTACAGTAAAAGTTTCCAATTATAAGCGTTGGAGTGATAATAATTGAGGTCAAAAATTACCTACTTTTGTAACGAAAAATAATGGCATAGAAGAATTACAGCTTTGTTAGCTTTTGTATAGAAATATGGCCCAGAGCCGGTCATCAATAGTGAGTGCTTGTGCCCAGCACATCATCATCATCATGATAATTTTGTAACAAGGTGGTTACAACCTCCTTTATCTATTGATTTTATTTCTGGCCACTCTTACGTTTCTTTTATTGATTTAAATTCTTCAAAATTCAAAATCATTATGATCGATTCGCGGATCGATAAGGGATTCAGTGTCTGAGCTGATTGAATTAAAGACATACAAAATCTAGAATATGTATTAATTTAATATTATATTTTATTAAAAATGAGATTGTTGTATTAGAGTATTAACCTATTGAAATATAAAAATAATTAAAATTCAAGTAAAAGTTTAAGAGATTTATTTATTCCATCACCTATGATCTCGTCTTCCTGGACATGGTGATACTTACCCATACTGTCAGAATTTTAGGCTCCAAAGAACTGTAAAAACCAAAATTGTAGATATAAAATCAGTCTAATATTTAATTTAATTCGCCAAAAAACTATAAATAAGTGCCTCAAACCAAAATAACACATCGAGTACGCGTTAGAATTTCAGTTAACAATACTAGGTCGTAAATAAAGTCCATTAGAATTCCCTCAGGATAGAAGTAGGTAATTTGTTCTGCCGAATACCGCACTGCAAGTCCCGTGGGATACGGAGGGAAACCACGTTGGCTAGGCAGTCGTGAATTTGCAGCTGTTACATTGTTACATTTACTCGTGTTTGCTCTTGTTACATTAAAACCCACTTCGTAGGATATTACATCGTAGAAATTTCATTTGAACGATAGATATTTTCCACCCAAGTATGCTTACTACTTTTCGTGTCTTGACGTCGAGCCTAACGTCAAGACACGAAATGCTTTTAAAAGTCCAATGCACGGTGGACCCCTCCTTAACCAATAAAGATCACAAATTGACTTTTATAACATCAATTCTACTTCACTCCTGGTTTATAGCACGGGCTGTTCTTTCGCTAATGGTAGCTTAAAATGTATTACATAGGTGTGTTTGAAACTACAAGGCTTGACACCGATCTATTTCGTAATGTATTACTTATATATTTATAATTACTGGTTATTTGAAAAGAGATGGATGTTTTTATATTCGCATGAAGTGGCAGTATATAGAAAAAGCAGATTCGCCGGTAGATGTCAAAGAGAAGCCGTAATTGGGTGTCGATTGCACGCGTGCCGCGTGTGAAGTTTGTAAAGCGTCAATCAGACAGCTGGAACTCTGTTTATCCTAATTAATGCCGTTAGTTGACTCGACTGATGTTATCTTGTCATCTGATTCGAGTTTACAAAACGAACGTTGGCTTTGAATTCAAAATAAGAACGGACTGAGTTTTTGCAACGATTTTTGCGTGATTATAAATGCGTTATCGTTTCACAAGATAATCTTTTTAATTTGGGCGTACTTATCTAGAGTATGTTTAGAAACATATATGGTAAACCCTACGTTTATTATGAAAAAATCCAAGATAAGCGTAAACTTTCGATCGTTATAATAAAAAAAAAGGATATTTGCCGCGTATAGCCCGGCGCTCTATGCTCATCGAACCATTCTCAAAGTCGTTAGGCTTAATTAACTTCATTGGAGCGTTGCGTTCCTACACATCTTAATTAATTAATTTACTTACTTAATTAATTTAGTATCAATTTCTATTTAACTATTATTACTTATTACGTTTAAAGTGATAGAAGGTGGTGTAGTGTTTTATTTTATGTTTCCTGCGTGATATACGGTCGTGATTCGTTTAAATATTTGGGCTCGTCTGTCCCTTCCGTGTCACGTCAAGCGGATAGGAAACGTAATGGTAGGGTGCAGGACATTGGCCTTCCGAGCTTCCGATGCAGACAGACATTCGCGTTTCCATTAACGCGGTGATTTTGAAAGGGTCTCGTCCTTTCTATTGAAATTCCTTTTATAGAAAGTCCTTGCTATAGCAATCCGGCTCCATTCCTACCGTCAAAACCATCAAAAACATTGAAAATACATCTCAAATTAATAGCAGACTTCGCAACGGATTCGTATAAGAAGAATAAATAATAAATAATACAATCGTTTTCAGGTCCCGACCTTCGTCGTAATCCAGATACTCGCCTTATTGGAAATCTTCGATCGGGAACATTGTGTTCGGGTGAAGTGACTTTATTAGTGCGTTCCTCCGGTGGTCCGGGGGCTTGTGAAGGTTCTCTAAATCAGCCAAAGTGTCTCCTATAAAGTTGTCGGCGATGGACAGCAACTCGGTGTCGCCGATGCCCGAGCTGGCACCGATCGCGGAGTTCGACAAGTCGCCACCGTCGCCGCCCAACGAGGAGGTGCCGATGGACGACCTGCCGCCGCCGCCCGCCACCATCTCCGGGCAGACGGACGGGAAGAAAATTAAAATGTAAGTACAGTTTAAAAATAACAGGTCACTTTGTAAATAATTTTGATGCAACGTGATCGTACTGTAAAATTAATGTTACGTTACATTAAAGTTGCTGCGTCCTATTCTATTGCTATAGCATGGCTATATCAAAGAAAATGACAGCAGCAACTTTAATGAAACTTAAAAGTTAATTGACGTCTCTGAGTGCGGCAGTTAGAACGACAACAATGTCATTATTCACTGGCGAACTCTTTGATGGATTATTGACCAGCGAGCTGTTGTCTCGCATGCTCGCAGACATAAGTGTTAGATTACAGATTAAATAATAGTTGTTATATAGGTCTCGAGCTGCCACTATTCCTAAACTACTTCGACGGCAAACAGCGACTCTTTAAGCGGAGTTTGTAGTCAAAATACACGCACTAAAATGTAATTAATACATTATGACAGGAAAATTAAACTCGCCGATTAATAATTTGCTGAGCTGAGTTGTAAGACAAAACCTAAAAGTAAAGATAATATTGTTACTAATACGAACCGAAAATCAATCGCACTTACTGCGTCAAAGAATAACAGCACTGTGTAGGTAGTAGGTACCTAAATATGAAGGTAGGTACTTTAAAGCGCTTATTAAGAGATTCATTCAGAGAGATACTCAGTAGTAGCACGTAGTAGTTCTTTATTTCTAAGAATTAGACGTCCATGACCCTCAATTAATAACTTTTCCGAGGTAAAGGTCACGTAATTATTTATAGATTACCACCTTGCCACAGTATTATAGTTATTGTGAGGGTGTTCCTAGTCGGAAGTGAACAAAGTTCGTACACCTTTCTCAGAACGGAGTTTTGAATATTTAATGAGGATTTCATCGCCCCGTCGCGGTGGGCGCTTTGCTTGGGCTTAGGTTTATTAGTAAGTAAATAAAATATTTTATTTGCAAACGTTTGATCAGCCAAAAACCATTTGAAGTTAAGTATAGGTTTACTGACCTACATCCAATACTCTGATATTTTAAATGTTATATTTAAAATTTTGTTAAACCTTTAAGGTGTTTGAACCAAAAGACATCAACGGGCACAACGTTGTAATATTTTATATTATGAAAGAAAAATGACTAAAGTGAATGAAAAATTAAATGGTCTATTATTAAATATTATTTTTATAAGTGGAGGTATATTTTTTGGGGACATCCCAGCCATGGACTTTTCAAGACCAAGCTAGATTTCTTGAGAGTTTTAAACATTAATTAATAGCTTAAATGATGTATACGTAGTTTATATTGAATAGACTTTTATTTGGAGAAATACCTACTACATGGTCTTTGATTAAAAAAATCCTTTACTTTCAAAAACTTAGGTGAATTAACATATACTTACATGTAATTTTATTTAATTCTCTGATAGTTTGTCTCTACAAAACAGTAAATAAACCTATTTTCAACTTTCCTTCATACGCACCCATTTTATCTAATATTTCTCCCGGCGAGATAACGGCTATTCAATTTCCTGCATTCGTACCATGATTTTCCTCAGGACCCCTATTTCTCAATCAATAGAGATGAATTTGCGTTCGAGATTAAACTTTAACTGCATTTTAAATCTTTACTTCGCATGAACTGAGATTCGGCGCCCTATAGCTTAGTAAAAACACATGTTTCGTTTTATAGCGGCTAGACAGTCGAGAAAAAAAGAAAGAAAGAAAAACATTTATTCACAACAACAACACACTAAAACAATAATTAAAAATAACACAAAAAGGAAAGAGTACATAGATAGTGGCAAATTGTTGCGAAACGGACCCAGCTCAGCATGTGCTGGCTGTGAAGCCAACGCTGGTCTTCCACTGGGCCCGCTTGGTGAAGACACGGAAAGTGATACAACACAGACAGGTACATTGTAAACACGTATAACACGAAGCAGATATAGAACAGAAGTAGAAGAGGAAATAAGAATAAAATGAAATTAATACATGGGCTAGGGTGTACATGGACCATTACACCAAACTGGGTTAGTGTGTACATAGCAATTAAACATTTATAACCTAAAAACTACATTACCTACTACAATATCCTATCCTATTTATGGCTACTGCGCAATTTGCGTACCAGCGGCCTGCGCAGCCGCAGAACAATAATATAACGACGAAGATGATGATGATGTAATGTGACGAGGGTCCTTAATATCTCATTCATACGTATCCGTCCTATTTATTGGCTTACTACAAATTTACTTTTACCCGGTGTTGGGTTCTTATAATAAAATGCAGCACTTCTTATTAAAATATGTTTATTTTTCAAGTACAGCACTTTTTACTTATTTTATTGTATAATTAAATCGGAGCGACATTGTTCGCGTCTAGTCTATCATGGGGTGGCAGATGAAGGAGCGAGAGAGGCAAATGCGCGAGCAAGAGGTATGGATGTTGCTTGAGTGACGGTTAATGTGTTTTTTTTTAATATAAAAATATGGTCCAGACTTCATTTCTGTTTGTGAGAAGACCGGGTTGAACTCAACTCTACATTAACGAGTGAGTATATAAAAAGGTTCCAGATTTCTTTTAGAAATCTTTTGTTTGTGTCGAGTATATAAGCTATAAGTATGTATACATATATAAAATGTACAATAGAAATAATATATATATTTTTTTTATTGATAATGGGTTTGCTCTTGACCAACTCCCGCCCTTGGAGGACGAAGATTCAGTCTACGATGTAGCGAGCTCACCCAGAAGATGCCTATTCACCCTAGCTTTAAATAGGTTCAGATTGTATGCACTCGGAAATACAGACGCCGGAAGCGCATTCCACTCCTTTGCAGTAGTAGTAATAAACGTTAAGATGTAGTGAATAACCATTAAACATAGCATTAAGTCGAATCATTTCACTTTCGTCTCATTGGCTTACTTAACTCCGCTCGTCGATAAAGTAACTGAGTAATCAAGATTAACACGAATTTTTCCGACTATTTAGTCGGACTTTTGTCACTTCGTCAGTAATAAACACACATTATTGTATAACTACTTAATTGCTAAAACAGAGCTGTCTGCCAGAGATATCAGTTTTAAATTAGTGTTAACAAACTCGTTAACTCGATTGGCTGTGACAATAGTGACAATAGCTCGTACAAACACTGACCAAATTTTATTAAAATTGAAGGGACCTACCTATGCTTCATTCCGATTAATTTCTGTTTACAACACAACTCGGAAATATCGCCAGAAGTGCTCTAATTCGCGGTCAGAAAATAGCACTTTTACTCAACATAACTCGTCTATCTCTTGCCTACTTCCCAACAATGTACTGTAGGTACATTTGGTACTTTTAACGTGACCTAACTAACGACAACGTTTGGATCAAAATATTACTACTTACTTACATTAAGCTTTAAGGGGCATATTATTTATTTACTTTTTAGAGTTTTATTTTCATTTATTTATTTAAACTTCTTTGCACAATACAATCAAATGTAAAACGTACAAATGGCGGACTTTATGCCTAAAGGCATTCTCTACCAGTCAACCACATGATTAACAGAAAATAATAAATAACAGGTGCATTGGAAAAACAAAACAGTAATGAAAACAATGGTACCTACTTAATTTATTTATTTATTCTTGTGACGGGGCTTTTTTAAATTTAATTTTTTATATACCTACTAGTAGACACGTTAGGTACCATCGACGTTATCCCCCAATTTACACAAATGTTTTCCGGAAAGAAACACGAAATTGCGACACGAGATCTTTGCTTCAATTTTTTTTTCAGCGCCTAAGAAACCTCTGAGCAATAATTTCAACAAGCTCTGACAAAGCCTTCAACGGACTCCGAGCACGTATGTATGTCACTGGACGGACTTCGTCACTGCAAGATTTAAAGTATTAAAAACTCCCGACAAAGTAGCTTTCAGAGCTCATAACTTTTAAACGACTTAACGGATTTTCATCAAACCAAGCTAAGAACACACTCGATTAAGTCACCTTTCTAACAAAGAAACTAAATCAAAATCAGTCCATTCGTTTAGGAGCTACGATGCCACAGACAGATACACAGATACACACATATTTTTGTGTATCTACACCCGTCAAACTTATAACACCCCTCTTTTTTGCGTCGGGGGTTAAAAATTAATATAATCTTTATAACACGACATGGTGCTCCCCTCTGTGATGTCAATGTAAAACTAAAGTTCATGATGCGCCGTTCAAATCATTAGTCATGTCATGAGCATAGTGAAGTACTGCAGCCAGTTGACGCAAGATGGCGCTGTATGCAAGAATTTTAGTTCGCGCTAAATATTAAAATTAGTTTAAATCAAACAAATGAACTCGTTAAGACGTTATCAAGTAAGACTAATGGCAGAATTTGAATAAAGTCGTAAATTATTTTAGCATTTCTAACTATTTTATACAAACGAGTATTTGTATAGACGCATGTTATCTCTTTCTATTAGTCGAAGACGATAATGTGCGGTCTCCGTCTCTCATAAACGACTGGTTATGGTTAGCTCGAAGTAGGGCGCCTGCGTCGTTCGGATCGAGTCGAGATCTCGGAGAGAGGCAACACGGACCCCGCGAGAATCATGTTCATGTGACAACTTGCCGCCGAAACTTTTAAATTTTGAATTTAAATTCCGAAGGACTGTGATTTGTGATCAGTGTTAAATCGGCCAGTGTTATTTGTTGTGTGCTGCAAGTTTGAAAAATGACGCGAGGAAAGAGTCAACCGTATGTTTATTATTTCATTTTATTTTTTTAATCCTTCCATTATTATTACTAAAGGTCTAGTTTTTCATGTGAATTTACTTTATAGCCCCAGATCAAGTGGTCATTTACCAATTAAGTCAAGTGTATCCGTTGAAGAAATTGAACTACCCGCCTATCCCTTTAATTAGCTCCCACTTGTACATCTAATTGGCTTGAACAACAGTTTAAAGCGCATTGGGTTAGGTTAATAGCAGCCTGCCATAAACTGGGATATTTAAAAATAATTAAAGGATAGTATTATTTATTTAATGGTAAAGTGGTAATAAAATATATAACTCATATATTTATGTATTTTTTTATTAACTACTTATTTAAAGAAAAATATATAACTAAATAAATTGTTTTAAATCTTTTAGTTTAGTTGACTTGGAATGCTAGTTTTCGGTAAATACAAATGAATGATGAATGACTAAGGTGTTTCCGTCCGTAGGCATAATCTGTATTTAGTAGTACGTAATATAAAATGCGACACCTTATTTTGTGTAAACATGCGTGCCGCGGTAAAAATAAAACGCGCGTTATCTACTAAATTACACACTACCTGCAATTATCGGTGTTATTTTGACCCATAAAACCGTGAACCGTGTTAGCATAGACTCTTTAATACTCTGTAACCTACAATGCTATTAAGAAAGCAAAAAAAGGAATGAAAAAAAAATCATAACTCAGATGCCAAGTCTCTAAAACTGAGGGGCAAAAACTTTTTTGTCTATGCCAGTTTGGTTGAATCCGCTTTAGACCCTAGGCAAAGCAATGGTTCAAGCCCGCATTCGGCCTTCGTATTATTTTATTAAATCCAATAATTCCCGTGTGGGTCGACTGGGACGCTCAGGAAGTGGGATGAATTGAGAGTGTTTATTATATCTATGAGACCGTGAGCGATCATACACGCGCGGATCAGGAGGTCACATAAAATCGTGATCGTGAACAACCGAGTTGTAAAACATGCCTCATTAGGCATCATTGGTAATTATGAGTTTATCATGTTGTGTCCTAGCCCAAATTTATATTTGCTGCGGAGAAAAACTGGTAAAATATATATAATCGAAGTATGCGCAATGTCAGCGAAAATAAATACATAGGTCCTCCCCAAATATCCCAATTACGTAAATATAATTCCATTCTGTTCATGAATAGAGTGGAATTGCACTTGTATCATTATGATAACCTTGGTTACCAGTTTTATACCACTACACCTGCCCCCTATTTCCTGTGCCAGGAGATGTGTGGTACGTATGAGATTTCAATAACTATATGCATGTGACATTTTCATCTTGAATGAACATGACGATAGGCACGAGCTTTTGGGGTCTGATAAGTGTGGTTGTTGTAAAACTAGTAAAATATAACTTTTAGGTACTGAATTTTTTCATCTTTTACTATTCTATTCTTATCAATATGGGATCTGGAACCGATATACGTATACCTAAATCTTCGATTACCGAAAGTGTAATTGATTTTCAGACTAGGCCCCCAAATATACACTACACTTTTTATTAAAATATATATAAATTAATTTTAGAAATTCCATACATTTTGGATTGCAATGACTTTCAATTTAATTATTTGAAGTAAATATTTTGCAAGTTGTGCCCGTTGTTGTCTTTTGGTTCAAAAGCCAGTATGGACCGCCGTTCTTCCAGAGTAAAGGCCTGATAGTAAATTCAAATGTTGACTGAAGAGAACTGAAAATCGTTTCCCTTTTTCTTGGACAGTCGGGTCAAAATCGGGAGGACTTTTTAATTTTCGTTTCAATCATGTCTTTTGTAGTTTCGCCTTCTTTGTCCCTTGCCCGGGCAGAGGTCAACGCCCGCTCAATTCGCAGCATTAAATTATGCTCTAGCTTCGCTCCAGGCACTTCGTACGTGCAAACCGCGAGGGCAAACTGAAGTTAGCTTAAAACTCGAAATTAATCCTTAAACATTGAATTTACTTAAAAACTTATTTAATTACTTCAACAAAAGTTACAGTTTGCTTCGTATTTTTTATTCTTTATGCGATGTTTTATTACGAGGGCAAAGTCAAGTTATTGGTCATACTCATATCATATCCTACTGAAATGACAAATGTATGAAAAAAATTGATGGATGTTTGGATGATCGTCCCTTTATCACGCATATACCACTAAACGGATTTGAATGAAATTTGGCATACAGTCAAAGGATTATTTTATCCCGGAAAATGTAATAGTTCCTGAAAAAAAGGGTTAGGTACCTAAATAAGTTTTATGCGGACGGAAGCGCGGGCGGGGCGCTAGGTAATTAATAAAAATTTGCACATCATGCGGTTAAATTAATAAATAATAAGTATGAGAGGACAATCTCATTAAATTCTGAAAAGCAATCATATCCAAAAGAAAAGGTATCGAGCAAACCTTTAAAGGTTGGCCGCGAAGAGTGGTGAAAAAGAAGACGAGACGGACACGAGCGACTTTAGTTTTTGCGCGACTTTCCACAACGGGGCCTGGCCGGGTCCGAGAAACGTGTTGTCCCCCCAGCGGGCCCAAGTTACTTGAAAACAGCGGATTTAATCATGAAAGTTGCCCAATCTACTTTTTTTTATAATTTAAAACAAATATGACGCTTTAAAAACCCGACTGCATCTGAAAGGTCGCAATCAGGCCACCGTTCAGCCTCTACAAAGAAACAAAAAACCATTCATACGAGTACGTACATACCCACATAAAAGTAAAATAAATAAAAATAAATAAATATCAGGGGACAATCTCACACAAAACCAAAACCAAAATTTAAATAATGTTGATACAAAATGTTAATAATTTTTTCAACACACTTGCTCGTAAAGTGGCTCGGCCCTTATTCCAGTGTCTTTAGGGTCATAATGCAGCATATTAAACACGCTTGCTTTAAACTGTCTTAGTTAAAATATCTATTATACATACTCTTTTTTTCATGAAATTATTTATTTTATCAACAAATAGCGACCCGCCCTCGCTTCACTCCGGGTACTATTATATGTATACATGAACCTTTTGTGAAAAATTGTCTAACTGATGGTGAAAACCGCATTAAAATCCGTTGCGTAGTTTGAAAGATCTAAGCGCACATACAGAGGGACAGACGGCGGGAAGCGACTTTGTTTTATATTATGTATTGATTAATATTAGTTTTTGTTATAAACAAACATTAAATTAATATTTTTTTAATAATTGGCTGTTTGGCGGATTCGTCAGCGCGCGCATTATCTAAACACAAAAACTGCGTGTTTCAGAAGTGTTTATATGAGGTTTTATTATTTTTTCCTCGCAATTGTGTTGAAACGTCGTATGAAACGCGTGAGCATTGGTCATTACACTCTCGGCTCCATTACACCCTCGCTTATAGCTCGGGCTTGCAATCCCACCTCGACTTTAAGACCAACTTAGCACACTCGCATCATAATGTACAATAGCGACACGCTAATATAAAATTGACAGAGAATAGAGCAAAGAAAATGATCAATAGAGATTGAGTAGTTGAGTTTATTTAAACTATACATAGAAAGCGAAATCCCATAGAATTTAATACATTATAACCTTTTATACTTACCTACAGCCTAGTTCGTCAAGTAACTTACAACTGCAACAGTTTTACCGTATTTTTTTACCAGCGTTACTTACCTACTGACAGATTCTATAGGTTCTGAAATGTATAAGTAGTATTATTAATCCACCATGACACGCTCCATTGAATTTAACATAGGTAGGTACGCAATCCTAAATAAACTTGAATGTGAACCTACTGCGAGTGCAAGGCGGTATTTATATATACATAAAATTGGATTAAAAACCTCTATAATAATAATATTAAACCTGTTAGAATCGCTGCAAGCACTTCCCTTGTACGGTCAGGTTGAGATGCTGCGAGATCCGCGCAGCACACTTACGCTGATTTATAGAGGAAGCCGCGAGGGGACGTGACGCTCTCTCAGGATAGTACTCGCGCGAGTACTTGGTCTCTACTACTAGTCTAGGGCGACGAACCGTTAGGAGTCGGACGTTATGAAGTGTTATGTTCCGTGATGGAGTTTAGCTTGATTTCGCATCAATAAACTTGAAAATTAAACAAAAATATCCGATGAACACATGCTTTTAGAGCTATGTATTTAACTCTCAATAGAAAGATTTTGAAATAAATTTCTGTGAAAAAAAAAAATTCGCCCTAAATTCGACCTTTCAGATTGACAGACATATTTGCATGACCTTATTGTCTTATAATTAACGTGCAAACGGCATTCAACCTAAGGGTGAGTGGGACACCACATATTTAGCCGACTGTACAACTGATTTACATAAAACTTAGCAACCACCTCTGCACGGCTAGCACATGTGCCCAAGCGACATAGCTCGCGGCGCGAGAAACCCTTGTCGCGGCTGTCAATTCTTTCTCTCCGCTGTCAGTTTTCTCGATTTCGGTAGCACAACTTGACGTATCGAGATATTCCCTTCAAGCGAGAAAGCTATCTCGCGGGCGGGACGTATGTGTTGCCTTCTATGAAGAATATATTCTACTAATGCTATATTCTTTTATGGCAACACTGAATCGGTAATAAAAATGTGCTTTTCCCTTCGTTTTTTGAGTGAACGGCAAGCCTTACGCGGGTCGCTAGGGGAGGTTCCCAACGTCATGTGTCAAATTTCGCGAAATGTCATGTGTCAAACTGATTATCAACAATATCAACATGGATGCTGAGCGTAGTGTAAGTATTTCGATTATTACTTTAGTGGCTTCTGACTTTACGCAAAAGTTATTTCCTTTTATTTTGGCGAAATATTTTAAATAACTGTATTACTGGTATAAACATTCATGCTTTTCTCACCGGTTCTGTGATAAATTGAACATCGTTCCAGATGTTGTATTCTTTTCAAATAATTTTTGTATAAATGTTATTTCAGAGTAAGAAGCACGCCACGCATGAGCGTTTGCCGCGGGGGAATGTACCACACCTACCTACTAACCCTACTCGGTGTCAAGTTAAAAGACCTACTTATTAACGGAGAAGGCCCCGAAAAGTCCGTCAAAGCATGTAAGTAATAGTAGATTAAAATTATCTCCTCGTTGTAATGTAAAAAATTAAATATGAAATTTAAAGGTAATGGGATAGTATTTAGAGGTTGCACAAATTGAGCACTTTGGCGATGGCAAGTTTACAATGTTGATTTTTTTGTAAACAACAAACAACTAACTTTTCTGTGGACTTATGTTAAACACTAATGCTTTCGACCATCATCACTGGTTTTTCGTTATGTTAAGGCTTCGGTGAATTGCATAAATATGAAAACAGATTTAAAAAGTTGTCAAAATCATTGATTGAAATTTTGAACAATGTTCTTTTAGATAAGTAGGACCAAGGATACGAGCAGTCATTAGAAAATACAAAGTTTGGAAAATGAAACACCCTAAACTATGTTCCTAGCTTACAACAATAGTCCAAGGTTAATCATTCATTCATTATAAAAGTAACCAGTTATAAGTATTACAATATGTTAAACAGTACTTACACATATCAATAGGTGGTCAGAAAACCATCATACTTTCAGATAATGTATAAAAATTATTGTTGGATTGGACTATTTTCATTCCAAATTTTATCAAAATCTGTTCAGTGGTTTAGCTGTGAAGGGCAAGAAAAGTAATAGACAAACATACTTTTGCAATTTAAAATATTAGCAGGGATGTTGTTTTAGATTAAATTTTTAGCACTTCCAGCTCGCTAGCGCTGGCATCTATGTAACACAGTGGACACCTTTACATTACTATATTGAATAATTTCATATAAAATTTATTTCAGGTATATGCAGCAGAGAGAAGTGCCATGAATCGCCTCTTAGAACACTTGTAAACTTGGAGTTTGCAAGTTGTGTTCACGGATTTCGAATGTACACAATAACTGTGAATTTTTTATAGTTCCATATTGTCATGGTAAATAGTCTTTCGTTTACAGTTTAGCTGTATCTATTTAAAGAAACCAATACATTCGCTTTGTTCAAATACGTTTATATGTGTATATGTTTGTTGTGTAATATTTTCTCCTTATGTGGATGCGCTGCTGTGGTAATCAATAAATTCTAGGGCCAACTGATAGGCCACTGAACTGATTCTAGGGCCAAGTGATGTAGACATATCAGTGTTAACTGCCTGTCTAATATAAAATAATAATAATAATAACTTTATCTCAAATTATTGTGATATGTATAATTGGCCAAAAAAGTTGAATTTTGAGGTAAGAAAGTTGTTAACATAATAAGACAAGTTGATTGGTACAGACTATATTTAATTATAATTGCAGGTGGACGATTTATTGTACAATTGAATAAATAATTTAAAGTCTAGATACATTTAATATTGTATTAAGTATATATTTTTTACATCAAAGTCACTTTTTCTGTTAAGTTAATTACACAAAAATTAGTTCCTTTGCTATGCTAATTATAGCCTATAAATTGTGTAGGTACCTATTCAGTACAAGTACAACATTCCGTTCAATTCAATAAACTACTCTTGTTTAGTTTATTAGAAAACAATAATGGTACTGGAAGTGCCACTGGATGGTCAGCATACACTCGGTGTAGATTTAAGCAGATTATTTTGTTAAATATCCTAATAAATATACTTTGTTCTTAATTAAAATGTCTCTGTATTATTTGGTCCCGACACGTGCCACTGCAGCTCGCAACAGCGTCGGCGCGTCGGACGACGAGCTCTCTCCGACTTTTTCTTCATTGCCTAAGATCTCCCTCAGCTCCCCTCTGCAAACCAATATTAATATTATCTACATATAAATGAAAGTCCCCAGAATGTCTGTCAGAATAATCTCAGAAAGTACTGTGTGGATTTTCATACGGTTTTCACCAATAGAAAGGGAGTATCTAGGAAGGTTATCCTACTAATATAATAAATGTGAAAGTTTGGATGTATGGATAGATGGATGGTGTTTGTTACTCAATCATGCCAGAACGGCTGAACGGATCTGGATGAAATTTAGCACAGAGATTATAGTCTGGAATAGCGCATAGGCTACTTATGACCCCGAAAAAATTTACAGTTCCTGAGGGTGCAGCGATAAACCACTTCTACACGGACAAAGTCGCGGGCAAAATCTGCTACCTATACCTATATACATAGTATGCTATAATATATCAATAATAAACTTACAGAGCTTAGTTTAGGACTAGGTCACTTCGTCTAAGATTGGCCCGTGATACTTATTAATTTTTTTTAATGAAAAAATGTTGTTTATGCCCTATGCCTGTTATTGTAGTTGTGTATATGGATACATCTTATCATCCATCCCCATATCATTGTTAAGTCAAGAGCAAAAATAATTATCCACACAAAGTTGCAAAAATATGTTAACATAAACTTAGTTACCATAGTAATAAGGGCTATATACATATTTTTTGAGACTGTATACATATTGGTACCCAATTGACTATCAAAGGTACATTCCCATATCTTTATTGATGCGGTACAGGTGTTGAAACTCCTTGTCTAGCAGCTCGAAGGGGTTGTTGGCATCCCTTGACCTCCTCCTTTGGATTTTCCTCTGTCGGAGCTTCTCGTCCCGAAAAAGGAAAAATCTTAGAGAAAAATGCCATCCTGAAAAATTACAAACTTTGTCACTACTCACATGTAAAACTACGTTAAAATAACGGATGATACAAATAGCATTTAAGCAAATTTATAATTGTGAACAAATAAACTTACATTGACTATTTAAATGGGGTAAGATTAACCAAAACGTTTATTAAAACTCCGAGATGCGACTTAAGCGAGATATATCTCGCGCGCTTGAAAGCTCGAAGACAATCTGTCGCCTTTTGACGTTGGTAAGCGAGATATTATGTCGCCTTATGAACACTTGTGCTACGAGTTGCGAGAGTATGTCGCCCTTAACTGTCAAGCGACAAAGATTTGTCACTTTGACGTTTGACCGCGAGTCACCAAATTATGTCGCGCGTGTTATGCTACCGATTCGCGAGATAGCTCTATGTCGCGCTTTTTCTCGCTTGTCGCGCAAGTCGCGGGCAGATGTGCTAGCCGTGCTGATAGATAGACAGGCTCAGACAAAGGCCTAAAACGCAACACCCCTTTTGTGGATAAAGTTTAAAAATTTATTAAGTTAACCTGGGATAATCGGTTATAAACAGTTTTTATTTTATTGACCTAAGGAAATCGAACCCCAAGTCAATTTTAACAAGACCGTTGTTATTGCGAGGAAATACCTGTACAGGAAAATATTTGTTACCAATAAACTGCTCATAAGTTTGAACGAACAACCTCATTCCAGTACATTGCAAAAGCCATGAGGCATAAATACTTACCTGTACTTTGGATTACTTTGTGTTTGTTATTACTTTTTGGACTGTGGGAAACAATCTGTTATTTAGACCTTTCGTTTTTAGCCAAAATCATGTGGAAACATTAAAATTAGAGAATGATTAACTAAACCCATTAACGATGTTACAACACCTACAAGTTTAGCCTAAAATACAATTTAACTTAGCATCACTATTAATGGGTGATTTGCAAAAATATTGTACATAGTTAAGCGAGCTCAATTTAGGAAAAAACTAATTTAATTTTTGTGTAACGAATATTAGTCAAACATTCATATGGTTAATTTTCGTTACACAAAAATGAAATTCGTTTGTTTCCTTAATTGAGCTCGTAACGTCGCTTAACTATGTACAATATTTTTGCATTACCCTATCACCCCAAATTGGCGACCCTGTTCAAATTATTTCTTGTAAATGCAACATTTTACATTATTAAAACTTGCTCGCGCAAAAATATTTACTTAGTTCTTACCTTTTCAATTGAAATAAATATCATTCGAGAGCTACGCTTTTTTACGAAATTAATTTCTGAAGGTAAAAATTATTCGTAAGGTAAAAGATGGTATGGTATGGTAAATGAAAACCTTTCCTTAATTAAACCCTGAACAGAACAGGTTCACCTACTTGCTTCGGATCGAAGCTTAGTGAAGAAAATACGTTGGTACGTGATCTACGGAGTTTCTTTTCTCTAATATATTTTCTTGAAGCGTAATATGCAATTGGTGTGCAGCAACGAATGGATTTTTTTTTTGATAGCGTAGGAACGAATGGCGGAAAAGTAGGAGGCCTTTGCCCAGCAGTGGGACACTAAACAGGCTAAAAAAAAAGTTGTTTCGTTTCATATTGCATGCTGGATACTGGCTGATAGCGACGTGCCTATTTATTATTAGAATCTTTACAACTTTTTATATACTCGCTTTCTGCAATAAACGAAATTAAAATTTAAGTAATCGAAAATTATATTGGAATATAATTTTCGATATTGCGCAATGGATCGCGCCCCTAACAGTGATTAAATCATACAAATAGTTTTTTTTTAGAAGAATAACTTACTTTGATATCACTGATTACTATACATTCCTGCGATATAAGCGAGCATGAGAAGTTGAATGAAGGAATCTTTAAAATTTTAATCAAGGTGATAATATCCAGACCGTAGAAATCTAATTATATATATACCTAAACTTAAGAATTATTTAAAGATTAAACTGCTATTGACATCTTATATTCGATATTATCACCATTATCATCATGGTGTGATTTGTCAATTCAAATTTGTCTGCCTTACACCATTTATCTTAACTGGCTTTTATTTCATTCCTCAACCATGCTGTTTAATTTACGCTTACATTGTCAAAAATGGGAGAATGTTAAAGCAGCACTTGCGCACGAGGCATCATTTGCACCCCTCACCTCACAATACCGTAAGTGTTATCTAATGTGTCATGTGTGGGACGATTGCATGCGGAGGGTGGCTCCGGTTCTGACGCCATAATGCCTATCTACGAGTGACAAATCGTCACGTAGGGCACCGATACCATCGCGTCACAAAGGTCAACGCACCCGCGAAGGAAAGGGTTTTAAAAATGCAATCATTATGACACTCGTAAATGGTGATTCCATTGTTATGCTGTGCATTTTGTTGCACTTTAATCAAGTAAAATGAATACGTTGCTAGTAATTCAAGAGACAGCTCAGCCTTATGCATTTCATCCCAAATGTTCCTGAAATACCCCATGCATTTTTTTAACGGAAAAAACGTAGAATTCCTTTCTATCTAATTTATTTTGCGCCACTGAATAAAATTAATGTTTTATCCTCTTCAATTTTCGGTGACGACGCCATGTTTATTTTATCCTTTCAATTGCTCTATTTGTTATTCTGATACTAGTTCAAAGTGGTTATGTCAATCCAACAATAGCCAACCCCTGCCACTTAGAGGATTGAGACGGGCATCTGTCGTCCACCAGACCTTGGAGTCTTATATATTCTATCTACATCCTCTCGGCACAGCACACATTGCTGCCTTATCTTATGACAGATCTTATTGAGCGTTTTGATGCTGACAAAGCCCGTGACTATTGTTACATTCATTTGTATGACACAGCTTAAATTTGGAAACAGGATGACACAGTATTCCTCACACAAATATTTGCCCTTACCGGGAATCAAATCCGAAATTGCCAGTTTCGAAGGCGGCGTCCACCAGCTACCAGCTAGGCTAACCGCGTCGTCAAATCATATATGTATTTTATAGATACCTATGTAACGGATTTTTAAGGGCACCTACTTATTGTAATTACCTATACTGAAATGTGGTCTAGATCGATAGCTCAGAGTATTTATTAGTTGGTCTATCAAATCGAATTATTACCAGCCCGCTATAATATAGTTAATCCTCTGTAGATTTTGAGATCTTCCGAAATTACTCGCAAACCCGCCTCGAGAGGTCATCCTCATTAAAAGTTAGTCTGAATTTAGTAGTCATCTACTAGTTGATTACCGTGAAGCGGAACGTCCGAGTGTTGAGATAATGAGCTTCGTTTGTTAGCTAGTCAAATTACAAGTCCTTTAGTTGTCCTTCAATATGTTGTTAACCACTGTTGTAGATCTTCGGGGGTGTATATAACGAATTAAGATTCTATTTACATTGGTGATGATCTACTTAAATACGCTTGTGTCATGTTATTGGTCCAATAATGTGATAATCACTCAAGCTTTTTAGTAATTGATCAAGAAATTACTTAAACTATTTAATTAACCACGTAATTATGTTAAAATATACCTTAATTTAAGTTTTTCTGAATAAATAATTTTCATTTTCATTTTTTTCAATATTCGTCAGCACGACATAAACCGGTGACTTCAAAGCGGGATTAATTAATAGCTATAGGGATTAAAAGTTACGATCTATTTGGGCCCTCGCGACTTGTTCCAGTTCTTTTGTCATGCAATGATACCTAGTTCAGGGACAAAGAGGCATGTCTCAAGTGGAAATACAAACGGAGCGGAATGCTTGCCGCTTATTCCATATTCAAAACTGTCGGTCGTTGACAATGGCGATGGAAATGCGCGGAAAGTTCCTCATTTCCATTCTGGTAGGACAGTGGAAAACGGAAACGGTGTGAAGTTGATTCCTAGTCTAGGATGTCTCTCGAAAGTGGAACGTCGGATGCAGACGTCCAATTGAGCTCCTGCAAAATTTAAATTGCATGGTACATACTCTTATATAATCTTGAAACCCCCAGCAAAAAAAATATTTTCAGTAACACAATAAAACTTTATTGTTTGCTCTGACATGAAATTGATGGTTCTTGTTATATATACATAGATGGACGTGCGTCGTAAATTTAGTTTTATGGCTCCTTTATATGTGAAGATACGGAGCCTTTAAAACGAAAATTATAAACTTATCCGGGTAATGCTTCTTTTGCGAGTTCTCGCACTAATTGACGACTAAGCGAGACGTTCATTAGCGCCGACTGCGAATATTACGTGTCATCACAAAGTCGTGCTTCAATTTAGGGCATGAGGTATTTAAGTTTATTATTAAACCACAAATACTGCAGGAGGTAATTGCAGATTAATCCAAGTCAACCAAAATAAAGGTACGGACATACCGTCCTTTTCCCGAAGCCATTCGGGCCATTTTCGACCCGCCTGTGACTTCGTTGTGGAAAAAACTAGAAGCCTAAATTTTCAGTGACCAAGAGGGCATTACATATCTAGATATATTTCCAAATCACATTAAATTTGAACCAGTAGTTTAATAATTATTGCTAGTCAAAGTTTCTTAATTTTGTCACTGACTCACCCGATCATCAAAATTCTAAGGTACTTCTAGCAGACAAGCACACTTTAAATTTTGCATTCAGGTAGTGTTACCCGCATAGAAAGGAAAAACTGAAACATCCTGAAATTTTAGTCCCGTTTTCTTTGTGGTTGGTAAATTCACGTAATAAAAAGTCCATGACAAATAATTTTACGAACTGCACAAGTAACTTTGTAATCGTATTTGTAAGATTAGGTAAGTGGATATAGGTAGGTACTTCCAGTCAGCCCCAGATAGATGTAAACAATCTGCCATAAAGGTGGACTACCTACAAAAAGAAGTGAAATCCCATCAAAAACATAAAATTTAGAAAAATGTAAAGTCTCGCAATACTTCCACCGTAAAAAGTTGTGAGATCTCATGTAAAGTCAAGCCTACATTTAGTGAATAGCTACACACTTATCACACAGGGCCCAGCCGGATCACTACTACTATCTTACCCTTTGATGTACCTTGTAGGTCAAAACCTACCGCTAAGCAACAGTGTTCGCATTGTTGTGTTCCGGTATTGGGGTTAGGGTAAGACGACTGGGGAAATGGTAAGCATAGAGGCATTTTATCTGAGTCCTCAGGGTTGGCTACACAGTTGCACTCTCGGGATTTCAGTTTTGAGATTGCAGCCTTGGGATTGCAAACGTCTATAGGCCCGAGAATCCACTTACCTAGCTATTACCAGGTCGTCCCTGTGCTCGTTAATCTTCTCCTTGTCATGAAAGAGCGTTTTCAAAATAAAGTGTAGGTATATACCTAGTTAAGGACATAAATTAGGAAACGGTAACTTTTCCATTTTGTCACGAAAAAATAGTCATACATTTATATACTGCCCTCATACGCCAATAGGCGGTATCCCAAATTTAATAACTGAAACAGATTAAATCCTCACCCGTTAGTAACATGGTTGCTCTTGCTACAAGAGTTTTGTGTGAGATACCACCATTTTGCCTTATACTCGTAGCAGTATAGTTAATTTTTGTGACAAAATTGAAAAGTTATCGTTTCTTAATTTTGTCCTTAGTACCTACTCGTAGGTACTTACACTTTATTTTGAAAACGCTCGAAAAGCGTTTCTAGATTTAATAAATGCTTGTGCCAAAATAATACTCAAATAAAGAAAACACACGACACATGTGCTGACCTAAAATGACAGCCGACACGATGGAGACGTGAGGCAAATACTTTCATTGTCACCTTTCTCTCACATCTTCTGTTGATGCGGTATTGTGGGATTGCCAGTTTTCTCATTTCAATTTCGTTAAACGCCATTTTGTGGTTTATCTTTGTTTGTTTGACTAGGCACTGACAACTTCTACATTACTCACATGACAAGGACATATACATAGCTGGACAGGTGGGACGTTTTATAGAAGATCGTTTATACCACATTCTTTGATTTTTTTAAATCAATTAATTAAGATGTTGTTAACGTGTGACTGGTAGATTAAGCCAGTATCTATGATATAATCAGAATCACCATGACAGTCGAGTCCCTACATGATCAAAACCTACTCTACACTCCTCCACAACTGTTACAACAATCTGACAATAAAAAAGTATATACATTTACACTACACTTTCTTTGGTGGATGTACAAGTAGGTAAAAACCAGTGGGACGACTTCTGAGAAGCGATTGCTCGAAATTACGAGTGGTAGAAAAACTAGAAAATAAATCGCATGCGGAAGAACGTCTCAACCAACATTCAACTCAAAAATAGCGATTTACTGTTTCATTTTAATTTTCGAACGAAAATTTCTAAAAAACGTCCCGCAGCACATGACCGCTAGCTCCTCCACATGAGTATTGCAACAGATAGGTTGGTGTCGCCGCTGTGCCGTCTCGCTTTCTTGTCAGCCAGTCCATCAAACCAGGGTCCATCATGGAGATTCTGGTAACCCTTGATACAGGTTTGCCACTGGTTCCTATCCTCCGCGAGCTTCTCCTATTCGCACTTACAGTTACTGTTGGTTGGTCTAATCAAAAATATGCAACTCAAGTCATATCAAATGTTTATGATTTTATTATACCTAAATAATTTATTTTATTACAAAGGTATTCAATATCTCACAATCAGCATAGCATTAAAATGCAATACGATGCTCTGCTATACCACTTGTTTTATTGTTTTATTTCAGAAAGGTCTAAAATAACATATGTTATGTCCAAACAATTTAATGCTAATGATTAATCACAAGATCTTTGTGTCGTTAAATACTTATTTGCCTTCTATTTGTAACAATGACTGCCTTCCAACGTTATATTGTGACTTGTGACCAGTGGTCGGAATAAATAGAGCTAATTTACCAACCTTGACGCATGTTCATTCATGCGTGAGTGAGATTAGGTAAATTTTAGGTAAATTAGCTCTACCTATTCCGACCACTGCTTATGACTGACTGACTGTACCATTTATTAACTACACCTTTAATTTTTGTAACAGCATAAAACAATTAATTTCATTTTAGTGATATTTTTTGGCTCTATTCCTATCGTATTCAGGACATCCTTTGATTTTAAAGGATCCAATATTACCTTAGGAAACCAAGAACATTCTCTAATATGTTGTCCTAGTCTGACTTGACTTATCCACACCTACTAATATTATAAATACGAAAGTAACTCTATTTCTTACCTTTTCACGAAAAAAACGGTTGACGGATCGGATCGGGTTAAGAACGGATTGAAATTTGGAAAGGAGATAGTTTGCATCCTGGGGAAGGACATATGAGATACTTTTTGTCAGTATCCGTGAGAATCGCAATAAAAGAATTCTACGCTGACGAAAGCCAGTTTTAAATAAAGGCAAGTTAAACAAGTCAGGTGTATTCCCAGCACTGAATGTAATTAACAGTTGGTATGCTGCTTTAAAAGGCCCTTTTACAAGATATTTAATTAAAACCTCAGGAATTACTGCAGTACGTATTCATTAAGCACAAAAATTAAAGCTTCTATTGAATAATTTATGAAGTAGACATCACTGTACTAGTAGGTACTAATGGCATTACGATTTTTACTTCGACCGTTTTCCTTTATGTAACAATAATAATTTATTGCATTTGATCGATAATTTCTTTTCTGGTACCGTTATGCATTAAGGTAAAAGGTAAGGATCTTATAAAAACCAATCAATCTCGTTTCTTGTTCCCTATTCGGGGTTAGCCTCCCGATACTACCTATTCGTCATTCTATATTTTTGGCGCAAAGCCAAGCGGAAGCGTCAACAAATCGTTATTGACGGTTTACATTTCGCTAGTCCGTGGGTAACCCGAAGAGGTGTATTTAGGCTATTCATTTGTTACTTTAAACATAATATTATGGTCGCAAAGATCTTGTTTTGCTTCTCTCCTCGTGTTACCCGTGTACCCGCCTACCCAAGATAATATTCGTGTTTTTCGTCATTACAGACATTTTTCGGTTAGGTATTTGAAGTTCCTTAGTTAGGCTATGCCCTAAGTTAGCTAAAGAAGCTTGTACGAGTATGTGGCTAAATATAGGTACTTATATAGAAAAAATACAACTTAAATACACAGAAAATATCCACGTCTCAGGGACAAATTCTCACTCGTCACAAATATTTTCCCATCTTGAGATTCGAACCTGGGACCGCTAGCTTCGTAGGCAGGGTAGGGTCACTACCAACTAGGCTAACCGCGTCAATGTGTTTAAAATTACGTATTTATTTCGGTATGCAGCCTCCCTCGGAGGGAGTCCCTCAGTAATCGGGCAACATTGGCCGGTTTATAAGCCGCCACGTTTCAATTTTCCGGCCCCACTGCTCTGTATACGACCGGGTCGGTTAGCCGCTAATTCTGTGCCGCCTCTCCCAAGCTCGCCCGGGACACCGGCAAAATCGATGCATGTTAAACACGCTGTTATGAATTTATGCGATTTCTTTATGGGATTTTGCGCATGGTATATTTGGAATGTATCAAATTTGGAATGTTTTAATTCTTTTGATAAAGATAAAGGAAACCATAATTAACCTATGCATATAATCCCACTGCTCTAGATACACACCCTTCCCAATATGAGAAAAGATCTGATAGGTCTGATTAGGTTTGTTAAATAATCAGAAAATCTGCCTGCTTATAAGAAAAGGTAAAATTGCGGAAGTAGAAAAATCCTAAAAATATGTTGCTATTGTTGAAATCAGTAGTGTAATATTTACCTTTGTTTTAAAAGAAATGTAACAAAGTTTATTATATACGAGTATATTTCGTTTTCTGTGTGAAGAGTAAACCTCCAAGAATGCAGCCATGACACACTTGGTGATAACATAATGATAAAAGTGTCAGGTAGTTTTATTACACTCAATCCCTAAGCGCGGGTGACGCAAAGTTTACTCAATTACACACCTTTATAATTAAGTTATTACTTAACCCACACAAATAGTCAATTAACGTTCCGAAAATGTTTTGTAGGGAGGGTACCTACTCGGAGATTTGTGAGTGTGACAATATTGTCAAATTTGGTGCTGAATTAGTCAGATATAGATACGTTGTTCTAATTGCAAACTATTAGGCTTAGTTAAAACGAATTTCCAATAAACAATTGACGCCAGAACGCTGATAATATTCAGTCGCGATACGCAACATTGCACGCAACAGTAAGCTGTAACTAGATACGGCATTCAAATCGAACAGCGATGTGCATATCACACGCTAGCCCGTTCCCGGTATAGTTGGGAGTCAATTAACAGCGTCCAGTGGTTCTACCGTCTCGACAATTTGCATAAATTGATCGGTGTGTGTCGCGCGGGCGTGCGCGGGCGCCGCGCGCAGTCTCGCGCCCAACCGACGGACTGATACACGCTCTGCACTAATGCGTAATTACATCCTCAATGTGGTAATTGTCGGGCAATTTAATACTTTTACGAGGCTATCGCTCATTTTCTAAACTACCAGTTACGTTCTGACTTCGGCGCGGGTGTACGGAGTTGATGGCCCCGCCGTCAACCGGCGTCCTATGTGGTTGTCCTGTGAATAACCGACGTTTTAGTGATTTCGCCTGAATCTTCACCCACCGAATAGTTCGTGTTTGTCACCTGTAGTCAAAACCTTCACAATGCGTCAGCGGTACCAAATTAAACAGAAGCCGTACGTATTTTGTTTATTCGATAGTACCTGTAGATAAGTGAGCCTTCTCTGGGTGTGTTCGTTCCATTGACCAAATTGTGGAAACGTGACTAAACTTTGGAGAAGTTCAGCTATCTATCACATGCCCATTGATGTGTACCAGAGTGACCACAATTGCCTTTTGCTGTGAATACAATGGGTAGAAAGTAACTCGGGCGTTCGTATGTTCGTATTAAAAATGCACAAGCTTTGTCGAAACAATGGGATTCCTGACACGCACTTCGATGCACCTTGATGGCGTTATAGGAAATGTTTGGAATAAATAACGCTATCACGTCACAGCCTGGCCTGTCAACGAAGTGCGTCTATTCGAGACCAAATCTATTTGATTACTTAGCATGACGACTTGCTCGTGCTAACTGGCAATTGAATAGTCACACGATTCCGTATTTAATGTGTTAAAAACTAGCGACCCGCTCTCGCTTCGCTCCGGTTTTAACAAAATAGAAAATACTTAACCTATATTATATATGTATAATAAATGTCCTATATGTAGTTTTTAAATCGGTTCAGTAGTTCCAGATATTACCCCCAACATACAAACAGACAACTGCCTCCTCCCCAAACAATACCTATATATAATAATATATAAGTATAATAATAATAGAAGTATGGATATATTATAGGGTTCCTTCTTTTGTCATAGTAGGTATCTATGGTTTTTCCTAAAGTCATTTTCCATAACACTTTTGTCGTAATGGATGTTAGCCATAATGTTCAATACCCATAATGCTTAATTGTCATAATACCTCAATTGTCCTAAAACATTTTTGTTAGTAATATCTATGTGATACTTAATAAATTAAGTCATAAATTTGATTGTCATAACGGCTATTAACGCTAACTTTATTAGTGAGATTGCTCTTTATTATAATGTCGATTGTCCTAAAGTTATGTTATGGGGTATGAACGACAAACTCAGATGTAAGCAAAAGTAAGTAACGACAAACAATCCACGAGTCGACCCGAGCTATTGGAGCGAGCGGGCCGCGGCAGCGGGAGCGCCAGCAGGACCCACCTACCTACCTGCTGGCGTTCTGATGAGATTTTGGCGAACAGCTACAGCACTGACTGATATATCTGACTGCGAATACTACAGCACGCAAGCCAACCGAGTGACGAGCGCCAGTACTAAATGATATAAATATTATGAAATGTGCGTGTTATTCGAATCAAATAAGATGACTTAAAGGTTATAAATGGTTTAGCTCATGAATGATCTTTTAATCACAGTATTCATTAAATAAATTGCTTTCTGACATTTTGTTATTAGGAACATTTCCCATAATTAAGATAACACACATTTTAGTTGGTGAAGAAGAAATATTTCTGTTGCAGCACTACAGCAATTAATTAACTTCTATTATTAATATTTTTTTCATCCTACCCTCACAAATTATACGTATAAAAACCGGTCAAGTGCGAGTCGGACTCGCGCACCGAGGGTTCCCCATAAACTTGTAGGTTTAGTTCGTAAATCACGGGAATACAAACAAACAAACAAGTCCATTATAAACTGACACGCACTAAATATGCACTCTCGTTCTTAGTGAGTGTACCTATACTAGACATAGTTTTATGTGAAGCTAAAAGACATTGCTTCTTGCCAAATTTTATAATTCTAAATCAACGGGAAGTACCCTATCGGTTTTGATTCCCTTGAGATTCCCTTCAATATGCGGCGTAAACGCGTATGCGTTGACTAAGAAGTTTGATTATTTTACTGCTCCAAGGGATTGCAGATTTGAATTTTTGATATTAATTTCAACTTTATACCTCCACGCTTTTTCTGAGAAAAAGGGTCTTGACAGACACACAGACAGTCAGACAACAAAGTGGTTCAGTTTTTTTTTTCATTTGAGGTACGGAACCCTAAAAAGATCTTTAAATAAAGTTTTATGAATCTTGGCCTGAAGTCTAATTTAAACAATTTTTGGATTTTTACTAGTCACAGTTAATTATTATTTTAAATAAAATTTATTTACATTCTGTACAGAATATTAGAAAATAACTTTGTATCGTTGTTATTAAGTTATTTTTTATTATTCTATAAATTGTGTATCCCTTTAAACAGCAAATTAACACTGTAATAAAAAAAATACTATTGTAAGTTTATTACAAAACACTATACATCCGGCGTATGCTCGGTTCAGTCTTTTATGATGATAAATAACCTCAATTATATAATTTAAACTAGTGTCAGTCAATTATATTTGGTAGATTATTGTTTATTATAACTTCGAATGTATAAAAGTTACAAACAAACTGAAAAGGGTTTAAGTAAAAGTTAGGTAAGACGGCGAGCCAAGAGAGTCTGAGTATTAGGTTTCCTCACTCTCTCCTAAAAGGAAAAATTGAGGGAACCCCCCGTTTTTTTAATACAATTGTAAAATTTTCGAGGTTTCGTTGCTAAAGGCACACACTTACAATATTCTCAAATGGTAACCGCCATATTAAGCATCAGCTGTTGAAGGATAATAGGATCATGTTGCCAATTTTATTTTGAACTCTTTTGTGCCAACCTATAGAAAATATTTTATGAATTTATTTATGTTTTGAATTAATAATTATTATTTTACTGAAACTATTAATTACGGTCACAGAACCGAATCTGCCAACCCCGATTCACGTGGTCTTGTCTGCTCTACCCCTAGAGAGAGTGTATATAATAAACGGGAGGCGCGGAGGGAGGGCAGCCCCCGCCCGCTGTAACCAAACGCAGACATCGTGTGAGCCTTATGGACTGAAAAAAGCCGATGCTGCGATGGCGAACACAGGTGCCTGCGCTTGGTTACGCAAAAGCGGAGGAGATGCACTTCCTGCAGTGCCGGAGCAATCGCTTACGCCTTTATTAATATTACCTCAATATATGAACATGACCGGAAAAAATAAAAATTGCATTGGCATTTCCTCACTTTCTCCTTTTATGTGGGGACCCTCTCCCCTCTTGTGCCGCAGGATACTAAAGCCAAATTATAAAGAACTTATTAAGACTACAAAAAGTTATGGCTAGTGATAATATTATTACCATTATTTATTATGTCTAATAAAATTCGGACAAGAAACATTAGGTCCATAAATATTATGTCACGTTGTCATTAGGACAAATTATTGTTAGGACCAACAACTTTATGGCAAGTGAAATATAAACTTAAAGGGGAAGGACACTATTATTAGGGACAAATACATTATATCCCGAGAAAATAGGTCGATAAACATTATGTTAATTGACTATTAGGACATTATGGGAGAAATTAGAGAGACATGGATATACTTAGGTACAGAAAACTTTTACCACCCTCTGTTATGAATACCTCAAGCATTTTGCATTCTTACAGAACATGCTCGAAAACACAGGATGTTATTGTTATTGGTTTTGAGAGCGTGCGAGAAGGTTCTTGACCGTTCCGAACGTCATATATCTAAGATTTGATACAAAAGTATCAGAGTATTCCTATCGCCCCCTAAACATGCAATGCAACGCTGGATGTTTTGTAATATTACATTGTTTGGCGGAAATATTCGTCGAGTGTATAAGCAGAGGGTAATTGTCATGATCCAATATCAAAGCAACTACGGCAAAATATGCGTTGCTACGTCGGCTCTTCTCAGAACCAAAACGATGAGCGCATTGTTCCTCAAATCAAATCATATTCATTCTTATTCTCTGAGCACGAAATATCATTGCCATGTTGAGTTTTTTCAAGATGTTGAATATTTAATATTAATTTTTGTTCGTCTCTTTTCAGGTAAGTCGCTGATCCCTGTTCACGTAATAAAGTTTGTGATATAAGAGTTAGAAAGCAACTAAGCGTTCAGCTTTTGCTTTGAAAGTTGTACACTTAGACAGTATTGAAGGTGGATTCCAATAATCATTGTTTACTGTAACATTTTAATAAACAATAAGTCAAACTTAAGCTTGCAAATCTAGTACTTCTTTATCATCTAATGGCTTAATAGGGTTGTCTCACAAGCTTACAACGATCCACGATGGAATGTTTTCTTAATTCTATAAAATATTGTTTAAGTATCGACAACTCTGTTTGAGAGCGATTACCCTGCAGCCTATTTTAATTTTCAATGAATGAGTGGTGTAACGTGTTCAGAATAAACCCAGTAGAAAATGTTCAGCTATGTTTTATGTAGGCTTAAAAAATCCGATAGGTACACACGAGCTAGAGAGAAGTGACCTTAATTTGGAGTGACACGACGCGATCTAGTTTATCCTGCAACTTTGTGGCAGGTGGCTTTGCATGGCCATATGATCTCTGTTCAGTGGCAGTAAGTTTAAATATTGCTTGAATGTTTGAAAAAGTAACCTTTAAACAGTACCTACGCGTGTGAACTGGCTTCTGAAGCATTTATCTCGTATTTGGAAACAACTTACGGCGTTTTTTCTACACTTAGAAATCTAATAAATTATCTGATACACGATTAGGGTAAATCCTTTACCTAGTTACCTAGTTAGGCGTTATAATGTAGTACCTATTAGAAATAGGTCTGGCTTTAAGCAAAGCAATGTAATAATAGCCCACAACTCACGAAATTGAAAATGTCCATGAGCCTCAGAGACCACTTACTTACCATCAGAATAGTTTGTGACTTGCTGTTTGCCTTCCTTATCCCATAAAAACATATGCAACACTGCACAAAAGTATGAAATTAAAGATGCATGTGCCTAACGTTAGCTTCGATCGATCTGCCGATATCTTCATTATTTATTTACCATGTTTCATGTTACATATAAAATGCATATAAGCAGCTAGTCATATGACACTCAGTACGTCTGTAGCTCAGATGAGATTACTGCAGCATTCACCGTCCCTAATTAAGTGCAGTGGGGCCAGTAATAGGTGCATTTGCCCCACCGCGTTGCAGAGATCCGTTTACCTTCTAAATTGAGAGGTAAACTGTACACGTTTCACGTTTTACTATTTTCATACTAACTTCATACAAGAGGATCGTTTTGACGTTTCAATAAATGTTGCTCATTTGACCAGTCAGTTAAATAGCCAACAAGTGATTTGATCTCCGTCTTAATGCTCCTAATTAACATCATTATCTGCCCGCAAGGGAGCGCTAGTAATTAATTATAATTGAATATCCTACGTCGCGAGAATTTACTGTTTAGTTCCTTTGGCCGGAAACACCGTAAACAGAGAACCACGGTTTTTCAGAAATAACTTTAAAATGCTCATGGTAAAAGTTCTATCATTCTTTTAAACTGTAGATTTAACACCAGAGTTACTGTAAAATTATGAGTACATTTAATGTATTCCCCGTAGGTGAGAGTGTGCAGTCGAGTTACTTCGCGAACGCTACATTTGACGGTTCCCACTCCAGCACGCTGAAGTTATTTACAATAAATAGAAACCTCACTAAAATAGCAACTATCTTCAATATAAGTAGTTTGTTTCATTTAAACGCGAAATGACGTAGTAATTATCGAAAAATTGTAATACGCATCGTTTTACAAGGTTAAAAAGTGCTGCAGATAAAATACAAGTGCAAATAGGTAAAACAAGCAAGCCTTCATCATAGAATAAACATATTAATTATAACTTATTAATTAATCAATCATTTAAAATAAGCTTGTAAAAATACTTGAAAAGGACCAATTTACACTTTTTGTCGATGATCAAAAATTATACTTTCTTAGAGACTAAGTATACCTACATAAAAATACGTCTACCATAATGACACATTAATAATTCAAATTCTTATTATTTTAGTATACTAGCTGGTACACGGCGCGTTGCTGATGCCCAAATCGTACAATAAACCAAAAAAAATATTTGTTGATCCGATATCGCTACCAAACTTAACAGAATCACGCGCTGGGCTAATCTGAAGATTGCCTGAAAATTTCAGCAAAATCGGTCCAATCGTTTTGGAGTCCATAGGAAACATACAAACATACACACGTTTTTATAAATATAGAAGATTCATAATGGAAGATATTAATCATTGTGGATTGTGGCGTTATTATTATATTGGTCAATATTCGTTTGCACAGAATTATTACATTAAATAATATAAAAATAATATTGCGTTGGCTTTATTTCTTACAAATCTTACAATTGTCTATTTCTTATCTAATAGTTTATTTTTAATTTATCTGCGCTAGAAGTGCAATAAAATAGAAATTATCTAATCGTGACTCGTGTCGTAAGAAGTGTCACCATGGTATCATAGTTCGTGGAAACTTGACAATAGAGATAAAGCCGCGTTTGAGATGAAAGATCCACTTTTTCAACCTATCTCGACCATAATATAGAATCGACTACAATCGTCTCATCTGGTACAAGATTAGGTGTCTAAACATGTCACGCCGACATAGTTACGTAGACAACGAGCTTCATCATTATCCGACAGTAGATATTCAGTTACTATTAGCGCCTTTATTTTAGATATTTTTAATTTATAGCAAATCTTTATTTATTTAATCATTATTGCACAAAACCAAGTACAAATGACGGGCTTAATGCCTAATGGCATTCCCTACTAGTCGACCATGTATCCAATTGAAAATTTACATAGTAGGTGCACAGAAAAAGAAGAGACACATAATAAAACTAAAACTTACAACATAACATAATTATCTTATAACATATTATACATATATAAATATACATAAATAAATAAATACATACACATGAATATATACAACATAATAATAAAAACAACAGAGATAGAGAGATATAAATATCGTACGTTAAAACTTATTTACCTATTAATAATGATCGAAAATGTATGTAACCGGCCGATGTCGAGGACTTCGTGTATTGGTAGACCAGCTACGCTGTTGTATATATGTCTTTAAAAATCAGCCCCCTTCATCAATATATAGGTAATGTTCTTAATTTGAAAACTGAAGCAGCGTGAGGACACTTCACCGCAGCAGAAAGGCAGCGTAGGCGTCTATCGCAACCACTTTGATCGTTAGGGTTACCAAATTGACGGAGATATTAGCAATGTAGAAATCGTACTGTTAAAAAAACAGACCAATAATAAAATCTAAATTGTTAAAGTTTTATAAATAGGACTGGAGAATTGTTCAATAATTACCTACTTATTTTTTTTTATTGCCTTAGACAGACAAACAGGCAGACGGCCCACCTGATGGGAAGTGGTCACCGCCGCCTATGGATATTTGCAACACCAGAGGCGTCACTAATGCGTTGCCTACATAAGTAGGCAAGTTTCTGTTCACTTTTGAACTATTTCAGATCCTAAATATTTAGACTCGGAGTCATATCATAGGTTATAGGTTATCATAGGTAAAACTTTGTTAAGATTAAGTTTTCGCATCTCTAAACAAAAAGCGAACGCAGATGTTCTTTATTAACAAAACTCCGAACTTTTACAGACTCTTGATTTGCAAAATTACTGCTAAAGCAATTTTAAACGCTCAAAGTTGGCAGCCCTACACGAGAATGCGGAAAGCCCGAGATTTAAGTTGAGCCAATCATCGAGTAAAAGGCCCGTCGAGCCAGTCTCGCGGGGCCCTATTCTAATTTACGACCGGCTTAAAATGTGCAACGACACGGTATTGAAGGATAGCGTCGCGCGCTCCGGCGTGCTCGCTGATTTGGTAATAGCCACCTGTTTAAAACGCTTTGTGGTCGTTTGTTGTGAGCACCGCGCCGTTGTTTTGAGCACAACACACTTTGTTCTGAGGTTTTCAACACACACTCGTTATGTCCGGCGCTGATTTGTTACTGAGTTGACTAAATGGTTTTACTAACTACTACAAATAAGATCTTACTACAAATAAGCTTAAGCGACCATGACTTAACTAGGTACTTAGAGCCGAATTAAACTGTTCTCGAATGAGATGCCCGTCTCATCTCAAGATGTGTCAACAAATTAGGTTTTAAGGCTTCTTAAGTACTTTGACGTGACCTTGATCTTAGGCTAGATTCCCTGGTGGTAATATAGGCCCTTAGGCATTCCCAAAAATTACACTTTGACTGGACATTTACTAAATACCTGTTTAACCATTTGTCTAAATGTTGAGTTTTAAGTTTTAACGTACCTATACGAATAGGACTTGAGTTATTGACATAAAATCTAAATAATTAGGTACTGGTAAAATGGAGTGACTTTTAAACAACGGGGCGACTTTGATATTTTTTTTAATGATTTTGTGATATGTGTCAGTTATAAATGAGCTAGGTATTTCGCAACTTTTATTCGTTTCATATGCGAGGGCAAACCTATAAGTAAATAGTTTAAATATATTCAGAAAAATAGGATATAAAAACTTCAAAAGAAAAAACCCCTCATTTTTGACTTGTTTCAGGGGTGACTTTGATATTGTATTATAAAAATAGGGATATCAAAGTTTTACCTAACCAAACCCCCAATTTTAATTAATTTATTTTTTTACCTAACATAACCCCATTTTACGGTACTAGGTCACATAATTGAGAGTTGTTGAAAGTCTCATAGAATACTCAAGTGTTTAGTAAGTAGTAATTATTTTGAAATTGGAAATCAAATTCTGAGACGTAATCGTTACGTCACTATTAAATACATTGCACGCTATACATTTATTATACATTTACACCTGCAGTCCAGTTCCACCAAATAAGAGTTATTGATCTCGGAATAATGCGCTTAGATTACCAATTGTACAGTCAATAACTTTAATTATTGAGCCAGTATAGAACCATGTCGCAGAAAGCCAATTAAACCATGAAGGCAATGAAGTCATTCTAGAGACTTGACGCTGTCATTATGGGGTTCTATGGTGATTCAACAATTAAAGTTGTCGATGGTACGATTACGTATTGATGACAAATGATGACACAGCCGGTCTTATTAGCGGTCGTTGAGAATGAATGAAGAATGACATTTAAGTACATTCAGCATTAATTGTATCCGAGTATTTTTTCTAAAAATGTCGAGTTTAAGAGTCGAGTCATAGTGACCGTTACATATAAAAATAATACTTGAATACCGCCTTAATGATTATTGATTTCTTAATAGTAAAATCGGTAAACATTCACTATCACTCGATATAATTTCAGGTTATGATTTCTATGAGCACTGGCCGAATACTCCTTAAACTAATGAAGCTGACTGTACATTTTAACTACATTGGTCGAATGAATTAAATTACCAATTAATGCAATTTTGCGGGCCGTTGCAAGCTGACATATGAAATTGAACGTGAAAGTCGGCGGTTTCGGCGCAAGGCTGAGTAAAACTAGACCGTAATTATCAAATGTTTCTATTGTTTCTTAAGCAAACATTAAACATAATTGGTCGATAGATTTGTTTAAACAAATATTTTAATTGATAGGACACCGTTAGGAGTTTAAGGTGGACACATCAAAAACAACCATCTCATAAATCTGAGCGGAAAATGTGGACCATTTTATAATTAATGAACTTAACGTTTAAAATGAGTAGGTAGCATTCAAAGCGATGAGTATAAGTAACAATAAATAAATCGTTTTTTATATTAAAACTAGACCAACACTTAATTTCGCGATTCAATTAAAAGATGAGCCTGTTAAATTGATTCAATTAACTAGAATAACAGAATGCTGTTGTAACCGCTACAAGTGGCTATTTGGGAGCGTGAGTCGGATCGCCAGGATATCACATTACAGCACAATAACTATTCTTTATAAGCGAAGGAGATAATGGAACGCTCTGCAGTCTACGGCGCACACAACTTTATCTAGCTTAGGAACACATTTGTAGTGCAAGTCTAGCAATAACAGAGAAATATGCCTTCCCTTTGAGGAGCGCCGCGAAATTTCCTTTACCGGAATGCAACGAGTCGTTGTACAGTAACGAAATTTGTCGAGACACTACATAACCCTGTCGCAGTAAGCCGATGATAAATTCCAACGTAGTGTCTTTGTCGTAACTGGAAGCTGTCATTAAGACAAGGTTCTATGGTGGTTCAACGCTTAAACTTCATAACCGTACTAGCATCTCGTGTTCAATGTCATCAGAAACAGAGTAGGCACAGGTGGCTGTCTAAATGCCGTGTAAATTATGCAGGCATTTACTTAACACAAGCACAGCAAACATTTTGTTCAATTCGTTTTGGCTACAATGTATTCGACTGTTTGCAAGTTTTAACAAATTATATTTGGACAAACACTTAACACATCTGGATGCGCTGGCGCTAACGATTGTCATCTGTATAGATTTTCAACGTCCCGTGTGAGCTAGATTGTCCGAATTAAGCATTCAATGAAGTCTCCAAGCAACGGATTCTACATAAAAGAATTTACACGTGTTCAGTCGGATCTTTTTAGCATTTCTCTCAATTCCGAGTCTCCGAGGTGTTCGTTAAGAACCTTGTAAATAAGCGGTACATTTGTTCGAGTGTTTGTGGAGTTCGGTTTGTTTTCCCCTCGGCTGCACCCGGCTCCAGGCGGTCTTAATGGAGGACCCGTTGATGCATGCTAAGCCCACAAACTTACTCACTGAAGAATTACTTCAGTGGGTAAGTTAGCAAATATTGTTTTAATATCTAACCTCAATCCTTCATGAAATAGAAGGATTTGATTATCAACTTGAGTCTTCTCAGTAATAAGTTGACGTAGTTTTATTCACAAATTGATTACCCGCAAGTATATTATTAATTTGCTATTAGCGAAATATTACAACACCATTGCCCAGATAATATCAATCCATTTATAACATGGCATTAAATATTCGCTAATCGAAATGTAAGAATGTACGATCAACAAGAGTGTACTCAAGGTGGTCCGGTGAAGGCAGGAAGAATGCAGTCGCTACTCGCTTCAGGCCTTGTTAGGTATGATTTCATTTAACGGATCATTAAGCTCCGCTCGCCGATTAACTAAAAGCTTGAATTTAAATCTACAATTGTAATTTATCGATGTAGGTTTTGCAGGTTCATCATATTTCGCAACGCGTGTCGTAATACCAAGTCATCTTGCGTTAAACAGCGTAAAATTATACAATGCATTGTAATCAGCTCGCGGCTTACAAATCACTTGTTTGTTTGACGATGTAGCGATAAGCGAGCCGGGCCGCTTCTAGCGTCCTGAAACTTAAAGGTCAGAAGCCGCTGGCCGCGCGCCCGCGTTGATAGGCCCCTTGTGCAACATCATGCATCTGTGCTTATTAGACGCCTCGAGCAGATGTTTTAGAAAATTGTTTGCGATTACAACACCAATAAACCAAAGTTTAAAGTGACTTTCAAGTGACATCACTTTCGTAACACCTCCAATACTATATCATTGCTTGATGCTTTACAATTTCAGTCATGGGACCATTTTCTTCTTGCACGTAACGGCAGATTTAAATCTCGTTAGGTCCGACTGTGCTCAATAGCATGGGGCATTGGTAACTGGTGATTTGAACATTTCAGAACATTTCCTCCTAATGCCTGTAACAGATCAATATTAGAAATCCTAATTGTCATTTGTCCTAACGCATCGTTAGTCCAAAATATCATTAGTCCAAAATATCGTTTGTCCTAAAGCCAATGCCACCTGAATTTTAAATCTTGTTGTTATAATACAACCTTAACCTAACCTAACCGTAGGCATTTTTGGAAAACATTAAAGTTGTCTCACTTATTAAGCTGAAAACCAGTTTAGAACTAACGATAATTCGGACTCGCGATGCGATAGGACAAAGAATGTTAGGTCAAACGATGGTCTCCCGCCTGCAACATTCCCATACCCTGTATCGCTAAAATCTATTATGTTTCTTCTCCAGGCGCAAATTCTAATTTTCTCGTAACTTTAGCGAATTTCATCAAGCTTTATGGGTTATCCGAAACTCTTCAATATTAAGTAAATTTAGTCTTGAACGTTTAGACTATATCTAAAGATTTTAAAGAAACCCGTTTTTAAATTGAGATTTTTCTTTTCAATTAGGTGATGGCACTAGTGTTGGACACTTTAAGTTTACTTACGGGCTTCTTTAAAAATCTTTAGATATAGTCTAAAAGTTCAAGACTAAATTTAAATCTCATCCCACTTCAGAAAAGGATTTGACCCGTATATTTTTCTTGATTTAATTTATGCGTCGGATTTATTATTAATTTAGGTCTGTACCTAACTGAGCATTTAGTTCACAACATCCTCGTACCTTTTATAAATGGTTTCAATTGTCCGTTTGAAAGATCCAATTATAATGACGATCGCCGGAAGCAGATTAATTCTTTGAAGAGGACATCGCTCGCTCAATTATGATTGACCCTTGATCCCCATAGGACGCGGCGGGGCATGCCCGGCGTCCTCTGTGCAACATATCCCCAGTCAATTTAACTTTACATGCGAAAATCGTACATCACGGTACACATGTTTCCTGTTTTTGTTGCCAAGCTCGTGTTTATTTATGTAGGATAACGTCCCGTTTCCTTTTCATGCTTCAGGTGCGAACAAGTCATGATGATGTTCTTGGTATTTTAGACTCTTCTGATATTATTTTGCAATATCTCGTTGCTCAGAGTTGCATGTCTTTTGTTAGAAATGGCATGGCTTGTTAGAAAGACATGTTTTGGCTTAAACAGTGGCGGGTTAGGTACATAATGATTTCCTAAGAATAGCCTGTAAATTTTTTGCCGCCCTTACCTCTACAATTGTCAGTTCCTAGATTATTTTTACAATCATCAGAAATATCAGAAAACCTTCTTAAAGAAATATTTTTGAAAGCAAAAAAACAGTCACGAACTTTTCCGCCCTAGCCTCAAGCCTATACTCAGCCTAACTGTAAATCCGTTACTGGCTTAAGTACCTTTTCCTTTTGTACTTTTTGACCAAAATTTAAACCATTAAAATATACCAGTAAGTGTCGAACTGAATCTTCACAAAAAAATGCAAACTGGTGGAAACACGAGTCGTTTCGAGGTTAGAATTTAATCACACTTTAGAGAAAATATACCTCGCAGCGTTGTTATTACGTCGAGAGAGCTTAAAAGTGCAAATTAAATTTCTCCACGGCAAAGGCCGGCCAGGCTCTACAAATTGCATGAGGTTAGGTTTTATGAATAATATAGGTACTTTGTAGTCGAGTCCAGAGTGATTAGAATATTCTGAATATCTCATGCTAGCGCGCATCTACATATGTACGACGGGTTATGCATGCATTAGTTGCTTCATTTTTTTTATGGTGTCACTGTTTTATAATCCTCACTTTTTTGCTTATATTTATAACCACTTAATTTATCAATAGCCGGTAATCTGCATAAATCATCATCATCGGCATCTCAGTGAAAGCAAAGAAAGTTGACGTAACGTACTACTATGTAGTAGTGTATGGCGGAATTGTGTGAAAATAAGCGCTGTCGTTAGATCAATTCCCAAATGTGTGGTTTGACACGTGGGAATCTGCGGGCTTAAGGTGCCTATTGTTTTGTACGTCGTTTAGAGGCTTTCGTGACGCCCAAATAATGTACTTACATAAAAATAGTTTTATTTAAATATGTACACCTTACTTACTATTCAGAAGTCACTTTCACAAGACCCTCGGTCTTACTAAGAATATTAGTAATGAAAAGTAAATGTAAATTAGGCTTCTCGACTTAATATTTAAAGGTCATAGAAATCTGAGAAAGGCCTGTGGGCGACTACTTATTAGAGACACAAAATTTGAGTGAAGTATTTAATATTTCTATAAAGAATTATCGACAGATCGTCGACAGACAGAATTCAATATTTACCAATACCTACTTACACAAATAATAGAAAAATAATAAATAAATAGATTTTACAAGATAATTGAAAGAATGTAGTATTCCTATTCCTCTTGTGACCCCCCCTCCTTCAAATTACTTTCTCATCTTATTTTCGACCTCTGAAACCTCTTATTCGTCTGAATTATTTCTGTACATTAAGTTGTCATAGAAAAGTCAGTTAAAAGCTGCGCGGCCGCAAGACAAAGACGCTTCGTGACGTTGCGCAGCGCGTTGCAACACGCTGATTGCCTAGCACTGGCTATTTCAAATTTGCTTCTTACGCCTGGTTCCCATTCACTTGGGACAAAAAATATGATTACACATATTGAGATCATAAAGATATTATTATTACCTGATTATTTTTTAATGCGTAAGAGATCACTGTCTTAAAGCTGCCTAATAATTTAAAATGGAAGACGTGTAGATTCAAGAGATGCCCGAATATCGTATGCTAGAAATGAGAGAGATTTGAGGCTTTGTAACATGTAATTTTTTAATGAAGTGCACCTTAAAGACTGACAGCATACAGATTACATTGACGCTTTCAACTCATGTCGGGAGCATTAGTCAGCTGGTTTTCCTTAAACATATTCAGCCAGTTATGTACCGCGTCCATCGGACATCGAACACCATGCAGCTCTCAGACCAGGTCACCGACCTCAGTTTCACTTTCTTGAGGTATCAGAGCGTTGTCATGGTGACGGCCTGGACACGGTGTTCGAGCACCATAATTACGTAATTATTACTGATCCTAGTAAATAAAGCCTTCCCATTTTCACTTTTTACGTAAATAAGGCTTGTTTGTAAATAAATTGTATGCAGAGTGCATTGGGTGTCCACCAGTAGGTACTAACATAGTTTCGTACCTATCTAATTAGGGGGAAGTTTAAAAGGTACTTATCTGTGAACAGATTTTATCTTGAAGGTAAACAATTTAACACTACCTTAAAAGGTTGGCTTATTGATAGAGTCTTCTACAATATGAATGAGTTTTACGATAATAAATCGTACAGGTAGGTATTAATTTTGTTTAGTAATAAGTAACTTATAATTGTACGTCCGTGATGGATAAACTGTTGGTTCTAATTATGTCCTTGTTAACATCTCTGTACACGGGTAAACAATAAACGTTATTCTATTCTATGGATAAGAGAAGCACCTGTTATTTATTCTATTGATTGTGTCGAAATTATATTTGCACTACGCTTGCTTTTTCCTTTTTTCTGTTTTCTACTTCTTTTCTACCTTTAATAGTTTTTGCAAACATTATCTGTTATATTGCATTAAAAGTTAAAAGCCGCGCGTAGAAAGATCTTAAGTCCCAGATATATTATATATATATATCAGATAATTTAAATGGATGATATGCCCTATATATTAGCAACACTTAACTTTCAACGTATTAACATATTAAGTAAACGTTTTTATGGTCTATAGAAAGCGAATGAACATTTGAGCTCTGAGGATCATGGCAAGAAGCTTATATAAAACACTGTAGATCGCAATGCAAACAATGCCTTGAAGTGAAGAAAAGTGGCCTTGAATGACGTCGCTTATGTTTTAGGGTGACCATGTTGGATCCTGAGTTTAAGATACATACTTAGAGTAGAATTTAAGTAGAATGAAGCTTCTTGGGCTCATCTATCCATTGGCACTTTTTGTATGTATCATGGCAATTTCAGATACTGTGTGAGAGGGATAGATAAGATGACTAGGGTTAATTAAACTCGTCTTCATAACAAAGATCTAAGTGCAATCTCCAGTGTCTTATTGGATCATGGACATCAAGATTGCAAATGCGTTGTCAAAGCTATATACATAAGTACGTTTCGAATCATAATGTCAGTACAGTACTTTCACCGTTTGAAGTCTTATTCAACACAAGGTGAATCTTGTTTATAATCCCGCGGCTTGCCCGGAGAGCCCACGCCACAAAGTGATCGATCAGCCAATTGTAAGCAATCGGACGACTAAATCGGTTAAGTGATAGCTTTGTTCGGCTCAATCCGAGCGTTATATCACAATAGAAAGTTAGGTACATACAGCACTTGTCGTCGGTCAAGTACGTTCGGGGTCGAAGCTCCGGTCGTAAACTAGGGTTGGCTATGTTTTGCATAGAAATACAAAACGGGGATATCTTTAATGTAATTTTATTAGGTGTTACCTCGCTCACGTAGTTTACATAATTTACATGTAAATATATTTTGTCAATATATTGAAATTTGGAAACTTAATTATTCTTTAATCGGTAATTACGTTTTTTTTAAACTAACGCTTTAATTATCCAGATGCGTTGTAATTAACGCTCGGGCAGAATTTTTAGTTATTAATTAGTACCTACTTATTAATTCATAAAATGTAATTGAATATTTAATGGGTTTGCATGGCCCTGCCCTTGCGGCAACAAAATCAGTGTTTAATGTTCGTAATGATCTAGCATAAGTAATAGAATGCTACTAGCAGTGCACCTCTAGCACTGCAAAATAATTCGGTTTTTTTATTACGTTCATGCTTATGCAAGGTCTTTTTTAAACGTCATTTTTAATGTTTCGTCAATCTGAGTGCAAATTACTATAAACTTTAATATGATCAGCCCTACTGAGTCACGCCTACACCGCCAGATCGCCTTGCAACAAGTTGTCGCTAACAATAACAGGATTCACATACATTCCTCCCACCGACGAGTTTCATAATTCGGGCATCTGGTGCCGATCGTCGATTTATGCGCATACGTTATCGAACATACTCGCGGACAAAACCTCTGCAGCTCAGGGTCGGGAACGCCCTGTTGACAATCACATTCGAGCGTGGAGTGTATGCTGTATAGTGATTTAAAAATTTAAGTGCCGAGGCGGAATGAAACCGGATCCTGTATTTTCGATGAAATTAGCAGATTCATTGCAGAAATCTATTAAAAACGAAAGGTAAGAACTAACAATACCAAACCATTGTAAGATAGTATATTTTATAGTGATACATTTTTGAAGAAGCATTTGTAAGAATGACCGAATATTTTAAAACTCAATATTCTACAACAGCAGCCGCGACTAACTCGGCCTGAAAACGTTGTCACGCTGTCGAACTTGAATTAGCAACGCTGTCGTCAATCTTTTATCTGTCTTCTGTTACATCATGTTGAGACAAATCAACCTGGCTGTAAAAACAGTCGTCACATTTCAGTGCGACATAAGTTAGGTATTTAGTGGTGATACGGCAAATAAGTTTGTGACTTTCTTTCTTCCTTTCTTTTTTCTTTCGGTCTTCTGCAGTATTCTGCACTGATCGTATCACATCACGTTAGAACACGCAATAAATCTGTAACTGCAGCACTTGTATTGATGTGCAAATTAAGACGTACCAATAGCTACTTGCCTTTTATCGGAGAGTAATTCCTTCATTACCGTATTTGCGAAACTGTCATAATATGAAACATTACCCTACAGGGACTAAGTTCTGTAGTTGATCGTTTTCACAATTAAACCATTTTAAAATATGGTCCCGTGACAACCCAGGGATTAACATTATGTTAAATTGTATCCTGAAATTATTTCCAAAAGCTTATTTTACGACAAAATCCCTGACTATTTCAGTCTTTGTCTATCCTTTGTAAATTCCTTTCTGAATATAAATCTAGAAAGGAAACATTCCTAAAGTGCCGGTTTAAAGTGAGTTATTTAGGTTGACTAAAGCTTTTGAGCAAGTTACCTGTATTTAGGTATGTCTTATCTTAAAATTATAAGAGCATACACGACAGTCTGTAGCTACAGTAATCTTTTAACTCCTTAAAGCACTTTGATGAAGTAAAAGCACTTTCGCTGCAAACTGTACACATGCTACGTTCTATCTTTAAAAGGTTTAGATAGCATTTCTACTCAGCTTCCAGCTAAGTAGTTCACTAGCTAAACGTTATTTATTATAAATAATATATAATTAGCTACAGGAAGGTGTTAGAGCGATATTCATTTAAATCGTTAGAATATTACGTATTTATAATTCCTTATTAGTTATTACTACCCTGCTTTTTAATCAGATAGTTATTTAGTTTTGTATGTATAGGTAGTCGATTATTTCATTTTGTGGTTGGACTGGTTGGAGCCCAGGCCGGGTTTCTTCTCGTTTGTTTATAGCTTTGGCGTCACCAAATATTATTTTATAAAACATTTATAAATAAAACTGTCATACGTTGCAGTTGGTAAATTTTTATACACGAATGGACTGTAAAGGGCCTCGTTATACAGTAATAAATGAAGGTAATAAATTACTCAAAATGTGCAAAATTTAGGGAAATAAGTAGAGGTACGTCATCGGTCACGAGTGTTTTACCATGACCGTGTGATTTTAACAAGTCTACTTTATCTCGCGTTATGGTACTGCAGTAAGTACTACATAGTACTACAGATTCGCTATCTACTCAAGGCCAGGATAAATTATCTCTGTCAGCCAAACGCTATCAGCATCCTTGTAAGAAAAGTTTGATGTATGACCTTCTTATCAGCAAGGGACGTGGGAGTTTTCGCCGTGTCGCTTGTACCAGATCTTTTTGATCGATTACGATAAGATATGGGGAAGGTGGTATATTTAATGTTTTGGTAAACAAATATTCGTAGGAGTTTCAGAGATCTACATGGTTTATTTTTTTCTGGTAAAACTTTGCAAAAGTACAAAGATACTTAGTATAATTTGTAGATGTTCAACATACTTAAGTGACAATATTTTATGAGTAAAAAGAACTCATCCTATTACTTAGTAGGTATATTTTTTGTGAGTGGAAAAGAAAATGCTTTTCTTTCTTTTTTACTTTTTCTCTTCAGTCACTCACATTATTTATTATTTTATTTCTGATACCATGTATTTTTATAGGTATTTATACGTGTAAAGACTTCAGCTTATTTTCAAAAAGGGCAAATGGCCTTTGTAAGCTATGTTTTGAATAGAATGAGGCTTTGAGGCCAGTGTGAACGCATGAAGTATGGACGTTTCGACGTAGGTATTAGCTTCGCTGGTAACAGCTGCAGTATAGCCAGTTAACACTGTTCGTGTGACTTCGAGTTGTTGCTCACTAACTAATGTCTAAACGTGGTACAGTTTAAAACATCTACATACCTACGCATGCAGGGCAAATTAATATTGACACCTTGGAACGTTTATGGGTCGGAAAACTTTTGTTTTAATAATAACATTAGTAAAAATAATGTTATTGTTTGGTCAAATGGGTGGCTATGGGTTTGTTAAATAGATAAGTTAAATTATTTACCGCAAATTATTTTCTAACTGATGTGCTATAAACATTCGATGAGTTTTTGTGCAAAGTAAATAATGCTTCCGTTAGTTTGAAGTTTCTCTATATATTTACTAGATTACACCACATAAAACAGGGTTTTACTCTCTCTAGACAGAGGCTCACGGATTGGCGAAACGTTGTGTTAGCTGCATCTTTACCTACCTATAATAGATAGATTTGTTACTTTCTCTATAAGGTAGGTAGACTAATGAGAAATCACGCTCAAAACCAGTCCAGTAGGTATCTAAGACTAGCGCTGCCTCTTCGTCTTATTTTAAAAGAGTGTAAAATCCTGTCGGTTTTTTGTCGTCATTTTGTTATTTTTTTAATTCCTCTGTTTCTCATTCGGAAAGGAACCATATTGATTTTTTCACAGACAGTGTGGTTCTTCATGTAAATATTTGTAAACCAAAAAATTTTAGATCCACCCCGTTGACATCAAACGACAAAACTACCTTCGTAAATGTTTCTCCTGAGAAGCCCTATCGTCCACATAAAAAAAAAAACCCTCCCTTTAAGTAGATTTTATGGAAACACGTGCCTCTTTCCTTATCCTGCAACTAGTGAACCGATAGCTTTAGTCAAATCCACAGTTAAACTGCCTATCTAATACCGTTAGCAGCCGGTCAGTGGGCCACTTTTTACCACTTACTGCGGCGTAAACTTCTTGTCATACAACCTCTTTTACGCTATTAGAAACAATTTGTTTTTGTACATCTTTTGTAAGGAAATAGAATGCGTTGTGGTGTACTGGTATTAAACCGACTCTAATTGTTTATGGCTTTGACACGATTGACGGTTGTTAAGAATAATCTAGATAAGATTCATGATACGAGTCGGAAAAAGAGCAGTTAGGCGGTCCGGAAAATCCAGGCTTTATGTATGTCCACAATGAGTTTTAGGAAAAGAAACATGATTCGTACCATCTTCTCATCTTCTTGGCACGATATACTTACAAATATACATTTGATTACTTTTAAATATTAATTGATTAATGTTCCAATGACATTTAGTATGAATTTTGTTTTTATTACACACGGTATCATTAATAAAGCTTATTTAATCTACCAGTAAAACAAAAGATATCCTGTTTAGCTTATCTCACGAAGACGGGAAGTGTCCCATTATTATGTGCCGTCAAAGCGACATTATATACCTAAATAAACAAGACACGATACCCGAACTCTCATTTCGATGTAGGCATCGGAATAAAGAAACATTCCCACGGTAATTTTCGTTTGTACACGGGATGTTTTATTTTAAAATGGTTCACGATCATTCCCGCACGATTACGTCTTGTAAACAGTCACTAGATACACTCGGTGAATTCGGATTTTCTTGTAGAAACATAAAGTATTCCTACTTTAAGTATTCCAAACGATTTACACAAATCCAGTATTTCAATTTTGACACGACTTCCTAATGTGCTAAAGTCGACACTTCGAATTGACCGACGCATCTTATCAGACTTGTAGTTTTATGACTTACAAACCAAATTCAACTTTTAAGCGGCAGACCACTTTTTTGCCGACTGTACCCAAGCAGTAGTTGTCTAGAATTATCTTTTTACAGTAAATATAACTAATCAAATGCTAATCAAGCTTTATTTCAATTCAATCGGAATTGTTTCGTGTTAAATTACCTGTTTCAAAATCAGCACTACATAATAGAAATTGTTTTAAAATGTTAGGAAAAAATTATAATAAAATTCCTTCGGAATTGAGGGTTTTGCCTTGTAAACTATTTTTATTAAATTGCGAACATGGCTCAAGAAAAAAATGTTTTTACAATATTCATGAATTTTTGGCTTCAAAAGTAAAAGTATTATAAAGTTCTAATCATACTATTTATTAAATCAATATTAGAATATATGTAAGTACCTAATTAAAATGTTTAATATAAAGTGTTCACGTTTTTGCATGCCGTCACCGACGGCTAAATATGACAAACTTATGTAAAATAACTTAAGATCTTTGTACCAACGATATTTATCGCAAATAAAGAATTTGAATCTGAATCTGGAGCCTGCGGTACTTGTAGATAAATCCTTGATTTAAAACTAATATTACGTTCTGCGGCAATAGTAAAGTAATGCAAGGCCATTGGCGCCAAATAAAGGTCAGTCGTGTTGTGACAATTTGTATTCTTATCGACGCCATGTGATCGGTGGGCCCGCTTCATATGCCACGGAGCGCCCGTTTGGAATGCCGCTCATTTGGTTCCATTGGCTATTCAACTTGAGGTCGGTAAATATCTGACCGCTCAACGGGTATAATGTATTTACCATTCGCGAACAACGGAATCTATACATATAATAAAATCGTTAAGACCAAAAAGTCTGTACATGGAAGATTTAAAAAAAAAAACCGATCAGGGCGATTTATAATAAGTAACTGAACATATTAAAACCATTTTTAAAATTCTTGTTTGTTTGTTTGTTTGTTTGTTTGTTTGTTTGTTTGTTTGACTGAGCATCACGTAAAAACTACTGAACGGATATTGATAAAATTTTCATAAATCTATTTAAATAACATCAGAATAACATTTAGGCTATAAAATTTTTGGAAAATGTTAGAAGAAGGGGGTAAAAAGAGGGGGTAAAGTTTGTATGGAAAAACCAATTTAGATTGTTCTAGGATCATGAAACTCAGAATAAACACTTATTATTAAAAATAAAGAAATACCTGTTTCATAGTTTTTTTTAATCTCATCCAAAAATGCAAAAAAGAGGGTTTTATGTTTAAAATTACTGGAATTCATACAACTATAAAATGAAAACCAATGAAGTTTGACCTTCGAAACATGCTACATATACGTAAAATAACAAATAAAAAAAACTACTTTCGGCGATTTTGGATAAACTACCCCTTAGGGGTAGAAATGGGGGATTAATGTTCGTACGGGAGTTTGGTCGTTTTTCAAATTAGAAACGTGGAAATTGCTATAGAGATTACTGTTAGCAAATAAAAAACACTACTTTCAGTGATTTTGGATATACTACCCCTAAGGGGATGAAATGGGGGGTTAAAGTTTGTATAGGAGTTTGGTCGTTTTTCAAGTTAGAAACGCGGAAATTGGTATACTTATAGGCTACTGTTAACAAATGAAAAAATAACGTTCGGCGATTTTGGATAAACTACCCCTGAGAGGATGAAATGGAGGGTGGTAATTTGTATGGGAGTTTGGTCAATTTTGAAGTTAGAAACGTGGTAATTAGTATATGGGCTACTGTTAAATACCAAAAAATACAACTTCTGGTGATTTTGGAAAACAACCCCTAAGTGGGTGAAATGGGGGACGGAAATTTGTATGGGAGTTAAGTCAATTTTAACAACTAACAAATAACTTTCAGTGATTTTGGATTAACTTCCCCTAAGGGGCTGAAATGGGGGGTTAAAATTTGTATGGGGGTTTGGTCATTCTTGAAGTTAGAAACGTGGAAACTGCTATAGAGACTACTGTTATCAAATAAAAAACACTACTTTCGGTGATTTTGGATAAATTACCCCTAAGGGGACGAAATAGGGGGTTAAAGTTCATGATGGAGTTTGGTCGTTTTTCAAGTTAAAAACGTGAAAGTTGGTATTTAGGCTACTTAACTGTGTACAAATAAAACATACTACTTTTGACTATTTTAGATTAACTACCCCTAAAGAGATGAAATGGGAGGTGGTAATTTGTATGAGAGTTTGGTCAATTTTGAAGTAAGAAACGTGGTAATTGGTATAAAGGCTATTGTTAACAAATAAAAAATATAACTTCTGGCGGTTTTGGAAACAACTACCCATAAGTTGGTGATATGGGAGGTAGAAATTTGTATAGGAGTTCGGTCAATTTTCAAGTTAGATACGTGGAACTATTAGAAAAAAAAAAAAAAACACTTTCAGTGATTTTGGATTAACTTCCCCTAAGGGGCTGAAATGGGGGGTTAAAATTTGTATGGGGGTTCATGGAAATTGGTATAAAAGGCACTGTTAACAAATAAAATATAAAACATTTGGTGATTTCCGAAAAACTATCCCTAAGTGGGTGAAATGGAAGGTGAAAGTTTTAATGGGAATGAAGTCATTCTTGAAGTTAATGAAATTGGTATTTAAGCTACTGCTTACAAACCAAGAGTACTTTCGGTGATTTTGGAAACACGACCCCTAAGTTTGGTTATTTTTGAAGTTAGATATATGAAAATTGGTTTCTAATCTACTAAATATAAAATAAGAGTTTTCTGATAATGGAATCCCAGGTAAATTGATGGAACCCTTCAAAAATTTAAAGGGCTTATACAGCGGTTTTCAAACTTCTGTAAGAACATTTACTTACATTCCAAAAGCACCATTTGGTAAAGTGAAATTAATGACCAGACATGACCATCGGAACTCCTTAATAATAAGTATTTCACAACACGCTACTTTTGCCCATCATTTGTAAGGGGCTGTTTATTTATTACGTAAGACGATTTAGGGGGAAAGGGGTCTGATCAAGTCTTATTTTTTCTAACATGGGGGTAGGATGTTTTTACGTAAGATCACAAAAGCAAGCAAAAATTAAAGCGTTTTTATATTTTTGCTACTTTTTCTTTGCAATTTTGGTAGATACTGATCTTACGTAAGATTAAAAAGGAGGGAGGGTTCATCCATGTCTTATTTTTTCTTACGTAGGGGGAGGGGGGGTCAGAAATTGGTTAACATTGTCTTACGTAATAAATGAACAGCCCCTAATGAATGTGGTGAAATGGAAGTTTCGCCAAGTAATAGGAGAGTTCTTCAACGATTAATGTCCCTGAATATTGGATAGCCCCATTTTGTCAAGAGTGACGAAGTATTGGCAATAAGCATTAATGCCATGAATGTAGTGTATATGTGCTGCATGTAATACATAATCACATAATAATTAAACAAACACAAAAGCGAACAAATGTTAGAAAACATTACTATTTTTTTGCAAAGTCTGTCCCTTTATGATACGTACTTAATGAAAATTTTATTTGTACCTACCTACTTTTTAACGAAATTACTGACTCTCCGCAGACGGAGTCGCGGGCAGACAGCTAGTTTCGTATAATATGATGAATGAAATCAACGTCAGTAATATAGAGTGAATCTACTGGCGGCGCTTCGAGCAAGAAACATCGTAGCCATGTTTTAAAATAAAATAACTGTAAAAACAACACTCATTCTCGGACAAAGAAAAGTAATTATTATTTTAGCTATGATAGCACATAGTTCTATGAATTCAAACTTCAATTCATGAATAACCACTGTCCGTAGTTAACGAACATTTTGCCGCTTTTTGTGAAGTTGTGGTTAACTAAGGTACCTATGTACCTGCCGTTCTTTGTATATAAATAACAGAACCACTTGATCCAATTCGAGCAAAATACTTGCGGTTAGGTAGGCCACGGACACGGACACGGCGATGTTTCAAAATTATATTAGCACCCAAAGCAGTAGAAAAAATATTTATACCTACTCGAAATAGAAGCAGACATTGAATACCTATTTAAATAAAAGTAATTATAAAAACGTGTTAAGAAATGTAAAAAAAAGGATTGATTGGGTACTGTTCGGAGTATGTTGTCAACATAAAATTAGACGGTTTTTGCCCAATCGCTGCAGTGTAATGTCTTGGTTGCCATTCAAAAACATTACCGTTCCACCTGTCACTTATTGAAACACTTTTTGGTAAGCTGGAGAACACTCACTGGCACCTAGTTTACTTTTGCACAAGTTCTATTAGGTACAACCTGCATAAGTTACATTAACGTTTGTTGGTCGTTTAAAAAGTACTCTGAACGCAATCTAGCCCTCGTTTTAGAGGCGATGGAGCGTGGGATATCGGTGTCGTGGCGGCACGATCAATTTAACGCGCACCGCCCCGACACTTGTGCAGTGCAGCATGTGTGTGAATGCTCATTTGCTCAATTACCACTTGGGTGATTATAAGATATACATGAGCAACTTACAAATGCAACTTCGCAAACTTATGGGTGCTGGTGGATAGGAGTCGTAGTCGTATTACAGCTAAGCAGTTTTACTTAAAAAGTACCTAGTAGCACCAGTAATGGACAAAGTCCAATGTTGAACGCTTGATTTTTATTTTAAAGAAGTAGGGTTATTCATTTATTTTGTACTAATAAATTTAGCGCCATTAATAAATGACAAGAAAAATAATTTTTAACACACTAACAAAATTATCTCCAGAAGATTAATAAATCAAATATTATATGTATAGCAATAGTTAGCTGAGGTTATTATAACATCTAAAACTGAGTTTCAATATTCTGAAAAAAATCATCTATCATGTTTAGGTTAAACATTTACTCACAAACATTACCGTGATGTGACAGGTAACTTAGGTGAACTAAGTAAGCAATCACTGCGTCGCTTACAGCTTTATTATGTATTTTCAAGTACACCACTTAATACTAATTAAAAGGTGAGTGGGTGTTTACGGGAGGTCTTTATTATTCAAGCTGGAGATTAATTAATATTGCAAATGCAAGCTACTTCATTCATTAGCTGTGCCACTGTTACTATGTTTTGGATTAAGAAACAGCAATAAACTTACATGACATGATATTAATAATATCAACAGGTGAATAAAATGACATTGAGGCTTCCTTTGTTCTAGTGGAATATAAATTTGGTGAATTAAAAGACTGTGTGGAACCTACAGCTAGGGAAAGAGCTGAAGTATCATACAAGAGCCTTCAGGTGGAAGCAGGGCCGTATTTAGGCCAACTGAGGCTACAGCCCCGGGGCCCCCAAAATGAGAACTTTTAAAAAAATCTATGTAAAAATATCGTTTTAATTAGGGGCCTCCGCTCCTTTATTGCCCCAGGGTCTCCAGACCCCTAAATCCGGGTGGGATGGTAGGCCTTGTGCAGTGTTCGGTGTAATCATTACCACCATCTTACCCGCTTACTTGCCGCCAAGTGTCCGCGCTATTGTACTCCGGTGTGGGGTTTTAACCGGGGGTGAAATGTCTATCACAGAGGGATTCCTCAAGGTTGGCTGGGCATTTGCATTTCTAACAGTAAGTAAATAAACAATAATTAATCACGATTGTTAAATATGTTCCGTATTGGTGCAGTTAGACAATGACGCATCTGTGAACGGGGAAACAATTAGATAGAACCACATTATGAATGGATAGAAATTTGCATAATTATCTTCTTTACACACGCAACGCGCAGGTAATCAATATTGTCCATCTTTTGCTTTATGCAATTGTGTCCGAGTTTCCAAAGTTCCCAGGCTTTGCGACAACAGCCTTGGGTTTAGTAGTTAATACAGGGTGATACTAAAATGCTTACTTATAAACCTTAACAGGAATAACAAACAGACAAACATGAAAAACATTGATGAAAAGAAACATCCTAGTAACACGTAAGCACATCTTACATCTGCCTCCATTAAAAAGAAAGTGAGTTCGTATAATGGCCACACTTCCCTCACACGTACCATATTATTTACGACGTTTATTGCGTGAATCGCTGAATCAAATTAAAGCAAGGCTGTAGAAGATACGGAACTGACGCGATTTCGTAGTTACCGCTTGGTCGTAAAAAGTGCAGTGTGTTCGGAGTGTGTTGTCAACATAAAACCTTGTATTTATCACATTCGACTTCACTACACTACGCAAGTGTTTTATAATTATTTTTATTTACATGCAGATCATTACTGATATAACAAATTGGTGTACCTACTTCATATTAAAATTTTTGTAAATAGCACCCCGATATAGAATAGAATAGAATAGAATAGAATAGAATAGAATCATTTATTCGGCTATATCAATCCCAATTCCCAAACTGTACTATTCAATGTGTTCAAATGAAGAAATTTGATTTGATTTGAACCCTGCGTAAAGGCATCACACGCATGAATACCGACACAGACCGTCTCGGGTCGCTCTCAATTAAATAATGATGATTCAACCAGACATAATTATGACTCTATTATAACCAATCATTTGTAACAAGTAGGAATAACACGCAAACAACCCTTAATTCCAAAGTCAAAGATAAAAAATAAAATAACTCCTCAATCTCAGAGGACGGTCAGAGGAGGTCATCAAAATTGATGCGAACGCGAGCATTTCCAGTAATGGCTTTCACTGGATTTCTTATTCACTCTTCGCAAACATTGGAGTGCTGTCGCATTCAGAGCACTGTACTGAAAAATAGAACAAAATGAAATAAGAAAATGTGATTGCGATGAAGTTCCAGCTATGCAGAAATGCGTTTGAACAATGTGTTACGAAATCATGACAGATCTCGTCTCTAAATAGCGTTTCAATTTAAAGAGCAATTTAACGGAAACAAAGCCAGGCGAAATTGATATGCCTTTGTTATCTTAGAAGCCTAGAATGCTTGATGCGTCGATGTTAATACGATGGAGATTAACTCACTGGCTGAACAGTGCAGACCATTCAAATTACACTGAGCTCAGAACAGCGGACTGTTTCGTAACAATAATTGGTATGTAGTTTTTCTAGAGCATTTCCTCATTAAAGGGAGCGCTTTGTGCCGTGTTTGTTCAGGAGTTTTGTCGAGACAAAAGAGCTCGCATTGTGAGGAAAGTACATAAAACTCCGCTTAATAATTTGTCTGCACATTTATTAGCTTCCTTGGAGATTCCACACACGTTCCCGTTGCACAAACATTTACCTTTTCTAACGCTTCTAATAAAACGCGAGTTCGTGTTTTCTGCAGTCTTTGCAGCAAATTGAAAATTATTTTCGAACTTTTTGCTTTCCAAACCAGTTTGCAGCTTATACTTTTTCTAGTTTTCACTATTGCGAGGCTTTCTCGAGTATGTGGCAGGTTTCACATGCACTAGACAGGACAGGAGAGATATCGCATGCCTTTTTATTTTATCTCGGCACCTTACGCTTCATCTGCAGACTTCCATACCTACCTGCCTGCACCTGCATTTGGAATAAACTATTTTATACATGATTTATGAGCTCCTTTTCTGCTTCACAATCAAATCCTTAATTTACGTAATTGAACAACATTCTCGAGGAATCAACTTTGCATGACTTACTCCATGTTCCTATGTTACCAAAGGCATTTCAAAGGCAAATCTTGTACTTTTATACCACTCTGTTCTAATTAAGCAACGGTTGTATTAAATCAAGTAAACAATACTACAGAACAATATAAAATAAACCTTATTAAAGTCGTCGCTGGGTGCTATTCGAAAAACGCTAATGGAATCGTTACGATCTTTAATAGCTTGAGGTTTATTACATTGCGGAGGGTAGGGACGAGGAAAGTTTAAACCACAATTTAAACTGAATGTGGCTGATTTAAACAGTTCTTGTAAACAATGTTACAGAATCTAGTATATTGTTAGCTATATAAAAGGCACGCGGGAATCATTTGTATTGTTGACTAGAAAATCGACGAGCATACTGGTTATTATGGTGGAACAAGATACATAAAATTTGATGTTATAAATACCAGTTATGGTAAAGTGATCGGTCGACCATTGCTCCCTAAGTAGGCCAGCAGTACCATGGTCGGGGGGGTCAACGGCCGGGCCCCCCTTTCCCTTTGCCTCGCCCTACACGCCTCGTCCTACACTACATTTCTATGCTCCGGCGCATCGTAAATGCATTCACCGTCTCCTTATCAATGAATCTGAAGTTTCAAAATCGTTGAAAATCGACGTCATGGCAAAGAATACATAACAGTAGTTGTGGCTCTAATTTTAGGTACAGCCTGTACCATCGGTGTCGAATACACGTACAATTTAAGCTCTATAAAACTTGTCTATGGCTAAATTGGTTTACAAATTACTTTATAGCTGTATTCAAAGCATGTGAGAATCTTGGCTGAATAGTTGGAGAAAGTAATGGTGGGTTTTATGAGTTCTTTTCTCAACGCCAAGGTTACGAAAATATGGCTTGTCTTAGAGAGTTTCAGATGTAAGTACTTTTACTTGCTCGTAACAGTTTTGCCTAACATGGTTTCAACAAGTCGTTAAGTATCTTTTGTTTAATTTTACAACTCGTTTATAGGTTTACACAACTTGGTTTCCGAAAGCTTGCATTTAATAAAGTTATTGCTACTTTTGTTACGAATTGGGTGTTTAACAATTGCTGTTGTGACTCTTGTGACATTGCTGTTAAAAAAATAAATCTTGGTTGATTATTGGGAGCAGATTCGATCATATGAAACAGCACTATATTTAACGGTTGTGTAGTATAATATTAGATCTGTAACATAATAGTGTACCCATTAGCGGTCAGGAATCGACGGAGGTTAATCATTTTATATAGAATCGGTTGACGGTGATGCGGTTTTAGTAATTGGCCATTTCCTCTGTTTAACATGTTTATCGCACATGAGTGGAACAGGAACTCATCTTAATACGGTAGGTTTAATTAGAACCGACAAATTTTAATTAGATGTATTGAAAGAGGTTTTTTGTTAGCACCTGTTAAATCCGATGCATGCTGAATTACCATCACAAATTCGCGCAGTACGCAGAACACGTACATACTTACATACAGCCTTATCATTAACATATGTGTCGGTTTCAAGCAAAAGGTACCACTTTGTCGGTTGCCAATAAGCGCCTGATACCTAGCTACTGGTATAGAGATACAAATAAAAATCAACTTTATTGACAACCGACAAAATGGTAACTTTTACTTGAAAACGACACATATTATGCCGCATATGCGTAAAAGGGGAAGCATTATTGCCCACATTTGTTCAAGTGTAGAGCCGGTATGGCTGCAACATAAACTGATGCAAATTGCAAACTAATTGCATTTTTCGCTTTGTACAAAATTAGATGTCGTCTAATATATACAAAAAATTAAATATATTATATAATATGTGAGGCTGTTTAAATAAATAAATAAGTTTATTGTTAAAACAAAATAAAGTAGAATATAAAAATTATAAATCGAACCTTATGTTTCAGTTGCCGTCCCAGTCAGGACATGGTAGTTTAGTAGGTATGTAGGTACTCGTATGGCGATGGTTACTGGTCGCTTTGACAATTTTATAATTCAGCTGTAGTTACCGAAGTATAGTAAATACAAGGTCAATAATGATTTTGGGTGTTTATCATCATGCACATTTTTTCCCGAATTACAAATGTCTTTCATATGCATGAGCGCTTAGATTAGTGCTACAAATATTCTTGAAAATCCGTCTTTGTCGCTATATTTAACTAAATGTATACATTTCATCATAAATACCAGGAGCAAGTGCTGCGGCGTTCCATCCACTTTCACGACTGACCTATCACGAGCGACGGTCACTTGGTTCAAATTGGCAAATTGGCCAGCGGCACACTTCCGTCGTTCCCCACTAAATTTTAAAATATATATTTACCACTTCGTAAAATAAAATAAAATATTTTTTCTTGTTTGAATGGGCTTAGTGACCTCAAATTTTATTTTTTTATTTTTATTTGGCTCCCTTTTTATGTTTTGGACCTTACTTTAATGTTAAGAATATGCCAAATTTAGGATTAAAATTATTATACATAATAAAACATGGGTATTAAATAATTAAGATATATACGAACAAATATAGATATAGACGAACAAATTAAAACATGCAGACGGGTTTAAAAAAAAGCTTTTTTTTGTTAGAATAGTATTAATTACAAACTGCGTCCTTGGTGTACAAGTATAGAAGTAATTTTCCATTAAGTAAAATTCCATTACTTTATAGAATTCGTTGACATTTTGTGTTATTAACGCCTACATTATAAATATCAGAAACCTTAATTATCCATCTTTATTTTATAAAAAACAAATATTATAAAGCTTTTTACCTCGTATTTTATCTTATCTGAGCGTGCCCGGCGAACCGCGGCGCGTCCCGAGTGAGTGCTCCTTTCCTTTTATTACTTTTCTGGAGCGTTTGTCAGAACTATGGAAACTCGTAGATAATGGAACAAAGTTTTAATTATTCCAATGAAAAGACGAGGGGTTGGTAGATAAAGTATACGTGTACCTACATAGATACGAGTACTTTCTCGTGGTAGCATATTATTATTTGATGGAGGTTTAGAATTTACCTTGTATAATTTTAGGGGTTTGTATCATTTGCCGTAATTTTTCTTTCATATAATCTTCCTTACATATAATTTCAAAAGTATGATACAGATTCAGCAATTGAATTATGCCAAAATAAACATTATGACAAATGACTTCACGACTCGTGAAATTATAACAAATGAAGCGATCCCTGCGTCTGGACAACTAAAAACAAATTGATAGGATTTTGTGACCTGTCTCATTTAAGTAGGTAGGTACTGATTGGTACTACTTACACGAAATTATACTGCCATTTCGTTTTGCGGTTGTTTAACTATCATATAGAACTGACCTTTCCAAAAAACGAATAAATATTAATTTGTAACGGACGCGTTGCAAAATGGTTCACGGACAATACAATCATGGACCCGTTGATAAATTGCGATACATTCGACACGGAGCTTTATTGAGACCGAAATGGCGGGCTGGTTTCGACAAATTTATCAATATTGCAAGTTGATTTAAATGGAAATTTGGAATAAATCGGTGTTGTAAACTTTTTTTTCATTTGAGTAGTTTTTCTGCTGTATATATTAAAATAGGTAACTACCTATTTTAATATATAAACAGGGCAAATATATCGAATCCAATCTGAATCCAGGATTATATTACAAGCGCATTTTTTCGTCATGTGCGATACGAGGACTGACATAAACATAAATTATACTGGCTTCTGCTCAAGATTTCGTCAGAGTAAAAAAATATATTTCTCTAGTAACCGTATTATTAACGATTCAAAAATGTAACAAAGTTTTTCACTTCAAATAAGAAGTGTCTCAAGTACTCCGTATTCAAGTAACGTAGTTCGACGACGATGAATACATACGTATGTAAAAAGGAAACGTAAAAATGTCGTGTCCAATGAGGCGTGCTAAACATACGGGCTGCGAAATTAGACCGGAATTTCTTCGAGCGAGCAAACGGTTCCTTTAAGGTCAGTTTGCGCAAGAGTTACGAGCCAATTAGCCAGCTGGGCCTTATTCGGAAGATGACCAATGTTTCGGCGGCTTAGACACATTCAGACGAATCTAATAGTATGACTCAAAGTAATCACAGATCACTCTATTTTAAAGTCGCCAATAGTCTCCCCAGATCAACTAGCTGTCCATAATAAATGCAGTTTTAATTTTTAAACCGGATATCCCAAAATTTACGCAAGATTTAAATTGGCCTCCTTTTGTACGGAAAAGTATACTAGTAAATAATAAAAATACAGTAAAAACAGAAAAAAAATGTGTTTTCTATTTCATACAAATCTTACGTAAATTTTGAGACATCCTATACATAGTAGAGTTAAATTTTACAGTTACAATGTTTAGTTATTTGACATCGAAATTATATTGCTTCTTGCGACCAAAATAAATACAGCGAACACGAAGCACGAAGCACGAGCACTTAAATGCAATGCTTGGTAATCTGTATGAGTGTATATCTCTGTATGTTCTAGTTTTATGGCGTTCTGTTTAGTTATGTACAGTCACCACACGGGATTGTTGAGCCACTATAGAACCCTCTCACAGAAAGTCGACGGAAAATTTTGACGTAATTTCTTTCGAGTGACTTGACGTTGTCATTATGACAGGGTTCTATGGTGGCTCAACAATCCCGTGTGGTGACTGTACGTTAGTAGCTAGGCAGAGTCGAGCGTCGTCCATTGCAACTCCATCCTTGCATCCGGCCCTACATCAATGATCTCAAACCACCTGACACCCTCCTGCGGTCGAAGCGCCCCTGCACGGTTTACAGGCGAACATATGAAAAATATAGCTCGTCAGTCAACGAACAACACGCCTTATATCGTTGCAACAAGATCCCTGCCGCGTGTCCTATTATTGTGGCTCTGGTGTAGGTTACACACAGTAACTAGCACATCTCCCAGCGACTGCGGTTTCCTGCCTCCCAGATACATCTATTCAATCAAACGGGTTTCATTATGCCGAGTTAGCTGGCCAGGACAAAGCGCTCCAATCCTATAGGCGTTCGTTGGAAACTTTTAAATTAGATCGTTTCTCGTAGGTAGCAAATTAAGAGCAAATTAAGTATTTTAATTTTGCGTTCAAATGGAACATGCAATATCAGAGCTATTGATCCTTAATTAATTACGCATCGAGTTAATCAATATATATTATAAAAGTAAGTATACAATGTGCGTGCCGCTAAAGAATCGAAACGGCTTAACCGATTTGGATGAAATTTGGCACACAAATTGATTACCTGGATTAACACATAGGATACTTTTTCTTCCGGAAAAATTTACAGTTCCCAAGGGATACACGATAAATGGACGTAGCTTAGGGAAAAGGATCCAATTCAACCATTTCACACTTATAGAATTTGACATAATATTGACAGCAATAGAATTCAAATTTAAATACATTTACTTTGTGGGTTGGATCCTTTTTCCCTAAGCTACGTCCAAATGTATACTACGCAGACGGAGTCGAGGGGAAAAGCTAGTTAATTGAATAACATTAATTACTGCACCGCAAGTGGCTATTTGAGTGACTGGTCAAATCAGCAACTTTTATTGAAATGTCAAAACGATCCGGTAGTATGAAGTTAATATGAAAATAGTAAAATGTGACGTCACAATTTACAGTGCTCCTTTATAAAGTTTTTGTTGAATTAAAAATCGTTTAAATTCCAAAAATAAACGATAGCTAGGTTTTCCGTGTTATTTTCGAAAGCTTGATTTAGTGGTAGTGTAAAAATAATTTATTTGCACATTAGTCATATAGCCAATTATCGGCAGTCTGCCGTTACAATTTATTTAGCTGAATTTTGCTTTAAACACATAGGTACGTGATATCGTAATAATGACAATTTAGGTAGGTTTTTAGAAATTCGCAACATAAAAACATTACCCTCCTTTATTGATAATCGGGTAAACCGTGGAGTGCTTTTTTCGTCAAATCTGAAGTCTCAGTCGATTCCCCAGACGCCATAAGGTATCATATACCGTTGTATTATGTAAATAACAGATCACAGTTGGGCGTCCGCGGCACAAAATCTGTTAATGTGACTTGCCTGCTGGGGCGTTTAGTATAGTTCCTTCTTATAATTATTTAAGTATCATGAATAGCGTACTTATCAAGTTTTTTTTTTCAGCCAACGCAGCCGTTCGTACGACTCGGACGACAACGAGCGAGGCGCCTGCGAGTGGTGCGAGTACGCGCTCGTCATCACCCTCGCCACCATCCTGCTGATCGGCGTCTCAGCGCTCACCATCTTCTGGACACTCTTCTACCGTGAGGGCTATGCCTGGGTTGACGACATCCCGGAGAAGCAGTTCAACCTGCATCCCACTCTCATGATTGCCGGGTTCGTCACCTTCAGCGGATTCTGTAAGTTTGTTTTATTTTTGGCGCGGAAGAAACAAACAAAGCTCACAAACCAAAGTTTAGGAGGGCATTGTTTGTTTTAAACTTTAGCGATGTTCACACATGGTTCACACATACATCTAAATATCTTATAAATCTAAAACGAGACTTAATCGCGTAAAAACATTATATACATACTAGTATACCTCGACGTTTCGATCATGTCGCAACGGTTGTGGTCACGAGCAGACTGAAGAGGGCTGGTGTTTATTTACGTTGCGTGCGATTTTTTCGAACTACCCGCACTTGGTCTTGTTTTTGTTTTATCAGAATACCCACCGACCGGCACACAACACACACAATATCCGCGGATTTGTCCAACGATATATGACGACGCTTGCTGATCACCGGATTCCACGAAATTGAGAGCTTGCATAAATAACGTTCTATTTTAGATTTATAACAGGACATTTAGGAATTTTTGATTATAAATGCGTTGCCAACCCTCGGGATAAGATGCATCTACGCTAGTCATTTAGGGCCGGTACAGAGCGTGCAGTTCTGTCAGCCAACTGCAAGCGGACTGCGCATCAGAACAGCCATTTTGTAGCGGGTTGCAGTTCAAATGCTGTCCGTCTGTACCGGCCCTTAATCGGTTGTCCTATCCTACACAGCAAAACAATAGCAAACACTGCTGCTTGGGGGGCATAAGGTCTTACCACCCGAAAAGTACTGTAAGGTTTCTGATCACTTAACCGATTGATAATAACCAAGAAGGCAGACGTAGGGATTATCTACACTCTACAGTGATATTTTAAGCAAGTCATTTTGACCTTAGAAATCCATGAAGGTCAGTTTTTATACTGGCTGAAAGGAGCTTTTTGAAAGCTTAATTATACCTATCTATGGCAAATACATATGTTGCCACCAAACAACACGACTGTAGTGTACAGCGCTGACAATGATTGATGAAGTTAGCTTTGTACGATGTTGAAGTAAAGTTGAATACACAAACGGCACTTTGAAGGTACTATTGTTGAGTGTATATTTTGATTGGTTTAGGTCCGTGTAGATAAAAGTCAAATATACACATTAACAAACAGTGGAATAGGCTGCAATTTAACCCTAAAACCATCTACCTATCTAAAACCTAGTTGCGCAAACGTTAATTAGCACTGTCCCATTAGGACACTTTCGGACAATTGTGTATAGACCACGACTTGAAGCAACATTAAAATTTAATGGACGTTGCAACTAGGCATTTGGATTGTGCAAGAACCTGTGTTCACTATTAACTCTAACATTTGCGTGTTCCAGCGGTGTTGCTATACCGCATCTGCCGGTGCTTCAGACGTATCTACGTGAAGCTGCTCCACGCCATCTTCCACGCGCTGGCATTCCCCTGCATCGTCATCGGCTTCCTGGCCGTGCTCGACTACCACAACAAGAAGGGCATCAACAACTTCTACTCGCTGCATAGCTGGATCGGACTTACTGCCATGGGACTGTTTGGAATACAGGTACAGGCCACTAACAGACGTACTAGTTTTTTTTTATCTATAGGAAAGCTCGGTCAATGTGAGGAGGGCTACGGCGGTGGTCCTATAAGATTTCGGAACCATCTTCGGCAAGTACAGACGCCAACGTGAAAATCCTACAAAAACGGCGTCTTCCCGAGGTCCCGTCAAAAAAAGGCTCAAGCAAGTTAGGGCCACATACACCAAACTCACAGAGAAGATGGAGTATGATTATCCAGAATCACTCTGGACTTAAAAGATCCAAGTTATATTTTCTGCGGAAAAGTTTAGTTGGAAGATAAATTCATTCCATAGTTCTCATGATGAAACTAGTGTACCTAAGGTGGAACGTGAACCACATTAAGATAAGGCAAGAACAGAAAGTAAGGACATTGGCTAGCATTTAGCTGTTCGATGGGATATACCACGTGCTCAATTTGGCATCCCATATGTCACGCTGAGAAAAACGGTAAACGATAACGTTTGCATTCTTGCGAGGGCACTCACGAATACAAGGCCTTTATTTCACTTTGGTTGAGCTCCTCTTGCTCTTGATATCATAACTACACAGATAACGTTTACGATAGCTCTTACTTACTGTTAAGTGAATAAGAGCTGTCATAACGTCAAAATATGATTGAAGAAAAATTGGCTATTACAATGTGGAATAGAGTCCCTACACAAGTTGCACTGGCCGAAGAAGTAGAATGTTGTATTGACTACGGTAAACAAACCCTCACCCTTATAATCTCAAGTTCGCACACTCAATGTGACGCATCGTCATGCACACACAATTTAGCTATTACCAACTTTCCCGACCCAAAGAGTACTTTACTTCTCCCTCGCTGCGCTCCAGCGTACATGCAAAAACAACCTTACGTTCTCCGACATACAATTCATTTGTCATCTTTAGTTGTGAAAAAGGAAACTACTTATGTGGATGAAAATGCTGCATCTTACTCGAAGCTTTAAGCCGTTAAGCCAGATTATGGTGCATCGTTTACGGCGCTTGTGTGTAGTTACTTCCAAACATGTCGTGTTGGTTTGCAGCATGGTTTAGTTGTTTAGCGGAGTTTCTCTCGTCGTCACGAGCGCAACCAATTGAGCCTGGTAATTATATCGCCAGAGTAAATAGGTCGTTAGACTCGACTTTTGTATAAATATATTTGAGAATTTGCTTAACATTGCGTGATAAATGCTCATTATCTATCTAATGACACAACCCGACAGCTGAATAAAAAAAAACTGAATCACGAATCTTATGAAATTTTGTGCTTGAATGATGGGAATAGTTTCGAGTAAATAAGTCGGCTCTTGAACATCGTTATTTCTTAGAAATTAACTATCTAAAATAAATTTTGAAATTTAATCACATGTCGGTATTCGAAAAAGGACTACACAATGAGTATACGGTTTACCAAGAAACAGGTGACGTAAATAAGGCTGACGTAGACAGATCGAATGCAAACGCAGCACGTGTACAATAAGTACATTACATCATCATTAACGGCTTATAAAATATGTAACATCCGCTCAAATTCAACCTCAATGATTCCCCTACATCACGAATCATTGACACCACATTTCACAAAATTGCCTGCAATATTTTGGTCTTCATCATCATGTATGCCGATACTGCACAATACGGAGCTATCAAGATTTTGTTGAAACTGTTTTAACTTCAACTTCCCTCGATTTCAGTACGCTGTCGGCTTCTTCAGCTTCCTTCTCCTCCTGATCTGCAACAAGGGCACCGCCGGTTTCCGCGCCTCCCTGGTGCCCGTCCACGCGGCCTTCGGAATCCTCACCTTCGTCCTCGGCGTCGCTGCTTGTCTCACCGGACTTACCGAGAAGGCACTCTTCACTATTGGGTACGTAGTCTTCCGGTTGACTCTATATCTTAGCTGTAGCATTTACGTGGAGTTAGTAGGTATTGAGATTAGGTTGCACTTTTCGTAGCGATATATCTGTCCATTTTTGGAAAGTGAGACAAACGCAAAGGTTATTATACTCGTACGTCTTTGTATCAAATCAAGTCACCGAGTTTTCAAACTGCTTGGCGTCTAGTATGATGCATTTGTGATCATGGAAACAAATTGAACTATGGAACATATCTCAAAACTTCGTCATGCTAGAGGCGTTCACTGCTTTTCACCCCTTTTTCTGTTTTAGATAAAGGTATTACAGGAAAAGGGCAACCCAATATTTACGTAGAAACCTATACCTACTAATCCCAAAAATATATTGGTCTCTTTTCTTTTAATACCTATTGAAACAGGACTTACCTTTACCAGGACTTAACCGTTTCTTATTGCAAATTAACGATCACGACATTCAAACAAACAGAAAAAAACCAGGCCATGTCATTTACAAATTTTACAATACAAAAGATTTACATTATAAACACATATTGTCATTTAAAGATTGTCGCGATCGTTCAAGAGCACCATGTTCTATATGTGTATATCGCACGTAGTCGCATGTCGCTTGTGTCAGTCGCTTACGTGTACGTATCCACAGCGCGGACAGATACAGCAGTATGCCGGACGAGGGGATCATCGTGAATGCCATCGGAGCCGCCCTGGTCGCCATCTTAGCTACCGTCATGTATATCGCGTCGAGGGACAAGTTCAGAGCGCCTAAGAGCCGCGACGGGCTAATAAGAGCGTCCGTTGACCTGTAGATTAAGTTGACATAATCAAGTGCTGCCTGCACGCTAGCCGTACTTTTAATGCCTTAAGTAATTGCCGCAACATCTTCTCAATTGTATTTAACGAACGTCTCCAACTCGAAGTACTTTGAAAATAAAATTGTAAAATTTTAATTTGCGGGGACGGTTAAAATGCTGCAAACTGCTATAACACTAGTGCAATAACTGCAATAACACTATGGCTAGTGTTTTCAAGAATGTCTAAGTACTCGAATAACAGGAGTGCTTCTAGGAATATCTAGTGTTTAAACGGATCAACTCTTCTTACCTACTTGTACTCCATTTAGCGAGCAACAGAGCACTGACATAAGACAAAATATTGAACAGGCAGTCGTACTAACAGCATTGGACTTAGTCACGAAAAGTTTGTAGATAATTTACGTAACTTAAAAATAACTTCAAACTAAAAAAAAAGTAACTACTATAATGACAATACAAATTTAATCAGATCAAATCGTCGGATAACAACCCAAACTAACTAAGAATAAGCTTCAAGTTACAAGCTTTCGTTGCAGACTGTACTTTTTTATATGATCATCATCTGTTTATAAAGACCAAACTAACGATCGAGTCCCAAGTCGGTTGGTCTATACGTTAATTACAGCAGAGACGCTGTTGCCGCCTTCCGACTCCATCCTCAGATCAGCTCTTTGACACCATAATATTGCATTGTCATCGGGTTTACATGGTCCAAATTTCAGCTCAATCGGACACCGGGAAATGGTTCAAATCTTAGTCGCAAATTTTGAAACGGACAACTTACATACATACATACGAACATTGCAAGTTAAATATAAGCTGTAAAAGGAACTGATAGATGTCAATGTCCGAGTTCTATATGTAAACATGTACATTAATGAAAATCAAGCTTGTCTGGGGAACAAAAAGGATAAGTATCCCTTTATTGTTTTATATCCGGTCCTTATATTCAAACCGCGGATAGATAAGCTTATTCCGAGTTAAAATTCGACATTAGTCACATACAAGATGTTGTATATTTAAATTTGGAGTAACCTTATCTATCCACGGTTTGAACATAGGGACCGGACATTAGTCTATTCCAATGCATTTGTATAAGTAACATAGTCAATGTTACTTGATAGGCTTCAAATGCATTAGTAAGTTTTGGTTGACACCCGACGTTTAAGGCCAGGTCCGCACTGGTGGGGCGATGGGCGACGCGACGGCGATTACTGTACAAATAATCGCCAACTGCCGCGCAGTTGTACTGAAGTCACCGTCGCGTCGCCCCATCGCCCGACCTGTGCTTGTTTTGTACAAATTGACTGCCTGAGTTGAGCGCTACGGGTGTAATATCACATCAAAATAGAGAAACACATCAAAATATGGTTATAAAAGTGAACATGGAAGTTTAGATATTTTGTCGTACCCAATTTAAAGCTTAGTCTTTAGGTACCTATTTTATAACACAAAAAATAATTCCTAAATGACCATTTCAAAGAATAGTGACTTTTATAAACTCTTTTCACATTTCCTGGAAAATATTAGGTAAATACTTAAAACTAAATTATTTGTTTGAAACGTAAGCTTATTTTAAATAAAGTAAATTAATTTTCTTTTTTCAACGCATTCATAGGTTCCAAATGGTCAGTTATTTCTTATCAAGTTTTTGTGGTCAAGTTAAGATAGGACACAACAATAATATTCTTATACTTAGGTACTGTTAGCATTTACAATTTATATTAGGAATTAAGTTTGCCCATTTAAGATAATATAAATGTATGTTGGTAATAAAGACGACTGAAGTTACATTACTAAAAGACCTGAATCTCAATCATGGTTTCAGAAAAAAGAAAAATGTTATTTTTCCCACTTACTATACGTATTATTAAGGAGGCTCTATACTGTAAAGTAGATTTATTTACATTTTGGTCTGTATCAGACCAAAATCAATATTTTGTTTAGATTTAACTACTAAAACATATTTTAGACAAATTGTTTACAAATAAATCTATAAATCATATAATTAAACCTTATATTTAAAAGTTCTATTTGTTATTTTATTTCTATTATTTTATTTTGTGTGCTTGGCTTTTTACAACCCCATTATTTATTTATAAGGCTTGCTTTTAACATAATAAGCATGATTATAGCACGTGTGAATAGTCAAGGGTTAATCGATGAGAGCGGACGCGTATAATGGGTCTGGCGGCGTAGGATTGCAAATTATGTGTTTTCACGAAAAAACCAGGGGTTTCGCGAAAAATTACGCGGTCTTACTGATTCTTACGGCAAAAATTTCGTATTTCCCGAAGACACTAATTGAATCTCGTGTTTTCATGAAATAGCAAGACTAGTTTAGTAAAATAACAAAATACGAAAATCCTTATTTTTTTCTGTTAATACCTAATACTGAATCACTTCAATTTTTCAACCCCCTATTATAGACCCCTTTTCAATTATTTATAAAATTTTTCGCGAAACCCCTCGTTTTATCGGGGAAACACAAATTTTGTGATCCTACGCCGACACACGTAGCAATAGCGTATCACGTTGGAATAAGTGTTAATTTTCCTAAACTTTTGCATGTTCCTTCACGCTTGAATAAAATGGTGTAGGTATATTAGCAATGTTTTTTTTACAATATTTATTATTAATAAATAGAATAAGTATTAAAAATATAGTTATATATTTTTTTAACCTAACCTAACGCTATTCTACTCGTACGTAAAATATATTTTAATGCTGCTTATATAAGTAAAAAATAAAAATATAATGAAATGAAGACCTTGGAAACAGCTTAACTTTACTCTTAGATTTAAAAACGGTGAACCGAAAACCGTGACCCTATTGGTCCGAGTATATTGTAGTTATATTTCCGAAATACAAAAACTCCAATTGCTCCTATGTGTCCTTTTAAAACGGCATATTTAATGAAAATTTAAAAAATTCAAGTCATTTTATTCAACACCGATTTCATAGAACTGTAGAAGTAGGACCACAGAAAGTTGTAGCTGGTTCTTGCCGGGAAGCCACATTTTCAAGCTGTTTCCACGGTTATTTTTTAAAATACTTGAACTAACCCCGGGGCACGCGGTGCATCCTCAGGGCCGAGAAGTACGCAACGATGTCCGAGGAGTCGATCGTGATGAACGCCATCGGCGTGTCCATCGTCGCCGTGGCCATTGTGGTGCTCTACACGGTGCGCGGAACAGGCGGCTACCGCCTGCGCAAGGTCGCGGCGCACCACCCCAGCTAAACGCCACCTTAAGGGCCCTCCAAACGTTTGGCGACAAACGTGAGTTTGACAGCCAGATTCAATTTCAAACGCATATTGATTTCTTGGGTTGGTGACTCTGCAAGCTTTAAAAAGAAAATCAACTCTTGTGCCAGGCTGAGTGAATTAGGAAGGTAACTTTTTGATTGACCGCTCACTACCCATATTTTACTACATATTTATTAATATGGAAGAACTTTAATCTTAAAATAATAATTAAATGCAGTGGTTAAAATGACTGGCTTTTATTCACTTTCGATGAAATTTTTAAAACACGGTTACAAACTACTGAAGCCACAAAAATTGCCCACCAAACAACAAAAAAACAAACAAAAAAAGTCATCATAAAAAAGCTTGCAAGTTGCCAACCGATTAGTAGTTCAGTACGAAGTGTTCCTGTATACATCGATGTTTTAACGTCAACGCGAAAACTACGATTTGTCTCCAAACGAATTTTTTTAAAGTTTGTAAGTTTGATGTATGCTTACGACTAGTGATAACTGGAAGCAGAAAGGGTAGCGGCGGGAGAAATACATTGTGTAAGTTAGTTTAACTCTACCACCAACGCTGGAAAAATTGTGACAAATAATATCATAGTCCAATATTAAGATCTAAGGAAAGCCCTTTTGTAACTTTAAAAATGAATATGTCTATTTACGAACTTACTGTAAGCAATATCTAGAAGAATAACAATTTTGAGATTAATGGTATGTAATGCTTCAAAATTGAACCCTGAAGAAATTGTAATATGTTTAGCTCAATTTGTTAACTTTAAGTTATACAAATTCTATCTCGGTTGGTGACATTATGATTGTTCTGCGGTTGTGCGTTATTATATTGTGAAAATCTTTACCTTACTGTGAGTTATTCCGTCTTAGACTAAATTAATTCGACTGATATTTGGATATTAGATCATTTGTATGAATATTATTTACACCTACGACATTTACCCAACACACGTGGGAAAAATATTTTAGTTAAATAACTAGGACCGCAGATAAATTGGAATTACAACAGTAAAAATACTACCTACAGAGGAAAATAACAACTGGAAAATCAATCACATCCATTGTAATCGCTGTTCTGTGGTAAATAATTATCTTAATTACTAGAAATGTAAAGTAAGTAGGTACGTCAACATGTGTAAGTAAGGTACATCCTAAGAATGAAATCAAATTCATGTTTCTTTAGCAAAATTGGCGTTCAAATAGCTCCGGGCGTACTCTAACTCTGTTTTTAGATGCCATACATACAATTAGAATTGCATACTTCATACTGATCATTATGTCGGTATGTTTTATGACGAATAATTAAGGTATTTTAGATGTAATTGTATATAATTTTTATCCTAATTAATGTAATGTGCGAGTGTTCGATAGTTGTAGTATTGTAGTAAAAAATTACAGTCTAAATATTTATTGATCCATCAGTACCCAGTTTTTAAAAAAGTTTTTTATTTATTTTGAATAATTGTATTGGGTACAGATTAAAGTAAAGTTCAGGGCGCGAGCGCGCGGCCCGCCCGCTCGCGCCACTGACTTGTTAATTGTGGTAGAACATAATGTATTAAGTGTTCATCCAAGATGCCAAATTCGATGTAAATTGGTAATGTGTGGTAATATAATTTGTTATTCAATTATTAACGTGCTATCCACAACATACGTGTAGAGTGTTTATCAATAACGTAGGATAATGCTCAAGGTGTTTACGAGGGGTACATATTATTTGCTTTTGTAGAGAACCTAGTCGTTTATCTATTACTTATATAAAGTTTTTTCTACAGGTATTCTATTTTGTAAATTTGCATTCCAATGAAGCATTTGATGGGCTTTTAACATTCTTTCTGAAAATATACAATCCGTACAAAGACTGCATTCATAAGTAGGTCCTCTTGTATTATATTACAGGATTTGCTATCGTTTTTGCTTATATAAAGACGTATTTACAATTTTAAATATTCCAAGTTTTGTGGATCCCTTTGAAATATTGGGGCCAACTTTTGATATTGTTATAGAATCCCAATGTACAGCTGCTACAGATTTCGTTTCGCACCGTTTTAGTAAAGATTCAATAAATCAACTATATATTTTACTTAAAAACGCACCAAGAGAATTAATACGGTACCTGCTTATTAATGTATATTAGAATTATAATCGTTTCCCGGTTTAAAATTAGTTGCTTAGTGACGAAATTACTTTAGAGGATTCCATTGTAATCGAGTGTTACTACTGAATTAGTGACGATTATTTCGCATGCTTAGTTGAGTTGGTGACAGTTAATATTGGTTAATATGAATTTTATCACTGTTTTACATTTTGAAATATTTATACGGCAATCGTATGGTACATTAAATACTTGTATTAAAATGATGTTTTAATTATTTATCCGGTTCTCGTCCACTAGTTTGTAAATACCTACACTTATAATCTAAATTTCATCCAGGCTTTGTTGCACTTCTATCTAATGAGCACATTAGATGTACCTATTCGTGTCAGCCCTATAAAACGAAAGGTAAGGTCATTTAAGTAAAAGTAAACATGGACAACGGAATGTGTCTTTATTTCATAATTTTCATAAGATGCGTAAATTAGACCATTTGATTCTAAGATAAGATAAAATTGTAATATTATTAGTAAATTTGCACAAGTAAAACTAACAATACAGTTCTATGAATACATCGTAAATACATTACATGATTTGATAAAATCTCTTGAAACAAAACAACTCCAAGCTCTTGACAATTGGTCGTTAGTGTCGTTACATACAACTTTCTTACTCATAAGAAAAATGGCGCAACTTATCTTTTAGAAAAACTTCGACCTTCCCTTGCAAAGCACAGAACATATACTTACCTATAATTAAATAATTTTAAATCAGACAAGCCCTTTTCTTGACCAAAGACAGCAGCATGCCTAGCATGACGCATTCTGCGAAAGTTAACGACGACAAATCTTTCAAACTTATGCAATCCTTTACATATTTTGATTTCTGCAGTCGCTAACGTTTGCAGAATGAAACTCGTCTAGTCCCACAAAACTGTAAATTTTAAACCTAAGCACAGAAAAATGTCACTTTAACAACTTATAATTTTGACCGAATATATTTGAACCATTTTAGACATTAACATTTTACAAATTTAGTTAAAAATGTAGAGGTTTTCCTAGGAAAATACGAGATTTTCGTAAGTTATCAATTGAATATTAACACTGAAGAAAACTTTCATCGAAACATGCGTCGGCTTTGTAGACTTTATTAATTAATTATTAATAAACAACACGATTAAAACCGAGATCCACCCTTAAAATAAAACACTACTAAAATTTGGCTTCCAATTGAGCACGTTTAAAAATAAGAATTTTAATATTTGCAACGGCGTACTGTTTTAAACTTCATGGTTTTACTACAAAGATAAAGATAGCGTTTTTGTTTTATCATATAAATAACATATTTATCTATATATTATATTAAGAGCAGGCTTTACTCGACATTATAATAGTAAGTGTAAGCCAGACCTAAAATCAGAATACAGTATAGTATCTTGTCAAACATATGGTTACTCAGCTTCTTTCTCACTCAGCCAATGCCCTTTCCAGTAAATTTAATGTCACGGTATTCACACTAGACTCAGTTTACAGTCTTCAAGTAAGAATATAATTGAATGAGACACATTCGTTATGGAGCCGTTAATATTTAATATCGGTGAAAATATTGTGCGCGATCAAACAAAGAGCCGATACACATAGCAGGCGACGTAACGCTAATCTAAGTCGAAAGAAAGCATATTGCTCGCAACTACCTGGAACGTATTATGAACGCGAACTTTTGGACTTTAAACGTTTAAACACCAAAACATGATAATTATGAGTATTATGACTTGCTTGTCGCGGTACATCTGTTTTGTCGTAAAGATGAAGACTAACCACGAGGTAAAGAGGTCCCGGGCCCGTGCAGTGCTAACCTCACTGAGCGACTTTTATTTCACCGGGACACCATGGCGGCGCAACCCAGTCGCCGCCACCAACAAAGTGTCTCCAGCTATATGGAGGATTCCGCACCTGGTGTCCGCTTGGTTGCGCAACCAAGCGGACACAGCCTCCTATTTCACCAAGTTGACATTGGCAGGTGACATGTGACAATTCGGGGTACATTGTGATTTATAAACGGATCGCATCTATTGTGTTGAGGACCTTAGGTATATTATTGACATGATTTGTTTTATAATACATAGAGTTTCCTAAATGCGTAGAGCCCTTTGCATGTTCGTTAATATTCAGCAATATTCAATGTATGTTCATTTGTTTGTGAAATAGATATAAATTTGTGCTTTCATATACATAATTTCCATTTTAACAGATATACACATACTTTAACATTAACTCACAGAGTTCATTCACATTGCCAATATACGTAAACTTATTAAGTTTTAATATCCGTAAATATGTTGGGCATATTGCCAAATATCTTGAAATACTATTACGTAACATGAAAATACTAATATAGCTCTGAACTATATTCTAAAAACTCGAGTTAAATAACTATTTTTTACGTCATTTCATTATTTGAATATTACAAGTAAGTAAATACAGGGTGAAATTGTATACTAAAACCCGATTGCAAACGTTACAATTTTTCATACACAATATGCAACAGATATGAGAAAGTTCGCATTATACCTATTACAGTTTAATATATCTGTCAATGTTATAATAGAGAGCTAATGCATGATTTCACACTGTATTTTATACAAGAAACTTCATTTCATGAACTTCATAAGTACCTTATTTAAACGATGACTAGCAAAAATATGTTTACGTGGTAAGTACATTTATATGAAACAATGTTTCGTCTTTTAATCGAATCTAATCGCTTGTTATAAAAAGAACCAAGTCGTAATATTTTACCCAAAATGTATGTGACAAATAGAGTTCGAAAATATCATCTCTCTTTATTCTTTTTATCATTGTACTGTATAGGTCGTGTAGCGTACATACATACTGTTGAAATCGTCAAAACGGAAAATATTTTTAAATCTGAACTTACTTTTGTTTTACCGATTAGAACTCAATCACATATATTTTTCTTACTTTTATGGTTCTTTTGACACTTTTATTGTTAGTTTACCAAATTACTTAATTGTACTTGCTCATGATACAGTGCTTTTATAAAAAGACGCGATCCATTCTGGGATTTTTACATCTACTCGGAAAATAAGCAGATTTTTATATATTTTCCGTTTATTTCGCGCAAGTATTGGTTATTTAAAATAAAACATAAAAAAATATATCGGTACAATCTTGAAATTTTTCAAATGGAACTCTAGAACTTTCCCCTGAAATACATACTATTTAGGCCGGTAGTGTACAGGGCTCGTCTACCGGTGTAACAAGTCGCGTGCGGACAGATTTAAAGCATTTATTAATTGACTTACCAACATTGCATGTAATTATCACGAAATTATATCAAATAGGAATCTTTGGTGATGAAGTGATGATGGCACTATACTCGTACTCGTAGTTTAATGTGATTATTATAATATAATAATCAGTGATCGCAATAGGTAGTATGTTCATTCAAGCATGAGTAAGGTAGGAATATTTTTTTGTTTGTATTTCATTCTCGCGTAAATGAAAATCCTTCTAGTTAAGGTAAATTAACACTACCTATTCCGATCACTAATATTAATATATACAACTTATAGTTAAATACTACAAATTCACGTAAGTAAGGAATTTTGCTTGAATAATATGAAATTAAATAAAACCACCCACCTAAAGCAGCAAATCATCATATCCAAGCCTATGATACATCATAGTTCGAGAGCTAAGGTGTGGATAGGCTGCTTATCAGACAAAGGTTTTTTTAAATGTTAGAAAGTTGAATACCTAGCCGATTGAAGTTATAATAATTAACATTGTAGTGTTTTTAATTCACGAAGAAGCGCGCGCCCTATGCAAAGAGAAAATGTTGGGAGGCATCTTCGTAGATTAAAAATAATATACACTATACTAGGTTTAAAAAAGTTTTCTCTTCACATGTCGAGTATCGGAAGCAGAATTTTTAACAGTATTAACGACAACATAAAGTTTATCTTATCTTTTATGGTATTTTATTTGATCTTAAAACAAATAACAGATAAAGGTTTGTTATGTACTTTCTACGTAGAAATTATTCCAACATTGGATCAGCAATAGTATTACTTTTTAACCACATTTCATACTAGATATTAATTACGTATCTACTTTTTGAATTAGCTCACATAAGTCACGACACCGGCACATTCACGTACACACACACGTTTGCAACACTGTGTAAAATCTTTTGAAATATAACGAGGTAATCGAGCTTTAAATATTAACTTAGTCAATTTAATGCTAATAAAACAGTGCTACCGATTCAAAACTTTCCAAGACACTTTTCGACTTAAACTATGGTAATTAAAATTCAGAAACAATTACTTCAGAGTGAAAGGAACTATTTTAAACTAATAGTTACTCTTATTTCCAGTATGTCGTATAATCAGTAAAGACATTCCCTTACAAGTATATAATATTTTCCCGGTACATTTTCTCGTTGTTCGCCTTTTCAGGCGTTGCGGATGGAGGTTTCGTCAAGCAATTTAAAAATGGATTATTTTGACTGATGCGTTGCGGTTTTACTTACCTTTCTACGCTTCAGAAGATACCTAATCTCTTCCACTGACATTATTTGCTAATTCTAGCATCTTTTAAGCATTTCAACTCCTACTATATTCGGAATGTAATCTGACTACTCAAGAATTGAAAGAATCATAAAATGCATTGAAATCGCTCCACCTAGCTACTCGTTCAAAAAGCGTAGTGGATTTTGTCGAGACTACGTTTGGTCGTAAGCTCGCATCGTAACCTTCCACGGTTGACCAATCAATACATAAGGTACCCTACCTTAGGCCTTGAAGTATTGAGGGAACTCGTTGGAAATGGCGCGTACGAGAGCCTGGTCCTGGCGGCTGGAGTCGCCCTCCTCGCAGAAGATGCGCGCGAAGCAGCGGAGCAGGTCGTCCCGCCGGTGCAGGTGGGCGTCATAGTCGGTGTTGCGGATAATGCCTTGCAGGGTCTTAAGGTATTCTTGACGCCGCTGAAATATAAGTAAATTCTTGATCCAGTTTTGCTGTGGTAAAATTACCGTCAACATTTATAATCACGCATAAAATGTTATTAATGCCATAAATTGTCTAAAAATAGAACAATTGCATGTCCTTTTGTGATCAAAAGGACATGCAATTAGAATTTTAGAATTTTAGAATTTTTATAGTAGACTGATGTCTACTATAAAAATTACGACGCTAAAGGTGCAATTCTGCTTAAGCGGAGAGGGGCACATATGATCGTTCAAACAATCTACGTATGTGACACTATGGGAGTTATCATCTGATTGAGAACTAAAACGTACCGGTTCGCCCGGCGACAGATCAGCCAGCTGCCTCACAATGATGTCAATAGCGACCTTGACGTCGTTTGTGTAGAAGTGTTCGGCGGTCTTCTTGCGCGAGAACAGGTCTATCACCAGCTTCAGGACCGAATGCGGCGGCGCAGACTCATGATCGAAGATCTGCACGGGGTCGTCTGAAACAAGTTCGCATTTTTTATTGACAAAAACAGACAAAAAGACACCCATTGGACATTAGCATCTTATCTTATCTTTCACCTTCTGGCGTTTCAACGGTCCTTTTTAGGGCCATCCAAACAGCCCTTTTCAGGGCCAAACAAACTGTCGGACCCAGCTCTGACCGTGATCTCAGTTGGTCTAAGAAGATCTTATATTTGTACAGATGACTCTTTGGTCTCAACTAGGGGCATGAGCAAACCCATATTTTTTTTTAAAGATGGCCCTTTCAGGCACTACGCCCCAGTAGAATTTTGTGCAATTATCCTATTACACACTTAACTGTTAAAATGTGCGGGCTATAGCTGCCCAGATAGCATTGTAAACTTGTTCTAGACTTACGATAAGTTTGAACTATCAAACGTGGAGGCTTGCGACAAGTTTGCCATGGCAATCGTGTTAACTTGAGGCAAGTTTAAATCAAACTTTCTAGTTACCACACGACAAACTTGCATGACGTATTTTTTTGCAAAGAAGATGCAACGTTGCCACAGTAAAGTTGCACGATGTTTGCATCTACAAGGAATCTCAAATTTTGTCACATCAAATTTGCATGACAATTGTATAGGCAAACTTGCATGATAATTTCATCCTTAAAGAACAAACAAGTTTGCCACAGCTCGGGGGTCGAACTTGGTACCTTAAGATCAACAGACACAGACACAGGCGATTTGTTGACATTAGCAACGCCAGGGGTGCTGATCATGATTTGCCAGTGTTGAAGAAATTTTAAGTCTTTTCTTATATTGCCTACATAATGGGTTGTCTTGTGTTATTACATTAATACTACACAGAAAATTGGATCTTCTTGTTAGTTGCTCTATCGGCAGTAGGATACTCCTACTTTGCTAAGCTGTAGGTGTTAACACTTATAAGGATACTTTTTTGTTATAACAACTTTGAATTATTTCAATAAATATATCAGGGGAATTTACCTTCTCGATTAAGCAGAAGCAGAATCTTTTCACAGAATGTTTTGGCATTGTCTCTATTTTCCAAAGCGTTTAGTAAAAGATTGTCTACAGGCGACTCAAATTGTAGGTTGTATGCCAATAGAAGCGTGAGGAATAAATCCGGAATTTGCTCATCCACATCCGTTTCCGGGGGATTCTCTATTAGTTCGAGTAGAAACTCCGCAAAATCTGTGCCTAGTATTTCTGAAAAAAAAAGTGTATGTAAATATAACGAGTCTGTGGACTTAAAAAAGTTTCGATTTATTTTAACGGTATCAGAGTTATTCGTCACGTTAGTTTTTCGTTCAATTCATATTTCATCTCATTCTGTATTCGTCACTCATTCTTTATTCGTCTTGTTCGCTATCTGTCCCTATCTTCCTAAGTCCAACTCAGTAACTTGTCTCATTTTTAATAAGTCTTATTCGTTTTTCGTCACGGTCTTCCTAGGGCTATGTTTTTGTTTGTCTCTCTCGTTTTCAGTATCATTCGCACTTTGACTTTAGTCACATTAGTTATTGGTCTCTTTCTATTTTTGACGTTATCGGCAACTCGTCTCGTTCTTCTTTGGGCACTTTCGCTACTCGTCCCGTTCGAGGTACGTCTTTTCGCAACGAGTAAGTATTCATATCTTTTTTGACCGAATCGGCTATTCATAGTTAATAAAAAATTAACAACAATTTATTTCACCATTAGAATGCTACATTATCCCTTTGTAACATATACTATATTTATTACTAGACTGGCGACCCGCCCTCGCTTCGCTTCGGTTTATGAGTTTTATGAAACAGAATCTTCGCGGACGGAGTCGCGGGCAAAAGCTAGTTACTCACAAAGTTATAAATCTAGTCATTAATGTACTCGTATGTTGCCAGAATATACCTACTTGGTGAATTTTCTTTTTAATGTTTACACATCCACACAAGACGAATAAAGAATGAGACGAAATAAGAATTAAACGAAAAACGAATGAGACGAACTTAGAATTGGACTGAAAACGAAAGTGACTAATTACGAATGTGACCAGCATCGAACGTATAGAAAAAATTGAGGCGAATATGTTAATCTGACAAAAATCGAAAGGGAACAATGAAGAATGAGTCCAAGGAAGACCGTGACGAAAAACGAATAAGACTTATTAAGAATGAGACAAGTTACTGAGTTGGACTTATGAAGATAGGGACAGATAGCGAACATGATGAGTGACGAATACAGAATGAGACGAAATAAGAATTGAACGAAAAACGAATGAGACGAACAACTCTGATACCATTTTAACATAAATAAAATTTACCGAAGTGTGTCACTGGTAGCTTGTCACCCATAGACAAGACCATAGACAAGAGCAAGGCGGAGTGCGATAATCGGCTGACGGCGCGAGGGTTGTCACGCATGTCGCGGGCTATTTCCGGGGGCAGCTGAGAAAGGGCGAGAGTTGCCAGGGCTGTTCGTTCAAGGCCACACATGACGCCAAATGCCTGAAAAAAAATTACAAGCAATGTAGTACAGTCGCCATCATATATATTGTAGCAAACAAGGTGCTCACAAATATCTGAACACGACTCTATTGTCAAGGCATTAGAGTGCATGTTCAGATATTTTTGACCACTCTGATATGTACAGATATATTTGATGGCGAACTGTACTTGACTCTGAATAATGTAAAAAGATACAAGCACTCAGTTTGGCATTAAACACGTTGAAATAGGGTTGTTACCACTTGTTACCTGTAAAAGCAGCTGCCGTAACGGCCATCGCGTCTCCATTTGGTAATACTGGACTAGAGTTGTCACATAGGCGTAACGATGACTGCTCAGCACGTGTTGGGAAATATTCACATCGGCATTCGACTGAAACAATGTATTACAAGGTTAACATGTAAAATCCCGTAAAAATTTGAAAAAAAAAGACTACCTAATCTATTTATAATAGAGATTCTTCTCTGATCTGTGTAATTTTAAGTACAATGACGCAATCGTACAACGTGGAATTAAGTGGTGAAAGGTATAATCGTGGACACTAATCATAAATGGACAATAAACCTATATATAGTGTTATATAAATGTTATAATCAAATGCTTCAACCCCTTGCTCTTTAGATTGTTTTATATAACAAATAACCAGATGTTTATGCTATAAGAACATTGTTGAATCTGTACATATTAATTTATTAAATACTAATCATTCAAAATAAATTTCATACCATAACAGAAATCAGCTCAAGCAGCTGCGTCTGAATGTCATGAGCATCATCATGCAGCGCCCAGCCTCTTTGCTGCGCGTCATTAGCGGCTTTGGACAAGGAGTTGAGGGCGGTCATCATCCTCAGGGCATCCGGCGCAGCGTCAATAGCGTTCTTGGGACAGGTGATGTTGCTGTTGGCTTCCCGCAAGAGCGCGTCGATGATGGAGCGAGCGGCTCCACCGGGCAGAAATTCCTGGATAATACGACATTTTGATTAAATAATGCCCTGTATTTATAAGTACTATGAATTGTGAACGTATTGCTTTGTTGGCAGCAACGAAGCATGCAACCAATTGATTTTTGCATAGATGTAGGTGGATAATTAATGGTGGAGGACTTGGACGTCTAGCAAAAGTTACCTGCGGCTAGTGAGCGATAAACGTGAAATTACTTGTACGAACTGCTAAAATTGTGATATACCTAAGCTATATTTTAACCCCAGGAAATAACACAATAACACAATGCCCACGGGAACAATGATAAAAGACCCTCTACACTACATGTGTAAGAATGTACAATTAGACGACTGTTGCAATTAACATTCAATCACGCACAAGTTCCATGACGCGTGTGTTGATTTTGTACTTATTTAGGCCACATCCTGAAAGTGTCAGGGTATTTTTCTAAGTAAAGTGAAATACCTTTTTTTCACCAATTTTTCGTATTTGAAATAACTGCATACTTTCAACTAATCAACATGATAGTTTATGTTCTCGATCTTGTACTAAATCTCTCTATACAAATGTACTTTGTTAAACTCAAAGATGACGGCTGGTTTTTAGAACGTAAATTGTATACATAATTCAAATGTCACAATGACAGATAAGGACAAAGCATGGTATAACTACTCAGCGGTTACTCGACGTTTATTAGTAAGGGCATACATGTGAAGGTGTTCATACTTGTTTTTTCAATACACAAACTCACACACCACCTTTAAATTGACTAAACCCATTAACAGACCCATTAACAGACCTTTTATAACTGGTATTTTCGTGTAATGCTATCTTTCATAACGTTATCTTACACAAATAAAACGTTATTTGAAGCCTTATCTGTAGCGGTGCGCCCGGTATCCATTATAACATTATAATAATCCAGCCTATATACGTCCCACAGCTGGGCACAGGCCTCCACTCACAATGAGAGGGTTTGGGCTATAGTTCCCACGCGGGCCCACTGCGGATTGGGAACTTCGCACACACCGTCAAATTGCTTTGCAAGTGTGTCCAGGTTTCCTCACGATGTTTTCCTTCACCGAAAAGCTCATGGTAAAACAAATTATTTTACATTATAAAATTATTAAACAAAAACCTATATGTATATATCGATACTTCGGCAAACGATATAATAACGTGATAGACCATCTCTTTCTTTTTTTTTAGTTTTTCAACTGTACGGACGGTAGGTGGACAACAAGCAAATGGCAATAGATGGCAACGTTGCGCAATGCATGTATCCAGCGTCGGCGCGCGCGCTAGTCGCGCCGTGTGCCCAAAGTACCTATGCAGCGGCAACAGCACGTAGTTCATAACGTTATTATAACGCTATTTTATAAATTTATGGTTTTCTTTCCGTTATGAAATGATATGATATAACGTTGTGAAGGAAAATTTTAAACACTAACGAAATATACTGTTATATCGTTTTTTTTTCATAACATTATAAAGGTCTGCCCATTAATCGAGACATATCACAAATACTAAAGATTTTCTATATTAACATACTAAGAGTGTTTGTGCACAGCATCCAATCTGAATCTGAGAAATATCAGTCAGAAGTAGGAGGAGTACTAATTGTATGGTAGGTGCACACTAAATCTGAGTTCCGTCATCCGATTTCTCATACGAATAGTACTATAGTACTAATCGGAATTCTAGTCAGACCAACATTTCTCGGATTCGGATCAGACGCAGAGCGCAAACGGCTTTAGTCACATGGTTTCCTTAGTTTACATTTCAAGTTCATTATGCAATTTGTATAAGTAACGTTCATATAACAGCCAATAAATTTATTATTTACCCTCAACAAGGTAAGCACAGTTTCAACTGCAACCTTCGACATCTCATGGCTCAGCTGAGTCTCCTTGCGCACGGACTGCACAATGTCATAGATTGCATTGGGTTTGATGCTTTCACTACTGTCCTGACTGTCATCCTGATTGTCAGTATCCGATGAAAGTTGATTTGTCATGGTCTTGTTAGCAGCTCCTTTCTTATTAGCATCTTCACTTTCTGAAAGCATAATTCATATTTTCATACTTAACAATTGTATAAAATGCTGACAATGACTCTGCTTTTAACCTGTCACAGCTTTTTTGCTCTATAAACCTTAAAAGCCCTGGCATTTGGTGCAACTGAATGTTTACATCATATGATGCGCTGATTTTAAACAGTTAAGTTTCCAAAGTCACAAGTTAAAAGAAGCCTAAGCTAATTATATTTAAAAAAAAATACTCAAAACAGATGTTTGACAATGCAGTTAGCCTAGTTGGTAGTGTAGTGACACTACCTACTAAGCTTGTGGGCAACATGATATAATAAAACCAGTCAAGTGCGAGTCAGACTCGCGCACTGAGGGTTCCGTACATATTTGGCTGGTTTTTAGTATTAATTGTTATTCTATAGGGTTTGTTCAAATTTTTACAATACAACAAAAATATTTACATTTACTTAATTTTCTTTTTTTTTTTTATTAGTTAAGAAATCCACATATTACACACATTCTAAAAAAATAACAACTCGCTACATATTACAGTTCAAAAGATATAGCTCTTTATAGTTAGAACTGACATCCGTCAGGTCGGTCAATACAGATGGACACATAGACAGTGTAGGCTTAGTAATAGGGTCCAGTTTGACACCCTTTGGGTATGGAACCCTAAAAATTAAATTACTCACCTATAGCTGATTTTGGAGAAGCAGTATCTCGTTCATCATTTATATATTGTTGGGAAACAACAGGTCTCAAATCAAATGATGGAGATACTCCATTAGGCGGGGTAGCATCATCAAAGCGTGGTGGAGGCTTGGGTGCTGGCTGTTTCTTCTGGGGCTTAGTCAATGATTGGATCTGCTTCTTCTTCTCACTCAATCTAGCTAACAACTCTTGTTTTTGTGACGACATAGTATTCTCCTCATGCAAAGCTTTAATACAATTATTAAGAAAAGCCAGAAAGAACTCTGGCTCAACCTGCAACAGTAAATTACACTGAGTTGCCGAACTAATTTGAACTAATTAAAAAGTGTAATATGAACAGTTCAAACCTTGACTGTAGCGACATAATTGGAGGGAACGAAGCCGACTTGACCTTTTCTATTAACAACATGCCACCAGTTACGCTGCTTTGCGTTGTGTTGTTGAAGATAAAAAAATTCACCCTCAGTGAAGCTTAACGTTTTAGCCAGCGTTGCTTCGAAATCGTACAACGCTTGAAGCATTTCATTGTCCTCTGAAAAGAATTGGAAACAAAGTTATTCTGCTATTACAGAATTCCACACCCAACCCAAATATAGTGCAAATAAAACAATGTAAAACCCTTACCGAGACCATTCTGACCGTCACCCATGGTTGACAATTTAATGTCCACAGATGGATCAACTTTTACTGTAAATCGTAGATTTTGTTTTGTATTTTAATTACATGATTTATATATTAGTAGATATAAACAATTCGACTGACATCCAAGAATCATCAACAAATCAATTACATTTGATTTCTGACAGTTTCATGTGTCAGTGTTGCTGTCTTAAAATACAAAAATATTCAGGATGTTTAAGGGCCAGCAATTGGCATCCGGAATCCGGATTCTGTCATCGGCAATTTGGAAGTGCTGGCACTTGAATCGTCGTTGACTAGCGAAAAACATAGAATTAATGTGTACATAAGTAGTACTAATTAATTTGTGGTAAAAGAAGGAACTAGGGTGGATTTCAGGGCGTTTCAACCGCCTGTCATCACCGTTTTTAATTGTCGAAATTGATGACATGTAGCTATCAATGTGGCATATCTAGCGTTAACTGCAAGGAAAAAACGCAAAAAAAAGGAGAATCTGGACCGATTTTACATTATAATTACAAGTATGTTATTGGCTCAGAGAAACCATCGCGTCATTTCGTTTTATTTTATTTGTGTAATATTTTGTGCTTGTGGTCCCACAATACTCGATATGTTCGATAATCTTCAATAAAATCCAATGTTGCTAAAAGGCACAAAATGTTGCCCGCCAACCCAACAGTGACGGATTAGCGTGCGCTACGGGCATGCGCTGGTGTCAAACCAGTTTGAGTGCATGTGTTATTGAATGCGCTATGATTGCAGAGGCAAGCATCAGAGGAAGAGAAAGATGAACATGAAAGCGCACTTATGTGGACATAGCTTAAGAATTTGCGCACACTTTGCACTGTATAGCTATGTCCACACCAATCTATAATGTATTATCTTCATATGTATTATTTTGTGCCGTTTGTTTCCTTTCCCTTAATAAATAAATAAACGCGCTTTCATGTCATCTTGCGCGTTCAACTTTCAATTCGTCTTGCGTCGAGCGCCGGCTATACGAGGGTGACACTGAGTCTTCAATAAAATCCAATGTTTTGACTTTATCTTCCGCCATTTTATTTGCAAAATGTTGCACGTCAACCCAACGGTGACAGATCAGCGTGCGCTACGGGCATGCGCTGCTGTGAAACCAGTTTGAGCGGATGCGTTATTGCCAGCGCTGTGGTTGCAGAGGCATGTGTCAGAGGAAAACGCAGGATGAACGTGAAAACGCACCTGTGTAGACATAGCTTATAGCATCCATATAAATTATAATCTGTGCTGTATGGCATACCCGAGTACATTATATATAGGAGGATAGAGACATCACTCTATTCAACGGCACAACGCCATCTAACGCAAATCCCCGTAACTACAATTAGGACCATCTATTACCATACCTATAATATCAAGGACCAATAATCACACGTACCAATATCACAGCTTTTTTGAAACTAAAATTTAAAGTTGTTTTCATCTATTATAACCTTTCTAAATATTGCCATCTAGTGCAAATTGACGGAACTAAAAATAGACATTGGCGTCCATACCAAACGCATTGTTCGAAGTGAAAGCACCTGCTTAATAATCTGCTGTAGGTTTATAATAGTGTCAGACTAGAAGCCAAAGCTTTAATAAATTTAAAAAAGAAAAAATAGTGTCAGACAGACTGTCAGTTCTGAAGGGTTGTCAAAAATTACGAAACATAAACAAAAAATCAGTAAACAATTAATAAAAAAATTGTATAGTGCATGCACTCATCGATAGACGGACGAATCTAATAATTATAATCTCGATAGGTTTATTAATAAAATATTTACTTCGGCCCAAGCAGCGAGAGAGAAGTTGAAAGTGGCAAGAATGCCTCCTGCTATTTGTAATGAAACTCGTCAGAAAATAGTTACTTTGCATCAACAAGGCCATAGCATTCGAGCGATATCAAGAGATTTATGCATACGAGTGAGCTTTTGGGATTTTATAGATTTTATAGTTGGCTGTAGTTCTGCAAATGTGTATCCACAAGCAATACCTAAATAGAGTTTTAGCTGACTTTGAATATGGTCATAAACTACATTATCATTTTCATCCAAAAATCTAGTTCAAATTGTTTTGTAAAAGTTCATATACATGTGTTTTTGCCAATTTAGCTCGCTAGCAGTCCTGGGTTCGAATCCCGATATGGGCAAATGTTTGTGTAACAAGTGTGAGTAACTATTTGTTTCTGAGTCTTGGATGTTTTCTATGAATTTAAGTAAGTTTATCGTTGCCTAGTACCCACCGCACAAGCCTAGTGTTTAGTTTGGGACTAGGTAAATTTGTGTGAGATTGTCCCATGATATTTATCTATTTATATACCTTTACCCATGCAGGCAACTGCAACGCCTGTGGTTAGGTTACTGAAAACCTATTATTTATTGGCTACCTCCACAATTGCATATGATATGCAGTATGACCTTAAATTTCGACCTTAGATTGCTTAAATTCTTTGTAGTTATTATTTAAATTATACATAGATTGTATTTAATGAACTTAAATACAGAAAAGCTGATGGGTAAAAAATAAAATTAAAATTGAATAAAAATTTTCAGAGAAACACAGTTGCATTGTGGGTGCATAGATATGCTAAGGAAGGAAATTTAAATGATCATCGTAAAAACAATCATCGCCCAGCTATAGTAAATGATGATATGCTCAAAGAAATGCTCCGGGAATTCAAAGAAAATGGACTTACTAGTGTACCAACAAAAGAAGTTGCAGAACATTTCAATGTGAACCCAAAGACTATTAGAAATCATTTGCGTGCAATGGATTTGCACCCCAAAACTCCTACTTGCAAACGAGACACATCTGATTCTCATAAGAATTCTCGCCTTAATTTTGCTCATAAATATATAAATTTTGACTGGACTTCAACTATATTTACTGATGAGAAAATCTTTAATTTAAGTGATCAAGGTCACTTAACACTTAGCAACTCACATCATAATATAGACACTGTTCAGCCAAGTAAAAAATCTGTCTGCACCAGTATTAAAATGTGGGGTTGGATGAGTTCCGAAGGTGTAGGTGAGCTGATTCAACTACCTCCGCAGTGTAATGCTGCTAATTATGTTAGTATGCTCGAAGAAAATATCCTTCCTTCTATCCAAATTGTCTACCCACAGAATGAAGTGGAAACAATACATTTTGTAAAGGATAATTGCACAGTACACAGAGCAAAAGTTGTTAATACATGGTTCCACCAACATCCAGAAATATCAGTGCTCCAATGGCCTCCTAAATCACTAGATCTAAACCCAATGGAATATTTATGGGGCGTCATGGTGCAAAAGTGGGATCCTAATAATGAACGAACAGAAAGAACTCTTGAACAGCATTGTCAAAATGTATGGGAAAATTTGAGAGGCACTGCTATCTGCACTCACTTGGTTGAGTTAATGCAATCACGTCTTCAGGCAGTTATAAATGGTGATGGATCATAATCATAACTATTTTCATGCATTGACAGTTATAATATAAATTATAAAACCAAGAAACAGATTATATAACAGAAGTAAATAAACTGTACGATTAGCATTAGTTGCTTTATCATTTTTGGCACTCATTGTTAAAATGTTAAATCCTGCTTTAAGGGTGTGAACAACTTTGTAGGAGTGCTATTTGTCCATCAATTCTACAAAAACACCCCATAATCTCAGATCTTTTATACATTGATAGTAGTAGGTATATTTATTTACTTAGGGCCTGTTTCACAATCGACGAGTAAATTCATCTGTCAAATAAAGATAGCCCTCTCCTTGTCTATTTTCAAGTGTAAGAAAGGGTACGGGCTAATTTTATTTCACAGATATGCTTCTAAACGATTGTGAAACAGGCGGTTAAAATAATAACACATAGAATGATAGTTTCCAACAGCCAACCAGTCAAAAGTGTAGCACAAAATGGATTCATGTAGGCGTAATCAACATGTACTTACGCACGACAACGTCGACAACACGCACACAAGTAGGTAAACACATAATGTTGCTAGCAGGTTGCATTCACCGAGAAAACATAGGAATTACTCTTTTCAGTAATGTTTGTTAAAATATAGCATTTCATTGTCGACTAGGGTAAATTAGTATTCTGTAGAGTACCATAATACTCTCTTACTAATAATACCCATTCATTTAAATTATGGTCACCTACGAGTATGTAGGTAATTTATAAATAATACACTAGGTTTAGTAGTGCTTACTGCCCGGTAATTCAAATTGTCCATATAAAAATGTCAGTCGTACAGGAAATTGAACAGAAATCGGAAGTTGTTTAAAATTGTTTTGGCAAATATGCGAGGTTAATTTACTCAAGTGATTGAAGTTAGAATTCAGGGGAAAATATTCCGTTATACTAGGAACGTGTAATGCCGTGTAATGGCGTTTGTAAAAAAATATCATATTTTGTTGAATGTTTTACGTAAAACGACAAGTCAAACGAACGACTTTACCGTGTTTATTTAGTTTATGAGAAGCATTGTCGCACCCATTTATTGCGTAAACCGTCATTTTGAATTAAAACCCGGGAGCTGTTGACGCTGTATGACGTGATTGATCGCCGAGTATGCCAAAATGGTTTAGTTTAAGTGGTTACACATTTGGTACGCGACTAGGGTTCTATGTGTTGTTATTCAAGTTTATTTATATGTAGTAGACTGGTGTTGGGAAAAGTAACAAATAAAAGGGTGTGCAATTTTAAAGAAGTTTTATTCCAAAAATACGTGGCTAGTACAGTCAAAGGCATAAACATCTATACAGTCATCGCGTTTAAATATATGTATACACTATCTTATGGTTAGTTGCATAGAGGTGAATAGTTATTTATGGCATCTTGGGAATGTATATATATTTATGACTTTAACTGTACAACTTGCCCGCGACTAGTTTGTCGTTCGGATATCCCTTTCTTACTAGTCTGTTACGATAGAGACGCACTGAATTCCGGAAAATTGGAGTTCCCGAGGGAGCAGCGATAAACGACTTCTACGCGGACGGAGTCGAGGAAAACGCTAGTTATCTATAAGTAGTTAGTTAACTTATAAACATTTGCAAAAAGAATAAGTTCCTGCTTAACACTGTTTTGGTAACATTTTTCCTGTTGCAAGAATGTTTATTTTATTAATTTCCAAGACCATGTTAGCTGTGCGGGGATGTCCCGCGGCGCGGTCTTCGGTTTATGAGAATGGGCCGGTGCTGACTAGCGGCACTGCACGGCAAACGATTTTTTAGCGCAAATTATTTTGAACCTTATACTAATATCTTTAGCCCTCAAATTTGGTTGATATCATCACAACTAGACATGAGCTTCCCGCGGTACGCCGAGGGTATGGGATTATTTTGTACATCTCTTAAATAAGTACTTAACTCCCGTAAGTTCGTCGATCGATAATGAACCTATACCTGTGACACATACAAGTTGCATTATACGAAAGCTAACGACTGTGGAATCTGTCAAAATTATTTCAGCAGTAGTTCGCAGCGCGCAACTTTTCTTCTTTCAAGGGTAAATAATTACCTACCTAAGTTCACCGAAATATATTCTACCGAAATTCACTACATTACCCATTATAAATTAAAGTCCCCCCGCGCTGAGTTTGTGTTTGTTTGAGCTAATCTCAGAAACTACTGTACGGATTTTCATACGTTTTTCACCAATAGAAAAAAGGATCTGGGAATGTTATAGGTTAAGATATAAGTAGGTAATCAGCGTTAGTCGGAATAGGTAGAGTAGAGCGAGTGAGATGCGTGATGCGTGCTCATGCGGGAGTGAGATGGGAGCAAATTATTGAATGAACATGCATCAAGTTTAGGTAAATTAGCTCTACCTATTCCGACCATTGGTAATTAGCGCTACCCTTGTGAAACCGGGGCGGATCGCTAAAAATAATTTTGGTCTGTTTTATTATTGTGTTATTCTGCGTTAATAAAATACGCAAAAATACATAAATAATTAAATTTATCTACTTGGTTTTCTTATTTTATACCTAGAAATCTGGAAGAATTGAAAACATGTTAGTAAATGTTATTACTGTTTATTGCCGCACGACACGAGTCACAGCTGACTTTAAATAACAAAGAGCTTATCTCGGTTCACACAGGTCGAGGAGGCACGAGTCTATTGCTCATACTTAAGTAAACAAAGTGTCATCAGGTCTTCCCCTTTTCTTTATGCTCTCAGGGTAATTACCTGCGTTTCCTTAAACTTTAGTATAAATACTAGAATCATCTAGTGATTACATCAGTTTACTGGGAACATTTAAGCGAAGCACACGATGCTGAAGGTGACCCTGGCGTTAGGCGTCGTGCTTGCCCTATTCGTGGCGGAGTCATCATGTCAGAAGTTCATTCAACCAACGTTCAGGCCGCTAGTACCAAACAATAGGCCGAAATTGATTCTACCAACTTTTAGACCTCCGCTTCGTAAACCGATACTACGTCTTGCCCGGGAAGTAGGTGAGTTTACACCCCCAACAGAAGAAGATGTAACGGTCGCACCGTTAGTTTATGAACATCTCAATAATAGAACTGCCCGAAGCTTAGATTCTCCTGGTGCAAAACGGGGAGGAGGTAGCTATTCAGCACCATCAGGTAGTCGCAACACTGGACCCACGCATCCCGGTTACAATAGGCGAAACGCCCGCAGTGTTGATTCGCCCAGCGCCAAGCGAGGAGGTGGAAGCCCAAGAACCTCAAGCGGCAGCAGGAATACAGGACCAACTCATCCAGGATATAATAGACGAAACGCAAGAGAAATAAGGCTTCCTGGCCATTTTAATCCACTTCGGCCTAAGCCAACTTTCCCTCGGCTACCGCCCCTGGTACCAGTTCCACGAATCCCTATCCTGGCTAGGACGGCGCGTGACATTCAGATCCCAGGGGTAAAGAAGCCCACTCATCGCGATGTAATAATTCCAAATTGGAACCCTAATGTCAAAACCAATCCTTGGGCAAGAATCGGAGGGCGACATGGAAGGAGTCTCGACTCACCCAGCGCTAAGCGTGGAAGCGGAAGCCCTAGAACTTCCAACGGTAGTAGGAACACAGGGCCAACTCATCCAGGTTACAATAGACGCAATGCAAGAGAAATCCGGCTCCCTGGACATCTCAATCCGCTCCGGCCGAAACCTCTTTACCCTCGACCAACGGTCCCAGCTCCAGTCCCGCGAATCCTGGTTAGGACAGCTCGTGATACTCAAATTCCAGGGCTAAACAAGCCCACTCATCGCGATGTTGTTATTCCTAACTGGAACCCTAATGCCAGAACCAATCCTTGGAACAGAATTGGAGGGAGACATAGAAGAAGTGTTGACGACGTTGAAGCTGAGTTAGGACCAGGGTCGCATGTGAGGGAAACGAGAGATATTCACGTTTCTGGCTTGCCCGAGTTGAAGAAACCAACCTACCGTGATGTTGTTATTCCCAACTGGAACCCACACCTGCGCACCAACCCGTGGGACAGCTTGGGAGGGCGTCATCGTTAAATCGTGAAGAGCAGTAAAGAGTGAAGAGTAAGGACCTCCCACAACATATATGTATATACTTACATTTTAATTATTTCTGTCGTATACCATAAACTCAATATGTAACCATGATTGGTCAGGATCTGCTTTCTCAAGAGTTTATGAAAAAGATGACGGTCGCTCAGTGAATAATCATAATAGAGAAGTGACCCTAGAGACGGGGAAAAATTCAAGTTCTGTAGTTTTAAACCACTATTGACCATTTTCTGTGTCTTCTTATTTCTTTATTAAGTTACCATAAATAAATATTTAAGGTATACCACTTAAGGTATTTTTATTTTGTTTACATTAGTGCCTACCCTAATCGTAAATACTACTTGTACTCACCCATCTGAACTCAAACTGTAAGAAACATTAATTTGTAACTACCTATAATATAAGTAATGTTAAGATTCATAAACTGTACCTAACTAATATCTTGTTAGCCCTACCTCTTTCTTTCTTAAAATTGCGCAGTGAGTCAAGGCGCAGGCTGAAAATCAGCGCTGCGATTAAGTTTAAAAATCGTGGCACAGGCTGAGCCTGAGCCTTTTGCCATCTCAATGTTTTGTCTCTGTATTTCTGTGCTTCTGTTTTGTATTGTATTGTTTTGTTTTGAATGTTTAGAATGTCTGATTGTGAGATGGGTGAATGTGAAATACCTGTATGGTGTAACTTAGTCAATTTATTGTTATTATTACCTATTATTTGTGTTTATATTTAAACCTTAAGTCGCAATAAGAGCTTATGTCGCAATAAATGATTTTGAAATAGAAATTGTATATTGTTCTAAATTAAAATCTAAAAATATTTTATACGACGATTTCTTGCTCGTCGCTATTGCTTGTCGCAAACTTTTTTCTAAATAAAAGACAAGCTTAACTGGATGTTATTCATTGTGAATTAATTGTAAATGTTATTAATTAATATGAACCATTGAGTCGAGTGGCCATTGTCAATTTTGATGACAATTCTTGTAGAATTTAAGGTGAATTCAAAGATTAGAAGAAAGTGAAAATTCTTTCCATTAGTACTACAGTCACCACACGGGATTGTTGAGCCACCATAGAACCCTGTCATAATGACAACGTCAAGTCACTCAAAAGAAATTACGTCAAAATTTTCCGTCGACTTTCTGTGAGAGGGTTCTATAGTGGCTCAACAATCCCGTGTGGTGACTGTACATACTTACGTGCGTAGGTAAAATATTATATTACAAATATAATTATCTGAAAGTATGGGGCCAGGCTCTGTCTTCTGCTGTTACTTGATATCATATCATAAATCCACGCCGAAGTTACTTTTTGTGGAGCAATATTTAGCAAAACGAGTGTGGGCGTCACATCGCCTTTTAGTAGGTAATTCATACGTACGAGTACTTACCTTAAGAGGATTGTGAGTTGACGGCTTTCCATACAAATGGCGATAACGTTTTCCACGTTTACCTTTCGTTTTTTCCAATATTATCAATAAATTCAATTCAATTTATTCCCGTTTTATTGTGTTTTCATACAAAAGTACTTTCAGCCATAATCTCTTTATAATTAATAAATATTTAAAAAAAAAATGAAACGTACGGACATAGTTTTTGTTACGACTGACCACATATCAAAAATTGGTCGAAATCGGTTAACATTTAGGGTGAGGAAAACGTTATCGCCGTTTGTATGGAATCCCGTCAACTCACAATCCTCTCAAGGTAAGTAAATAAGTACCTATGAATTGCTAACGAGCGATATGGACACCGCACTTGTTTGTATCGAACTCTCCTGAGTTCCCGTTTTTAGGATTCCTTAGTCCAAAAGGAACTTCGTAGTAGGAAGGAACTTAGTAGACTTTATTGGTTCTTGAGTTAAAGACGATTAAAATGTTTATACCTACCGAAAATCACTTAACTCTTACTTGAAAATTTGCTAGTAGGTATTTGTGTTTTTTTGGAGATTGTCCTGCCCGTTTTTTATATTGTAACTCTGATAAATAGATTTTCTACAATAAATAATTAAAAAGCCGGGAAATATAAGAAAATGCGTCGTCCCTCGTGAGTTGTTCCATGATGTGTTTGCTGTCGACAAAATAACGATACAGAGCGATGCTTCAACACCACAGTTATCTACCAGATATAGTGAATAATCAATCGACATCGTTTTTTGTCACATACTTAAGTTGATATTTATCTTGCGTTCGTAGCTTATCGATGGATGTTTATCGAAGCTAACTGAGAAAGTAACATAAATAAGAACGTATCCGATAAATTTACGAAACAAACGCCAACACACGTTTTTAGTAGGTAGTTACCCATAGATGTTATATCATACTTTATTACAATACGCGTAGGTAACTGCAAAATGAAAAATCCAATTCCCACTTTGTAAAAGCAGAAATAAAATGGGCTGAAAGTAAAATAAAAGCTTTTTACAAGAGCGCTTCCGAACAATCTCCGTTACCATCATCGTTATTTTGTTTGAAACTTGCATTTACGATCTCGCTCTACTCTACAATATTAAATGATCTTGGTCTGCAGTCTTTCTGAATAATTCATGGGTGTATAAACTGACAAGAATCGCTCCAGACCGAACCGGAATAAATAAAATACCATGATAAGTATTGCTTACGTTTAAAATACTGGTGTACGACGTAGCAGATGCTTACGGCACAAATATTCCAGGGAATGTTAGGTAACTCTGCCATTCTTAATTTTGAGAATTGTAAACTTTGTATCGTTATTAGAGTTGGAAGTTCAACGACTTTTACTGTAGAGCCCCTATAGAACCCTGTTGCAGAAAGCCAATAATTAACTTAATCTATCTTGTAGCATTAAACTGTCATTAGACCATAAATGGTGGCTCAATAATTAAAGTTGTTGACTGTAAGCACGGCGGGTGTGACCGATCAACTCTCGCGCCGCGGCTCGCCATGGCTTTTTGTTAATTTGTATCTACGCTTATAGCGCTTATCCTTAAAATGGAACAGTTCCATTATAATTTGTCTTGTTTATCTACACGTACACTTATTTAAAAAAAATGTTAATGAGAAGCAAACTTCTTTTTCATACAGCCTCACATTCCTCTTCATATTGAAGACTATCGCTCTTATTATTTCATTAATAGTTCATTAAATTAATGTTGAGGAATAAGGTAAGAACGGGAAACCGGGGTTTATAGGGTTTTATAGCAGGAAACCCCTAGGCTAAATAAACTTAAATATAGATTGTGAAAGAGATAGTGACGTAGACAGGGGTCTCAAGAGCCTTTATTATATTTTGGTTAGCCCATCTTACTTCGATATCGTTTTCACACTGTTGAAGTTATTACTTTTTTTTTTAATGGCTTTCACATAGATCTGCCGTGCAGCGAGATGTATTATGCCAACGTCAGAGTAATAGACATCGGTCACGTGCTGGGTAAAAATAATTTGACGGTTTGTGGGAGGACGGACGGGGAGATGTTACGTTATGACCTCTTACTGCCAAGTGAATAAGAGCTTATAACGTCAACAATATGATTACCATTATCGAAGCAAGAGGCACTAAACCGAAGGCCCAGCTCATTCAAATTAATCAGTCATAATGAATGGCAAAGTAAATAGTACTATAATACATCTTGTGATCTTCCTTCGACTGCCTTTGGTGTATTTTTTAATGTGACCGAGGTGCTTACCAATATACAAATACTCTGTATTGAACACTACATACAAAATATAACACATATTTCAACAGCAAAAATAATGTGTAAGTAATGTAGAAGTGAACTATTACGGCGAAAATCAGTAAACCTATAAAATATTTACAATTTCACCTTAAATATCATCACGAAATTGCAACTTGATGAATCACTTTCAATAATGAATATTAAGTAGGTATTCTGTTATTAGCTATTCAGTTTTAAAAGTAGCTTTGGGGACCCTGTCCTTGTGAATAATAATTGACGGTAGGTACGAGTCTCATTTTACATTTTCATGCATAAGTAGCCGAGTCTTGTTTCAGCATGACGTTGCTGATTTTTCTATGATTACACGCCATTTATACTTTTAAATACGGCCATTACGTCGCGTGAACGGGGCTATGTGGGGTGGTTGTACACACGTAGATGTAGGGTAGCCATATATCCGGAGTTTCCCATTGCAATCTAGAGATTTTGTCAAGAATGCGAAGAGAATTCTAATTTGTCCGGATTTTTTTTTAATCATTGAAGGACAATAACAAATAAACCAAGAGAATTGAACATTTGACTGGATGACTGGCTGACTTGCAAGGAATATACAGGCATATCAGTGACGTCATCTTTCCGGTCTGCACATTTTCTCTAATATTTACTGAACTATTTCCCGGCGCTTAATTACCCAAATGCTTTTAGATTTAGTATCAGTTGCAATCTTGAAATGGTGTCAATTGCTATTACTTATATTGAAAGATAATTCTGCTATTTAGGCTAATTTTAACTGAAGGTTTCCAGAACTTGCATACAAAAAAAGGTGAGGTATTTTATTTATTTTCAAATATTGGATTTTCTCCTCCTACTATGATCTGGTAACCCTACACCTTGGGTGTCGCCGTGAGGTTTCCTGCCGCCGGCTCCAGTAACTTCTGCAGAGTTTCTTTAATGCAACTGCCGCAAATCCCAGAGGAGTTTAATATTTAGGTCACCGTAAGCGTTGGTTTTATGCTGTAATGCTTTAGAAATTTAAATCTATTTAAAGACTTCGAAAATGTATTATTAAGTACTTACCAAGCTATTTTAACATTCCAATACTGTTCGCGTATTCGGTTGAATCGTCATCCAAGGCTTTTGGTACTGCTGAATATAAGCAACAACGATATTGTTGTACAACTTGTTTGGTAATGAGTTCGCTTCCAAAGTAAATACATAGTGAAAAGCCCACTTTCGTGTCTCGTTGCATTTTATGTATACAACAGCTAACGGAAGCGGTGGCTGCGCAGGAAATGGCAGTCTTTGCAAAGGGGCAAGCGAATTTTCCGCGTAGTTAGTGGTTTTAGCAGCTTCGGCAAAATACCGAGCGCTGAAAATTGCCACTTCTGAGGCGTTACCTTCTCTTTATTGACAGCCATTATAGAATTAGAGACGGTGATAATTTGTAGTGGAATCCTCTTATTTAGATTACCTACTTGCGAGCTCTTTAGAATAAAGTTTATTAAAAGTAAGTAAATATACCCCCCGAGACCCCCCGTTCACATGACATAACATTGCTCTGCACGGTTTTACCATACAAATCTTACCGTATTCGGTTGCTGTTCGATAATATTAGTATGGAAAAAACACGCTTCCAGTTTCATTAGTAGGTCAACAAAAGGATTTTCGCACAAGTCATCTCGAATATGGGTATATATGGTATCAATGCATTCAGTATGATGTTCTGAATACAAATATATGAGAGAACAAGCGCGAAAATGGTGGGGGTAGAAACTGTGACGTCATAAAGACGGCGGTAACTACAAAGAAAAACATTTTTTTTCTTTTAAATATACTATGTGGGGTATCAGATGAAAGGGCTTTGTAAGTAGATTTCAAATATACAACACACTAAGACATTTTCACTACTCGATCTAACAAATTATTAGAAAATGTCCAAACATTCCACAACTCAGAGTTGAATTTGAACTGCTCTAGATTGAAAACGACTGAATGGATTTTTGTAATATACGTATCAAATGACTCTGAATACACACACACACACACCACACACACCCCCACATGTATGTTTAAAAGAAAAAAATGATTTTATTTGTCCCGCCGTCTTTATGACGTCACAGTTTTCACCCCCACCATTTTCACGCTTGTCATCTCATATGTTTGTATTCAGGACATCATACTGAATGCATTGATACCATATGTACCCATATCCGAGATGACTTGAACGGAAAGTAACCTACAGCCTTGGCCAGAAGAATTGAGCGCCCCACTTTTTCCTCTGTAACTTACAAATAAAGTATTATTTTTCAATTTCAAAAATACACAAAGACGTAAAATATAATAAGTGTTTTAACATGTGCAAATCATAAGTAGATATCATCTCAAAGTAGCTATTTGCGTGTGAAAACTGAAGCTAGAAAAAGTCGGGTTTTACAATAAAATGATTAAATTGTATTTTTTCCTCCGGAATTTCCCTTAACGTCAATAAATATGACTAATTTTTCCGATAGATATACAACTTTCTATAATAAAAGATATAAATGCCCCTTTTTTAAAGTTGGGCTATTATAATAAAAAAACGCGCCATGGGTGCTCAATACTTTTGTTTGGCCAAGGCTGTATAACCTCATTTTCCGATCTACTACATACTGTTTGACACAACTAAATTATTCTTAAGAATAAAACTAGAATTATCTTTTTCCTGCATGTGGCCTTTTGGCATTATAATAAAATAAAGTATACACTTGAGTACCTACCATATCGCTCTAAATCTAATGTCATGTTTAAACTTGAATTTGTCAAAAGCATCAAAGTGACATTATCTTAAAATGTACGTAGTTATTTTTTGATGCTAACTGTCGGTGCTAAAACTTTGTCTGGTATTGAAAATTTAGACATTGTTAACCCACATTATTTACTGATACCGAAGTTAACTCATATCTTCACCCTAGGAAAAGGTCAGAAAACACATAAACTACCTCCTACCCCAATAATTCAGATATCTCGATGCAAGATAACGCGTAATGTATTCCATAGTCTATTACAGTACATAGGATGTACAAGTTCATTTTGGATAGGTATATGGATATTGGTTTTTCATGATTATCGAATGTTTTAACAGATAACTGTCCTCTCGCTCGACGAATAGGTACGGGGAAGTTGAAACCGTGCCAACTATCTGAGAGGAAAACGTGTTTCTGTATGTTCACGTAATTAAGGGGCTTAATTTTTCTGCGCTACAAAAAACGAATTACTTTCAGTCACCATAATGATGTATTGATTCAGGTTTTTCTCGTGCTAAATAGAATACACATGTTAAGAAAAGCTAAAGGATTTATTGGTTTATTGGTTTATTGGATATAGGAAAGTGGTAAGTATATTTAAGTCATAGCCACTAAACTTACTGCAAAAGTCAGTTCGTCAGCGCTCTTGATAGTAGCGTGATTGGTAAACACAATCCATATTAATATTATAAATGCGCAAGTACCTCTGTTTGTATATTTGTGGGTTTGTTACTCTTTCACGACAAAGTGGCTAAACGAATCTTAATAAAATTTGGAAAAAATAGATTTTTTCCGTCTATTGTAAAAATCTATATTGTTTTTTATTTCGTTTGACTAATAGTACAGTCACCACACGGGATTGTTGAGCCACCATAGAACCCTGTCATAATGACAACGTCAAGTCACTCTATAGAAATTACGTCAAAATTTTCCGTCGACTTTCTGTGAGAGGGTTCTATAGTGGCTCAACAATCCCGTGTGGTGACTGTACAACATTCAGTCTAAACATTCAAACATCCTCACAAACTTTCACATTTACCTACTTATGTCATTTTAGTACAAAGGATTTACTTTTGTACAAGCCTAATAAAGCTTAGCTTTTGGGACTAGGTCAATTTGTGTAAAATTGTCCCTGAAATTTATTTACCTATTATTTTTTATTTGTCCTTGAAGTTAGGTACAGATAATAGGGTCTGTTTGATGTCAAAACGTCATTAAGGGTTACAGTCCATCTCTGAAGTAGGTACTCCACAGAGGCAATATTAACCTCGCATCAAACCTCTTGTGTGTGCTACCAATATCATACGCCACTTGACTGTGGAGGCCGGGAGTCTTCAAACGAGACCAGAAATAACTGCAAGAGTGTTATGTCATCCCCTTACATGTTATTCTTCAAGAGAAGGCACACCTGTATTATAGTTTAAAAAAAAGTTTCTGTCAAAAATGTTTGGACAAGCTTTTCTTTTCGACTGTACTTTTTGCACAGTCATCATCCTGCTTATCAAGGCAAATTCAACGAGCCCAGATACGGCGGGGCTATTATAGTTTCGTTGCGGAGTTCTTATGGGCACCTTCCGACAACATCATCAAATGGCAGCATATACTTATCTGGATGTTTATGGTTTTCCAAGGGACAAGGAAATTAACAAGAAAATATTTATTTTAATTATTGTGAAATAGGGACTAAAAACACCTAATGTTTTGAGAAATGAATTCTGCTTCATGATTGGTCTATTAAAATAAATGTATTCTGGTTGGTTAACACCAAATACAAAGTTTTTTTTACAGAGTTATATTAGTTAAACAGTATACGTACCAAAAAAGAACCCAACGTTCCATTCATATTTTCCCTAGGCACTGATGTACTACTTTAGCTCCGCTTGATAAGGCTAATACAAGGTGGGCCAAAAGAAATCACCCTATTGGAAGATGCTCTCATTTTTGCAAATTCGCCAATGTCAAATCTGTTTTGACATTTGTGGACTTGACAGATGCAAAATACAAGTGAACAAGCCATGGAGCGATACACTCCCCAAGAACGCGGAATAATCGCGTCTATTTTTTTGCGTAACAATTCAAAAAAAGAGAGTCAAACAACATCGGATGACTTCTTTTGGCCCACCTTGTATGACACACAAAACCTAATTATGTTTTTTCAATTATTTTCACTTCTCATGATTGTATACTATGAGAAGTGTTTCAAATTAAGAAAAATAATACATGTTGATTGGTCATTTTAAAATGAAGTGAGAATTAAGGATATTTCTTTATCCTTGAATATTATCTACATGTACAGTAATATCGATATAATTTATTGTCCTAAAATATTTTGCTACATCACTTTAGAATTCGTGCCCCGAGTTAGCACGCGTATGTTAATAAGATTGTATGTAGAAGTCGGCTGGTTTTTTAGGAAAATGCTTTTTCTCCGGGCAGTAATTAAAAAGTACTGGATATTTTTTCGACGACTCTAAAAGGTACGATAAAAAATACATTCGAATATTTATTCTTGCAATTCTCCAAGAAAAGAACTGACTTTGAGGGCTTTAGTCTTCCTATCATCATTTTGTGCTATAAAATAACTATATCAACTTACAATTTGGTTCCATAACCATTTCGAAAAATCAGAAGCAGCGATAAGATGTACGAGTACCTACCTCGCGATTTTTAGTAGCTATTTTATCGCGTGCAAATCCTCATTGTGAATTTAGCTTATCACGGCTGACCATCTTTAAGGCGTTCTGGTGGCGATGATTTGATTTCCCATATTGTACTTAAACGTTAAATAATACGCGTGTATTGATAATGGTTCTGTTAAATTGAAATGGCCACTCGGATTGCCGAGCACGTGCCGGGCGCAGGTGTCACCGATGCAGCATTAACGCGCCTACTGCAGCGGCGCCTCAGCATTACCGGCAATGTCCGGATATCCGGTACTCTGGCAATCTGGGGGCCAATCCTCGCATTGGAGACGAAACTCGATTTTCGATATCGCAAAAGTAATTGACTGATATCCGTTTTCGGGACAGTGTCAGTGCTTCATACAAAATGTAACGGTATTGAATTCCCGGCGGAGTATGCGTATTTATATCTAAGTATAACATACTAACATAGTAATATAATATAGTACTGTGGTAGTACTACATAATTATTTAATATTCTTAACTTAATACGTAAAGACACTTATGCTTATGGAACGCTGTCGCAGAAAGCTAATGCTGATTGGATGATGTCAATGTGATGTTAATTCTTATTTTGAAAGTTTAACAGGATAAATACGGTTAATTTTGTTAAAAGCGTTGATCTTTGTTCTAAAAAAAAACAGTAATAATTTGATAAGTATACAGGATGTCCCAAAAATGGTACGTCACATTGACACCGGAGGTAGACCACAGCCTAAGACGAACCAAACCAGCTATTTTTTTTTTTGACGGAATTAAAATACGTTGCGCAACATTCCCACACCGAACCAGCCTAACATAACCAAGTTGCAAATATTGAATACCATGCGACTTTTAGTGACGTCATGTTAGGCTGGTTCGGTGCATCTTAGGCTGGTCTACCTTCGGTGACAATGTGACGTACTATTTTTGGGAAACCTTTATATTTTTATTTCAGCGATTTCTTTCTGCATGCACTCAAGATTTCTTTGTTTGCACACTACTGTTTGCTTGTAACGGTGCACTCAACTAAATAAGAGCCATTCGTAATGCAAAAACAACCCAGGTTGTCGTACCTGCGAGGATTTTAGCACCAAAGTCAGATGAAACTCGTGAAGTTATAAGTTATTCACCGCTACTTAGGCTTTTAGCTCAAACTGCACTTTAATGCAACCGCTGCAATAAAAGTCTCTTCGGTAACACTATTGTTGTACTCCATTTTAAATCACATTCAGGCGTAGCAAACATTGCGTTTGAACAAAAAAAGCCGGTCAAGTGTGAGTCGGACTCGCGCACCGAGGGTTCCGCACAAACTTGTAGGTATGTAAATAGTTCGTAAATCACGGGAATACAAAAAATCTTGGGCCAATACACGTAATAACCAACGGGGAATATGCATTCGATAAAATAGGAGAAATACAAGTAATGACCGTCAGTGACTTTTTGTTCCCTAAAACGCCTCGCGTAAATCCTAGTAATAAACCTCATTTTCATATAAAACAGCTGAAAGTGTGTTCTAAATTTAATAAATCTGATTTTCCGAGGGCAGTACACGTGAAATTGTAGTCACAGGAGACGAAATTAAACTCGTATTTTAGAGATTCCGGATGGAAGCCGGCGCAATGAGACGCTGCCAGGGGCGGGCTCATAAAAACTTCACTGTGGGTAGGAATGAGAGCCTATTAATACAAAGAGACTACGGCCTGTGATTTTTTTTCATCTAAAACCTTAACTAATCTGACACTATTCGCCGTCGTCGTCCGCGTATAATTGAATTAGACACCAGTTGTAGACTATTTGAGAGGTTGTCAAGATTTTTAGCAACTAGCAAGTAAAATATTTTTTATTTTATTTCAGTGAGTCAATTAGTTTCAATTTGCTAACTTTATAGTTATAATTTCTTATGGTTACGTAATTTTTAATAATCAACAAATAATACAATATATACGTAAGTATATACGAAAAACAATTAATTAAATGAAGACTTACGGCCTCACTCAGAGACGTCAATTAATTAATTTTTAAGTTTAATTAAATTTGCTGCTGTCACTTTATTTACTAAAGCATTAGAATAAGACGCAGCAACTTTAATAAAACTTAACTTATTGACGTCTCTGAGTGCGGCAGTTAAAGCTAATTAAATATGTTTTTTTTTTAATATTTAAGGCTAAGTTTGATTATTTGTTTTTTTTTGTATATAGGTACTTAACTTAGGCCTACTATATATTGTAATTTCTTTGGTTGTGAAATAAATACCATTATAAACATTAAAAAATCTATATGGTACATTTAATTCTTGAATAGGTATTATTTATGAAAGCATTTAGGATCAATATTAGATGTAGAATAAAATAGTAGCTTGGGTGTTTAATTCACTAAAGATTTAATAAAAATAATATATATACTTAAATTTAAAAATTAGTACAAGCAAGAGCGGTTATTCAAATTAAAATGGCAGTTCTCCCTGGCGCATGATACAGCCAGACTATCAAGTAAAAGAACGAGGTGCGAATTATCTAAACGACACAAACGCGCTGTGCACTTTTTAACATAAGCAGAATGCTGCATTGTGCCCATTTCAGAAATTAACTGTTATCTATTCCAAAATGGTAATAAAAGTTCCTTTAATGCTAGTTCTGTTTTTCTTTGACTATGTTTTAATTCAATATTAAGTAGTTAGTTACCTTGTTTGCTTAACTAGAGGATCTGGTAAACATTGTCTTTTCTAAGCTGATTTTGCTTTCAAAATATTTTATCAAACATTTTAAATTAAAGCCACATGTTTCCTGCAGTAAATCAGTATATTAGTTTTTTTTAGGTTTCTTTACAAATCTACATGTTAAATTTACAAACAACAGTGCCTCCCATATTCAATTGAAAACCAAGTAGGTAACAAACCGAACGCACAAATTATGCAAGAAAACAGTGTAGCTTGGAGCGAATTAGATCCAATATTGCGATCGTGTTTGTATATTTAAAAACCAATTATATACCTACGCTTGCAAACGTGCTTTGCTCTTATTAAAGTTAAATTTTGTTCGTTCCGAGAGCCTTCGTACATACAGACTTTTTATAGCACGGCTTAAATTGGCCTCAGGTACTTTTACAGCACAGCCGAGGAAATTTGCGATAAAATGAAAGTTTGCAACAACACCCGGCCGGGTAAACCCTCGTTTAAAAATATATTTAACGTGCCCGCCAAACTACTAAGGTGCTTCAGTTCGTGTTGCTTATTACTGCTCGTAATTTACTGTTCCTACTACGTAGGAGTTTGTCATAGCCTGTCGGAAATATGATTTTTTTCTCAAGATGTTTCGTTAAATCTAAAAAACTTATACGACTATAAAAACGAGTCCGCGCACGTACAATAAGACTTAATTAAATTCTTCTTTTATAGTTTGCATAAAACCCATTTCTGACGAGATTAAAACTCACAAAAGCAATCTCTCTAAAATGCATTGCTCCGCCTTTCTCTTCAAAGGATTGTGTCGCGTAATTAAATCCTGCATAACGAAATGCTTTCTTCAGGAGAAATGTTTGCACGTGACAAAGGGCCGGCTACGGGAAGTGCTAAATTACTCACTTTTGCATACGTCTGTTTTACACAAACATTCCGAGAGTGCGCCATTTTAATTCGCCTAATTGGATTGCTCTTAGCGTTGATGGCGAAGATGTTTTGTCTCTCTTGTTTATCTTATGTTCAATTTTCTTGGCGACTAATTATATTCAAATTATGGAGATTGTTTTGTCGAGGGACAAAAGTACCTACCGAAAGTATGAGGTAAAGTAAGATTACTCTGCCCTTAGAATAGACGGCAGATGGGGCCGAAGACACGTGTCTATTAGACACGAATAGAAGTTTATAATTATACCCACACTGCACATAAATCTTCAAAAGCAATTTTTATGTCACGAAATTTGACAATAAGGCAATAATTCGCAAGTGCTTTATTAAATTCATAATGAACATCATTATCCAAGAAGCACTTGTAATAAATTAAATCAGGTTAGAGCGCAAGTCTTCAGTTAGTAACAATAATTACGTTACAGACAAAATAACAGCCTATTAAATCATCAAGTCGTGAACTAGAAACGCAAAATTCTCTTGCGAAATTAATTTACACCAAGTGTTTGTAAATCGAGTAAGGGAGTTTGCGTAATCAATTCAGACTCAACTACAAAGTTGCAGCGAGCGTAGCGAGCGCCGCGGATGGCAGGGACTCTAAAGAGTTGGAAATTATTCTGCAAGATGGCCAGTAATTCATTACTAAAATTGACTTTGTGGGAACTTTTACTAGTTCTGATTTAATCTCATTACTGGTTATGAAAGTCGATGAGATATCAAACTTTCTTTGCCTGAGAGTAAATACCCAATTGTTCACCAGGATTTGAGAAAACATACATATGTACTTAAACTCATATAACTAATCCGGTTAGAGTTGATTACATACCTAATGTAGCAAACCCCTCAGCTTAACAAAAGCGGCTATAACAATACTTCAGTACTTTTTAAATGGTATAGTCGCTTTGATGAGAGGGGTTTGCTAGACACTTTCAAAAAACTTCAGTCTTAGGATGCCTAGTCAAATCCAGATTGTCTTATATAAAGCTATTGATAAAAGCAGCTCGCGGGGCTAATCTTGTATCGGTCGACAAGGCAGACAATATTTCGTGTGGCGCAAAGAGTTTATGCGAAGGAGCGAATTGCCCGTTCTCATCAATGGCAAAGGCGGGGTAACGTTTCACTCGTTCTAGCATTAGGGCACATCAAACAAAATCATTTGACGAAAATACATAATTACAAAACTTATAATAAATGATAATGCAGGATGCGCCCTTAAAAATGTTGTTGGTAAGTATGATTTTTTTTGTAAAAAGAGAAAATTTGTGGCCGATAAACAAAATATTTTAAACTGCTCATATTCAAAACAAAATATTCGCTACCTATTCAAAAAAATCATAAATGTATGCGAACCTTCGAATTCGAATTCGTTGTTTAACCAGTATTGGTATAATTAACAGCGCGTCCAAGAAAATTTGTTATGGTTAGGTACGAGAGCGTGTTAAACAAAAACGGTCTTATTACAAAAAGCTTAGACACGCCTTAGACAACTCTAAAATTACAGTTTTCTAAACAAGTGTTCAACGTTTGTTTAAGTTTTTGTAAAAACCCTTTAATTCTTTTATTTTTAATTAGCATCCTCTTAATAATGATACTAAAACATTGCGAATATCTATTTCGTTATATATCGTAGAAAGGATATTCAGATAAACTTAACCAATAGGTTAAATACATTAAAAAAACCCTTAAAACGATGAATGTGACACGTGTGTCCTTCCAATTATTTCTTCGTTTTCCATTGCGCAAATTGCATAACGTTGCGAACTCTAAAAGCAATTTAAAATAGTTCCCAGCGGAGTAATAGTCCACTTAATTTCGCCTGCATTTGTGTTTGCCAAGCGATTAACAATAAGCTTTCTGTTAGTCAGCCATTTTTATACCAAGGGGCAGATAATTTAAAAATGTCTGTTAATGTTTTCAGCAGTATAATCTTTCTCTATGTCTTACTATTTAAGTCGATTGTTCCTGACTTCATCCAGAAATTGGGATATTTGTACAATGCGTGGACATTCAATAAATAATAAGAAATAGATTTACTACACTAGTCCACAATAAAATGTCAGATTTTTAAAATGTGATTACCATTATTGGAATTTTATGTTTTTTAGAACGTAAGACGTAACTCGTAGAAATTATACAAAATATTTAGTTTGATAGGTAGCTAGGAAATAGGTAGTTGTTTAACTACCTTGAAATTGTCTAGTTTTTTTAAATATTGATAGAAGGTAATTTATTGACTTTAACCCCGTCGTAGTAAACTACCGATAGATTTGTCTTGTCTTACGTCCGTACCTACTATATATGCAAACTGGATAGATCAAGAAACTTTATTTTGATACGTTGAGCGTCATGGTAAATATGATACGGTGTAGTGGGGAGAGAACTTAAATATTTACCTATTTATCTAATATTCGCTTCACTGTGACTGTGCACGTTGCGACCCCGCAGGTACCTATGTCTCGCTAGTGCGCTACTCCGGCTCCGTTAGCATTTTTAACAAGTCGACAAAAGAAATCTGAACATGTAAATTTGCAATAGCATCCGTAAAGTTTTTTTTCCGTCATGAAAATGACCGCTAAATAGATCTAATTTATTATCTAGCCTGAGTCACGGTTTGCGAGCAGCCTGCGAAATGGCGAGCACTCAAATATTTTACAGCGGCTGAACTTCATGCCACGCTGGCAGCTAACGAGATGTATATTATAATTCTTAGGGATCCACAATTCCACACTTCAACTGTTGTTTTTGAAAGACATTTTCGAGGTAAAATAGACGTTGAAGCAACTTATGCGACTTAATATTATAATCGTCTAGTCAGACGTACGTAGTCACGCTATATTATATAATTTACTTACATCTCGACTTATTTCTGCAAGCAGCTCATACAAAAGATCGAGTTGTTGTATTTACAATTCATAGGTAGAAATGGTTTGAAAAAAAATCGTATTCCGTACAACGCGTGCCCCATTTTAATTTTTGCGTCATTTTTAAAGTGATGCAAACATAACTGGTACTCAGTTCAATCTGAGTACCAGTTAGGCCAACCTGACCGGCATTACGTTAGGAAAATGTATGGAATTGACATTAGCGGCCGACGCGATAAATTAACAGCTTACGTCACTACATTATGACAGTTTTCGAACATCGTTATCGATAGCGTTATGTATCGTGCCTAGGGCTGCTGAAGGGGGTTACTTATTTAAAAATATCTGACCACGGTTCACCTACACTTTTCACCAAAATATTGTAAATTATAATACTATCGTATACAATGAAAATGCTTGCCAGAGATGTGAAATTCATTAAATTGCCAATACATTTTTAGATATAAAATGTTCCCTGGTAAAGTAGAAAGTTCTACAGAAAATCCCTTAAAATAAGCACGATTGAGACAAGGATTGTCATACGGACGGGGCGATAATTTGTACCGATACTAACGAAGCCGTGATCCGCTGACTAAATACCGCGGTCGCCGCGTCAGCGTCTGCTAATACCGCCCGGCGGTCTGTTTGTAGCCGCAGCTGCCGCCAGAGGGCACTCCTTAAACAATAAACGCCAAAGCAAACAATCATTTTTTTCAAAATACCAAGGGGTCGATCTTTGAATCTTATGTGTCACCACTTATTCATAAAGTCACTACATTGACGTACCAAACAATAGACGCCTGGTCTAATACAAAATTCTCTAGAAAAGTATCCTAGGGCAACCTATACAAATTTTGTTCTGTGATCGGTTTTCTAGTTGAGTATTATTGATCTGTCATACATAGGTAATAAGTTTTTTTTTTTAAATCTACCCTTAAAAGACGCACGCTTTATTGCCGATTGATATTTACCACTGATAAATAACTCACTATTAAAGACTAGTCAAACTGATCCAAACTCAACGGATCTAAACACTTTTGAATTACGGAGTTCGTATAGCCACTTTCCGTCTTCAACATACCAGTTCGACTGTACTCTAGGAAGTCAATTTTAACCTACTGCGAATCATCGAATTGACTCAAAAAACCTTTTTATACAAGCGCGTTAAAATGCTATAAGAAATTAACCCAGCCGCAGCCGCAAACATCTCAATAAAAAATAACATAAATCCTTACAAAATCCTAGCCGTTATTTTGCCTATGGACTAACTGCCAGTTATCCCTGTGACACCGTTTTCAAACAGAACCAACTACCTACAAACTGCAAACGCGCGTGAGCAGAATAAGTAACCAGTCTTCTTTATTTCTCCCTCCTGCTACACCGCCATCTAACCTTTTGTAATTAAATAAGTTTGCAATTTTAGAATAGGTACTTAACAAGATTAGTTTGTAAAGTCTACGGGAATGCGCCAATAGGTGGCGCTGTTAAACCATTAAGAACCCCGCTATTTTTAAACAACCTGCTACATTCTAGATATGTATATCAAAAATATGTTTAATGCAGTTGACATTTCATCTGAAACTAGCTTTTATCCGTGACGCCGTCCGCGTAGAAGTCGTTTGTCTATTTTCCCTCTGGAATTATAAAAAAATCCGTCATAAAAAGTAGGTATCCTATGTGTCAATCCAGGACTATCTGTGTGCCTAATTCCATCAACACCTGTTTAGCCGTTTAGGCGTGGTTAAAACACAAACATCCAAACATCCACTCAAACTATCTCATTTATAATATAAAAGTAGGAAGTACTATTTTGAAGTGGTGATGGATGTGACAACTCCGTTGTTTACGATTTTTTCATTAATAAATTGAAGTTTTATCATATGATGAATAACGTACTTAATACAAATAAAATAACCTCAACTTGAAAACCGCACTAAAATTTAAATGTCTTTTTTGCGATTCCATATTCGATACTGCACGTTTAATTGAGCTGGCTCTTCAATTGAAGCATGTAGAGTAGCGGAAAATTGCTTTGAAACAACCACGGATTTTTATCTATGGCTTTTTTGCATAAAAATGCTAAAATTTATTTAAAACATTTTAATACATTACGGCTATTTATCCGACTTTAAGTAGCACAATGATATACTCAGTAGCTAATCTCAGGGCGACCTAAAGAAAAAATACCTGATGTATATTTGCTACCTAGAAGTAATTTAATTCACAAAGAGTAAGTTTTAACGAATCTACAATAACATTTTTGTATGAAAGTTATTCAAGCAATTGGCCAGAATACTGTCATTCAATTTGGATTGGGTAAACAAAATCTGGTCTCTTTGAGCATGTGGTCCTTATAATCTCAATGCGATATGATAAAAACGGGGATTTGATGACTATGAAATGAAATTACTACTTATTACACTCAAATCGTCACAATAGTTGCTTTTCGTCAAGACGCCAGTGACACTAATTTCATGATTTGTTCGCAGAATTTCTCGTGAACTTAATAAGCCCGGGTGGACAATGATTCAAATAATCTTAAATCTTATTATCATCGCCACAACTAAGTATAACTCAACAAAGATGGCAAACAATTGTTGAATTAAGGCTAACAAAGCAAAGAACTTAGTCCGATAGAAGTTTCGGAGGAGTTTATCAGAACTAACTACTGCGCGTACGTGAGAGGCGTTGTCTAAGACTGAACAATATCACTCCTGTGTGCTTTGGAACAGCGGAGCGAACGAGCCTATACGCTTATGTGTAGCAATTAATTTTCATAAATAAACACACGTCTTTAATATTTATTACTCGGTGTGTGCCAATTTCCAACTCCAGCAGCGTCTGATCAGATCTTAGTTTCTATATTATATTCCACTATCATTGGGTATTTACATGCGTAAGTACTTATTTCAGCTTATTCGAGTAACAGGAGCTGGTTCAAAATACAACTAGCAAGATTTTTTCCATATCTTCTGAAACAGATGAAGTGAAGTAAAATTAAAAAAAAATGAGCATATTGATTCAATAAAGTCCGCTCTTGTTTATGATTTTAAATTTAATTAGAATTATATTTCGAGTTATTTCGAAACGTGCGAAATATGATTTAGAACTTTAAAGAGAAAAGTTGAGTCAGTGAGTGATTTAAGACACACGACACGGATAGTGCAAAGATATGTACTTATCGGAGTTATGGTTATGAGAAAATTTAAAGCAAAGTAGAAAAAATGGTAACGTTCCTCTATTTTCTAATGAAAATCTCAATGTCTGTTTTAAGAGATCTTTGTTCTTTTAGTAATTATTATTCTTGTAAGAACGTCCACTAACTTTATTAAGACATATACCTATCTAAGAATGTTCCTTCGTTAAAGCAAAGAAATAACAATGTTCATGTAATTTAAATAGAGATAAGAACCAACATTTACAAATTCAAGTATTTCAGTAAACTCGGTAATACAAGATCAACGCGGTCTAGAACAATCTCGATTTACAAGTTAAATGAATCTACTGTCGAGTTTATGAATTTAAGGAATGGGGTTGTGTAAACCGTTCTTTTAATTGAATAAGGGGAACTACTGTAATGTGTCGCGTGTTCGGAAGCTCTTATTATAACTTCGACAGCTGGTACACCCGAATCACTGCATACGTAACTTTGCAGGCTCTATCCCGTTCATTCTTTAGGTATTATGCTGTCAATAAAAAGGGACATGAATAATGTAACTTCAACCGTGGATTTCGGGAGCATAACGGCTGATACCCGTTAAGTGCAACGGAACTTGGAAGATGCAAGTGCTGTGGATCAGACTTGTTGTTTAAAGTTAGTCACGCGACTTATATTTTGTACAAGGCGCATAAAGTGCAATCGTATCATAATTTGTATACCGCCAGTATTATTTAGAACGGTGTGGCATATTTTAGGTTGGATTTGAATTTTGAAATAGTTTTCGTAGTCATGCACGTGTAGACGTGTATACTAACCCCCTTACTAATAAACGTTGAGTAACGGCTGAGTAGTTATACAATGCTTTGTCCTTATCTGTCATTGTGACATTTGAATTCGACAGATAAGGACAAAGCATTGTATAACTACTCAGCCGTTACTCAACGTTTATTAGTAAGGGGGTAAGCGACGAAAGACATGAAGATCGTACTGACATTTAATTTCACTCAGGCACCGTTACGTTGTTGTTACCGTGTCTGTTGTGTATGAGTATGTGTGTGTTTTTTTGGTCCTGAATTACTGTTGTGTTGGCTTTAGCACTACACCCTAGGACCTCTTTATAATATTAGTGTACATTAACTAGAAACACATTAGAAACAAACTGGGCAATGTCTGTTAGATGGCGGGCGGGGTGATTATTTGGCAAATGTAGGCAATAAGTCTGGGAAAGGGCTCACTTATCTCAGACGTGCGGCCGGCGCGTGCACTGCGCGCGGGATCAAAGTTTATGACTTAAGCTCGCTCGTGGGTACAGTGCGCAGATCAAGTTATTGTAAGGTGACGTTAGTCCTTATTACATCTGTTGGAAGTACTAAATATTACTATACACTAGTAAGGATAGTGAAAGTGTAAAGATTATTTTGTATGAACAGTGATCAGTACTCTGCCACGACAAAGTTACGTAGTCGAATTAAATTAATTTTAGTTCCAGTTGAAGCGATTCGTAATGATTTTTCGTTTTAGAGAGTTTCATCAAAGATTTTAAACGTATATATATAGATATGTAATTTTATATCGCCCAAATACTACATAAATAATATTTAATTAAAATATTATTAGCATCTAATCCAAAGGCAAAATAATTTAGACAAACTTGCATTTTTTCAAGTCCAGCTAGATACCCAATTACATACCCGCGATCCTGTAAAAACTAAGTGGCGGGATTTCTGCTGGCCCTACTTAACTCTGTGTGCGGAAGACAAATGAAACACTTTGTTGGTAGACAAAGCGTTATGGGGTTTTTTCTTCGTGCATGAATTATTCCCGGCATAAATCCGGGTGGCTTCAGACTATGACGGCTGATTTTCTGATCTCTGGATGAACTCTTGCTTGAGATTGTTTGATGTTTTCTTTTATGCTTGCTTTTTATTTTCAAGTTTACAAATATTTGGGAAAATAGTAGTTTGGAAAATGTTGGTAAGTACACACCAACATTTGTTTTGTGGTTGTTGGTAGCTGTGGATAAGTTAACTTTATTGACGTTCAAGAATTAAGACCCTTTTCAGATTTGCTTCAAAGCAATTTTTAATTTGTGCGTACGTACCACCTACTTGGTTATTTTTAGAAACTTTATTCTTGGTCGTCAGTGTAATTAAAGTCACGTGGAGTTGATCATATAAACTTGACCAATGAGCTTCAATTCTTCGCATTCAAATGAATTTTTGTATGTATATAAAAGTATCTACAAACAAACTCTCCCGAATATTGCCGGGGAACGGGTTTCAAACATTATGCACGGAACGCAAACTCATTTATGCACGGGTTTAAGCTTGTTCGCTAACTTGGAATATCTGCTAGTCTATAAATTATATTAATTGATCAAATGAAATTAGGTCAGCTAGAAATAAATCTCAAGAAGGAATACGTTTATCAAACTTAAATTTTTGAAATAAGGAGTTACATATAGTTGGGGAATAAATGGAAGGTAATTTAAACAATAAAGAAATGTATTGTCTTGGCAATACTGACCTTGACAGGAGCTTTCCGCTGGTTCCCCATCTGTATCATCTCAACTCAATATTTCTGATATAGGCATTTAACTCTCCACTTTTATCTTCATTTTAATGGTAAAATAAATAAAAAAGTTATAAAATAAGTAAAAATATATATATGCAAGCTTTATCAACGAACCTATACACTTACAATGTACGTAATTAAACTTAATTAAAAGGCTACAGAACAAATACGTGTTGAGTAGCAAACGTGTACCGTTTTACTTCGCTTCCCGTAAATTTCGAACTAATGAAGGCATTTATAACACAAATGTCTATCCAACAGTTGAACATACTATAAGTGAATTCACTGAATTAGTATTCCACACGCGATGACATAATTTTTAATAGGAAAATAGAAGTGTACGTGTTCATACGTGACCAGAATACGGTCGTTACAATTAATGCCCTTATTTTGCGACGCCATTTGCATTAGCAGTGTTAAACAGATTTTATAATGTACAGTGACAATTTTAACGGTCTATTCTTGGAAATTGTGAAGTTCTGAAATTTGTTTTAGGTTTCCTTTTGTCAATTCTAATTATCTCCGGTTCTTATTGTAAATATGGCTTTTTCTACAAGCAGTTGAAATAAATGTTAAAAGCAAACGAAACTTAGTACTTACTACTCTTTCATGATCTGCCAGCCAGATTAAAGGATCTAACGGGCTTTGTGCTGTATTAATGTAACTCTTTTTATTCGTAATCTAATTAGCGCTCCTCTGTTGGATGTGCAAAGTTCTTCTCTTTTTTCGTTCTTCTCGTTTCTTGGCGGACTGGTGTATTATTCATGAAAATAACACCGAAGATAAGAAAACTGAGTGCTATTTATTATCTAGACGACGAAGTCATTTGCTGTTCTTGGTCGTATTTTGCCTGTTTTACTTAGGTCGTTGTTGCTATAAGTACATTTCCGAACGCAGCAATCGCTCTGCAATCAGCAAGGGGCCCTGTATAATTATGTTATGGACCAAGTGATAAATGTGGGCAATTTGCATAATTCCCGGGCAATTTGATAATAATAACTAAATATGAGCAGAGCCTCTGAACAAGTTGGTCTGAGGATGAACATGGACAAGACAAAAATCATGTCGAACACCCATGTAATACCAACTCCCGTGGTAATCGGAGGCTCTGCACTCGAAGTTGTTGACGATTATGTTTACCTGGGACATACAGTCTAGTTAGGTAGGTCCAACTTCGAGAAAGAGGTCAATCGTCGAATCCGACTCGGTTGGGCAGCATTCGGGAAGCTACGCGATATCTTCTGGTCCAATATACCGCAATGTCTCAAGTCGAAAATCTTCGACCAGTGCGTGTTGCAAGTGATGACTTACGGTACTGAGACGTGGGCGCTGGCGATGGGCGTCATAAGAAAGCTCAAGGTCACTCAAAGGGCAATGGAGAGGGCTATGCTCGGAATATCTCTGCTTGATCGAATCAGGAATGAGGAGATCCGCACGAGAACCAAAGTCACCGACATAGTCCTAAGAATTGCTAGACAGAACAGATGGCCGCTGGGGCCGAAGAGTTCTCGAATGGCGTCCGCGTACTGGAAGACGCAGCGTGGGCAGACCTCCAACAAGGTGGACCGACGACGTGGTTAAGATTGCGGGAAACCGATGGATGCAAGCGGCGCAGGACCGGTCCTTGTGGCAAACCTTGGGGGAGGCCTATGTCCAGCAGTGGACGTCTTTCGGCTGAAATTATGATGATGAACTAAATATGAGATGGCAATTTGATAAAAATACTAGCCTAACCTAACCAGACAATGTGATAAATAATTATATGATAATGAAATTTAGATAATTAATCACTTGACCCGAATAATGCCCTCATTAATTACTTGGTCCATGAGAGATACATCGGAAAACGCAATACTCCGCTGCAATAATAAAATATTATATTGAATATTACGAGTGTTGTTATCATTTAATATCCAATACAACACAGTCGTAGGTACCTAACTCTGCATATTACCTTCGTCAAGTAATGACTGTCGAGCAAAATGAGCGAAGATGTTTGTTAAGATTAACAAGTAGTACTGCTAAATGTAAGGTATCAGCAAATCTGAAGACAGCGTGTTAGTTCACCCGCGTCAATGAGCAGAGGCAGCCGGCGACAACTAAAAACCTGCGACGAATAACAAGTAAACACATTAACAACAACCTGTTGCTTGTCGCTCTGCTTATCTCTATCACGCTATTTAGTACAAACTGTTTTTTTTGTTTGCTTAGAGCGTGCACAAATTAAATACAAATGGGAGGCAAGTAAACCTATGCCCTGAAATAAGGCATACATTCACGTCTAAGGAAAAGACTGACTGACTTTTAAGACTGTCTTAGGTAAAATGTAGTTTTGTAGAGCTTATGCAGATGTCCTCAGTGTAGCAGCCTTTAATTGGTATTTTTAACCTATAATGTAACAAGGTCGTGGTTCGGAGCAACTTCGCTTTGTACATGTCCGATCGTCTGTTACCTACTAGTATTATGGATGCGGGCTTTTAATTTTTATTTACTAAATCGATCGACGAATTACCTGTATTAAATAGGTAAATATTTATTAACGTAAGGTTATTATTATTATAAGATTTTCATTTACTTCCACAATGACTTATTAGATAAAGGGTGAATTTCAGGGTTTTTCAACCGCCGTCATTAGTGTCACCAAATATATTGACGAAATCAATGACACTACAGCAACTTCTGATGCTGATAGAAACTACATTCCTGGTTCTGCTTCTGTTTACATCAGGAGTTGCTGGTAGGTGTTATTGATTTCGTCAATATATTTGGTGACACTAATGACGGCGGTTGAAACGCCCTGAAATTCACCCTAAATACGGATTGGAAAAACTATATTGTTAATCAGCCAATCGTAGATTATATATATACTTTGTCGCGTCGATCGTGCACGATAAACGGCATACGAGTTATCCATTCAACGATGGACAGATTGTCTGATGGCCGGGGTATTTCCGTTCAGTGTGAAATCGTTCCGGTTCAGCGGCTCCGTCTGTGGTCTGGAGCACCGACACCTCGTAAGGACCGACCCTTTAATCAAACGGCTCTGCGTTGCTACTGTGAAGTTGAATGGGGTTGTATGAACGTTGAAGTGCGGAGGCAAAAGTTTGTTTATGTCATAGATTTTACAAACTACTGGATATTAAACTACATATATTTATCCCTACTGCCCTAAATTGAATTTATAGCATTCTTATGAAATTAAGAATAACTTATTCTCCGGGTTAAATCTCGGATAAAGTTGATAAAACTTTGTTGTTGACTAGATTCCTAAATTACGATGATGATGATAAGTAGGTAATAAATGACAAATATCTGTTAGTTATATATATCAACAAGTAACTACAATATAGTTTTGTAACAGATATCGGTCGAAAGGATGTTTCTGTTTCTACATTTTATATTGAATGTAGAGCAAACCCTTTACATCGATAGTCACGACGCCTATCGTTGCTCGCTCCAACCTCCAAATGAATAATTTATTATCACAGAAATGTCAAATATGTACATTAAACAAGCCCCGGGAATTTCGTCTTAGCGAACACGGCCATTATAAATGCATGCCTGCCACCAGATGCTAGTTACTTCAGTTACCTCGTTAGGCTTCATTCAGTAAGAAACTTGTACAGGCTACAGATAAAACTCGAAGTTTTCTTATAAACTTCGTATTCGATATTAACGATGATTACCAAGTTAACAAATATTGTCAGATTATTTTTCACCCCAATAAACACAATCAAAGGTATATTTAAGTCTGCTTGACCTCGAAAAATCTCATTGTGTAGGTACCTAATGTTGTCTGAAAATGTAAGACAACATTAATACGAAAGGCTTCGGCAAAGAACTGTAATGCTTTTAGACGAGCAATAAGTGCGTTAAAGGTGAAAGAGTACCGTTTCCATTGGATCTTCTGATGTTATAAAATGAATTGTTGCACAATTCTTTTGTAATAAGTTTCATTTTTGCTTTATCTCGGCGCCCCGGCGGGCCGCGGGGGCGCCCCTGTCCCTCGCGGACCGATTTTCATAATAAAACCATCACGCTAAATGGACCCGCGCCGAATGACGCCATTTTCAACTGTCCCATCGCTCTCGCCAATTTATTTTATTCTGTTGTGACGTGATTATTCATTGTTTTTTTAATGACTACTAACTGTAGAAGCTCTTCTTTGTAACCCTAACAAACAAAAACATGATTACTAATATTTTTTTAATCGCGGGCGCGCAATATGTGATTTAAAAATAAGTACGATTGTTATAAATTCCTTTAAATAAAACACTTATCTAAAGGGGGTTGATAAAACTGAATGATTCCCTATTCTATTCGTTGATCTCCGCCTTCGTTGTTTTGTAGCGGGCAAGTCGAATTTCTTATAAAATACGAGGATATCCATTTCAGGGTAAAGATACCTGTCAGAAGGATAAAAGAAAGTCTTACCGAGTATTGAGGTCACTCGGAGAGCTCTCCATTTTTGAACGAGATCGCCTTGCTCGCGGTCGCGCGGAGTGAACAAAGACAGCTATTTGTAGTATAAAGGATTGTACATGACTTGGCGGGACAGGACGGCGCGAGGGAACGGCAAAACTTACATTAACTTATGTTAGCCACATTCCTATTTTGTTTGATGTTTATTTTTAGCGACGAGGTTCTACAAATCGGTCAGGCGTGTTTTTGAAACTTCCCCGTGTGCACGTAAGAATTCAATTAAGGAACGTTGTCGCTGGAGGTTTAAGGAAGATTATACGGTTGATTGGTTTAATTTATCGAAGCGAACGAGCCTTCGAGAACATTGTTTCGACCTAATAAATAATGGATATTTTGTTACAATAAGATGCTCCCACTCAGTATTTCTCAGTAATATGAAACTTCCACATTATGTTTGTTCACAAAGTCAAAAGGTAGATAATCCAAAGCCAACGCCACTCAGGCCAAACTCATAAAATATTTTCTCTTTATGTAAATTTCACGCAAAAGCGCTGTACACGCGCACGTAAAACTATCGTAACAGTATTTCCGTAAACGATATTACAGTTTCGGGCAACGCTATTCGTTTCCTCAAAACCGAGTAGTATTTTATGAACTCCGTCCGGCGACAGATTGCCATTTTAAGTGCGATCTCAACTATGAATTATTCACGAGTAGAGCGCGTATAGCTCCAACAAAAAAATAAAACCTTGAAACCTGTCATGTCATACATGCGCAATTCGTATTTCCTTCAACTTTCGAAACAATTTAATGACGATGTCAGTGACGAAATGGAATTTTCAATATTCGATTTTGAATTTAATACAGCATTTGCAGCGGCGGTGTCGCTTTAAGCTTCGTATTCACTAGTGAACAAAATGTCCCATGACAAGTGTCAGCACTGTCAGCAGACGTCGTCAAACTGCTCGACTAGTCGACTGACATCGCACGTCGACGTTGTCGTGGCTGACTATATCGCGCGGTGTTACCAGATATTTCGATTGAAGTCTGGCAGCGTTGCGCCACTGCGGATGTCGCGGGGCATTTGTCCGCTAATAAATGAATACAAGGCTTTCATTATCTATCGACAGCTCTCTGTAGGTACACGCCTACTTATTCACTATAGAAAATTTAATAATAATTTTTAAAATATTTATGTGTCTACGTATGACATGATTGGCGCTAACTAGTCAGTAGTGAACATGCACAACACCGTCCATAACTCATCCAGTGCACCAGCCGACGACAATGCAGACGAATTACTCGCACAAACAAAATCCGCCGGATTGTACCGACATCAGTTGCGATGTTGTTTAAACACAGATAGGGTAATTGTGTTCGATTAATCGTTGTTTTATATGCCACGCCGTATCCGGACTTCGTGACTGATTACTAATCAACTCGTTGGCCTGCCACCAGTTTTGATTAGTTACTATACATGGTACATAAACTAACGGTAAATAATAAAGACTATGTTTTTTTGACAAAGTACACACACTCGTATGCAAAATGTGAAACTATACAGCGTGTCTTATACCTTCTACAAAATACTGCTGCTATTTTTGCTTAAGTAAAATACTATCAGTCGTTATGTGATATGCAAGGCGAACAGAGGCCCCGTCCTTTCCACTATTTAATATGCTTATCTAAGAAACAGGTACAAATATAGAAAATAGAAATAGAAACATTTATTCGACGTTCACAAGAAAAAAAAAACAAAACAAAGATTACAGATTATAAAAGAATGGCAACACACACAGATACCAAAGTTAATAAGTAACGGTGCAGTTACACGGGCAACCCTTCGAGCAATATTGCCGAGAAGAGTTGCTCGTGCAACTGCACCTTAACGAAGGAAAGGAATTATAAAAATAAAAAAAACAATAAACAATTGTAGCGTAGTGTTGCCATGGGTGATTCTGTGACGTCGAAATTGGCGCCACTCAGCACTATGTCACGGCATATTATACCAATGCACAAAATCAATATCAATGTACAACTTGCAGATCATTCCTAAAACGTGGAAACATTCTTGAGAGTATTCTGAGAACATTATTGCAACATGAAACTTATTGTTTAAAAAAGAAAATGCTCTTACAATAAAGTTTAAATGTGCATCATAAATACTCCATAGTATTAATGTTTTAGTTTGATACAGTTAATTATTATATTGATAAGTGATAAGTTACCAATAAGATACTTAAATTCTCATTAAATATCTGAGAACATTTCAGAAAAAGTTGCAACCTGATATATTTCCAGCACCAGTATATAAGTCTTCAGCCGCGTCTGTCGTCCTGTCTGTTGATGATGATAAATGATAATATTATGATAACGGTAATGATTATCATTACCGTTAGGTAATGATAATGATAATTATAATGGTAATGGTAATGATAATGGTGATTATAATGATAATTAATAATAATAATAATAATAATCCAGCCTATATACGTCCCACTGCTGGGCACAGGCCTCCACTGACAACGAGAGGGTTTGGGCTATAGTACCCACGCGGGCCCTGTGCGGATTGGGAACTTCGCACACACCGTCAAATTGCTTTGCAGGTGTGTGCAGATTTCCTCACGATGTTTTCCTTCACCGAAAAGCTCATGGTAAATTTACAAATTATATTTCGCACATAAATTCCGAAAGGTGCGAGGTGCTAGCCCGGGTTCGGAGCCACGACCCTCTGCTTAAGAGTCGGCAGGTCAAACCATTAGGCTAGGCTACCACTGCTTTTTTTAGCTATCACGGCTTTTTTTCGGAGATAAATTCTCGTTCTCGAGAACATTCCCAGAAGGTACCGAGAAATTCTCACGTTGGAAGTTTTGAAACTTTGGCAACTTCTCGTTGGTGCATAGCTAGGTACAAATAGTTAAAGATAAATATTTGTATCACAACTTCATAAATAACCTAACGCTTAAAGTATCCTTAAATACGATGAAATAAATGCGATAATTATTTTGTTTGCTTGTTTGTTCCATCGTCGCGGGTCGACGCGGGTGAAGTTTGTTACATATATAGTTAGGTACCTACATTAAGAGGATTGTGACTTGACGGCTTTCCATACAAACGGCAATAACGTTTTCCACCCCCTAAATGTTAACCGATTTCGATCAATTTTAGATGTGGTCAGTCGGACAAAAACTATGTCCGTACGTTTCGTTTTTTTTTCGAGTATTTTTTTAGAGTAAGTATTTATTAGAGATTATGATCGAAATTACTTTTGTATGAAAACAATAAAGGGAATAAGTTGAATTTTATTGATAAGATTGGAGAAACGAAACGGACCTACGGACATAGTTATCTCCGTTTGTATGGAAAGCCGTCAACTCACAATTCTCTTAAAGCCCGCAGACAGACGCAGGGCACTTTTTGTAATGGAAAAAATATTTTGTTGGTTCATAACGACGAAAATCGATAATCAATGTCTGCGTGGATGGAGTCGCGGGCAAAAGCCACCTAGTATTTTATTTATTACCTGCCATATGGCGTGAATAACACGTCATCACGCATTTTCTAGTATAGCGGATGCTATACAAGCGTCCTTTAAGCCCGACACGCGAGCGACTTGGCTTGTTTGATAACAAATTGAGGTATTACTCGCACGTTGTTTTTATATCCGAAGTAACTGGAAGCAACTTCACAGTTGCTTCGAGGTACATGGTTTACTCTTCTCATAAGACTTATTAGAAAGGTAACTTCAGCATACTTATTAATTCCTGTTTTTTTAATCTTTTGACGCCCCAGAATTGAGTTTCCACTTCCCATTAGCATCCTGTGCTGCAAAATGAATTTGGAATCTCCATATCTGGCTACTAAGCTCCTCAAAATTTAAATTTTATGTATGCTCCGTATTCAAAGGTATGTTACACCATGGCGAGAAAATAATGTTAGTGCCTACGTATCAACAAAGTTCTACGTGGCCGCGGAAGCGATTTTCTGCTACACGTAAAGCTATTATGTTGGTGTAATTTGAATAGTTTTGCGAAGTACAGTAATTTTGTGGCCATATCGATTCTTTCCCAGCTAGCAAAATAATTATATAAGAAAATTATTATCACTAAAGAGTGTTATAAAAATCATTTAAAAGCAACGCGGCGACTGCTTCCGTCAGCGTTGTTGTATATTGGTGATTCGTAACATTAATTAGCTGTATAAGGTTAAACAGCCAAATAGTGATAATAAATTATGATATAAACGTTTACTCGCCTGATTTGTACAACACATATAACATAGCTGTAAAAATGGTCTCACAACAGCAATTTAGTGCAAATATGTTGTACAACAGGTTTCATTGGTGCATTTATACGGCAAAGTAGGTCTTAATTGATTTCAAGGTCGCTATAATAGTGTTGGTGATATATCAGGCACGCATGGAACTAATCTGTGATATAAATGAACATCTTACAGCGAAAATACAGCAAATTTGTCATATAACAGCATTTCCTTAGCGCCTATGCTACTGTGCTACTAGCTGTATAATTGAGATAACAAGTTAACGACATAAACGTTTACTCGACCACTTTTTACAGCACATATAACGCAGCTGTAAAAAAGTTCTCATAACAACAATTTAGCGCCAATATTTTGTAGAACAGGTTTTAATTATATATTAATACAGCAAAGTTGATCTATTGTGGATTCAAAGTGGCTGCTTTAGTGCTTGTGACACATCCGATACGCATGGATCTAATCCGTGGTATAAAACAATACCCTGCAGCTGATATGCATCTATCTTATCGCTTAACTAATATATATAAGAGTAATAGTTGTTAACTTACTTTTACAAGACCCTTATATCGTCAAAACTGATACCTATTTGCGGCAGACATTATTAAATCAAATTAAACGATTAGAAGTTAATTAAATCCACTTTAGTAAAAAAAAATTGACAATGATAAAGTGAAAGCACAAACTTGTATCAGTGAAACGTCCGCTACCAAAACACTTTTCCGATAGGATGAAATGATAACTCATTTAGTCTATGCCCATTAGAATTTATTTCAAAAAGTGTAATAGGTTGCACTAATTAGAGTGTGACCTGATTTCTCGAGGAACTCTAAAGTTTTATCATGGCGGGAACATGCTGTTAATCAGTGATACATTAGTAACTATGGTGCTTTCCATAGTTTAAATTATTTTTATTTAATCAAATATCAAAAATTCGAGGGGCGCATGAAAAAAAACCCTATAATGCCATATTATTTCATCTATAAAATTGTGAGCGCAAGTGAATTTCACCTCAAATACACGTGAACAGCGAGATAAAAATACTACCTACCATATTTTGTACTCCGTTTCGTTAAAGATTCTCTTGAAAAAAATTTTCTCTCACAAAATACGCACAACAGTTGGAGCACTGAAGTAACTATCCACAAATATCCTTGACACCAGAAAACACATTTGTTTTATTAATAAATACATCGATTTCTTACTTTTATACCAGTGATCTGATAAACAACCTAAAAACCGTTTTAAACTATTGCAACGTGATTATCCTGCGATTCTAAAATATTGAATGTGTCGAGGTCATACTACAGCTAGTTTTTTTGGCAATATGTCATTCATTTTTATTTCTGCAAGTAACATGTCACCTACCTTTCCTTACATCATTTGTCTTACAGGCTACACCGCCCGCCAGGGACATTAAGGTACGCGTATCCAAATAAATATGATAAATACTGTAGAGAATGGTACCTAAATAATAGAAAATGTTTCCTAAGTAGTCACAGACAACTGTCTTGGACAGACCTACAGATGAGCTCATCTAAATAAGCTACAGACAGAGGTAACTCGATATTTCCAAATTTACCAATTTAAAATATACACCGTTTATTTAAAACAGTTTTATTTATACACTGGACCGCAAAACTAAGTATCACACTTTTAAAATTGCAATAACTAAAAATGGCTAAGTATTTTATTGTTTTATCTTTTTTTAAGTTTAAAATGTTACTGTTTATTTTAGTTATAAGTGAAAAGAAAGCTGATAAAATTTGTTGTAAAACGTTTTTTATTTTTAATCTCTAACTTCTATAGTTTAGAATAAAATGAAATTTTAAAAGTGTGATAGTACCTATACTTAGTTTTGCGGGCCAGTGTATATTACGCCCCTACAACGCTTTATCAAGTAATCTGACGTCGGTAGCCTTTTTATAGTTTTAGATGACTGTTTTTAATTCATAAAGCCGCAAGGTCACTTGTTGGCGACGACTGTCTAGTCCTTAGTTACGTTAATGTGCCTCGCTCCCTTTAACTGGGTTCTGGCTTATAATCTAAATGCATTCAGGGTCTCGCGGTAACTGCCTAACTTTGGTGCGTGAATTTTCGTTAATGATAATCGCTTTGGACGCCAGTCTGTAAAAGCTGCAACAGCTTAAGCAAATAATCAAACAAAAAATACAAATCAGACTATTCTGAACAATATAGATAATAGAAATTTTGACAAGCTTGTCTATCAATACCGAACAACATAATATACTTACTTATGGCTTGAAATCGATGCTTACATTAGGCTTAGGCTGCTATATAGGGTATATTACGTACATGTATGTAGGGCGCACACATTTCAAATTACGTATTGGATATCCAATATGTAATTTGGATATCATGAAATGTTACAAAAAAAGATGTAAAAAAAAATACGTTCAATTCAGCCCAAAGAAAACCTATTTTCTAATTGTTATATTTTATTTTCCCTGCATAACAAAGTCATTAAATACAATAGTGAAATCTGACTTCCAAAAACGTCCGTAGGTAAGTGCCTGTCACGGAGCCCCTTTGAAAAGCCGCAACACCCTAAGATTAAATATGTAGGAATTTCAGGCCTGACAACTCAAGGGCGGCTGGAAATAGCCCAATCGATGGGCCCTATGTGATTGCATTCACGGAACTTATGCATCGGTGATGAGGACCATGGGCGGCTTCCACGAACCTTCTTTGACGGGAACTCATAAATATATATATATATATAACAGAAATGGTTTAAAAGTCTCCGAGTTGACGGACCATTTTCTATTACCTTCTGACCTTTTTCCATTGCGTTGGAATATTTATTTTCTTAGTAATGTACCTAATTAAAGCTAGCCGACACTTAAAAGGACTATGAAGACTTAGTGAGCTATGTTCTCTTCCTATTTTGATGGCACATATATATCCGATGATTTTTATTTTTAAAAATTCAGAGGCACTTGTGACAGATACGAGTACGTAAACTGAAAAAAAAAGTTAATTAAAAGCCGTTAATTTTGGCAAACCAAATTCAAGTGGGTGAAGTGCCCTGGAAATGACGTCCAACATAATAAAATACTATCCCTTTGATATTTGGACCTTGAATTTTCTTGTCGAGACCTTCCTTTTGATAGTCTGCAGATGTTAACCCTAGACTGGAAGCGGTTTATGTTATAAATTTTGAGCCCTTTGCCTGTCACAATTACGCTACGTTAGATACTAAATTATAGCATTATATCGTCTCCTTAAAACTTAAAAAAATAGGGCGTAATAAAGGTAAATTCAATCTTAGGCCCTATGTTATTAAATTCACAGAAAGTATGCATGAGCTATGAGGCTTTCTGTTGACGGGTCGACGCTTCCACGAAAGTTGTTTGATGGCGTAATGATTTATCAGAACGTTTAAAAGAGGTCGGGTATTTTTTATATGTCCCGTAAAAGAAAGGAAGATTACCAACTTATTTGGTGGCCTAGCCAAGATGCATTACGCTAACTTAACGGTTTTCAAAAATCTACTAAACGTGTGGAACTGACATAAGCGGCTGACGCGACGCGACGAGATAAAATTTGACAGGTGCTAGGGAAATGAATACATCTATTCCATATTATAACGTAAGAAGAAACGCTTAAGGTTAACGCTTAACGTGTCTCGTCCTGACTTTTATTACCTTTTATTACTAAGCGACTATTGCGATTTTCAAATTTTTATAGCGTTTTATAAAGACGGGACACTTTTATTTTAAACCTTAAGCGTTAAGTCTTACGTTATAATATGGAATAAATGTATTCATTTCCCTAGCACCTGTCAAATTTTATCTCGTTCTAAAAATTGGTCTGCCCGGGAACAAACTGGCAGGATTTGTGCTTGTATAACAACACGGCAATATGGTTACGATAAAGAACCAAGATGGGCGACGATAAGAATCAAATTAGAATAGAGCATCTGAAGTTCGGCTGGGTAACAGGCCTCCATTTATATCTCATGAGCAAGGATCGCTAAAAACACTCAAAGGATAGTAAAAATACGTGTTGTAAGCATAATGACTAATGAGGTTTATGTCAAAAAGCACTAAGTGGAGGCTAACCATAGAATGGTTTCCCTAGGTATTTAAGGAAAATCAATACCTATTAAGGAGCATGAAATGAAATGTATATTTGAGTAAAGCGTCGGTCACGCAATCTTCGCCTTTCACGACAGAATTGAAGGCAATTAATTTAAATGAAATTTACGGGTAATCAAGTAACCATATATTACTATAAACCGGCACAAGGTCAAATGAAATTGAAGGTTTACGTGAGTTAATCTATATCTAGCTAACAAAATTGTTGAGCACTTTATTGCCTTGTCAAGATAAACTTCAAACTGAAAATAGAATTACAAGCGTGACTATGACAGTCAATATAACGATAGCTAAGTTCTAAGCATGCTAAAAAATATGAGCCAAATAATTAAGAGTTACCGGGACTTAGGGCCGTATTAATAAACTCATCTCAACTGTGATCCCCGTCTCAACTCAAGATACGTCAAAATAAACGGCTTTCCATAGAAAGCTGTCATTTTTGACGCATGTGATATTATGGGCATCTCATCCAAGATCAGTTTATTAATACGGCCCTTAGTTCCCGATCAGACTAGCGTCTGTCAGTTGTGCGCTTTCCTCCGTTTGATCAGCACGGACGTTGCACGCACGCGGCGGCGCTCGCGTCGGGTACGGTGAGCGACTAGCACATCTTGTGCTAGCCGTCCTGAACGCAGCGTTTGCATCGCGTAAACGTGGCGCGAGCGTGGCGTTTGTTTTGACAGGTACAATCGCTCCCGTCGCGTCTACTTGCCGGCTTTCTCATTGTTAAATACAAACTTAAATAGTCCCTAAACACGATGTCTAGACTGAAGACTGGTAAACATTATGAAACAGCCCTAAATGCGTGTCTCCCTGTGATATTCCGTGGTTTTGCCAGCGACCTTGGCCTACTGGTAGTCAGCCCGTCATATTATCTTTATGTCGCAGCACCGTTTTAGAAAGGCAACGTTGCACGACACGCACGGTTTGTGAAATTTCTTAACTGCTGTTTATATAGCTATAAGGCTTTGGCATAAACGGGAACGGTTAAAGTTAACGACCGCGCTTGATGGAGATGGCTTGTTAAAATTATTTGCTCTTAACGGGTATTTTATTGACAACTACAAAGGTGAAACTAGTCACAATAACGTGAATTATGTAATTATCTTTTCAGGATTGGCGGTGTTTCCCGGGTTTTTTTTTATTGCAATGCAAATGTACTTGGTTTTTCTTAGGTAAAATACATTATAATTATTAGAAGATGAAGTAGTAAGGCGGAAAACATACTAACATCATACGGTAACACAGATTTAAATAATAATAAAAAACAGGACCATTGCTAAGCTTACATGTTTTTTTTATGAATGAGTCCTTTGTGGCAGCCTCCCTGCCGCTTTCTTATTATAGTAGTGATGTTCCCTTGCGCATATAATACCTATGTCCGGTAATTACCTACAGTAAAAGGCAGATAAGAAGTCAATCCCTGACTTGTCACCGCAGTACATTTTATAACCTATTTATGGCTTTTGCGTTATAATTTGTACTGGAATTGCAGGTGTCAGGATTGACTTATTATCTGCCTTTTACTGTAGACATTACTAATAATACTCGCATAATGTAAAAATATATTTATTCAGTTCCATAAAGGTACGGATCCTTAGACGATATTGCAAACATGTTACTACCAAAACCTGCTACGTGATAAAATTAATGTTGTCTTCGAGACTTAGGTACTACTATTGGTTTCTACTAATATTTTTTTCATAACACTTCATCCAAATTCACAAATATTTATAGCTCAATCAGGAAAATCTATTTCAATTTAATTTTTGGCTTTAGACTTGTCTACATCTTGAGAGAATACATCGCTATAACACTCGCACTCGCATCTGACAGTATATTTGTCACTCGTGTTTAATGGAAACACGAGCATAGCCGATGCTACTCAGGAAATGGTAGTGCTGTAGGTACTGGCATCAATAAAGGTTTTCGTTGAACTCACCGAGCATGTGTCCCAGGCTCTAGCCTGGACGCCGCCTGCCACGGCATTCATTATAAGAACATTAACGTCAACACACGAATCGACCGCCGAATGTTTCGCTATAATATGTTAACGAGCTAACAAAAAAGCCGCTTCGACGAAAATAGAAACTTTACTATGCCGTGACACGACAATTGATATATACTGCATAAGTTGTGCAAATTCAAAGGCTGTGTAGAAACGGTTGGTTGAACATGTCAGATAAATGCGATTTGGGAAACGGTTGACCGGAATCACACCTAAACTTGTCTTAGTAACAATTGTTAAAAGAGAACCAAGTAATGCTTCAGTGATTTTGTTTTGAACCGGTAATTTGAATGTTGCTTGAGGGATTCTAAAAAGATTTTACTGAATTGCATTAGAGTTTTTTTTTGCAAATTAACGAAACCCTCCTAACGCGGTTGTAACTCGTCTTCTATAGGCTATTTATCAAGTGGCCAAATTGAAATTTGGGAAAACTTGATAAATAGCCTATAGAGTAATTAAAACATCTGTTCATAACATCTGAGTAGTTAATTGTATAGGTGCGTGTGATGGTGGAGTAGTTACGCCATCCATTACTAAATTGAAGGATGGATGGGCCGCTGTGCTTCAAGTAATAAATCATACGTATACGCCTTTGCCGGGATTTGCCATATCAACGACCTCAATACATTTCAATACGCGTAGAGTACCTACGGCCAGTTCCAATGTTCAGTACTAATTTACGATACTTAAACGATTATACGATGTTAAATGTTAATAGACTGTTAGTTCATACATTTTGACAGCTGTTAACACTATAATCGTCTGTTAAGTGGTTGGTGAAATCCGACATAAATCTGTCTCTTATCTATAGTTGAAGATAAACAGCCATCATTGTCAATGTGACGGAAAATAAAATAAATATATCTTATTATACTAGCTCCTGACCGCGACTTCACCCGTGTACAGTTAGTAATTCGCTACACCTCCCGTTTCGTTTACCATCTCATGGAAACGTTTTTTTTTTTCGCGATAAAAGGTAGCCTATGTCCTATTCAGGGTATAAGCATCTTCATCCCAAATTCCATCGAGCCGTTTCAGCATGAACGCACACGCATGCAAGCAAGCACGCACGCACACGCACATTCGTATTTATAATATTAATTATTGATGTCAAGTTGGTCTTTAAAACGTTGAGTTCGAAGCTAATGTCTGCTGAAATCTTATCGTTTTCAGGCTGTCATAAGCATGGGTTACGTAGGTTAGGTTGGACCTGTGACCGCCAAAAAATTATGACTCCAGCACGTGGAAATGCCTGTCGATGAAATAAAAATTGAAAAGTCACTCAACTAGCATAATTGGAGCCCACCACTTCGCAAGAGTAAAATTATATTCCTGTACCCTCCAAATTTTCCCTATTTATTTTCTCAACGAATAAAACTTAATCAAGGATTCAGTTAATAGTACAAATGTTATTTACAATTTTAGAAAAAAAAACACATGTTATTGAGAAACATCATTCGACGATCTCAAGAACTAGAAAAATAGATACCAAGAACCAAGCGTTATTTTATTGCTCAGAATGAAGAAGGGCCCCGCCAAACACCTTTTTCTCAAGTCTATTTTTTGGAACATTGTTTCACTTTTCTAAATCCGTTTAGCGTGTGATTGAGTAAAAACATCTAAAGATTTACATTTATTATATTATTAGTTTCATTTACTAAATAAAATATAACCCCGTCTGTCTGTTTAATGTCGGTTATCCTTTGATCTGTGTACGGCTTTCTCAGTAAATACTGAACGGATTCTGTTCCCGATTTTAATGCTTTTATACTTAGAGAGATTCACGAAGAAGTTTTTCATGAATAGCAATTGAGTGAGCACCCATGCGAAGGCGGGCGGGCGCTGTATACTTGTATCAAGCCAGAGATGTAAAAAGAATCATGTACCTATGTATGCAGAGGCCTGGGGGACTCCTGGGTTTACAACACGTATTTAGTATTTTTTAAATGTATCTAATAGTCATTTAAAAATAACATTTCGAGGAATAGACTGACTCAGATTAATATGTTTTAAACAGTGAATACTTACCCTTTAAATTAGTTTTTGTAGGTATGTACTCGTATAGATATGTCATCTTGTCTCGCCGGCCGACGAACGTACCCACATTTAGCTACATGTCGGTATATTTACTTATCAAAACCTCAATCTGGCTTCATGAATATGAATATTGTATTCGCATAGAACCCTCGGGAGGGATCCGCATCAGCGTAAGCGATAAGCGCCGATATTTTAAACTAAGAGGTACCCCGAGGAGTAATTACAATGGTAAGTTGGGTAAAAGTGAGATTACTTTTTACCCAACTAAGTTTACATTGTGGGTATTTACATTAGTCGGTCAGTAAATTAATGATGGCCTAACGGCGGTAAGTAAAGAAAGTGTTATCAGGTTGCCTTGGTAAAAACAAAGGTATAAGCATTTTTTTTACTAAGTATATCTAATGAGATACCGCAAGAGTTTAATTTGAATCTACAAAAACAGTTTGCTTCAGTAACAGTTACAATTCTTTTTAAAACGTTGACAGTTAATATGAAACCTGAAAAAATAATTCATCCTCAGCTTTCGTCTTGCAGAAATCTTTCTGCGAGACGATAGAGTATAATGGCCGATTTTAGTGTTGTTTTATTTTCTTCATTGACAATTACACTTTCACCCTCTGAAAATCACTACGAAAACGCCATAAATAAAAACAAGAAGATTTCTGCAAAACTAACTTGTATTATTATTAGTTTGTCATGTTTAAATTGTTCAGTTTTCCCAAACCCAACTTAATATTTTATTATTCATCCAATAAATAAACTACCTTCATGATGCATGAAGATAACTCGGCTCGGTATAAAGATAGTTCGATGACAAAATTGCAGGATGATCCTTTCCGACTACAGATCGTCTTATTATGGAAATGGTTCCTTCTAAAACGCGCAGATAAGCGAAGGTTACACGTAAATTATACGTTCCACTATCGCCCCAAGCACGAGGTATGGAATCATAACTAGTACCTGCATATCGAGGAGTTATTTCAAATTTGCCCGTAAAAGAGAAAACGAAAAGGTAACAAACTATGAGTGCGAAGAGTACTTAGTAACACTAAAGCGAAACAAATACATCGGCATAATTTTCATAACGCCTGTTTGTGAGTCTGGGAGCGTGAGAATCGCGCGGGGGCGTGAAGCGAGCACTTGAGATACAAACCGCCGCAAACATCCTAATCGGGAGCGCGGGGTAGAGGCTGGCAACACTGGCGGAGTACGGCACGGTGTTTATTCTGCCGCATATATCGACCGGGTGGGCGAGCGCGCGCCGCTCCCGGCTCAGTCGCCGTCGCCGCTCGCCGGGACCGCGCGCCGCGTCGCTCGCGACAGCCGCCGACAACCTCGCGAACAACTCCGCCAACAACAAAAAACAACACCAACCTCTCACAATAACTAACACTTAACTCAATCGCGTCTCAACGAACCCAAAGCCAGTGCGAACGAACGAAACAAAAACATCTAGTGTCATGTGAGTTTGTGGTGGTAAAGGTTGTATTCCTCCAGGCAGCTGTTCATACGGTAAGACCGCAAAATAACCCGATTTATTTACTGCATGATGCGGCAATAGTAATAGTATTAAGTTTCATGAAGGTCAAAGCTTGAGGCCTTGAAATTTGACATTTAATACGTGTGTGGTTAACTATGTAGTAAACACGTTGCTACGTTACTTAATGAGAAAATGACTGCACGAATGTTCGCTTAAAACACGAGCGTCGCATTAAATAAACTGCTAGTTAGTTAATAGTTATTGGTTATGGTTATTAAAATAATAATGAAATATGTTTAATACAAAGCGGAACCTATCTGTTTTACGCATTCGTAGCGGTGTCTACGGCGTAGCAAATTGTAGCGGCGCGTAGTATTGTGTCATATTGCGCGCGTTATTTACCTCTTTACGCCTGAACAACTCGCTGACTTTAATTTTGAATCAACAAGGTCTTGCTGATTAAATAGACGAATTGTTAGAATTATTTAGTAAAGTAAGCTTTGTTCGGATCCAATTAACTTTTATTTACATTTTCTGTAATGTAAACTGTCTGGCAATTAAGCCTTTTTGTAGCTTAGTAGGTAAATAATTATGTAATGGAGATAAATCATCATGAACGTTCAACAAGGGGTTAAAGTAATAATTGTCACGCTGGCCCTGGAAGCGGAGTTTATCATATTAATTATGAACATCGGATATTTTGTTACCCAGGGATATTTGGATTTTAAGGGTGTCAAGGACTTTGGAGATGTAAACTTTTAAAGTGCATTCCGAATGTATATCTATCCCTTTACATCGTTAAAAACTTCGTGCAGTTTTTACTGCGGCCTGTCGTATTTTTATATACATCATCGTCGTCGTCGTTGTGTGACCAGAATGGTTTAAATATTGATTTGAAATTTGAATTGGCTTGTTTTTATATTTTTGAATGTCTATTTTTTTCTCGATATATTATTTAATATGATACAAAACTATCTTGTATTCGTCAAAGCGCGTCAAACAGTCGCGTTTATCAAACAAGGTTTGTCTTTAACGAGACTCGAACCCCCGGCGCAGTACCCAGGATTCACTACCACTGTACCATCCGACTGGCGTAATCTTTCGTATGGTAGTTTCTGAAGAATGCAATTTAAATATTCGGCGAATTGCATTTTTCAGATTTCGAAGAATGACCCCCACTAGTTAATCCAAAGTTAGAGAGCCTTATTCGAATTTATTTTTTGCCTTCGGTTCTACAGTTCTTATATCGTTACTTGAGATCTGTATATAAATCCTGCTAGTTTTCGCGTTCACTCACTCTTGCATATACTAGACAAAAAATAAGTATGGCTGCTTGCAAGATTAACTGCTGTGTTGAAGTTCTTACTTGAAGCTTGTGACACAAAATTTGATTTGCTTCCCTGCAGCACATCTGTTACTGAATAAAATTAAGTTTAAAGACGAGTCGAAGAGTTAGTCTGCAAAAATTTAATTTTTTGTTTTCCTTACTTGTAAGTAACATTTCTTAACGGTTGCGAAACATTCACGTAATTTTAGAAAGCTTCTCAAGAAAGTACTAAGAACATTCTCGAAAACAATTGAGAGCACTCAGAATTATTTAGAAAAATTAATAATATTTTTGAAAATTACCGAGTGTAGAGTCTCGGTAATTTTCTAGATGGTGGTACAAGAGGGACAATTTTAAAACACACTATATCGTAGTAATACTTCCACTCTAAAACTTACGAAATAATAATGGTAAGTACATAGGTAATATAGACACATACATAATAGAGTGTAAAAGTTACATGCGTATAATTCAGATTTTAATTAATATTAAAATGGGAAAAAGTAATTTATGATATAAGAACACACAAATTAATAATTTTATCTCAAACATTACATTTTCGGCTTAAATTTGAGAACGGACATTAGGCAATATGGAACAGCGGTTCAGAATAAATTCGAATATATTTGAATTTGGAACACGAGTTTTCCCTACATTTGTTTGACTACTTTGCCAACTTGATATTCGCTTTGCACTTTGCATCAGTTGCATAGTTCGTAACAAAGTTAGTGAAATAACACAGTTCTGGTTAATATAGGTAGATGTAGTTATCACCTTATCACACAGGATGTAGTGGATACTACTAAATTCACTTGGATAATTTACGGATAAGGTATACAGGGTGAAATGGGACACATGATCAGATTTAACTTAATCTAGCTCTTTTAATGATTACCTATTGTTTCTTATTAACAGGGCCCGTAATTTTGATGCCTATGACATAAATTTGACATCACGCTCCATATAGGGTGATCTCAAATATGTAGTTGTATTGTAAATAATTAATCATTAGTCGTCAATCATTTACAAATGACTTCAAAAGTACTCTATTTACACGTGGAATAAATAATACCTACTTGATACGTGAAACGTAAATAAAACTATTTGATTTGTTTTTATTCATACATTTTATTAAATGGTATTGTTAATAACACATTACAATAGTTACGTAGAAAACAGAATTCCTCTGTAACGTAAAGCACGCCATCCTTCTTGCATTAATTCCCGTGCAAAGAAAATCTAAATCATCTTCGCGTTCATACGTAATGCAATATTCATAGAAATCCTTTTGTTTTCTAATCGTATTTTTGTTTGTTGTGTCACACAATTGGGTAATTATTCCAACTTCTCTGCTAAAAAGAAAATGTATAATTGATGGACACATTTTTTCTGATTTTAACAATTAATACAATTAGGAAATCAGTATTTTTATTTCTCAGTTCTTTTGAAGTCATTTGTAGGTACATGATTAAAATGATTGACGACTAATGATTAATAATTTACAATACAACTATTTGGGATCACCCTATATGGAGCGTGACGTCAAATTGATGTCATCGGCATCAAAATTACGGGCCCTGCTTATTAATAGAGTAATTATTTAACATTTTATCTTTTTTTTTAAGAAATCTAAATTACTTTCAGTTTTTTACTACGATTAAGGTCACTCTACATTACTGTATAATAAATTTAATCTTGACTTTGTCAAATGTGACAGTGAATTTTTTTCATAAAAGTCTTTTTGCTATCTATACCATTAACAGCTATTTTAAAGAGGTTTTATCTTGATCAAATGTTTATTTTAGGGTGACCATTGATGCAGCGACTACATTTTTTAATTTACTTTAAATAATAGAAACAAAAAAAGATAATGTTTCGTGTTCATAATGGTTGTAACCCTGTACCGCTGTACAGAGTTAGTAATTTATCACTAAATTAGATATATTAAATTCTGATTACGTCCCCTTGTATTTTCTCGCTTATCGCTCAGTGCGTCTCTATCGTTGCAGACAAGTTAGAAAGAGAGATCCGAGCGACAAACAAGTCACGGACCACGTGTGCAGGACGGCTGCGTCCTGTACGGCTAACACATTCTCGCTTATCGCGCAGTGCGTTTCTTTTGTTTTATACTGAGTAGAGGGGGATTACCAAGCGACAAACATGTCACGGATAAGACGTGCCAGCATCCCAGGGAGAAATCTAAATCTAAATTAAATTATAAATAAATATCAGGGGACAATTTTACATAAATAACGCAGACCCAACCTAAGCGCTAGGCTTCTAGGTACTATGCCTACTGGACAACAATAAACCTACTTCGGTATATAGAGAAATAAATACCTAAATACAAAGAAAATCATCACTCAAATATTTGCCCTTACCGGGAATCGAGCCCGAGACCGCTAGCTTCGTCGCTAGCATGATCACTACCAAATAGGCTAACCCCGTCGTGACGTAAATCCGAGTAGTCTCAGGGGGCAATCCTTCGAGCGTTTCAACCGCCCTCATTCCCGGTCGCATTATTGTCGAATTTCCTGTAGACTAAGATAGCATTTTCAGGTATTTTATCAAGGCACTCTACAAGATAACCGAAAATAGCATCCAAAGCTACAGGAATTTCGACATTAATGCGACCAGGGTAATGAGGGCGGTTGAAACGCTCGAAGAATTACCTCGGGAAGCTACAAATACGTGCGTATCCACGGCACTTGTAATCTAAGCGCTTATTTATATCCCGGTGGCTTGACGGTAGGCGTTCACCCCTCGCTTAGTCAACCCTAAAAAAGGCTTGACAATCTTCAAGACAGCGGACATGCAATTTCAACATTACCCCAAAGTTATTCGTTTAAATAGATTAAGGGCGGAAACAACCCCTAAATCGTCTCCGGTGACAAATGCCCGCTGCAAGGCCGACCACCGTCCTTGGGGCTGTGCATTTATCATGCGAATAACGGTTTGTTTCACCCCTTTAATTAATAACGCTGGGCCAGGCTCATCCTGGGTCAAGGAATTATGGTAACCATCTGTTAAACCGTTCACCCAGCTATTTTTTAAACAAGCTGACAATTAAATGTATGGCTTTCCATATTTGCTGAAACATGTGAATGCTAGTAATTTCGGTTCTTGTCCATATATGTTCATTGTTCACTTTCATACTGCGAAATTCTTTTCTCGGATTGGTATCACATATTATCGTATGGTATCGTAATTATATGTATAAAATTTTCAAAGGCTTTCCAAGCTGCAGATATTAATAATAATCTTACAAGTATATACCGGCCATCGCGGAGATCCTTTCGGAAGACCTATGTCCAGCAGTTGACGTCCTTTGGCTTAAATGATGACGATGATGAATGTCACATACAGGGTGTCCCATAAGTCGCATGTCACAGTGACACCGGAGGTAGGCCAGCCTAAGACGGACCGAACCAGCCTATTATTATTATTTTCTATTTTTATTTTTATTTTAACGGAGTAGAAATGCGTTACGCATCATCACTAATATTATAAAGAGGAAAGATTTATATTTTTGTATGTTTGTACCAAATACGATAAACTCAAAAATTATTGTACCGATTTCAAAAATTCTTTCACCAACATTTAGAATGAACTTTCAGGGGGCATAGGCTATATTTTAACTTACGAAAGTACTGACTCTCCGGAAGAAGTCGCGGGCGGAAAGCTAGTTATAGATAAGTTAAGTCATTGTTGTTATGGTGATGTTTTTTAAAGTGAGTTGTACGTAGTGCTATGTATTTGCTCCATCCGTTTTCAAATGTTGACACCAAAATATAAATAATGGTATACTTGTGAATTTTCAATTAACTTACATTGAGCAAGGCTGTATTGATTCGTGTGCGAAATCATTAATCATTGTCATTGTTGGGCATGACGGCTAACGTTCTCGGTGTAAGGCATGTTTAATAAGGAAGTAGGTTTGTTATAATTTTAGTACGGTTGTGAAAACGTACCCAAGTAAGCAACGGTTAGGAAAATAATCAAGAGGTTGATCTTGTCCTTGAAAAAGATTAAAAAATACATTTTCAGTGCTATTCAACATAAGTCTTAAGGCACACACATTTAGCTTTATTAGTTTTATCATTATCGCCACCCAAATCTCAGTAAATATCCTAGTCAGTTCCTAATCTAAAAAAAAAAAAATTATAGTCGGGTTGTGCTAAAGCGTTAGAAATCCTCATTAAATTTCATATAAAGTTAAAGAAAGGAACCAATAACAACAAACAAAAACACAATCGTCATGAAAGGGAAGTGTGTTATCGCAATCGTCCCGGCATTCCTCCTGAGTCAGAAAACCATTTTATCTGGATCTGTATTTTCTATAGGATTCTGTTGGTCCATTTATAAGCAAAGTAGCAAAGTCCTTTTTTATTAATTTTTGTACTTTGCCTCAACTTCAAATGTGCTGCGGTAAACACAAAAGCAGTGCATAACTTACGTTAAATTTGCGGTGTATTTTAAGCACTTATGCCACGAACATCACCCCAGACTTGCAAACATATTTAAGCAGCGTTATTTCCGTCTACTAATTAATTATGAAGGCACGAATAATTAATTAAATAAGACACTCGGTTACAGCTTCTTTCCAAAAGCAGAAGGGACTATGAGACCGTAGATTCCATACACGACTGACGTTTTGTCCTGTAGGTCAAACAGGACGTCCGTCGGCCGGAATCATCATCCATAATGTAGCCAACCAGGAGTGGCCGTTACTATTATACTAATGTCCAGGATTATTTAGACGGTTTTAATTATGTGGGGCCTTCTTTGACGTGGTACGTGACATTATGACGTCAACATAAAAATATGGTGTTCACACCTTATGTTGTCGACCAAACTAACAAAGAACAGGATACATTTAAAGAGCTTGAAAAAGTATACATATACCTACCCGTTAGAGAGCTTTTAAATAAATATGCCACTGAGCATTTATTTTATGTTGTGAAAATAATGAAAACGTTTTGAATTAACCGTTCAGGCACTGTAAATTATCATAATTTATTTTCATGTGTACTTATTTTAATATTTCTATTTACTTAAAATAGCTCGTATAAATAAACTTTGTGTTTCAATTTGCAAAACTATCAAACTCAGTAAAACATTTATTAGACTCGTGGTTAACAGAGCAGTAAAAATATTTGTGAATTTAGATTGTTAAATTGAAGGGAGTTTATTTGAAGGCTGAACATATTTGATTTTAATATTATGGTCTATATTTTGTGGCATTTTCTAGTGGATATAACTTATTTATGGTTTCTTACTTCACGATGTGAGAAATTTGAATACTTTTTAACAATAACCCACATACGAAGTGGGCGAAGGTTCCGAACTCACCCGGAACGCCAAAAAACCGCAACGCATTTTCATTGACATCTATGGTTGGAAAAAATATCGTAATCACTACATATTGCATATTACATCATTATTAATCATTGCATATTGCGTTTCACCAGGCACTTTTTGCCTCGTACGGTGAAACTGTGGAACCAACTTCCTTCTGCGGTGTTTCCGGCCAGTTATGACAAGGGGGCCTTCAAGAAAAGAGCGTTCATCTCTCTAAAAGGCCGGCAACGTATCGACCACTCTTCTTGAGTGGTCGGTATTCATGGGCGGTGGTGATTACTTCCCATCAGGTAACCCGCATGCTCGTTTGCCTCCCTCTCTTTAAAAAAAATAATTATAAATTAAAGTCCCCCAAATGTTTGTCCGGGCTAGTCTCAGAAGGAACTGTGCGGATGCCGGGGCGGAGCCCTAGTTTCCTATAGGTACATGTTCAGCTCACTTCGGCTCGGCTTCACAATGAAAACAACCAAATGCATTGTAGGAAGCAAACTTAAAACCGCATTAGCATCCTTATATGAAAACATCGCCACCCAAGTTTAGTGTTTAGTGGGGTCTGGAATATGCATCAGATAGTAAAACAATAATGAACTGGATTAGGCAGTGGAGGTTTGAATACGACGGTGTTACGTGAGAGCGCGGTCAAGGCCGGGCCGGCGGCAAGTACTATAACGGTCCAGACGGATATAACTGCAACTGTAGTAATTTTCTGTTCATGCCATGGGGGATTAAATTACTTATATAAAAATATATATCACAGGACAATCTCACACCATTGACACAAACTTGTATTATGGGTAGAGAACGACATACACAGATTAATATATATATACTTAAATGGTGGAAGGACCTTATACGGGTACGTTCGCTCGTATAAGAGCTTGTTCGTCAGCATACATTTGCAAAAAACTAACTTACTAATAATTGCTTGTTGCCAAATTTTTCATTCACTTTACCAAAACTATCAGTACCCATTTTAGTGTTAAGTGTAATAAGATGAAAAATAACAGTATTGTTCCTGAAAAAATACTTGAGTAAATAAATCATAATCGAATTCTTCGCAAAATGTGTTATGGGAAACGTCAAAACAGCCTTCGAGGGTTTACGAATTCAATAAACCTTTATCTTATTACCAACGATATTCATTTCAGTGACATAAAGCTTTCACAATAGCTCGCTCACTACCTGTAAATACGCTAGGTAATGCCGTAATGCGTACTGAAATCAGATTCACTTGTCATACGCGTTACAGTTTAGCAGTCGGTGTTGACAGTAGGGCCCCGCCGTCCGTCACAACGGCCCGCCGTGTACTTCGCTCTCGGCCTCAACAGCCAATCGGGCTGTTCGTATGAATATACAATCCAGCCAACTGTTTGATTAGTGTATTGGATTTGTTCTGTTATATCAATAGGGTTTTGATATTTTCATTGCCTATAGTCACTTGAGAAAGGGAATTCTGCGTACTGACAATTTATTATTTAATAGTTGATTATACCGTTGACCCAGCTGTAATAAATAAAAAAAATGTTGTATGGGTTTTGAGTAATTATTTAAAACTTACCTAAAACATGAAAGTGACATAATTCAAAGAGTTCGACTCTTTTAGAAATTGCTTCTTAGGATCTCGCTCGTAACCAACAGTATATTAGAAATTGCTTCTTAGGATCTCGCTCGTAACCAACAGTCTTTTAGAAATTGCTTCTTAGGATCTCGCTCGTAAACATTGAGATATAATCTTCACAGCGGCGAGGTAACATTTCAATGTAACATCTTGCTATTATTTTACTTAAATATTCCCTCAGGTGACTTCATAGAAAAGTAAAGTCGGCAAATAACATTTTCAGGCGTCTCTAACTAACGCCGAGATAGAATTCTTAATGTACAAGGAAAACAGCTTCGGCATTTGATTGTGTACTGTACACGTGTACAGGTCTCGAACTTTTACTTCCCGTATAAAGGAGGAACAATGTTAAATTCAAACGAGACTAAATTTCCATTTATATGTTTTCCTTTTTCTCGAGCCAAACATTTCTCTAAAAACATATTACAAAGTGCGCCGTCGCAGTACTCGTATTAAAAACAGTAGTTCTCGTAGTAGTACGAACCTTTTGTAGTTGTTGTAACTAATATAAAGTCCTGGCGATGACGGCTAATCAATCTCAAAGTCCTTTAATAAGTATTTTTATGATTAATCATAAATTAATTTCAGCATTTCAGTTATAAAGACTAAAATACCTACCTGCTTACAACACAACAACAACAACAACACAACAACAACAACAATAACGTGACATAAATAGTTATTGCGAAACAGATACTTCGTGTCATAGTGCAATCTTAGGGCCGTATTAATAAACTAATCTTGGCTGAAACTCCCGTCACAAGATGCGTCAAAAATGACAGTTGTTCTATGGATTGACGTTTACTTTGACATATATTGAGAGGGGATCACAGTTGAGATGAGTTTATTAATACGGCCCTTAATTTGATTCTTCTGTCACTGTACTGTGTGGTATGCAGCTATGGAGTTGGAAAGGCACACACGAAAAGCCGATTATCTAGATGTTTTTCACGCCTCAACAACGTCGTGGCACATAATCACATGTGTCGGAGACATTGTACTGTACACTCGTACTCCTATTATGTACTTACAGTCCAAGTAATAAATAAATACCTACACGTTCCCAAGACGCCAAAAATATCTACACACCTTTATGCCACTGACACTAAGGTTTGAGTATACTTACCTATGGTTGTATAGATAATTAATGCCTTCGACTGTGTACGTTGTGCAAAGAGTGAAGTGCAAATTTTTAATTTTAAAACTTTGAATTTAGGTATCAATCCAATTTTGTTAGTAAAAATGTATGATATAGGGGCCTACGCGTCAGCTATTTGAAATAGTTTTTAGCACTAATAGCACAATGCTTCTAGGTTTGATGCACAAGCCCAGATGATTTTCTTTTAAAATATTGAAATTATAACCCCATATCAAAATTTAATTGTACTATCAGCAACACAGTTAACTGACCGGTTATGAAAATTATCACCTTTCAATAAGACTCACTAATGGTCAGTTAACAGTGATGCTGTTAATAATATACGTAGCTTTAAAACTTGATACCTTCCTAGAGAACGCCTGCGACTTTCTTCTTGTAGAATTCGTTAGATAGGTTAGTTAGAAATATATCAGTACATGTATCGAGCACCCGTTATAGCTGGCTAGGATTCACAATTTCTATATTTATTGTTATTACCGCGCATCGGGAACTAAATTCTGGGGCACCGGGTATAGCTCCCACACTTTATGGTAATGTAGGCGGCGTGAGCGGAGCCGTGCTATTAAGTTTACTTGCGGGCGTGTAGCAGCTTTAATCGACACATTACTGAAAGATAGGCTCTGCTCCCCGATCGTATTACAGCGTAATGGCTTACATAAGCGTTATTCTTATAAAACACTGAAACCTTGTCATGAAAGCTGCGAACGTAAACCGTTATGCCTGCGGTAATACCATCTAATTTCTCGGAAACGACAACCTTAGGCTAAATAAGTCAGGCTAATCCGTGATTTTGAATACCGACAACATCATATCAACGCCTGGTACCTTCATGATATTCTGTTCGTAGTACAGCCGATGGACAAGATTACGGCAAAAGTTAAATGTTCCTTATGTTCTGAAAGGATTATCAGAAAACTTTGCTCTTATGTCCGTACATTCAAAAACCAATCTACTAATTTAATTGATTGTAAAAGATACTATTTAAATTGTTGAATATTAAGTTATGCAATTCTAAATAAGGTACTAAGGTATAATATGACATATTTTATTTAACTTATATTCCATATCTAGAAACGCAGTACAGAAATGTTGCAACTGAATAATAGATTTTTTAACTTTTAACGTAGAGGCAGATCCAACATTCACCCAAAAATATCATCGCCATTTTAGACCCTTCGTTGACTTTAAAAGCCGCGCTACAACCCAGCATTGTAGCCTAGGGCATGACATTGAACCAGCGGAGTTCACACCGTTAATTGGACACTAGCAGCCCAGCCAACCGAGTAATTGCCAGTAAATCCAATGCCTAACTGTAGAACTTCTAAATGTTATTTAATGTTAAAGATTTATTGACCGTTTTACAGCAAATATAAGTTGGACTCCTTTGTTAAATCCTCTTTCACGTTATAAATTATTCGCAGCAATTTATTTAAATGCGAAACATTTTATAATGGGTACACTTCGTTGAAAATATGTATTTTATAAATTACGGAAGGATTAAGTAACGTTTTCTAAAGGTAAATTGTTAAATCGTTATATTTAACTAATCGCAAAACAATTAAAATATTATGCTAAAGCGGCGTGATCATCTAAAGAAGGGTGATCCATTGAGGAGAGTGAAAAAGGCAACGCCACTATGTTATTATTGTACAAAGGCGCGGCGCTCAATAGAGAGAGATACAACGCCGGGCTGGCGACCTTTCAGCCCCTCCACTGTCATTCACTGAATAACTTGCCCTTTTCTGCACAATGGCGCTGGATCTCATAGCAAGTTTGTCGAAGGGTTACAAAAAATACTTAATTCTATTATTTCCAAATACCACTCAGAACAATGGCTGGGGTCGGGCCTGGATATTTATGACGGGTTTGTTTTCTCAGCAGTCAGAACAACACCTGAGGCTTATGCTAAGTTAAATACGCTAGAACGTTTCTTGACATTGCTACCTTGAACGGCTTGAACAATTTAATAAAACTTTTGTAATTCGCTTTGAGGACTCTTTTGAATCTCAATTTCTAAATAAATAAATCTAATAAATCTTTCTTTGTTTATTCTCAAGCTTATCGAAATAACCAATTTGTTGCAATAAAGAGATAAACGAATCATTATGACTAACTGTTGAGTTTCTTGCGGCGCTTCTTCTCAGCAGTGGTCTCCTCTTGGGAAGCGCTGGTAGATTTTTGACGTGTAAAAGTGCCCGTGCGGCCTACTTACTGAATAAATATATTTTATCTTTTTATTATGAAAGCTTTGGCGTGGTATTAACTTGCAAATTCTAAAGACCTCGAAAAGTTAACCTTAGTTTTAATTTAGCAGTAAATATCATACACCTCAGTCGGCCTTCAAAGATCGCAGTGAATTACATGTTTTTGCAAAAACCAGAGCTTGGCCGGTAAACTGTAGGTTAATGAAACACTACCTAGAATTACCATGAATATAGCCGAGGAAACGGCCCTGACAAACTAGTAATGCAGCCGTGTTACTGCAATTTTACGCCGGTAACTACAAGAAATGGAATTTGCTATTACTGTTATAAATGCTTTCATAAACAAGTCTCGGGAAATGAATAACAGTTTCTGTAAGCACCGTTGGTCGATTCAGTGTAGATCCTAATGCGAATGTAGATATACTTATACTCAAAGTATATCAGTTTCTAAGTTGATATAATGTACTTTTCTTGTCCTCTTTAGTTATCAAAGCTTAAAATAAAACAGGTGTGAATCAGTAACAAGTATCAATGTCCAAATAGCCTCATCGATGTCATCTACGTTACTTGCCAGTAGTCCATGGAATTATAGCCACTACTAAGAGTATCTATAAAGTGTATTTTGCTAAGTGTAGGTATGTATACTTAACAGATAAACATAAGCTAGATTAACATTTAAGGTGGAAGGTGGAAAAATGTGATTCGTATAAACTGATTATTCGTATAATATTAAGAAGGTGTATTTTTAGTCACCTTGATTACTTTTCTTGATTGTAGATAGTAACCTCCTAGGGATACTACAGAAGGTCAGATCTACTTTGTGTTTATTAAAGTGGGACATCTCTAGCAGTTCTGGAGATAGAAAGTAAAAAACGAGCTAGCGAGAAAACAAAAAACGCAGGTAAAGTGGTTTCTGCGAGTCATATTTTATTCCTTCGTTTTACTCCAGGAATATTATTAATGTATTCAAGGAATCATTTTTTTAGGTACCTACTACTAGGCTTTACCGTGACTTCGTTTTCGTACAGTTCTCATTTTATTTTTCAGTTTAGAGCATGAACACGTGTGTGTGCCATCCAGATCCTTTCACTAGTTCAGGTGTATTAAAGGACGAGACGAGAACTGTGACATGTTTATATTAGTAGGATGATAAATATTAGACAGAGACATGTCGGATCGTACCGGCTTATATTCGTTAGTTTTAACCGTTTATCCGTTATATTTAACAAGTAGACGATAAAATATATCGTGTATTTTTACTTTAGTTTTTATATAAGTAAGAAGATTCCTACATCATCATAATAAGATAATAATAGGTTTAATAAGATAGATAGCAGATGGACATCAAAGCAATTGCAGGCAACTATCGTTCCGACTCGTAAGCCAGGCGCTCAATATCTTAGACCGCATTTAGGCCCCCATCGACCGAGGCGCTTAGCAGAAGCTAAACCGTTGGTAGGGAGATCTAATAAGTAAGACAATATTATTGAGCCTTGTTAACACCAAACTATGTCGTAGAATAGTTACATAATTGTCTTCTGGATGTCTTAAAAAAATAAAATTAAAAGAGAACATCCAACTCTATAGGTACACGTATAAATATGAAGACAGGAAATACAACGCTTTCCACCGCTTTGCGTGTGCCATTGTAACTCGAATAATACCTTCGTTACAACTTTCGCTCCGTTTCTCGTAGCACAATTCTGCTACCCGCGTTTGCTTGCGGCTAATATTTGTATGCAGCCATATTATTTTCTTACTCAGCGTACTCTAGACCAGTATAGTTTTATTTTCAATTTAATGATTATTCTAGATATAAAGTAAATTATTAAAGTCTAGAGTGAAGCTAAAAACAAGTCTAATTTTATAATTTCAAAACTTTGATCACGAGCATCATTAAAGCTCAAGCTCAATTTGGTTTATTTGAAAAATAGTTTGAAATGGAATTGATGGATAAATGAAGGTTAACAACTTTCAAAATGAATGAATGAAATGAATCGATTTTATTGTTATAACTCGACGTGTCGTTAAATATTTTATAGATGAAAACGCACTGAAATCCGGGAGCTGAAAGAATTTAATTTCCGAATAAAACGTCTGACTCACGTAAAAATTACTACGTAGCTTTATGTTGTGCTCTAAAAGCCTGTTTTATGATTGGTCATAAAGAAATGCCTCTGGAGCCCAATTTCATTCTTTAATTAACATTTCCGTACCACAGATCGCCTTTAAAATCGGGATAAGGCTATGGCCTATTCGCCAGAATTAGCGAGTTGTTATTTTTCGGTTGTATTTATTGATAGAATAAAAAACCTGTCAAATGAGATTCGGATTCAAGCAGCAAGGTTTCCCCACCTACCTCTTATTTACATATTTGTATAAAACCTAATGAAGTCTTGCTGCCGGTTGATGTCATTTTATATTAAAGAAAAGAGGAATATAATTAATGAAATGTTAGAACTAAAACTAAGTGGTTCGGTTTCCACTATTTGACTACAAAACCGGAGATATCTCATCAGTCGTGGTGTAGTTATGTATTAAATAACAGATACATAAATATATATATATATATCTACATCACAAATATATCAGTCAATTCATCAGTTTTTTTATCTCAAAAACTGGCTAGTTCAATGTTTCAAACACTACAAGATTAATATTTCTGTTCTCGTTACTTGTCCTTCCATTATATTTTACATATAAACAGTGCGAGTGTTGCGAGTACAAAACAAACTCCAAATCAGCGAGATATATACAAACTATAAGCGCTTTTTTTGCCTATTTCTGTATTTTAAAATAAACTTGTTATAGGAACAGAACAGAGGGGCTCGTGTTTTCATGGAAATACATAGCTGCACAGTCAAATATTTAAACGGGTTTCCGAGTTACAATTTATTCACGTTCGTGTTCAAAAAGCCAGGCATTTCACCCGCCGCGTAAAAGAGTGAAGAAGATTGGTTGCAGCTGAATAGTGCGGGTGCGAATTGAAAATGTCGACGTTATATTCTAGACATACGTATGTAAGTCTCGGCTATGTAAAATAAAACACGATTCACAAAATTTTCCTGGTTTACTGCGCGCATTTCTGTATATTTTTACCGTCTGAAAACTGTGTCGTAAACGGCAGATTTATATTTAATTTTACGACGTAGGTATACATCAATGTTACTAGACGGCGCTCGAAACTGTCTGTAGAAAGTGCCGTCTAAAATGGTTAAAAGTCGGTGAGGTATACAATAGAAAAAAGTGGTCCCGAAGGCGGTTGTAGTTATATTTTATTTAGATAACATTAGATAAGTTTATTGAAGCACAAGAATACATACAAAAAAAAATCCAAACTATTTATCTTTTTCTTATCCCACAAACCTAAAAGGTAACAACAACAGCCACCACCACCACCACCATCACCACCACCATCGCCACCATCTTTACCTACATTTGATTTAATTACTTTATATGAGATAAATCAACGTGATTGTACCCCATTGTTACATACTTCCCTTTTTAACATACAGTGTTTAACTCGTAAGGCTGCTGTATAAATAAATTGTTCTCGAGTAAGATTCTCGTCTTAAGACATCGAAGTAAATGCCAAGTCAAACGAAAACTGACGCGTCTGACGTGAGACGGGCATCTGACACGAACAATTTATTAACACATGAACATCGTGTATGTTAACCCTGAGCTTCATTGCGGTAAAACGATCCGTCAACTTGTGATAAAATTGCAGATAAGATCTGCAATTCCATATGTTTCACGACCCAATAAGCCCCGGCCTTGGCGCGGCGGGCGCGATTGGCGGCTGTATTAATGCTGCAGGCTGCCTTGACCCCCCGCGCCCTTCGCCCGGCCCTGCACGAGCCTGCACGCCGTATGCATTACATTACAACCGGCCACGTCATTCAGTTAGCTCCACAATCTGCCGCATTTTTAATTAAGGTCTTTTTTGTAATGAGTGCGGCAAAATGTTTATTTTGTTGTTATTTTTAAATTAATTACTAGGTCATTATCAAATTTTGTGCAGGTTATCTTGTCCCAACCTAAAAAAAGTTGTTTCCGTTTACATTATTCATTTTTTGCGGTAATTTGAGTGAAATGATGAATGATTTCCAGTCAGCTATATACCACAGATATTGATTATCGGAATCGAAAAAAGATGCTTAGTATTTATGAAATATTTGTAATAATGCACGGTAACAGAGTGGTAGCTCCATACAAATAGTAACAGAGTGTTCTGCGCAAAATTTGAAAATGACCCTACTATTATTTATTATTAATTGGTTTATTTTATTGTTAATTGAGCGTTTTCCAAAAATATCGCATTTGTTTCCATTACGTCACGAAAATTAGTCACACGCGTTAGTAAAAGGCGGTATCTCAAATTCAATAACCGAAGCAGATTAAATCCTCGCTCGTTAGTAATATGGTTGCACTTGCTAAAGGAGTTTTGTCTGTGATACCACCATTTGTCTTGTTTTGTGTTTGTTAATTTTCGTGACGTAATGGAAGCAATTACCGTTGTTAATTTTAGTCCTTATCTATGCGTATTTTTTACCGGTGTTTAATAATTAATCTCCTAAATATATTAATCACGACGACTATCCACTGTACTACACATGTGTAAAAAAAGCTGTTGAATCAAGGCACCTAGCTACCTTCACATATGTACTTTTCCGCTTTTCCGCAACATGGGAACATAAAAACTACAAAAAAAAATTACAGAACCAGCAATAAAGGAACCGACAAAACAGAGTTTTATTTTACTCGGCAAAAGTACATTTCTCGCGATAAAAATATATTTATTATCGCCGTAAATGTTTATGTCCACTTATTTAATAGACTTGGTAATAAAAGAATATCGTTTGATTATAGAAACAGGAATGTAGAATAATATAATAAGCCAGCCGTTTGCACAATGACCTTATAAACGACCTCTTGGATGGAGGAATTACGGCGAGACTGATCTAATGTATGACAAAATATCGCGTGATTCTATTCATAACCCGTACAACGAGCATTGCAGTTCGAAAATAACATTAGTTGGCTGGGCTGTCTTCATATCTTCGCATCTATTCACTGCGTTTATTTAATATAATTCTTACCGTCGTGATTTTAATTCTACGCATCAAAGTCATCAAATGCCGCTTTACCGGAAATAGCAGGTACTATTTAAGGAACTTTATAAGCTAAGTACAGTCTCAAAAAGAATAAATGCGGAGTGAGGTTTAAACCGAAATAAATCCAAGAAGCAGTGGGAACTAGTAACATATTTCTTACAATGTAAAATGTAATGGACGTAAATTTTCCACGCAGCAAGTTTTTATGTCCCAATAGTAAAAGTAAGTACCCGCTGGCAGCAAAACTTGAGGAGATGGTGAAACTTATAGAATTCCTTTGAATTTGTTTACCGCCACAGTGACTTAAAAAAGTGCGCCCGTAATTAGTCTGTTAATTATTTTAAACCTAGCTTCATTAATAACTGAGGAAAGAGTATTATTTGCTGCTTTCTTCATGAAGACTGACTAACACGGAGCACGGCTAAAAATGCCGTATCGTTATAGTTAGTACGAAACCGTAACATATACGTATAATATGTTGTGTATGTTCGACCACAAAGTAACTATGGTAGGTAATTACTACATTCAGTATAGTAATATCCTAATCACATATTATTGTAACTTTTTGAGTCACTACCTTAAATAGAACTGCCGGCTCGCGAGCCACCTACGCACTATGATTCTACAGAGTAACGTGCAAAGGTGACAGTTACAGAATGAGTACCGAGTCAACTTCGGCTCGCTGCGAACGCAACGCGTTCCGCTCGCGGCAGTCTCGCGTTTTAACTAAGGTTTTTGGTTGCAGTAGCATGCAACGGTTACCTACAGTTACAGTTTGCTAGTAAGTGTACCCGGATTTAGGTTGAATTCCGTGTGTATGGCATAAAACATATTATTCTGTCATTGTTAAACTGTCATTTTGAAGGGACTACTTTACAAACTACTTAGGCATACATTCTCATTTTGCAGGAAGTTGTGTCACAGTTAACACTACTTATTTTGACGACTGTACATCTAAATCAAAATTTAATATAAGTATGAACGCGATTGAAGAGGGTCTTGGGGTAAATTCAAAAAACAAAGGTGTAAACGTGTAAAGTGAACTTATTTCACCAAAGTCGTAAACAGTGGCGTTCGTGTCACCGCCGCCGCCTCGACTCGGCCGTGATTTCCTACCTTCGCGTTCTTCAACTTTACAACCGAATACTAAGTTTAATTTATCCAGCACAATATATACCCGCTTCAACTTTAAAATGTGATTTTCCCTTTGAAAATAGATAATTGTGTTTGCTCAGATAAAGTTGCAAGTTGGGAATAATTTAAAGTTGGGGAAGAAATTTGACAGGCAATCTAGATGCGGTTTCGGTGCGTGGAAGGTTGCGTCTTTGTTTCATAACTAGCTTTTCCCCGCGATTCCGTCCGCGTAGTAGTAATTTATCGCTTATTCTTCAGGAACTATAAAATTTTCCGGCATAAAAAGTATTTTTTATGTTAATTCAGGTAATAAACTATCTGTGTCCCAAATTTCATAAAAAACGGTCAAACAGTTATTGAGTTATAAATGGTGTAACTAACCCGACTTTGTTTTATATATTTAGATGATGATGTCATCGAAACAACTGATCAATAATACACTACTGTTATAATTAATATTAACAGGAAATATTTATAATAATTCTGGTACCTGCTAGAGCTTAGCTTAGTTTAATTTAGAAGCAATGTTGAAGCTTTGATGACCACTTATTGGCTTATTGTAGGTTAAGTTAACAAAGTGTGCACAAAGTTATTCTACGATATAATTTTTTATAAAATAAAGTTAACTAAGACTTTCTTTCGCAGGTGCGGATCGCGCTGTCGTATACAAAATGAAATTTATATGGTAAGTAAATTGAGCCTTATGCATACACGATCATACATTTTTAATGCATACACTATCTTGGCGTGTTTGGGATTAAACTACTTACTTCCACTCGTTTTGCGTATTAAAGCCAAAGTAGCCTGCAGTAGCCTTAATGAAGAAAGTGCGTGATTCGGGAGCCTTTTTAATCCCTTTCCAGACCACTTATATTCGACATGAACGTGGAGTTTGAAATAAATCTATGAAATATACCATCTAACTTTATTTTTCAGAAGTAATCTTTTTTTTTAGATTTTCAGATCAATTTTAAAAATGATGGGTTATTACGGTGTACCGACGAGTAACAGATAGAGGCAATGGCTGATGCTGCAGGTGTAATGGCGTAGCTTTGCGCGCGAGTGCCGGCTGTACGAATAGTCGATGGGCACGCATGGAGTCGCGGGCGCAGATGAATCAACAGACCAAGCACCGTACGGAAGCAACGTATAGGAGTTGCTCGCAGTCTCTGCCGCTCGATATTATGTAAGTATTATAATACTATTATATTTTTAATTCATGAAGTCGCGCCTTTAACGCCATTTGATGCAACCGTGCAGCGTCAATTTGAGTAGCTTGGCTTCGTGGACATAAGTTTTATGGAAAGGGCTTTGTTTGGAGTATTCCTGCATAATCGAATCAATAGCCCTAAGAATTACGACTTTTAGGCATTGGGCAGGGCACATTTTGTAGAACGGATGAACGATGGGGCCAAAAGGTTTTTGAGTGGAAGACGCTGCGTGGGTGGGATCGCCAGCAAAATCAGAGACGTGGTTTTCTGCATAGATCAATATTGTTAATATTGTTAATTTTGAATACATGGTATCTAAAAGGTTATTTTTCTGTCCCTTCCTTGCCAAAGCAATATACTCGTAATGTAGAAATCAATTTGTTACGATAACCCCGTGGCTCTAATACAACTCCATGTCGTTGAATGTCTTATCAATCAATAAAACAGCGTAATTCTACCATTTTTTTTAATTTAGTTCAAAGCTTTTCAATATTCAATAATGGACGTTGAGACAATATTGTTACTAAGCGACAATTAGGTACCTTAATTCATTTGAGTTATTTGCTTACCTACTGTCTGGCCTGAAAAGATAAAAAGTAGGTAAATAGTTATAATTACAGAGAATTTCTAAACTAGTCGTTTCAAATAATTTCTAAACCGTAACGTGAAATGTCATTATGATCCAAGAAATATCGCGTGTTTACCGAAAATGCCACTGATATTAGTACGCCAACTATCAAATTAGCAACCGCGCTGATAAATTTGATAGAGCGTTAAAATTAGGTTAATTCGTTGCTATTCAAATGCGTTTACAGTTAGCGTTCATGTTTTTATTAGAGCCTATTACAGATTAAAATTCAATTATATTTGGTTTTATAATATTTACGTGGTACAATATTTCATGACAACAGCATTGTCGATAATGAATGAATGGTTATGATTTTTTGCGAAACAGGGCCTTTTTTAACATTTTTTAACGTGTTTTTGGTGTAGATGGTTGCCGCGGTCGTCGTTCCGGCCGGCGGAGGGCGAGCTGGCGGACTGTGTGCTCGTGGTGGGCGTGTCGCGGCCCAAGCTCGCGGCAGCGCTGCTCTCCGTCACGCTGCTGTCTCTCTTCCTCACCTTCCATGTGTTGTATGACAGCGCGCTGTACAGCATACAGGTGAGTCGGCGACCTGCGTGCTCGCGGGGGCGTGTGGTCCAAGTTCGTGGCAGCGCTGCTCTCCGTCACGCTGCTGTCTCTCTTCCTCACCTCCCATGTGTTGTATGACAGCGCGCTGTACAGCATACAGGTGAGTCGGCGACTTGCGTGCTCGCGGGGGCGTGTGGTCCAAGCTCGCGGCGGCGCTGCTCTCCGTCACGCTGCTGTCTCTCTTCCTCACCTCCCATGTGTTGTATGACAGCGCGCTGTACAGCATACAGGTGAGTCGGCGACTTGCGTGCTCGCGGGGGCGTGTGGTCCAAGCTCGCGGCGGCGCTGCTCTCCGTCACGCTGCTGTCTCTCTTCCTGACCTTCCATGTGTTGTATGACAGCGCGCTGTACAGCATACAGGTGAGTCAGCGACCTGCGTGCTCGCGGGGGCGTGTGGTCCAAGCTCGCGGCGGCGCTGCTCTCCGTCACGCTGCTGTCTCTCTTCCTCACCTTCCATGTGTTGTATGACAGCGCGCTGTACAGCATACAGGTGAGTCGGCGACCTGCGTGCTCGCGGGGGCGTGTGGTCCAAGTTCGTGGCAGCGCTGCTCTCCGTCACGCTGCTGTCTCTCTTCCTCACCTCCCATGTGTTGTCATGGACTTTAAAACTACCCATTAATTCTACGGAATAGGGTATTTTAATACTCCGCGCATTCCGTCCATCAGGCACACACGCGTATTGTTTTATTTGAAAATAAGTAAATCCAAATAAATGAAAGATTAGAACTACAATTTCCAACAACTGTTATTTTACACTTATTCAAATTCACAGCAGGTAAAGGTAGGCGTAGGTTGGTAAGGTTGACGATTAAGTTATCTACAACTTATTTTTCGAGACAGATAAATAGGTAAAACGTTATCAAGGAATGTTTGGTGGAAAACGTGGGGTAAGAAACGGTTTTTCTAAAATTAACACTTATCTCTAGCATGCAGCTTAAAAAAAGGTTGTTAATTAAAAAAACGGTAGTTAATTTAAAAAAGTGTAAAAAATAAAAGTTGTTGGAAATTTTATAAGCTTTCATTTATTTCTGATTTATTTCTCTTCAATGCACCATTCTCGAGATATAATTGAAAGACCTAAAAATGGCACCTTTGCCTCCCCCCCCCCCTCTCCGGCTCACCTCCTAAAAGTCAGGACTTTTAGTATGTTTACTCCCTAAGCCTCCTGAACAAATTTCTAAAGGAATTGCTTAGGTCCCTGCTCACGCACGCTACCCCCTTTTGGGCCATTGGTTGGCCGAACTATATTGTATCCGAAGTGGCGAGAGGGCGACGGACCGAATTGTTAATGTCATAGGGGAAGCTAGCTGCTGAGTCATAACCAAGGGCCGGCGAATAAATTGGCAAAGTTCTTCGAAAACGTCTACTCGCTCCGTACTGCGGTAAAATAATTCCTACTATTAAATTACACATGTTGCCGCTGTTGTATTTGAGTTTAACATCAAAGCGGCACGTTAAAGCCTACAAGCTACTATTTGTTTGTCTGTTTATCCTCAACACAGGAACAGCAATCCAACAAATCAGTCGAGACAGGGGCACCGGCTAAATTAACTAAACAAGGGTTGAACGATGAAACGACCTTAATATATTAGCCAGTTAATTGTAGGTACTCGTTTACCTTTTTTGAACAGCTTTGTGTTTGAAATGTTGATATAAATAAAATAAAATAAATATAACTTTGCGTATTTTTTTCCTTTTTGCGATTTTTGTATCTGACAAGGATACACACTGGATCGTTTAGATGACTTATTTGATCAAATTCAATTAGAATTTAATTGCATGTAATTGCATGTAAGTAAGAACAATATTTAAGACTGAAATATGAAATATGCATTTGACAAACTGATTTCCGGTCAAAAAAAAAACTTGACAAACCTTTGTTTACTTTATTATTTCTGCACTGATGAACCAGATAAAAACAGTTTTTATTTTGGTTTTAAAGTTGTTTTACCTAGAATTACTTCTAAATATGATTTATACTTAATCCAGTAATTCTCAAATAATTGGCTCATGATTTTTTACAGAATTTAAATGGCGTCGAGTAGGTACATTAAAGTTTTAATTGAGGCAAGTGTAGAATTGAACCCGTTCGGTTGCTAATTATTTGCAGGCCTGCTCAGGGCTTCCGGCGGAGTGCGTGCTCCCTCGGGGCGTGGCGACCAAGCCCTCGAGCATGGTCACACTCGGGGTACACTGCACCATAAGTAGACACTACGTAGAACAAAACTGAAGAATTGTTCTTCAGTAATTATTAAGCTAAACGAAATGGTATGGATATTGGAGATGAACTTGACGCTCAGGGACTCCTTCAATTGGTATACTAAAACTTGGTAAAATTTATTTGCGACTTTCATTTATTTATTTTTCTTTTATAATAATAATAATCCAGCCTATATACGTCCCACTGCTGGGCACAGGCCTCCACTCACAATGAGAGGGTTTGGGCTATAGTTCCCACGGGGGCCCAGTACGGATTGGGAACTTCGTACACACCGTCAATTGCTTTGCAGGTGTGTGCAGGTTTCCTCACGATGTTTTCCTTCACCGAAAAGCTCATGGTAAATTTAGAAATTATATTTCGCACATAAATTCCGAAAAACTTAGAGGTGCGAGCCCGGGTTCGAACCCACGACCCTCTGCTTAAGAGTCGGCAGGTCAAACCATTAGGCTACCAGGGCTTCCAGCAGGGCAGGGCAGGGCAGGGGGATTTTTCTTTTAATCCGTTTTTTTTTCAAAGTTGAAGCAATTGCCGTTTAATTAATATACATAAGCATAATAAATAAAAACGTATTTTAAAATTTTCATAGTAGAGTTATAATGAGTCATAAATTCTATTTCTGCTAACGTTTTTTGAATGACCCACATATCGTGGAAACATTATGGTATTATTTTCTCTATCAATAAAATAACTAGGTGACGCGACAGTTATTTAGAACTTTTTAAGCCGATCTCATATCCTGTGGCTTTAGTTCAATATTTTAAAACAATAATTCTATAAAATAATTATGACTTTTTAAACTAGTAATGCTTTATAAAAGGATCCGCTTCGTTAGGTCTATGCGATAGGAAGGTTTCTATTCTGTAGACGATAGCGTATCATGTTCTCGTCAGTAATACTTCATGTTCAATTATTCAACATGACCATGCTTAACTTTGCTGCATGAAATTATATCCTGTAGGTTGTCGTGCCTCGTATAACACGGATATAGCTAAGGTCCTAGTGTGAAAAGGGGTATAAGTCAACTTAACTCGTAATAAAAAAGGCTATAAATCATATACAGAGGACACCAGACTTATACCCTTTTTCACTAGGACCCCAGAAATTATTATGCCAAAACAATATGTGGTTTACTGAAGTTTTTACTAACTTTTTATTTTGAAAGCTGGATATATAATTTAATAATGTTACGTGTAACTTGGTAAGGGCCTTCCTAAAGTCGACATTGTTTTTTATAGTCATAATCAGTTAATGGTGGGAGAAGGCGATGTCGATCATTACCGATAGAAATCGTCACATTAGCGGCAATCTTGTCGTCACTTTGGCGTTTGGAATTGCCTTTAAATATTAACATTATTTTTTTCACGACCGGTAAAGACGAGACTTAATTTACCTTGCGAGTTATTTAATATTATCTAACTATATCTATTCATACGTTAAAAGGCTTTCGTGACTGACTGACAGACCACGCACAGGCTAAACCGCAAGAAACAGACACGTGCAATTATGGAGAATAGTGACAATCGAAACCCGAAAAAAAACGCGGAAGTCGTTCAGTTGCAGTGTGCACCCCCTGCCATAGCCCGTGCCTATCGCGCTCCCTGTAATCGTAATTAATGTCCGTGAGCTGTTCCCCGCAGATAAGCGGTTACCGCCTTCCTTTATGACGCCTCCGTTGTTCCACCTGAAGACCGCTGTAAACTTTACACCGAACTTTGACGGCCCTGTTAAATTTAAACACGCTGAAAACGGGGCACATGTGAGTGAAGTTTTCGTGATCATAGTTAATAAATGGCAAACTATTGGAGCTATCTGATGAAGCCTTAACGCAAAATTAAACAATCACTAATCAACCAATGACCGACGAACCGTATTAACTAGTCAATCCGTGTATATCATGTTTCATTAATCTAAATACATCCGTCTAATATCAGGATTTGTGTTGCATAAGCCTATATCGTTACTAGCAATTAGTTGAAAATGTATCCTCTTGCGAGCTAATATGACGTACAAGCCAATCAGCAGTAGGTACGAGTATTCTTGATCTAGCCTAGATTGCACACCTGAATAGCTAAAGACTGCCTCATATAAGCGTCTATTATACGCTTATAATGGGTTAACCATTTGAGTTTGTCGTGATTACTAAAAAAACGATATTTTTGTTCAAAAATACTATCTGAAATTCGCCTATTGATGATATGATTGATAATCACCCTCAGATTACTAAATTCCGCATTTCATATTTCGATTGTGCATATATGTATATGTAGAAAGTAGAACTGTTTAAAAGAGATGTTATTACCGCGTCACTGACACTAAGGGCCGATTTTTCCAAGATTCCCAGATAAAAGAATCTTACAGTTAAAGTTATCACTTTTCATTTTTTTAACATACCTATGATAAAACAGGACAGAGCTAAAATTTATCTGACAGGATACTGTTATCTCGAGATTGATCAATCAGCCTCAACATTTCATGAGTTCAACATTGATATATTGGCGTATTACGTTAATTCGGTGTGTTGATCGGTACTAGGAATAACCCGAGAGCACTCAAGCACACAAAGCTTGAGCATGATCACTGTTGACTACTCAATACACATAATAGGTATAGGAAATTGTTTGACAGCAAATCCCCAAACGATATCCGACCGCAAACGGCCTCGGATAATCCTAATGAGATTCGTCTATGCCGACATAAAGCCAATGCAGCTTCAAAGTGCGGAGTTACGGTAAAATAAAACTACTTAAACTAGACCAAAATTTATAAAATATATTTTTAGATTTGTCTCGTGTTTAAATATTAGTCAATAAAATAAAACGCTGTTAGTTAGGTTTAAATAATCAGATGACTGTAAAAAAAATACAGTTTACAGCAAAAGCTTGACATTTTTGACTGTTACTTATATGTAATGTCTTACGATGAGACTGTCAAATAATACGTCATTAATTTACCAGGCTGCCAGTTTGGCGTCGGCTGCGAGCGAGAACCGCAAGATCCTGGACAGCCAGGAGGTGGGGAGCCGCAGCATCAACCACCCGATGGCGCTCCGGAAGAGACCGCGGCCGTCCCGGCCTCCGCGCCCTATGAAGAGGCTTCCGCAGGTACTACTCTCTCTCTTTCTTTATCTCTCTCTATAGGTATATAAAACAATATACAAAATGACTTTAAGGTTCTACGTAGTTTAGCTTTCATTATTTTACTTCTTCACTTCGCCCTATCCTTGACGCCGTTCTTGGCTGACACTCTATCTTGTTCTTACTCTATGTTCTTCAGCACTATATTCCGCAGATACGACTTAATCCTTTAATTGATAAGCGAGCATAAACTTATAGCAGAAATGTTGTGTTATATCTGACAAGGTTAACAAGGTTCTTTGGAAGCTCAACAATTAAAATCCATGTTCTATGGTAAACCCATGTCAAAGTAGAATAATCGTGATCGAGATCGTTTGTTAAATGATATGGAACTTTGTCCATATATATTTATCATGTGTTATTCGTGTTTTTATTTTTTTATTTATAAATAGAAAAACGCTAAACCTTTAAGTGCCTGAAAATTGTTTTTTCTGGAAATTAAACTTAGGCAGACATTTTCTCCTCTAAAAAAACAATAAAAATTTACTTATTTACATTATTAAAGCCGTTTATAAAAACGCGATACGTAAAAGATCAACAAATAAATAAAATGTTGCCCGTTTCAAAGTTTAGGACACCGACTCGAGGACAAATATCCTATGCACATGCATCGTATTCATCATAAATCATAAACCGGATCAGCGCGTATGCGGCTGAAGATAATGCATTCATCCTTCATCCTCGAAAGCCGTACGGTTTGGCGTACAAAGTGTAGTTATGACAAGTGTTGTAATAGGAAAAAATCTCCAATAAAACACGGACATGCGGATTAGTATTGGATTACAAGCCTTTGTTCGCGACTTCGTCAAATATACTCATTTATACATATAGTATCCTTCATGCTTATGCCTGCATTATCCTGATAAGGGCTACCTGTGTGTGCTACTTATGTGCAAAGTTTTATCAAAATACGTACAGCCTTTTTATGTGTGATTGAAAGTCTTCTCCTGTTATCGGTGAAATTAATGATGTAATTTCCTTCACTTCTCTCTATCCATTGCCATTTCGTTTACCTCCTTAATTAATTCCTAATGGTAGGAACATTCATAACAACCAAAAAAAAAAAAACATTTTAACCGACAATCGTTAGCATCCTTTAGATTAGGACGCCAACATAATTATTGTATGGAAACTAATTGGTCAACAGGCATTAATAGTAGGGGTTCGCAAATGCGGGACACGCGCTCTCCTGGAGATGCTGTACCTCCACCCGATGGTGCAGAAGGCGTCTGGAGAGGTCCACTTTTTCGACCGTGACGAGAACTACGCCCTGGGCTTGGAATGGTACAGGAGCAAGATGCCGCTTTCATTCAAGGGGCAGATAACAATAGAAAAGAGCCCTAGTTACTTCGTCACTCCTGAGGTGAGACCTTGATCTGAAGTAGTCGTAGAATATAGGTAATAATTAGTCATAATCCCGCTAATAATAAAAGTAGCTGGGATTATTGATTGGTAATTTTGGGGCACAAAACTGAGACTTTAAGTTTTACCTAGTAGAGCTGTGAATCATCTACATTTCATCCCCGGTTTCGGCTTTGCGGTGTATGATTGAACCTGGAGGAGGTTCAACGCCACGTCGGTCTATAGGTATATACATTCCGGCTAATTTCAGAAACCACTAGATTGATGCAATTTTTATCATCATTAAGACTATTGTCGAGGCCGTTTTTAAATAGAGATACATTAAAATTTCACTATATGAGATGTTTTCTTACCAAGGTCCCAGAGCGCGTGCGTGCTATGAACGCCTCAGTGCGCTTACTCCTCATCGTGCGCGAGCCGGTGACGCGCGCCATCTCGGACTACACGCAGCTGCGCAGCCGCGCCACGCCGTCCGCGCCCGCGCACGCCAACACCCCCGCACACGCCGCGCCTGACGCCGCCAAGCCCTTCGAGCACCTCGCCATATCGCCTGACGGATCTATCAATATGGCGTACAGGTTAATATTATTAAATGATCTAAAAGGACTACATTACAGCGACAGCGATTGCGTCTCTTTCGTCGTAGAAGAAAACACTGTACGACAACCCGGCCAAGTTACACTAGACTCTTAACTAAACGACTACTTATTTAGACGAGGTATAAAAAGAAACGTGACTTTTAGATCTCACCTTACAAAATTGTTCCAGGCCCATAGCTATATCGCTGTACCATGCGTACTTACATCGGTGGCTGGAAGTATTTCCTCGAGAGCAGATCCTAGTGGTCAACGGAGACCTGCTCATCGAGGATCCCGTGCCGCAACTCCGGCGCATCGAAAAATTCCTCGGACTAGAGCACAAAATAGGTCAGTAAAAACATTCAGATACATTATTAGCCTAAATATGTACATTTTGGCTTGAAATTTTAACCAAAATTGTCCTTCACACAGGAAGGAGAAACTTCTACTTCAACGAAACTAAAGGTTTCTATTGCTTACGCAATGATACGACAGACAAGTGCCTGCGTGAAACCAAAGGGCGTAAGCATCCCAGAGTGGACCCAGCAGTCGTCACCAAGCTGCGAAAGTTTTTTATACAGCACAATCAAAGATTTTATGATCTCGTCGGCGAAGACCTTGGCTGGCCCGAGGACTAAAGCGGCCGCCGACAGATGTCGCCACAAACGCGACCGCCACGGCCGCGCCATATCGTTGTGATCGAACGTAATTCTTACATATCAAAAGTAATTAATACATATCATTAGCTCGTAAGGTTTTTAAAATATATATATGTATACATCTAGTGTAATTTATAAATAGGACACCTGAAAAATATTGAATTTTATTTATATTTATTAATAGAAAATGTATTTCTATACAAAATTTGGCGCACTTTAGTTAGACAATGTAGATAGCATTTACGTATTTTATTTTGAGTTTACTTACCGAACCAATTGAAGTGATCGTTTATACTGGATATACTCGTATTGTATTAATAATTAGTTTTGACAGTGTCTATGATACGGGATCAAAAATGTTAACAATTCGAAAGTGTGGAGGAAGCCGCCGATTAGTCCTTGGTTTAGAGCCGCGGAAGAGCCTTCACAACTGCGCACTGATTTGATAGACCGACCCACTGGAACCCTGAGCAATATATTTTTAATATTAATAATTAATATTAAGTATTATGTGCAAACCTTTACACAGCATTTTTTATATATTTAGGTATGAATTTTTAAGCTGTTTGTGATCAGTTCGTTCTTAGTATTCACTAGCTGCGGCGTAAGGTAATTTAAATGTATTTTAATAAAGTAATTCGACGAGGTTGCAAGTCGTGTACATTTTTCGCTTCCTCTTTTTAGATGTCGTATGTTTGATCGTGCCGTGTGACTCGTGTCTTTATGTTGTTAGTGGATGTGGTTTTCAAATTCTTAACAATATTTCCAATGTTTTCCAAATTCATATTTGCAATGTTTAATGGTAGTAGCTAATTGTCTTCATTAGATCGAGACTCTTTAAATCTTAGTACGAAAATTTCTGTGTGTGTCTATAATATCATATTATTTTTAACTCAATGTTGTTCTGGAAACGTTGTTGGGAATGATGTTTCACTGTAGCGTATTATGAACACGATTTAAATAATAAGCGTGGAGAGATATCGTTTTACATTCAACGCGGGTTTAGGAGTACTCTATTTAAGCGAAACGTCCAAGACTGAAGAGTTAGTTGAGTAAGTTTAAGTAATATTTAGCATAAAGTGTCCATAGGTAACGCCGAACAGCGCGCCCTGGCGGCAAGGTGAAGGCACTCCATGCTACAATTTAATATTTCATTTCAAGTCACAAATCATAGTCAACGAATATTTAAAAGTTTTAATGAAACTCTAAGGAACATTATACAATTTGGTTTCAATCCGGTTAAAGAGGATAAAGTGTCGAAGTACTGAGAAGAGTAACTATTTAAAAAGATAAATTTTTAACATACACCATAATTATAACAGCAATACCAAGCACAAAATATAGCAAAGCAGATGGTCAACATTACATATATCCTTAAATCACGCTGCAAATAATTAATAAATATGTACCTAATTAAAATAAACTCGTCGTAACTTCGTCGCTTTTGACCAGACATCGGAACGGACCGTGTCAGTGGGTTCGAGCCGAACTCGGGCGAGCGCACATCCAGGCTTTTTAGCCAATTTTCAATATATTAAAATGTACGAATAAAAAACAAGCGAACAATTATGAGTTTAAGGTGTAATGTCCACCTCTATACTTAAAAACGTAATAGTAGTGAAAGCAGTCACACGGTGTTATTGACTTCTACTTAGTGCTTTATTGATTGACTCTTCATGAGGCGATAGTGCTTAAGAAGTCGATGACCGCGATTCGTGTGACGTATAATTTAATCGCAACAACTATTAATAATAACATGAAAATTAAGATATGAAAATTTAAACAATTTTACACCATTGATTTCTTTTATAACCTATCTCTGTAGAGAAGTTAATTAATTTTAAAAAATGCCTGCGCTTCTAACATATCTTCGACAACCCTCAAATTATATTAAGCACTTGAATTCTCGTTTAATATTTTATGCGATGTGATATATTCGAACGTGAATATTTTTTGTATGGCGCTCATAAAACGAAATGGATTTGCGTTCGTGAAAATACGGGACATACCTCATTTACGTGGATATACTAACGATGAACAGAATTTTGATGTATCGAGGATACAAACATTAGAATAAAGTGACTTTCTAACAAGGTACTTGCTGCTGAAGCAAAACGTCTCACCGCAAGTTGCTCAAGTAACGTTCAGTATAGCAAATGAGATTGAAGACATTTCTAAAACCGAAGTCATTTTAGCTACTTGTGTGATATCGAGAATATCAAGCATATCAAAATTATTGAATAATTATTGTTAGGTTTTTAATATAAATTATATTTAATGAATTAGATTAGTTCTAAGTCAGTTTTATAAAAGAGTACATTATCAACTTTTTATAGAACTGACGCCGGTTTTTATGTTTGGAATATTAGTAAGATAATTTTTTTTTATTATTTGGAACTGATTCATTAGTTGATAGCTAATTTTAATCACTGTTAAATGTTGTGCACGTTCTAAGGTGTAGTTTAAACATCCGATTAGGGTAATACTGTTAAATATAGATATATTTATTATTTATTAGAAAAGTTATATATTATAGTTATTTGATTTTCTTAAATGGTGGTAAATTTGTAAGTAACGAAACTAATATTGTTTATTTAAGATCATAAGGGTTGTTTCCTTAACTTATTCCTTCGTTTATTTCGTGTCTCACAAAAATTAATTTCAATGGCAAAGTAACTACTAACATATCATTAGGTTAACAAAAAATGTTATATAGCATCTAAAATCTATTTTACCCATGTCTTAATATTACATTTTCCTTGTAAATATCTTTCGAAACTTCTGTTGATAAGTTAATTGTACGTCTTCAATAAATATGAAGGAAGCATAACTCTTTTAATTCTAAACCCTTAATCTACGAATCGTAACTCTTACAGGCCATTCACTACAACGCGTGATAAGTAAACCTGTACTTAATACAATTTATATGGCCACTTTTTATTTTAAAATTTCACACCTAATTAATATACGTAACCAATTTGCTTCATAAAAACGTGAGTCGACTAACCACTTTCCTTTAAGATACGTCCAAAATTCAGGGGAATCTTAAGCGACCTAGCTGAATAGAACAGTGCTCAGAAAAACTCACCTACTACTAAACCCATTTTCAAGCATTTTAATATTTATAAGAAAACCCCAACATACTTTAATCTGTTTTTTACACCTCTTTGACACTATTACATATTAGTAGGAAACAAGTGGATGCTACGCATACTTACTTAAGTAGTAAAAATCCTCTACGAGTCATTTTAATATAGATCTATAAGCATTCTTATACAGCCTAGTGCCCTTACTAATAAACGTTGAGTAACCGCTGAGTAGTTATACCATGCTTTGTCCTTATCTGTCATTGTGACATTTTAATTCGACAGATAAGGACAAAGCATGGTATAACTACTCAGCGGTTACTCAACGTTTATTAGTAAGGGCCTAAAAGTTGATATCACGGATTTGAATCTTAATCCCGGACAAAGTTTGTTTATAACGGTATTAGAACCCATTCCACCACTGAGGCTGGGTTGTATAAAGATCCGTTAGATCAAATTTCGATCAGGAATGTCATAAATCGTATGAACTTACTAAAATTTGATCTGAGCCCTTAGCCAAGATGTCCATCGATAACTAGCGTTTCTATTCGTTTTGTTTTTAAACCAATCGCGTCACTGGTAGATCACGTCATACGAAGTCACGTGATCTACCAGTGACGCAAATGGTTTAAAAACGAAACGAATAGAAACGCTAGTTAGCGTAATGCATCTTGGTTAAGGGGCCTGACATATTTACTAACGGGCCTTTATAAAACCAGGCCTTAGTTAAGGCACAGTGTCGTGATAAGCTACCTAAATATATGTACATAAATATGTGAACTAAAACGTCCCGATTCATCATGCAACTCATGCATTAAGACAACATAGTATAGTGCAAAGACACAAGCCATCTCGAGTTCTATTTATCATAGCGTCATAGCCAATGATTTAGTTAGCCCATCTTGCTTCTGTACCGTAATCATAATATTGTTTATGGCAAATCTTATTTACTTGACAGTAAGAGTAACTATTGCATCAATATCATGATTCCGATTATAGACGCAAGATGAGCTAAACAAAGTTATACAGAAGCCCAGAGCGCTAAAATTATTTTGCCGCCCATCACCATAAAAGTAAGTAAATCCAAAGGTACGTACGTACGTACCACACCTGTAGATAATTAGAAGCGATATCTCAGTTGGCAAGAGCCTCATCTCTTATTCGAGCGAACGAGGTTCGATACTTATACTAATGACACGTTCGGAACTAATGCGGAGCCAATATTTATCATCCCGTAGATAAACTTCGTAAGCAATTTGTTGAAGAGGGTAAAATGATGGCATTAAACTTAATGTGGATATTGTGGGCATGTACCTAAATATCCGCAGTGTTCACTTGTCAGATATGGAGTCAATATTCAAGTATGTTCAAGTATATTATATCAGTTTTAATTTGAGACGTCCTCAATAGGAAAATATGTCATTCGCACCTAACTATGGAACATTGAAAACGCGACCGCAAAATATTTCACGAAACGCTGTTGCGGTTACGGGTACAGTAGAAAAAACATCACAAGGATACAAAATTCAATTATTCTTCTCAACTTTAACCTTTTACGTTTGGTTGGTCCGCACGTGTAAGCAGCATGCATCGCTCACCCTTGGCATTACCTAATACTATGCACCTGCCCCAAAATATGTAGGTTACCGTAAAAGGCGGCTGAATATTTAAGTATGCCGATGCAGGTGGTCGGCGGGCGCAAATATAAGAACAATATTGTATTAGAGGCTTGTATATCAAAGATGGATGCGAATGGGCCATCATGGAGATCCTTGGTTCAACGGTGGAAGTTTTAAGGTTGAAATAATGTTGATTACCTCAACTCTGTTTTTAAAGTCGTATAATCAGACATTTGAGCTCCCTTCTGCTCTGATATACATATATTTTACAGTGACTGGTTAGACGTTGATAGCGATAAATAGGTACATACTTAATTGGACAAATAATATTTACGTACGTATACTTTGATTTTTAATTAATTTCGATTCCTGCACTTCACTTCAAGCTTAGTGGTAACGACGAGATTGATACAGGGATAAAGTAAGTAAGTATTTAAGATTGACGCAGGTGAGATTGGCACTGCCGCCGACCCAGCATCGAGTCAAGCATTATGTAGTGTCAGTGTCCAGTCCACAGTCACGATACGATTACGATACGTACATGTCATACTAATTCATAGTTCACTCACTGCTTGTGGCTTGCATTTCAATAAATATGGTATCGTAACGCTTACCCAAACTACGTTAATTTCCGTGCACGGTAGTTTTTGCTCTCTCAATAACTCTTAACGAAAACGGACGACAGAACCCTGTTACAATAACAACACGTAATTTGATAATTTCCGACTTTTAACGGAACGTTTCTATGGATGAAAGTTGCTGACATAAATACTGAGATAAAATAAAAAGCGCCGTCGTACCGCTAAGTGTGTACAAGTATTATTTTTTGTTGCTCTGCTAAAACTTAAACGATATTGTGTGGTGTCGTTCGCTTGTAAAAGTTCAAGAAACTTGAATTGGTTTTAATATTAAAAAGATAAATCCCATAAAAATTATCAATAGCCAAGTTTTAATTATTTTTAACCGACATGTCTAAGACTAAACTTGAATTTGACACAGCACAGTTAAGCTAGTAAGGCTTTGTCTAGGTTTTACTGTATTTTTCTTATTGTTTGTTATCTGTATCTATACGTGTGGGCATTTTCTATTATATATTCTATATAATAGAAAATGTTTATTCAAGACGTAATAATAGCTGTTACAGTAACTATAGGCACTAGCGAGAGCTCAGAATGGCATATGTAGTTGTGTACCGTGGGCATATAATATACATATATAAACCAAAATAAGCACCCGTTTTTCAATTTCAAAAAAGCGATTATTGTTCATTTGACTCATTTCTTTCCATTTGAAATATTAATTGTAATTTTGTCTTATCTTTTTTATTACTTCTTCAAAACATTACAAACCTCGTGTATTGCTAGTAGAAATTGCGGAAAATGAAGATTCAAATTTAGAATTCCTGTACACTTACAAATATGCCAATCCGAGCTATCGTTAATATGATTAGGTATATTGTAAGTTGTAAATTGTAAGTTTACAAAGGTCTATGAAGCCATACTCGTAAAGGGTGGTACGGACTAACAATGTAAGGCAAGATCCTGCTACCGTGCGCGAGCGCTCCGGGTCGGGTATATCCCAAACTAATTTTACGTTGCCACCGGATATTGGCCGAATCACGCCAAGTACATGGAAAGGCTGTCTACAGGAAGCCAAAGGAAGGAAATATCTAATATCAACCGAATTAAGAACCAAAATAGGTACTTTATGCGATAGTGAGGTATTTGTTAATTTGTGACTCGGTTTAACAGCCGCAGTGCAATTAGAGATGCATTTATTTTAAGTACGTGGGGCTCATTGTCAATTACGGTATAATATCTAAACATCAACAATATTGTTTCTGACCGTTGTTTCATATAATTTTTTATAAGTAGGTATTTCTACATTTTCTACCTTTCCCGACCTTGGTAAGCTACCCAAGTAGCACACAAGCTGTATAAGAGCTTATACAGCCCATTAAATGCTGAAACTAGAGTTATAATAGCTGTATAAGCTCTTATACAGCTTTTGTGCTACTCGGGTAGAATAGAACAAAATGAAGGGATATAGAAACCATCATCAATCATTGCGCCAGCAATAAAGAATATACACACGCGTAAGCCCAGTATACGTGTACCTACTCATATTGTTTTAATCGTCTCTTAGGCCCATCCTAAATTCAGCAACATACTAAAGCCACGCTCGCAAAATTCCCACGAGGATGTAGGTATTATGTCGCCAGAAAAAATCTCGACTCATGAAATTGAGGGTAAAACCATGTACATACTCGAAAAACGCAGATGCCAAACAGCCATTTCTAAACCCCGGGCGATAAGTATGTCAGTCATTATACCAGGAGAAGCCACTTTGTCCGCGGTGTCCGCATACAGTATTCATTACCGCCCGCTCTAATGAAACAATGTAGACAAAGGAATGCAAGCCGCGCGATATTCTGACCACGTAACGCCATGCAACTTTTACACGCTCTCGGCCGCCGGTTGTCGCGCGGTTACGTGATTTGCTTCGAGATAAAAAGTTGTATCAGAAGTTCGAATCACTCGTAAATTGCACTAGGAAAATGGCGGTATGAAGTTTTAAGACGTGTGTGTGACTCTTATACAAGTTTTGAAAGTGTTGTGAATGTAATTTCAAAAGCTTTGGAGCGTTTTGCCCAACAAATTACAAAAACATATGCTATTGCAGTATGCCGTAAATAGATACATAATTATTTACACACAGAAATATATTATATACCGGCATTGCGTTACCAAAATTACTTAAATAATTTCCCATTCAATGGTGTACGAGTATAATCGTAACTTAACGGAGTTTAATAACCTTAATAAGGGCTCATTATCCCAACCGGACTACAGTCTCAATGGTCGGTAAGGTAACAAAGCCCAATTATATCATTAGCCAATTGTGGAAAGGCAATGCAATCAAGCTAATACAATGGCGTACCCAATGCTTTATGCACCAGGCGACTTCTCTTATATTACCTATGCTGGGACAAAGCCACCCGGGACTGCGGCACAAAACCTAATGTGAAATCTGAACTGAGCACATTCTCCGCATACATTCCGGAGCATACGGCAGTAGTAAATTTAGAGAACTGTAAGATATTAAGATACTATCTTAACTATTTTGATTTATTTATAGGAGGAATTTTTGATGATACTTAAATAAATAATAATAATAAAATTCAAAAAAGTTAGCAAACATTTTAACAAAAAAATAAAACCGACTTCAAAAACCTACTAAAAAGCGTTAAATAAAAACCAGCCTCCTTGGAGTCCTAGGAACAGCCAATTTAGTGCCTAATAGTTACATAGAATATATCCAAGCCGGTGTCAAGTGGTATAGACAGTAGCAATGACACCATGATTCTTGCCACCGACTTCGATATATTCTCTCCTTTTTTGAAGTCGGTTAAAAATTAGGAACAGGGGGCCCAAACTAGGCATTGCCTGTATCTCGAGGGACCATTACACAATTCAAAATAAGAATTTAACAAATTCAATGTGGTGGCAAAAAATATTAAATCAAACGTATACGTTTTGTTATTTATGAATATCATAACACCGTTCGGGTTCGCTATTATAACACCGTATTTGGAAATTCTTTTTTTGAGCTAAATCAATGAGTGTCCAGCTAAGATACATTTTTATATCATAAAATAATGAATTTCCATTTCGCACAAACCGTTCTGCATTACCACTAACCGAAGATAAGAAATCCCTGTAATTTACTCCCAACGCCCACTTTCTGCCGATTCTGATCTATCGACGGTGTTCGTGTTGTGCTTCGCGGAGGCTATAAATTAAAACTTTGTATTACGTGATCCAGGGTTTATAACATTCACGCTGAGTATGATATGGGTTCGGAAAATTAAACACCCACTATTTCTTTGGAAACTTTGAACTACGCATCTTCGTAAAATAAATTAATTTTCGAGTTATTAATTTAAATTACCACGGATAGAAATGATTTCCGGAGTTGTCTCTGTTTTACCGGCTAATTACTTGGTTAGGGATCTTTAGATACAATGATACAGTCAACTCAACAAATGAATCTGAACAAAATTGACGCACCTACGTCATCACGGTGCTAGTGTGGGTGGGGTGCCTGTAAGGTGCGATTGGCATCTGTTTTTACACACTCACGCATAGGTACATATAAAAAGTACTTTGCTATAGTTGACTGCCCGGCCCCTTTAAAGTTTCTGATCGACGCTGCACCCTAGGTAGTCTGCACGTTATCAAACTTCTCGATACTTGACAGCAGACACGTCGGGGTTGATGTCATTTCAATCAGCGTTAAACCCAGACACGATATGATAAGAACAGTCGCCCATATCGTCGTACTACCTACTCGTACATGAACTCATTTGTCATAGGAGTGTAGTTCTACGCGGATAAAATGGCAGACAAAAGCTAGGTTAACATTAATCTAAGGCCGGCCTTACACAGTCTGAATTTAAAAATCTGAATTCATAATCTGAATCCAGAGTGTGTGTGCTCGTCCATAGATAATGTATGGAAAGAGGTGCGTTCTGTCAGATCAATCTGAGAAATTCATAATCTGAAAAAATCTGATTGTGTGTGGATGATAGTAACATTGTATGCAATTCCGTGCTTTCTGAATTAATAATATGAATTCAGATTCTTAAAATTCAGACTGTGTAAGGCCGGCCTAAGACATCCTATGCATTAGATAGACAAATACCTATAAAAATTTATCATTTAAATATAAACTAACATGATTTATTCACAGACTAGCTTTTTCCCGCGTTTCTGTCCGCACAGCCATGTTATTCCGTTAACGCATCGTCCTTCACATCGACTGACACGAAGAAAACCAGCGAATTTACGTCGTCCGTCAAGGTGTGTAAATTAAATTTGGCTGCCTGCATTTTCATTTAGTCGCTTGAAAACGGCGACTCAGTCGATGTGAAGGTGAGACGATTAACAGAATCACACTGCAGAAGTGGTTTATCGCGTCAGGAACTTGTCAATTTTCCGGGATAAGCGGTACCGGGGCTCTGAACTATCTCTCTACCAAACTTTACAACCATCGGTTGAAGCGTTGGATCGTGATTCTTCAATAAAACAAAAAAACACACTTTCACACTTGAAATTTTCGTAAGGATGAGGGTGAAGATTAATCAAGATTATTAATAACGATATACCAGCAGCTGCTTATATTAAGGTAAAATTTCTTCTCTAGATGCCGCAGTGGATGAACACAAAGAAAACAAAGAGCAAGTGAGTTCGATTGAAATAAAGCGGCAACTTTCAGGTCCCCTTCAAACAACCCGGCGACAGGTGAAGTGTCCGGAGCCAAAAGTTTTTGCATCGAAAGATCGGAGGTATTTTATCTACATTTACACTTTTATCGGTGGATTTTGGGTCCCCTAAAAATAATGTACATACATTATCTTACAATATTGTCTAATTTTTTTTTTGTGTGCACTTAGTGCAGTCTGCATTACTGCATCAAATTAGCGCCTGACAACATAAACACGCGTGCATTTTTTTTATAAACAACTAAGTAAGAGCTATACTGATTATAGACGTAAGCATAACTTTTATACTTGTACGTAATAAAGTATTTATATGATCTTAAATGTATGGTAGAAATATACAAACACAGGGTAGTAGTCCTAGTACATTTGTTTGTTTTTTTTTTTACTTACATGCGGCCCTTACTCTACAAAATGTACATACACCTGTGCATTTAAGTACGTTTCAGTTCAGCGTTATAATTGCGTTTTAACATATTTTCTTACAGTGGATGGTTATTAAAAAGTCCTTTCGAGAAATATATAAGATATGATTTTGCGATGTGCTATGCTTATTTTGGTCTTTACCTCTTATTTGATCTTGGTTTTGAAGCTTTATACGGAAGGAAAAACAAAAGTGTGAGTTTTAAGTTTCAAAATGGATTAAATTAGTTTCTGTAGTGTATTTGGAAATATTTTCGTTAAAGTCAATAAGGAGCTTTCACGCGATACAGTTTCGTACATCATTTGACTAAATAGATGATCAAACTATGTAGATCGTATTGATCGTATTGAATTTTACAATCAAAAAGAAATAAAATTGGTGATGCAATTGTGACCGTGTGGATGAACAATCGGATTGTGACTCGATTCAAGGCCAATCAGATTTACGAATCAAATTGTCTCTTCAAGGTTCTCTCTTGATTTTCAACACTGGACAGAATCCAAACTGAGTAGAATATTGATGTCGTGGCAGCCTCGCTGCACGCCGACTGTGTAGTGCTGGGCGTTTTTTAACACACTGGTATTAGCTTCTCTTGTGTTCCCATAGAACCATTTCAGGAAATAACCTAACGGAGAAGCAGTTTTAAACAACTAAATTCTGAATCAAAAAAATGTATGCCATCATATATACTTAGTAATGTTTCTATCTGTATTTTGTTTAGGAAAACTGGATATATTTAGTTTTACGGAAAACGCGCTTGATCTGAACTATGCTTTAATGTGACGTAAAATTTTGATAAAATCTCATTCCGAGATTAACCCATACGTTCCATTATGTTAATCACAGAGCAATATTTACCGACGCCATTATAATTTTGCTCGAAAAACAAAGCTTGTTATGATTTCGGGAACTGTTTACTGATCAATTAAAACAAATGAACATTCCGTGGCGGCGTTGCGCAGAGTCCACTAATGAGATTTGGGCTAAATCACGCTATGTTCAGCTAGTCAGTTATATACAGTAGGTATATAATGATTGTGCTAATATTGCTGAACACATTAGAACAATATTTGAAACTCTATAAACTAGGTAATTGTTCACACAATGGACGTTTAAGTCAGCTTTACTGCGCTGTCTGCTAAAATACAGGTCTCCGCCTAGTTTAGCAGCAGTGGCCAAATATTATTGTAACATTTTAACATAAGTCAGTCACCTATGTAAAATTTGTTTTATCTGTGAATAAAGATTTATTATTATTATTATTATTATTTATATCTGGAAACTGTTTTATACGACCATAAGCTTTGATATTAGTGGAATTAAATGCAAACTGATTTTTTGTTTGGTATGAAGTTAGTACAATTTTAAATCATAGTGTCTCATTACGAGTCTATTCAGCATGAATATTTAGAACTAGCCTTGTTTACAAAAATCAGTATTTAATTTTCGTGCCTAAATAGGACGTAGATATACATAATACATGTGAATGAGGATACCCTGTTATTAAGTTACTGTGGTACATATATAATCAGTATCTTCTTACCCGTCAAGTCTTTTTAGTAAATAAATCCACAGATCGTAAATAGGTACCCATTTAATACAGTGTTTGTATGTCTAGTTGTATACATTAAAACTATGCGGAATCCACGCGACGGCCGTATTTCGTCGTCCCTCGGGCAAATAAGAAACTATTTCGTAGCAATTTCGTCTCTTTTTTATTTCCCCGTAACTCGTTTCCTCTCTCTACAAGTTGTAAGTCTAATTTACATTGATTTCGCGTTTTCTCTGACGTGTATAAATTTCTTTGTGATTCACAACTCTGTTGTAAAAAAATAAACCGATTTTAGTCTGGAAATAAAATATACGGGACAATTTTACGAAAGTTTAACACAGACCCAAACTTTTACATTTATAGTATGGAAATTGGCAAGCATTTATTATTTTTGATTTCTCTTTATCCATGGACTGTTTGTTCATCATTTTACTCAAGGGTTAGCGGGGTCTTTTTTTAATGCCTATATTTTGTTGTTTGTACATTGAAGACTTAAACTATTAAACGAGAAACATTTTGTACTCAGTTCTCGAAAATGGCTCTAATGATTTCGATGAAATTTGCAACATTGATAAACCTCAATATAATCAATCAAAATCAATCTAGCTAGGTCTCATATCTGGAAAAATTCGTTTTCTCCGTATTTTCACACAAAAGATTTGCCCGCGCATTATGGTTCGTAATTTCGATGCGGCCGCCGCCGTTTGATTAAACGAAAGGTTAGTGCGTTGGTCTACTACGCCAATACTGCGGGTTCGAACACCAGCTATGGACCGGTTTTTTTTTGTTATTTTTTTGGGTAAATCTTTTGTTATTGTTTTTTTTGTTTTGTATAGAAATCGATGAAAATTCGGTTTTGACCCGAGCGACGACACTCGGTTTCCCAGGTACTCATTAGTTAATTTTGCAAAAAACAAGTAAACTTAATTATTTTATACGAACTTAGTAATAATATTCATCGATCAATCTTCAGTACCTAATAATATTAATGTCGAAAAAATCTTATAATATGAAATATGATTCAAACACAGAAAAATTATACAATAAATACGAAAAAAAACTTAACGACAGGACAGAAAATGTCGTCGAAAAGAGAGTAGAGCAAATATAACAAATTAAATTTCAAAAATTGACTATTGTTGAATATTGTTCTGAGTCCGACTATGTAACACTTCTCTTTATTATTGTATTTCCTGTCCTTACTGAATGTTCAATACAGAGTTATTGTATTGTAATATTGACAATACATTAACAAACATAAAAGCAATGGGCTCGGACTCAGCATTAAATTGTAGATTGCGCGCAGCAGATATGTGACCGGCAAAGTAGTTTTCGCCCAAATTACTGACGCCACGCTCAGCAAAAGTTCTCTCACTGGACATATCGCACCTTTAAAATGAAAGTGACCTAATACAAAAGGTTAAGTTTTCTACTTCGAGTCATAAAATTATTGTTATAGAGACCTAATTCAAAATCTAAACATTTTGGATTAGGTTACTTTCATCCTGAAGGTGCGATATAATACCTTAGCGTAAATCACGATCGCACAAATATCTGATGGGCACTTGAAAGTCCATAAAGCGCCGTTATCGATGTCTTTCACAGGAATTCGTTAAGTAAATTAATCCGAGTTTATCAATATACCCTATTGGTTCTTAGTTGCCGTGCAAATAGGCAGACGACAGGTTTAATTAGTGAGGGAGACCCCTGCCCCGCCCGCTCGTCTGCCGCACTCCCCGCTTTGAAGTTATCGATAATTAGACACATTAAAGAACGCACTTCACCTACTTTCATGTCGAAAGTGGTGCTATATTTCGTGTATATCTCGTTCTGTTCCTACCAAAGAAACCCATCAATGTGCTTCAAATTATGAGTATTTTTCCAGTGTAGTGGTGTTTATTTAATTTTGATAGTTGTGTTTATTTAGTGTAAGTTAAACTCGCTCGCTTAGATGGATGGTAGCTAAAATTATTTAACAAATTTTAATTTTGCAACTTAGTGAGCAGTTTTAAAAAATAACTTTTATCGTAAGCATAAATAAAAATGCTTTGAAATTTGAATGCAACTTAAAAGACTATTTTTTTTACGGCGCTAAGGGATTGCAGACTTGAGTATTTGATATGAATTTCAACTTGTTACCTTTACGCGTTCCTGAGAAAAAGGGTCTTGACAGACACACAGACAGACGGATAACAAGGTGATCTTTCTTATAAGGGTTCCTTTTTTCCTTTTGAGGTACGCAACCCTAAAAACACAAATATTATAATAAACATAAAACATATTCAATATTTTAGATATTAAATTATTTATTCATCGTTAGACCATTAGCAGTTAACTGCTGACCTTTACGCCACACATTACTTTACGCCAAAGTTAAGTGGCCTTTTGAAACCCTAACGCTATATGTATTTCCATTTACACCCTTTATTAAGTAAACAGAAACATTAATAAGGATCGTGTCAAGAACTTGTAGCAGGAGTTTTATGAGCGAATATTTGTAATTAATGTCGTTACGAGAAACGGGGCTAGAAAATAGCAGTTGTCGAATAGCAGTTTTTAATGATTCGCGGTTGATTACATTCGACGTAATATAAATGGATATAGACCGCGATTACATTGTTATTTAGATAGAGGTACACTCACCCGTGATCGTGATCGTGGGTCGACCCGATATCATGGCGCATGTAGCTGCGTTGAAGTATGATGTTATGTCGAGTTGTCGAATAAAATAATACCAGACTCGATGGAACTAAAACAATTTGTCGAAATAATAACATATAGTCTTTACGAGTACGTCCAAACGTCTCAGATTGGACAATGATCGGGTAAGGTATTTCAAAATGGTTTTTTTTCTAAAATGACGATGGCTTACAGTAGGTACGTAACATCTCGTACACGCCTTCATAGCCGCCAAATACTTCATCCAATAAAAGGAGAGAATGTATATCAATATTTGAAGTACATGTAACAATTTTACTTCGTTGGCGTTTGAAGTTAAAAATTAGATAAAACATCACATACTTTACGTTAAAATATAACGTTAGATAATTCCATAAATAACCTTTTCCATAAATAGCGAAGGGGTTCATACATAATAGCTATTATTAAGTTATTGGAGCTAAAGTTAATGCTACTACACTTCGCTTAAGAATTTAATGATAAAACTTGTTATTATAGTACGTGTTCTTGTGAAGATAAGTAATTTGCATATCATATAATATAATACAAGTGGACTCTCAGAGAGCCGCTAATTTCTTAGAGTTTTAACCGTCTGAATGTATCTCAATAAATAGATAATTGGATGCTCAGGGGGTCAGTCTTAGGGCCGAATTTAAACACTGATCTCGACTGAGATGCTCATCTCAAGGCAGTCAAAAATTATAGGTTGGCGTGTCTTGAGACGGGCTTTTAGTTAAGATAAGTTTAATAATACGGCCATTAAACTTTTTTTAAATTATTTATATCAAATGGAATGGCGTTTGTATTTAGTAGTTAAACGTTAAGTACCTTAATCAAGTATCAAGTAAATCAAATATTACACAAAAGCAAAATTTATTTCATTATAACATTACAGTGAAAACTCAACATTAAACAACTAAGCGCCACTTGCAGCAAAAGGATAAATCGAGATTTAGCCTTAAATCTAGATTTAAGACTGACAGTTCCATACATTCTGACACTAAACTGTACTTAACACTAAGTAAATCTAGTTTAACTTTTCCTGCAAAACTTGAAACTCGATTTATCTTTTTCCTGCAAGTGGCCTTAGTAACATTCGTATAGCGTATTATTTTATAATACGCGGTCGTAGCCACAGCGGGATGAATGGCCGCCCACGCGCTACGGCAGCCTACGCCTACGCGCTACGGGCTACGACATCAAGTGCTACGATCTTCCCCCTCTGGCCCCCTCCGACGTGGACGTGATTCATTCGATTACAGTTTGGGATTCATAAGAAAACCAATCAACTGGGAATGTTATTTTAATAGGGGTTGATTTTAGTTTTACGCTTAAATCATTCAGTGCCGGGTGCTTTGATTTCCATTCAAAACGGACGCGATTTTCACATCAAATTCTTCTATGACGACGCGGTTAGTCTAGTTGGTAGTGATCCTACCTTCGAAGCTAGCGGTCCCGGGTTCGAATCCCGGTATGGGCAAATATTTGTGTGATGAGCGTGAATATTTGTTTCTGAGTCATGGATGTTTTCTATGTATGTTTTGTATTAAATAGTAAAGTTTAATAACAACACTCGATCCTACTATTATTGTATATTTTGGTCGCTAGTTGGCGCCACCATCAACGCAGGTTGTTCGCCATTTTGTACTTAGTATTCTTGCTGTGTCGTAGTAACTAAATAAAACATTTGAAGAAGAAATCTCAAGTTTGTCATTGCAGAATCCCACAAACCTTATTTGGTTATGGGCCCAGGAAACTTTGGAACTTAGAGAACAGAAGAAAACAGCAAAGAAAAAGTTAATATTTGTTAATAGAAAAATACCGACCGCCTAACCTCAAAAATGCAGTCATTACGATCATTAAATGTGGAAAAATTCGATGGAAACAACTTTAGGCAGTGGAAATTTCAAATCAAATGTGCCTTAAAAGCTAATGGAATCGATATTTCCGTAGCAAAACCAAAAACGGATCCAGATAAAACAGACTGGGTAAAAAAAGATGGCGTGGCAATGTTCATTATAACCTCTTCGATGGATCTCAAGCAAATCACGCTCATAGAAAACTGTGAAACTGCTAATGAAATGATGTTGAAACTTGAATCAATATTTGAACAGAAAAGCGAATTGAATAAAATGCTGAAGCATGAAAGGTTTTACCATTACAAAATGTCATTAAGTGACAGCGTGGCACAACACATCTCAAAAGTAGAAAACTTGGCTCAACAGCTTAAAGATAGTGGTGAGAGTGTTAGTGAATTGGCCATCATAACAAAAATATTAGGAACTTTGCCTGCCAAGTATAGATCATTACGTCAAGCATGGATGTCATTAGATCCTAAACAGCAGACTCTCATAAATTTAACTGCTCGTTTATTAGATGAGGAGGCCAGTATCACATGTGAAGAGGAACAAGAAACGGCCCTTCTGGTTGCAAATTCAAAACAGAAGAAGCAGAATGAGGCTAGTGGTAGTAGTTCGAGTCAAAACAAGACATCTAAGCATCGGTTTGAGTGTTACAACTGTGGAAAGCGTGGTCATTTCTCCAAAGAGTGTCGTTATCCGAAGAAGGCAAACAAGAAACCAACTAAAGAAAATACAATGTTGGCATTTAATGTAGAAACCAACTTAAGTGAAGTTGAAGAGAATACCTGGATCTTGGACAGCGGTGCATCAGCACATATGACATTTAGAAAAGATTATTTCGAAGAACTTGTACAATGCAATCAAAAGTCATTGTCATTAGGAAACAAACAGTCTGTAGAAGTCTGTGGAATTGGAAAAATTATGATAAAGAGATTGGTCAATGAACAGTGGGAGTACAGCATTCTACAAGGAGTATTGTATGTTCCTAATTTAAGAAGAAACCTGTTTTCTGAAGGAGTGATAGTTCGAAAAGGGTACACTATTATTAAAAGACACCCAGATGCTTTAATATACAAAGAGGATGAAGTGGTAATGAGTGCAAAAATTACTGACAACAACTTGTATAAATTAAAAATAGAAACAGTGATTCCAGACTCTTGTAATGTGGTGCAAAGTAATCAAAGTGACATTAAAAAGTGGCATGAGAGACTAGGACATATTAACCTCAAACAAATAAAAAATATGAGTGTAAATAGTGTTGTTGAAGGGTTAAACATTGACAATATTGAAAGTGATTTTATATGTGAAGCATGTGCATATGGGAAGCAAAGTCGGTTCCCATTTCATAAATCAATGCGGGGAGAACTACAGCCTGGGGACTTAGTATACAGTGATGTCTGCGGGCCTATGAGTCACATGTCAATTCAAGGTCTGAGATATTTTGTATTATTTAAAGATGCTGTTACAAGCTACAGGCATGTATATTTTATGAAAAATAAAAGTGATGTTTTGGAATATTTTAAGAAATATAATGCTATAGTCAAGAATAAGTATGCCCATAATGTAAGAATTCTTCATACAGACAATGGAGGAGAGTATGTAAATAAAGCCTACAAGGAGTTTATGGACAAAGAAGGCATAATTCATGAGCTTACAGCCCCATATACACCAGAACAAAATGGACGTGCAGAAAGGGAGCTGCGAACAATTGTGGAGAGTGCTCGCTCCATGTTGTATGCAAGAGATGTTCCATTGAATTTGTGGGCTGAAGCTGTAAATTGTGCAGTTTACATATTAAATAGAACATCTTCAAGTCAGACCCCAAATAAGACACCTTTTGAGCTATGGAATGGAATAAAACCACAAACCTTATTTGGTTATGGGCCCAGCACGCTTCCACTGCGCACCACAATTGGGTCACGTGAAAGTATTTGGCAGTGCTGGATATGTTCATATTCCAGATCAGTTAAGAACTAAGCTAGATAAAAAGAGTGAGAAAATGATACTGGTGGGGTATGATAATACCAATTACAGAATGTACAATATACTACTCTGTCAAGAAAGTACCGGGAAAAGATCAATAATACACAAACTGTTTGTTAATCATCCAAATTTATTTTATCACCTTCAAAGTATGCTCCTTCAGAAACGATACACTTACGCCAACGAATAATCCAATCATCAAAACATTTTTTAAACGCTGTTTCCGGAATTGAATTCAGTTCTCGGCGCGAATTCTCCTTTATGTCTTCTACCGATTGAAAACGGGTGCCACGAAGTGGTAATTTGAGTTTAGGAAAAAGAAAGAAGTCGGCAGGAGCCATATCTGGTGAATATGGTGGTTGCTCGATGGTATTTGTTGAGTGTTTGGTCAAAAATTCTTTCACAATGATGGCCTTGTGCGAAGGCGCATTATCGTGGTGCAAAATCCAAGAATTTTCATTCCACAAATCTGGCCTTTTTCGTCGAATTTGCTCTCTTAAATGCCGCATAACGCTCAAATAATATTCTTTATTTACCGTTTGACCTTCCGGCAAGAATTCCGAGTGCACAACACCGCGATAGTCAAAGAAAACAGTCAACATGACTTTGACTTTTGATCGACTTTGGCGTGGTTTCTTCGGTTTCGGTTCAGTTGGAAGGCGCCACTCCGAAGCTTGTTGACTAGTTTGCATGTCAAACTCGTAAACCCACGTCTCGTCACCAGTAACAATGCGTTTTATGAATGTTGGGTCGGAATTGACTCGTTCTAGCATGTCCTCAGCGACTCTCATGCGATTGAGTTTTTGGAGAAAATTCAGGTCTTTTGGGACTAGCCGAGCGGTAACATGTTTCATACCCAAATGATTAGTTAAAATAGTACGGATCGACTCGTGAGATACAGAAAGTTCGGCGGCTATCTCTCTCAAAGTTGAATGAGGATTTTCAGTCACTATTTCCTTCACTTTTGCGATGTTAACTTCAGTTGCAGACGTTGATGGCCTACCAGAGCGAGGCAAATCTTCCATCACATCTCGACCGCTTTTGAACGCTTTGTACCACTCATAAACACGTGTTTTTGATAAAGTCGAATCACCGTAAGCCTTCTGTAACATTTTCAGTGACTCCGAACACGAAATTCCATTGGCGATGCAAAATTTAAGACAAACTCTTTGTTCAATGTTTTTGTCCATTATGAAATTCGCAATACACACTAGATATGATATAACTAAAAACAGCACTGTATTTAATATAAATAACAGATGCAACTCAAACTCCGCGCCAAAATAGAAAACAGTTGTGCCAATCTAACAACAACAAAAAAAACAAAAATTTGAATTTGGAACCATAAACAAATCATCCATTCCCGATACTTTGTTGACTGAAGGTAAATACAAAACAAATAAAAGTATCCAGAAATGTCATATTTGATGAAAATGAAGTTCCGAAGATAAAAAAAAACATAGCTCAATTATTTATTCTTGATAAAAAAACTGATAATTATGAAATTAGTCAAGAATTGGAAGAGATAAGTGTGGAAGATGTCACACTGATAGAAAATTCATCAACAGAAAATGAAGACAGCATGCAGAGTTGTAACAGTGATGACCCTACCTATGAGCCATCTCAAGAAATAGAGGATACAGAGCGTTATGTAGATTTGAGATCACGAAGGAATAGACACTTTGAGGCAAATCTTGTTGAGATGTCGTTGCCACAAACATATGAAGAAGCCATAAAAAGTCCACACAAGAAGGAATGGTCCAAGGCTATACAGGAGGAGCTGATGGCTTTAGAAGAAAATGAAACTTGGTTCACAGTGAAAAATGATGGTCAGCGAACTCTTACTACTAAGTGGGTGTTTGCTATCAAGAAGGATGAGAATGGTCAAGTTACACGTTATAAAGCTCGTCTGTGTGCACGTGGATTTAGTCAAGTAAAAGGGGTTGACTATCAAGAGATATTTTCACCAACCACCAGGTATGACTCTATAAGAATTATCCTTTCTATTGCAGCAAAGTATAATTTAGAAATTCATCAATTTGATGTTAAAACCGCTTTTCTTAATGGCATCCTTCAAGAGGATATTTATATAGATATACCTGAGGGTGTGCAGATAAATAGTAATTATATCTTAAAACTAAATAAGTCATTATATGGCCTAAAACAGGCATCCAGGTGTTGGAATAAAAGATTCACTGAATTTCTAAAGAAGTATGGATTTATACAATCTCAAGCTGATAACTGTATTTATATAGGTATTTTTAAGCAAGTTAGAGTTATCTTAATAATATATGTGGATGATGCCCTGGTAGTATCTGAGAGTAAACAAATCATAAAAGAAATAATTGATTACCTAAAACAAGAATTTAAAATTAAAGAATTAAATTTAAAATATTTTGTGGGCATGGAAATAGAGAAATTAAATAATTGCATATGTATTCGTCAAAGTGATTACATCAGGCAAATTATTGAAAAGTTTTCTATGCATGATGCAAATCCAGCAAGTACGCCTGCAGATGTAAATGTTGTTATATCAAAGAATGTAGACGAAAATATTACAAAGTTTCCATATAGAGAAGCTATAGGCTCTTTGTTATTTTTGTGCTCTGTTTCAAGGCCTGACATATGTTTTGCTGTCAATGTATTGAGCAGATATGTTAATAATCCTAGCCAACAACATATAAATGCTGTTAAACGTGTAATAAGATACTTAATTGATACTAAAGATTTTTTTATTAAATATGGAGATAGCAGTGATCTCATCGGGTATTCTGATTCAGATTTTGCAAGTGATTTAGATACACGAAAATCAACTACAGGTTATATTTTCCAAATGAATGGAGGGCCAATCACTTGGTGCAGTCAAAAACAAAAAACGATTGCTCTCTCCACTACTGAAGCAGAATTTGTAGCTGCTTGTGAATCAGCTAAAGAAATATTGTGGTTGAATCAATTATTGTCAGAGTTAGGTGAAAATTATAAATGTATTACACTATGTGTGGATAATCAGAGTGCTATTAAACTAATTAACAATCCTGCTTATCACAAAAGAACTAAACACATAGATGTTAAATATAATTTCATTAGGGAAAAGGTAGAGTTGGGCTTAATTAAAATACAGTATGTATCAAGTAAAAATCAATTAGCAGATATTTTAACTAAAGCCTTGCCTACTCAAGTATTTGTTTATCTAAGAAGTCATATCTTGTATTGTTAGTTTTTTTTAATAGTTTAAACAGAGTGTTGATAAACATTGAAGTAATGTTAATATTAAACTTTTAGTGGGAGTATTAAATAGTAAAGTTTAATAACAACACTCGATCCTACTATTATTGTATATTTTGGTCGCTAGTTGGCGCCACCATCAACGCAGGTTGTTCGCCATTTTGTACTTAGTATTCTTGCTGTGTCGTAGTAACTAAATAAAACATTTGAAGAAGAAATCTCAAGTTTGTCATTGCAGAATCCCACAAACCTTATTTTTTTGTATGTATTACTCTATATAAGCATGCTTGTCGTTGTCTAGTACCCGTAGCACAAGCCTAGAGCTTAGTTTGGGACTAGGTCAGTTTTTGTAAGATCGTGCCCCCTGATGTTTATTTATTATTATTATTTATTTGGAGTTGGTAAGAATTTAAGTTTATATATCTTTCTACTTCCCTTGGCAAAAAAACAACATTAGGAAAAGGCAGTATAAAAATAATCAGGAACTATATTGTCAATTCACAGCAATAACACCAATCAAATTGTTATTCATTGTTAATTATCCGTGATGTCCAATATTTATTGTATTTTATTGTCGAAACTGTTTTGACTCCGAGTTATGCGACAACAACGCTCTATCAGTAATTAAAACGGGAGGAATCCTTCACGTTGTTCGGATAAATTTTATGTGACACTATGTGACCCCTTTGATCTGATTCCCCTGTCCCAAAGATTATGAGGTCAAATCAAATAACAGTCGCTTTATCGTTTTAACAGACCTGACGACTTGACCCCAGAATTATGCTTAAATTTATACGGTGGTCAAACACAGGACAAAACATTTTAGATGATCGGTGTAAAACATACAACACTGATGATATTTCTTTAATAAAGAGACATAGGGTTTTAATAATTAACAGAAATAATAATATGATTGACTACTTCTAGCCAAAAAAAACGGTAATTAAGAACTTGGGTCTATCAATGACATTGTTTATGCGATGTTGTAGCCGTTACATTTCCCATACGCTGTTGTTTACCTGTTGTTTACCTTTCTTGTTTAAGAAAATGTTGCTATTATCCCTGTTAAGGGCACTTTCCCTTTCCTCACAATTTCACATCTCAATAGGCGAAGAGTCCAGTTTACCTGCTATAATAATATTGTATATGATATAGAAAACGATCGGAGTTTTCTATATTGCTATATTCTTATATCGTTTAGACAACGTCGAGTAGGTATATAGGCCTTACATTAGAACTTTCGTAATAACTTAAAACATTTCGGTTTTTTACAATATGGCTTAGACAGTATTTATTAATTAATTTAAGCCCAACCTAACCTTGTTCACGTAGCCTTCACTAAAGATTTACGCCCCCTCATTACTTCATAAGATAAACTTTTAAGTCCCTCGTAGCTTGCAGCGCCAGTGTCGCAAAAAGGAATTATTCGCAATATCTAAAGCTCGAACTTGCTATGCACGTAATAATTATGTGAGGCGTGCTTGTAGTTTATTCAATGACAATCCAAAACTTCTCGATATAGATATGTTCAACTGTACATTAAGGAACCTAAAATATGCTTTCAAACAATAATTATTTGTATTATTTGAATTGCATATAGTATAGTGTGCATTTTTACATACTCCATTTTTGCATATATTAGTGCATTGGCATATACCTCATTACTATAGGGCTATGTCCACTTATTGATATGATGAATTAAGGAAACTGTATTTCTAATCTTACCGTTACCCTAAATGTATAAGACCGTTTGTTTCTTAATAAACAATAAAATAAATACATTTTAATAAATATACTTCGCATGATTTCCTTTAAATTCTAGTACCTACACTTTGGGTTTATTCGAGGATAGCGTGAGGATAATGATATTCCGACTCAACTTCGCCTCGCAGGCGAACCGAAAGTAATTAGTAGCGAATAAAGTTATTTGGCGAATATGGTAGCTCGTAGTTTTGAAATTAGCTAGTTTTATAATTAACTTGGAATTTAAAAAAATGTACAATTTTTATTACTGTCTGTGTAAATCTAACTGCAACTTTGTACATTCAAGGCCACGGAAATAATAAAAGTCAAGGACTGGCTGACTTTATTGCATAAAAAGTACAAGTTAATAATACAATGACATTGTAAAATTAAAGTACAAAGACGAACTTATCCTTAAATGGGATCTCTTCTAGCTAACCCTGAAGGAGTTGAGTAAGGACAATGGATCGGGTTAGTCACATGTTTACCTTATGTTTACTTTGCCAAAGTTATAGTTGCATGATCCAATACCTACTCGTTGTACGAGTAGACAATCGACACTACAGTAAGTACATGCGTCCAGTTTAAGTAGACTATTGCAACTAGAAACTTAGTGAGGGTTTCCGTACGAGATATGTAGCTACTCGATAACTGAACCAAGTATATAAAGAAAACACATTTCAAACGGCTAAAGGTATCGGGCTGGAAGAGATGTGCCATGCTCGGAAACTTCACCCCATTTCCTCCATTGTATGGGAAATATTCCTCGTCGAGAATATTCTCCACACATAATGATGAAATTTCCTGAGAACGGCACATCTATAGCTAGAATGTGGAATAGATGCAGTATTTAGCCCCGCACAGAAATATAATAATATAATAAATACAATATTTAGAAATCAGAAATCAGAAATATAATATTTAGAATTGTTTACATGCATAGCAGCGAAAAAAACAAAGTAAAAAGAAAAATAAAGAAAGCTTAGATATATTACAAGAAAAATAAAGACATCACTCTCACACTTATAATATTTGAGAAAAAAACGGTTGCAAGATAAAGTTAGCACTACGGTTGGTAAAACAGTCTAACTTGGTTCCGGCGTCTTATAGTATACGGTACGTTCGGTGCGCGAGGCCGACTCGCACTTGACCAGGATAGCTGGGCACAGTTAATCAAGTAGTTAACTTCGTTAATCGCTAATCCGTTACTAAAAATGTTAACTTCGTTAAACGTTAAAGCGTTACGTTTCGGAAGATTTAACGGAATTCAAAGTAAATCGTTAACTCTTTTTTTACGTCGTTGTGTTAGTGAATAAAGTGTAAAAAAATGTTAGTCTATGGAAGTTTAGCTAGGACATAAAAATTGTATAAAAGAAGGATGTATCATTTAGTTTGTAATAATAATCAGAAATTGTCAGAACGGCTTTTCGCAGCGCGGCGCGGCGCGGCCCGCTCGGTGCCCTTTTGGCTACTAACTAATTAATGATTAACTTATGGGAAGTTAACGAAAGTTAACTTAAAAGTTAATCCGTTAAGTATTTTATTAACTTCGTTAACTAACGATTAACGGGTTAACGAGTTAATGCCCACCTATGTTGACCAGTTTATATCTTGACTAAGCTTGCCGCAGAAAATAGCGGTCTAAGCCGCAGAACCTTGCCGTAAGTATTAACGCCAAGTCACTGTGATTTTAAGTGACAAGGTCTACGGTGGCATGCGAATGTTTCCTTGACTTTACATAATAGGACTTAAAGGGTCTTCAAATAACGACCCCACTCTTTTCACAACGGCCGGCGGCTCGCGAGTGTTTACGGGTCGCTGATAACTTACCCGCCTCGCCCGCCCCGCGCAACCCGCTCGCTCGTCTGCCCCCTTTTTCCATGAAAAGTAATCATACTAATATTATTTGAAAGTTTGTTTGGGTGTTTGAGTTTCCATCAAACCTAAAAAGATGAACGGATGAATTAAATTTGGCACACAGATTGTCCATATCCTGCATTGACACATGAGTACTTTTTATCCCGGAAAAGTTTATAGTTTCCGGGGGATAAGCGATAAAGGGATAGATGGTGATATTTTGTAATACTTGGTCATATATTTTGTCACGATTTGCCTGCTGTGTAACATTGTACAATCGATAGGAGTTCAAAACATTTAGCTATAGATAAACATACAAACAACGAAGGAAAATACTTAATCTGTTGTGCAACGAAAAGTTTTCTTACGATTGTATGGCAAATTATTTTTGACGCACAACCAAAAATTTAATACTTAGATTTTACTACGTGACATAAACTCCACCCTCCTTACTTCTGACTTTTGTGCATAAACATTATTAAAGGGGACTCTACCGCTTCTGACACTGATTATAATAACATGTTAATTCCATTGCAAAACGCGATTAATAGGGCTCGCGTCGAAACGCTTACACCGTTCACCAGGAGTCTATCCACGTGTCATATTATTTGTGTCTTGCTATTTCGTTAATTAGCTTCAATACCTACCTTTTCTATCTCCTTCGTTATTCGTTTAAAATCACATCCCCCATAAAATATTGCCCAGTTTTATGACAATATTGTCATCGTCCTCGTAGGCGGGGGCTTAACGTCATTACACTTGTATGGGTATCGCCCACGCCGCCATGACGTCTGAGATTTGCATTTTACGGCTAGGGTACTCGGAAACACCTCGGGTGGGGCCTTACCATAATTTCGTTATCATGACTGTTCGTGGCCTAATAATATTATAGGAATTTACGAATGGCTAACTAATTTATTAGGTACCCAACATTTGCTCAAAAATATTAGACATGTAATCATGCTTATATAATAATAAAGACGTGTCTCAGGTTTTTGTGGCTTATGTTGGATATATTATTGCCGGTGAGGATGACCACTATGACGTCACTCTATTTTATTTTATTTAATAGCTGGCTGGATTCCGCAACTCGACGTCTTGTGCCTATTTTGACGTCACTATAATTAAGGCATTTGTCTGTGAACCTAGTATGACGTAACGTAAAGTCCATATTTCCCTCATGCAATTTGTACTAAAGCGCTCTACGGCACAGTATTTTGGGATCATATTTGAATGGTTTAATTCGTGGCAAGGTGATGCCGAAACATGTGCAAGGGACAATTACTAATTACCTAGGAAATTTAATTCTATCAACATATTACCTGGCCAAAACTTCGGCTTTTCCTCTTCTTCAATTATCTTGAAATAAACCCGTCAAAATACCTTTGGTAATTACACATTTTAATAATTTGCTTCTAATTGCAGTGCCTAAAGTAACTGCACATGAATGACACTTTAAAGGGTAAAGTTATACCTTGAAGGCTGTTACTAAATAATACAGGGTCCGTCGTAAATATCCCTTAATATTGTGATAGTGTTAAGGACCAGAAACTTAGTAATGGATCGTTTTAATCAACATGGTAATCCCAAATTAATTTACACCCCAAATGAAATTATTTAATGTCAAAAGAAGTGCAGCGCGATGGCAAATATATAAAGGAGGATTGCTAAACTACGTGTATTAGACGTGCTTAGAGATATGCCGTCCTCGAGACTTCTGGAGGTTGTCGAGAACTCTCGAGAAATCACTAGAACATTGCATCTAGATGAGATGTCCTCGTACCAGTATAACAATCACATGTTTGGTTTATGGCATTGGAGGAGGCAGACGAGCACACGGGCTTCCTGGTGATAATTGGATGCTGAAACCCATAGAAATTTGCGATCTCAAGTTTGCAAAAGGTAACGGAAGCTGAGGACTTACTAAGATGAAGTTCCTCTCAGCTAGTGGAAAAAGTAACGTTATTTTATTCGCTTCTATATTCGTTAAGTACGAGTATATTCAGACCTTTAATAACCGGTATTTTCGTGTAACGCTATCTTTCATTACATTTTCTTACACGAATAAAATGTTGTTTGAAGCCCATCTGTAGTCTGTAGCGGTATCCATTATAACGTTATTAAACAGAAACCTATGTATATGTATATATCGATACTTCGGCAAGCGATATAATAACATTATTGACCATGTCGTTCTTTTCTTAGTTTTTCAAGTGTACGGACGGTAGGTAGACAACAAGCAAATGGTAATAGATGGCAACGTTGCGCAATGCATGAATCCAGCGTCGGCGCGCGCGCTAGTCGCGCCGTGTGCCCTACGGAGCGGCAACGGCACGTAGTTCATAACGTTATTATAACGCTATTTTATGAAGGAATGTTGTATTGGTTTGAACGAAATTTTAAACACAAGCCATTTTTTAAGTGTAGTGGTAAAGTTAACACATAACGACTTCAGGATGGTATTGAACTATTGATGCACTTTATATCCTCCTGAGGCCTACGTCAAAATTTCGCTAGTTCGAAACAGAATCTTATGTCGGTCAACAAAAGTTAAAAGTAATTTTGACAATTGTCCTATATGTAGGACGTTGGGCATCAGCAGGTTAACCCTATAATAAATGTACATGATACTAGAGTGCAACGATTTAGCAAATTAGTGTTTATTTATGCATTTTGCTCTGTAATTCTCTCAGCGTGTCAACCGCCCTTGCATTTCTAATTACCGTTTTACCTTATTATTGGCTATATGGAAAACTACTACGCTAGAAATAAAACGAGGTATTTTTAGGTTGAAATTTTCAAAATGATATGGACTAGCTGGTAATTTTCAACTATAAGTATTTGAATCAATCAGTGCCATTATAATATATAAAGTTCAGTCTGTCACAGCAATACGTATTTTACAACTTTGTCCGTGATTCACATGAGTTTTAATTAACTATGACTGAGTGGGAGAGAATAGGTAGTCGTAATTTTTTTACAATTATACTTGTCTCGGAATATTTTAATGTTTATAAAACAATGCCATATAAAAAACTATTGTTACTGAACTAAAACAGATTGTAAAACTTACGGGTTTAAAACGGGTTCTTTTACACTCTTTCCACGAAGAACGTTTTTTACCAGCCAGTCGACAATCCAGCTACATTAATCGCAGTTCCTTGGCCGTTGCGGGCGGCAAGAAGGCGCTCGCAAAGGTCAGACGGATCATCAATCCAGGCAGATTTACGGCTGGCTCTTCTAGTTTATCTTGCGACCCGCGCGGATTACTCCACGCCTACCTAAACACATAATATGTAAATTATAAAAACGACGCGGTTTTGGAAAATTTGGAAATATACTTACTACAAGTAAACAAAAGGCGTTTATACCTCATAAGGGGTGACACGTTTTCATAATTATTATTTGTCAAAGATGAATTACTTACAGATGCTGTTTTTATGGTGTCCTTCCATTTGGGCGAAAAACGTTTGGCAAACTGTTTCATTTCGCAACCGTTTCATTTGGCCAAACGCTTTTTTTTCTGAAACTGTAAATATTTCAGAATTTATTTCAGGACCATCGTGTAGAATTTTTAAATATTCGTACTTGCTGGAGCGGTTAACAATAATTAATTATAGAAATGTGAGTCGCCCACGCCATTCCCACAAACGCTCATCGATTATAAATTGAACTATTTCACAACTGTGACACTTTTCGTCTTTGTATGTAGGTATTATCAAAATACTTCAATATTCAGGGTTGACGATAAAAAACCAACTAAATCTCGACACTGAAGCCCGTACTACAAACCGCAAATGGATAGATTACGACATTGCGCCACGTCTTGGTAACACCCCAACGTTATTCAAAGAACTCTAGACACACAAGTCACGTGTAACATAACATTACTTGGCAAAACGTGGCGATAGCGGCGTAATAACTGAAGAAATATTTTCACAGGAGAATCTTTTATCCGTGTACGGTGAAAAATATTTGCTTTCCATTTCGCTGCCAGTCACAATGCCCGGAAAGTTCAGAGGTTAAAACGATACCAGGATTTCTAAAGCTTACGCTCATCCCGCGATGTAACGGAAAATCAAAATTTGAATTGTAACGCGTATCTGTTAAACTTCTGGGATTATGAGCCGCGTAACAAGGACATTTACATAGTCCCTTAGTTACTAGGCGGGTAGACGTTGAATTAATTCACTGAACCGATGATTTTATGAGGTTCTTTGAGGCCATTATCAACACCAGCAAATATACTAGCGACCAGTGCGGCTAGCACATCTTGTATTGTCTCACTTGACGCTCAGTTCGTCTATATCGTTACGGACTAGTTAGAAACAAGTCGTGGAAAACATGTGCTAGCCATCCACAGCGGCTAGCATACATATGTATACCTACTAATATTATTAACTTGAAAGTAACTAACTGTCTGTCGCGGGCAAAAGCTTTGGATAAGACCTATGTCCATCAGTCTACTCTAGTCCATTAGTCTAGTTTAGTTGTCTTTCCTTTCGACTAACATGATGAAGACGAAGGTGGTTGAATGCGTAACGTCTAATTGTGTACATGAGTACGTCAATTGAATTAAATAAAAGCTTTGAAAAAATACTTATGTACCTATACCGTAACCCTTCCTTCCTACCAGTAATTAGGAAGCAGCTACGACGAACGCTGCCTCTACACGACAAGGCAGTAAACTCCCAATTTCCTGTTTACTCAATGTCACCAGTATTTTATTGACGCGTAGGCGAACAAATGAGCTACATCGATTGTCCATTTGTGTTTCTTTTATTTAAGGATAAAACGTTTGTGATAGAAAACGACGAAATATCGTTTCATATCGCCCGCCCACGGTCTGAAACCTAATAAGGTCTTTATATATAGTAAGGTAATAAGGTTTTTCAATATCGGAATTTAGTAAGTAGGTTAATAATATTTATAAAATAGAATGCTCATATTGCTAAAAGGTTTTGATTTGGTGCGCGTATTGAAAAAGGTACCTACTCAGTATTTGCGTTTAACCCCTGACGCAAAAAGAGGGGTGTATAAGTTTGAAGTGTGTATCTGTGTATTTGTGTGTTTTTGTATCTGTCTGTGGCATCGTATCTCCTATACGGATGGACTGATTTTGATTTAGTTTTTTTTTTAGAAACGAAGAGGAAGACCTAAGCTTAGTCAAAAGGCCAATGGCGGAGAATAGAGAAAAGTGGCAATTACTCCACCGACAAGAGCTTAGCTCTTAAATAAAATGAATGATGAATGAGAAAGGTGATAGGTAATCGATAAAGGTGAAAGGTGACAATCGAGAGTGTTCTTAGCTTAAAGCGTTAAACCATAGACAGAGTTATGACACGTTATGAGCTCTTAAAATAGAGGACCCGATTTTGTGGGGGGGCTTTTTAACTCGGTTAAGCGTGTGCTACTTTCTTGAGTATACTACACAAAACCTGAGTACCTAACTCTCGTATCTGTTATACGTACATAATAAGATAATAGCAATTTCATATAACATTATGTTGTAAACAACTTAAAAGGAATCCATTCCAAACATCAAAGAGGAAATTAAACGAGTCTCGTACTTCGCCAAAACACTGCTCGAACAAAATAAATTCAAATTATATTTTAGAACGTAATAAGCAACGAAATTAAAATACAACATTGTCAAGCATGGTTCAAAACGTGGAGCGCCAGAGATTATCGCTGGAGAAGAAAACGCCGTAAGTGTATGTAGGTTTGGTTGAAAAATAGGCGTTTTAAGGGGTAGAAAGTTGGCGCAATCACAGCGGCTAAACAAGGGAACGGGGCCCCAGGGGCTCGTATGACATAATGTGACGAATAGGCGCTCAAACCCCTCTAATTTAATACTTCGACTCAGCTGGCTATTACGCCGAGTAAACTCCGCGCGGTATCCATCTTCACAAACAACGTTACGGCGCTGCTGAGAGCTGTCATACGGACGTTTTATTAACTGCTGTTCGTGAGTCCTTTCATCAGCCGGGTCAAGGCGTTTCCAGTTAACGCCACAACTGGATACCTACTCTCGTTTAGAGGGATAAAGTATAATGAGCGATGGAGAGAGGTGCTTGGAGTTTTGTCGCGAGATCAAATCAGAAATGGACTTTGTTAAATAACTAAATTATCGACACAATGTCTAACTGTGAGAGGTTGTACAATTTTTAAGAGTCCACTTTGTACCGGCAGATCTAATAGAAGGTGGATCGACGAATGATGAAGGTCGTGGAAACGCAAGAATGTTAGATTTAGCCATTCTTGGGATACGCTCACGTTTACGGACGGACGGACTTTATGACTATAAATAAAAATATTTTTAGTATTTCACTATACGGGGATTTCAAAATTTGTCGGATACGGACTTAGTGAGCTAGCGACTTTCTAGAGAAACAATAGTTAATGTATTCTATTCAAACAACATTGCGGGCAACATCTAGTTTTATGAAAACTTCTTCAGGAGTTTAAAGAGACTTTCGCGGCTTTGAAGAGATAATTAGAGCTTGGGGTTCAAAAATTTATCTTTAAATAATAAGCCGAATTAGTTGTCTAAGGAAATATCGCAAATTTCTCAGCAGCCCTTCAATCCAGCGACAGGTCCTGCGAGAGCGGCTAAAGCGAAAACTTCCTCGACGGGGGAGCGCTCAAATCGCTTTTCTTTACCGCCGATTCGTCAGAAACGCGAATGGTTAGTCATTTCGACGAAACCGTCGAACTGAATCACTAAGTATTTTTTCCGACGTAATGATCGGTTTAATGATGTCGTAACACACAAAAAGTGTGAACATTACGTGTCGAGTGTTTGTTTGTGACATACAGGCGGTGTTGAACTTAATCACAAAATAAACATAATCACGGTAGGTAGGAGGAAGCGTATATAAAATTATTCTGTTTATGAAACTGCTTTGCACCTTGCTTTATTATTCATGTCCATCAAAAACTGTCGGCGTATATACCCAGTAACCATGTAGGACACCCGTGATTCACCTAGAATATGCAACGTGCATCACGCTGCAAAGCTTTAGTTAACTTTTTGACTCAGGTTTTACATTCCCGTTACATACACTGGCGAGCAAATATAACGGGTCATTTTGTAAAGCGATCCAATACTATGTGACCCGATTACTTTGCTCGTGAGTGTAGTTTACGAAAGTAGGTCAGACCACCGAATGCGGAGGAGCGTGTGATCTTCAATTAAAATGAAACAGGGATTCAATTTGTTTTATTGTGTACAGATCTGATCTCTATATTACATCGATAGTTCAATATTTATTACACACCTTATGAACCGTTTAAATAACTGAATTATAAATATTATTCCTGCCTTGGAAAATGTTGTCATCGTTGACAATTCAGAGAACAAGACCAGTTAGCATTAGCTTCATCCTAGTAGTAGGAAGTAGAACTTTATGTCGTAGAATCTTTAATCTTTATGTAGTAGAAGTTTAACGATTCAAAAAAAAAATCAAATCTAAACACATTGTTGTCAGATAAGACCAATAATAGTGAATCGGTTTCATTCCAGCTTAAAAAAATCGTAAAAGCCATCGTTCAATAAAATTCACTAGAAATATATCCCACGTCAGCCGTATACCTATGTTAGGAATCTAGAAATGTCGCAGTATGTGCTAAATCGTCCCAAATGAAGTCGCTCGTTTTTACGACGTGTTTGCACGAACGGCGACATTTAATGTGAAACCAACCTAATCTTTTCTCTACTGAGTCGCTGAAATAATGAATAAACGATACCGAACTCCGAATTAATTGATATTCAAATTTTGTTCTCGTTATAGCAATAGCGGAATAAGGATACGGAGAGCATAAATTAAATAGGAAAACGGCTCGACAACCGGGGCACGAAAATATTGAAATTAATTTGAAGAAAACATTGATTTCTGATTGTTATATCTTATTTTACAATGTAGCATCACGGGCTTTAATTGCTGCGACATAATACCCTGCTATAACGATAGTATCGAGCCATGAGAAAGAAACGACGTCGAAATTAATCGTCGTATCCGCAAATTGATCTTGTTTTGCTGTAATAATACAGTACAGTCACCAGAAATAATATACTATCCAACATTACGCTCAAATAGTACATGCAAATCACCGGGATCCAAACTCCGCACCTTAGAGTAACAAACGCACCGCAAGCCACCAGGTCGCCAACCTCCTTGAATAACGTCTACAGCGCAAAAGATAAACATTGGAGCAGCATTTGCAGTATGCAGTGACATTTAACAAAGTGGCGTGCAGCGAGGGCATGAGACAGGAGTCGTTACGGGTCCAAGTGGGCACTTACTCGTAGCTGAGATGTTTTAATATAAGTAAATGAAATGCTCAGCTGAAGGGAATCTGTCTTTTGTGCTAGATAACGTCCGGTAGTTTATATGCATTAAATTATCTTACGTAGAGACCTGGATGCATTTACATGATTTTATAATGTGCGTTTCATAATTGGTGTACAAAAGGTTTATGACAGTCGTTAATTCTTTAGGGGTATCATCATATCAGTGCTCTTAAATAATAGCTTCAAAAAAATATATTACAAAAACTTTTGATGCGACTGTACCAGCCTTTATAGCCAGAGCCCTGCGTCTGATTCTTGCTTGAGTCATGATTTTCAGTTTTGCTGCAGTCGATAATATTTATTAAGTACGTAAGCATACATCTTCATGAATACGATTATAATAGCTTCTCTAACTTGAAAAAGGGGAAGGCCGTATCTCGTGAAAGCAGGGCCTTTTACCATATTATTCTAGGTGATATTGAACATTGTCCTAAAGTGAGAAGCAACATATTTGATGTAACATGTCGGCAAGGTTCCGTTTCAAACATACTCTAACTAGAGCAACCTCTTAAAATTATAACGACTACATAGTTCACGTAAGGACAATTGAGTTTTTTGTATTAAAAAATCAAACACTGATAATCAATGTCATGAGGAGCGTAATTAAATAAACTGTTCCATTTAAAGCGCCGTGTTCGTTTAAGCCATGTTCGCATAAATCACGATGTCCGGCGATTCATCCGCGATTTTACGTTTAATTCGTTTAGTACACTGATTTCTTGTCGGCCAACATTTATTTACTGTAAATAATTTTAAAGTCAAAGTTTTAATAAGTAGTAGAAGCGTGTCTTAATCGGTTCCTATTTTTGGTAGTAATTCAAATTCAAATAGCAAATGCCAAATTGGGGCTATTTCTATTTGTTGCCACCCGCCAAGTTTTACTGGCTAATTACTGATGAATGAACTGATGAAGTGGTCAAAAAAGTATGCTGGGTGGTAATAGGTGGTAATAGCCCCTAAATCGGGACCATTGCACTGAAAATCCGCCGTAACTCGCCACGGCATTCATCTAAATGGCACCCTATTTGATACTTTAATTGTAATATTGAATTAGTTGGTGCCATAATTGTGACATGCTTTCTTCCTTCCTAATGTGGAACGCTAACACTTTGTTATATCAGTATGAGTACCGGAGGCCTAGATGATACCTTCTTTCTTCACGGACTTCAACGCGCAAGTGGTACTTTAGGTTGTAACAAGTTATAAACAAATCTAGGTACAGGTAAATTACTTTCGAGACGTTTTTGCATTTGTAGGAGTATTTGTATATTTACAAGGATTCTAAAATTTTAATTTAAATTTCATTCTACAGTCAGAAAAAAAGGTTTGTCATTTTGAAGAAGAAAATATATTGACAGTCAAAAGTCAGTGAATGTCAAATAAATAATATTTATATTTATTCTTATGGTTTGTAATATTTCTTGTTCAGTGTTATTATTGTAACGTTGTTAATTAAAAATGGTTCCGATGTTGAAACATGGTCGAGGTAAGCCTTTGACTTCCCAAACTAAAGAAGTTTTGTATAATTTGTACAAATATTTCCAAAATAAATATAGCAATCCGATAGCAATCAAATAGCAATCCGAGCAGTATTGTGACTCCCGTTGAATTAGTTGCTATATCAAGCGGAATATCATTGACTTAGAAGAATATTAGAATTAAATGTTATGTTTAATATTACCACAAATGCAAAAACGTCTCGAAAGTAATTTACCTTATAATCAGTTGAATATTCTTCACAGTACGTGTACAGTCAAGGTCATAAATATGTATACACTTTTGTACCTTGTCTATTTAATGTCATCTTTTAATTGCCATATATGAATGTCACAGCGATTAAAGTGACAAGGTACTAAAGTGTATACATATTTATGACCTTGACTGTACCATACATACATAAGAACAATGGCAATGGCCTAGTCGTATCAATCAATCACCAGCCAGTGCCTTTTCTTCAATGAGCGTTTCATTGATCCAAAGGCAATTTGCTTTTAATTGGTAGCCAATGGTTCTTTGCTGGCCAGTACTTATTCTAATGAATCTTCGATAAGGTGAAATCACCCTAATTCTGGCCTCATACTCATACTTAAGAATCAAACTAGATTAAACTTTTTGGTGCAAAAACCCTTAAGATTTTGTTAGTTCGTGCTTAGGTTATCTTTATATACGTACCGTGTAATAGAAAGCCGTTCGGTGCGAAAAGAATTAAACTCTCGCAGATATTTTACATATTTGAAGGTAAATGATAAGTATGATAACGATATATAAATAAAAGTACCAGGAAAAGGGAAATTCCACGCATCTTTGCAGCTTACCTACTTGGGAAACTCGAGTTCTTCAAGTCGGTAGCGAAGTTTTCTTTAGTAGGCCTAAAATTCGAAACCCACTGATCGGATTTACATTTCTTTTATCATTTATACATAAGTCTGTACTTGGGCAGATAACGGTGAAGTTTTTTATACATAGAAACTTCCAAGATAGAAACTTAAATCTAAAATCTTTGTGGGCAAACTTTTCAATCCCCAGATAACACTATTTGTCAGGTAAATTTTAGCAGTGTCCTTTATTTTTCATAGCGCAAAGATAGGGAAAGCGGTAACTGTCAAATCATTTCACTGGAGATTGAAAAATCGGCCCTGTTATGTCATTTATCGGAGGAGAAAACTATAAACAAAAACATTACGCTCCTTATTCGGCATTCGGGTAAAAACAACGCGCTTAAGTAGTCGTGGGCGTCCCTTTGTACGCACCTATATTTATGCATATACAATGTCAAGTTTCTATGATTAAGGCAATAACAACCAAATATAATACTATAATACGATATCAGAATATAATGTCCTAAGAGAAAATGTTCTAAGAATAAAGAAATAATTCAGTTAGTAACAGAGTAAGAATTCCTTTATTTATGTAACTTCTGTATAAGAAGTCCTAATTACGAGGTCGTTGACATTATTCTAGCTGTTCCTAATTAGAGCGAAACAAATATTTGGCCTCGGACACGGTCTGTGTAAGGTAAATGGTTAATGGTTAACCCTAGGGTTAATGTACTAATTAGTTTTACACTACAAAAGAGTATAAATCGGAACAAAGTAACTATGTATAATAATAAATTAGTAATTGTAATCCTCTTATTTAAGTACCTATCTGTAAGACTAAAACAATACCATAAAGATTTACGCTTTCATGGTAAAAAGAAATCTTTGAAAGTGCCTGTGCACTATTATTACACTTCTAAATATTAATATGTAGCCGATTTCTGTTTTCTTCTAATTAATGTCATGAAAAGTTATACCGTTAAATAATCCCTACAGTTGAGAAAGCAACACGTTCCGAAGGCCAAAGAGAAATCCAGAGCTAATCGTACCACAGTACACGGAAAACAGTAAGTATACCTAGCATTTTTTTGACAAAGGATACAAGACGTTATTTGACGTTAATGACTGCCCATAACTATTTATTTCGTGATTAACGTTTTATCAGCGTGTAATTTAGTCTGTATGTTTACGAGTATACATTCCTAAAAGTGAGCACTCAAAAAAAAAAAATGTTTATTGCACCATTTTGAAATGTGATTTATTTAGTGGTAATCCACCTAGGTAAGTCATCGGGTTGGCTATGAATCTGGATTGCAATTTTAAGATTGCAGTCTTAGGATTGCAAATGTCTACGGGTCTCAGATCCCACTTATCCCACTTATCCCATAGGTTGTGGAGAGCTTCCTCCATGCCATAAAAAATGGGCAAGTATGTAAGACAGAATATCATACAGTATTTTGTATATTTATTCCAGTACGAATGTAAAGGTGTTTAGAAAGTATTGAATATTACGATCTCTCTTTTATGGTATTGTGGTTTCCAGGGCCCTTAGCCAAGATGCACTACGCTAACTAGCGTTTCTATTCGTTTCGTTTTTAAACCAATCGCGTCACTGGTAGATCACATGACTCTTCGCATGACGTGATCTACCAGTGACGCGATTGGCTTAAAAATGAAATGAATAGAAACGCTAGTTAGCGTAATGCATCTGGCTAAGGGCCCACTCATCTTACATTCTGTTCACCTTTTTTTGTGGAGATTGTTGCCATATTCCGCATTATACTGTGTAGATCGTCCAGAGCACGACGCCGGCTTGTTACCGGCCGCTATTGTGGATCGCCTCACCGTCCCCTGGCGTTCAAGGGGATTGGCATCACCTACTTATTTTCTTTATATTGTTCTCGTTTCAGACCACTGTTGTCAAGTATATGAAGGAAAACCTAGTTATTTGTTGTCACGGTTTGTTATTATTACATTGTTTTGATGCGTCAAGGGCGTTCACCACCATAACTAATTTAATCTGTGGTCTTGTCTGCCTTGGTACCAGTGCTGAGAGGCTTCCGTTCCGTAGGTTCCGGTAGGTAGAAATCCGTTGCGTAGGTTAAAAGATCTAAGCGTACAGACAGCGGGAGCGACTTTGTTTTATACTAATTCTAGCGACCCGCCCTCGGTTCACTTCGGTTACAAAAGTTAAAATATAGCCTATAGCGACCCGCCCTCGCTTCGCTCCGGGTTCTTTTATATACATAAACCTTCCGTGAAGAATTAACTAACTGATGGTGAAAACTGCATTAAAGTCCGTTGCGTAGTTTTAAAGATCTAAGCATAGGTACATAGGGAGAGACAGACGCGGAGGGCGACTTCATTTTATAAATACTACGTATTGATGTTAAGATTGCAGTAACGGTTGCTGTATTCATTAGCTAGGATAAACCATTTTATTAATCAATTGAATTGACGGTTATGCAACGACGAATAAGGCTCGGCAATCACCCGAGGTGATTATTGATTACGCGCTGAATAAATTCAGTTTGTTCCGATAATTAGCAAATACGTACAACGATGCAATCAAGTGTCTGTGTCGCCTCCAGAGAAAAGATCTTCGAGATATATTAATTATTCTTTAAATTTGGAGTAATTAATGCATATACGTACCCGTCATCATAACATTGATATGATACATAACATTACTGCACCTATACTAGAGAAAGTATACTGACTGCCGAGTAAGACACAGTAATGTTTAAAACCACACAAATTTAATAACAATTCGTACGGTTCAAATGCAAATCGAAGTTTTATTAAATTTATTTCAACTGCAACACTTTATGTCATTAATTTTTAAGTGGAGTTTCAAAATAATTTTACTGACGATACGTGAAAAATGCCTACAGAAATATATCTCCATATTATTATTTCATAAAAGTCCTAAATCCACTATTTAACAACAAACATTTGTTTTTTGGTTGTAATTGAATTTATAGGGTATTTTCGGTTCTAGTCACTTAACCTACTTTACATCAACTACCTACGCGAGCAAACAAGACAATTGAGCGGAATACCCAACAGAGCATTGTGCAAAAACCAAATCTGAAGGGTCGTCGCGGCAAGACGGCGAGCTCTTGAGCAAAGAGCAGTTAGCGCAAGTTCGGCTGTTATCACGGGGCGGAGCACTAGACCCCGCGACGTGCCTCGGCCGGCAGCCAACAAACAGGCAGACTTCTCCAAAAAATGCGTACCCTAATGACTCAGTTCGCAGGTTGAAGATCATTCATAACTTATTAAAGTGATTAAAGCGATCTTTGTCGTTAATAGATAACCACGAGATGACGATAACTCACAGTTAAATATTAATAGGAACACATTTATATTAATGTACAACGTCTTTCAGTACAAAAACTTCTTTCGGATATTCTGCCGTAATAGGTAGGTACTTACTCGTACACAGAAAACTGTCCCACTTAACGTATAAATGTAAGTAATCTGAAAAAAAAATATCTTTTAAATTATATTTTCCTTTTATATAAATATTTTATTAATTCAATCATTACACAATATCCAAGAACTAAAAATATTTTATCAAGGCATTAGAATTAATTCACTCAATTAGACACTTCTAAACAATCCGTAATTTATGCTGAACAAACAAAACGGCGACTGATGAAAGGAGCAAATGATGCTTCAAATTCCCCTTGTTCTGGGCGAGACCATCCCACGCTCTGGGACTGGCCACGACTGCGCGACTGGCGGCGCGGCAAGCGATTTCCATTGCGTGTAATGCCAATTAACCATTGTAAGGTGAGCCTCGGCCGTGCAATGAACAGAGAATTCTCTCAGCGCCACCGCCGGCGCCGCCGCTCAAAGTTGTGGCCGCGCCGTTAAGCGTACCTAATGACGGAAACTGCTTTGTCATTGAAATTACTCCATCCAGTAACAAAGTAAGGGACGTACATTAAATTACGCACTGCCATCCGTCACCTGTCACATCCCGAAGTGTCATCAGCCTCGTCGTGTCGAAATTGACCCCTATACATTACCTGGGTGAATACTGCGTATATTACACACTTATACGTTAGGCACGCCATGCGGTCATACCCCTTCCAAATAGACGGATCGACGCGATAATTTTCTGAAAGCGTTTACAGCTACGTAAGCAGCTATGACATATTTTGACAAACCATTAATAAATTATTATTTAATAATGTAATATAGCCAATTAGCCAAACACAAAAGTAACCTATAACGAGTATGTGGTGGTGGAGAATAAGTTGCCGGAGCATTAATCAATTTCTTCGTAGGTAGTAATTAACCAAAAAAATCAACGTTTACAAATACGTCAACACGATTCCTTTCTGTTGGTAGAAATAGCAAAAAGAGTTATCGTTGTTTTTTACCCACGACGGAACGGAGACGGTATATGCGTTTGGGGTGAGAGGATGTTTGTGCAAACCAATGTTGCCATTTTTCTCAAAAACTACTAGTCCGTTTTTGATGCGGTTTTCAGTGATGGGTTCGGGTTTAATTGGTGCATGTTCTTAGAGAGGTGTTACGGTGACAACTCACCAGGGGGCGCTGCAGTAAACATTTATTTGTGCAAAATCACAACTACGAGTCCGATTTTGATGCCGTTTTTCAGTGATGAGTTCGGGTTTTTTTGTAATGGGTTTGTTTGATAATTAGGTCAAGCGACATTAGAAACCACACACCTGGTATTTACCTTCACTCTGTATTTACCTCACCCCATAAACAATGGTCCTAATTTGATTATGTACTGCACTTGCTTTAAATCTATAGCAATTACGCACCAGCTGTGAACAAATAAGGTGATAAACGAGAAGGGCATCCATCACGCCGAGACGCGGCTGCAAGTAATTGATACTCCCCTCGTCCCGTTTATTGATGTCTGCGCGCTGCAGGTTACTGCTCGGAGAAATGATTCGGAAACTGTTTTAGCTCAGTATGAAATGAACAGAAGTGGTCTAATACATGTTTCGTGTAGTTAAATGTAAGTTAAATATGGCACATTGATGATGGTATTATAATTCCGCTAGAAACAAACTTTACGCGATGACTCACTCGTCATGATGTTTATTATTGGTATTTCATGTTACATAAACATTATTTATTAATTTGAATATCGTAAGTCAAATATATTCTATTAAGTTAAGTAACTAAATACGTGGGGTAAGCGAATCTTTAACGAGTAGTCTTTGCATGAAACTCTTAACAAATACTGTGTAGTTGAAACGATGATGACGTACATAAGTTTTAACCCAGTAACTAGGTTTTAACTCTTATACCTATTTATTTCAAATCGACCAATGTACATAATAATGTAGGTATGCGACAAGTAACACGACGGCGACAAAAAATGCCGACGCAATGCCAACCTATTTTAATTTGAAATTCCACCGAGACTCCCGGGGACGTACGTTTACCAAACTTCATACTCAGAACCAAATTGATCACGTACTGCCCTGGACTTGTGCCATTCTTCGAGTTTATTTTTTATGATTTGCATTTTGTAAGTAGTCCTTAGTTCGCTTGATGTGGACCCAGCGTAGGTATGGCGGACGAGATGATTGTTACACCACCGGACTGATGATTATTTTGTGTTTAAATTAAGGAAAGTTAAAAAGTTCCGTTACGACACGTTATGTGTATATTTATGTGTAAACTACATTGAAAAATAAGTGTAAGAAGCTGTATACATATTGAAAATTAGCTTACCTGTTTTATTGTCTCACTCACAATTATTTTCTATGAATTAATAAAACATGGAAAATACTCAACCGTTTTAAAGAATGTTAAAGTTGTACCTATATATAAGGGCAAAGAGCCAATTGACAACATTCAAAGAATTCTTATATACCAGCAGCTGCTAAAGTTTTTGAAAAGGTTTGTGTAAACGCCTTTCTACTTTTTTAGAAAAGGTCGACCAAAACCATGCACATTTTGGGGCCGAAGGTCTACAGACAACAGACTACCTTCGCACCTAAAAAACATAGAAGGCAATGCAGCATTCCATAATCAATTGAGGAAATGGCTTATTGAGAATTATTTTTATAATTTTCATGATTTTATTTTATACAAATAAATTTTGAAGTGAAGTGATATTTGTGCACTTATCATGTAATTATTTTAAAATCCATATTGATGTGTAATATTTTATAATATTATCAATAAATGAGTATAAGTATAGTATATATAAATTCAAACAAAATCATTCCTATTGTTATATATCTTCCGTTATTTCTAATAAAAAAATGCAATATATTGTTTCGAAACCAAATTAATTGTATTTATGACTTCAAGAAATATTATAATCATACACCGTTTATGTTATCATTTTAATCAATTTTAACCTAAACTTCATTAGTACAAATCAGAATAAATTAATCTGCTGACTGTTCTCCGTGTAATCGCAGAAGCTGACCATAGTCTTTCCCCAAACTAGTTCCTTGAAAGAAATATAGGGGCGACATTAAATGAACCCCTTCCTCAAAATAATAAATTACCTCACTACCAATCTGTATCATCGTTGTCTTTATAATATTATTCAGCAAAAAGTGATTTTGTTCCTTTTTAGCATTCGGTACTCAAATCCTACAGTTTTGCTATATCAATCCATCGACCCATAATTTTTTCGTCTGTATTTCATACGAATAAATTTACAATAAACATATATTAAGACTACCATTCACACAGAACTTTAAACCAACCAGTCCTTAATGAGGATACGCTGTTATCTCTTTTTGGAGTGTGTTCAGTTCACAACCCAGTTTCGTAATTCATACACGTAATTCATACATGTACGTTATGTATACTACTTTTCATTTCAGTTAATTTGTTACGTCACATACCACAATATATGAAGTCTTTACAATGCAATAAAATATAAACTCTTTATGTTGCTTAATGAGTAAGTAAATATTAACTAATAGTACCTCAAAACCAACAAAGAAAAGTTAAAACTGATTTCTGAAATCGCGGACAAAAGATAGCAATCGAATGATTCATGGCTTAATGTATTATATGTAAGTATATTTCTAACTAACCTACTTACTACATCTAAGCTTGAAAAAAATCTACACATAACATGTACTTATGAAGAAGTTCTTCTTGCTGTTAAAAAAAAAAATATGTCCTAAAATGTTATGTAAAGTTTATAACGAATGTTTCCACTAGTTTGTAGTTAGCTTCGCTGCGCCCGCGGCGTCATGGGACCCGCTAATTTTATGATATATCCTCTGCAAAGCCTTTACGGGGCGAGTTGTTGCCTCCCCAAAGCTGAGTTACAGCTACTTTTGGGCTAATATTGCTAGTAGTTTTTAGTCTTACTTTATTAATAGTATATGCTAGGTTCAAAGTTTATGCCGCATAATTGTTGTCGACTTCTCAATATAATTTTATTGCAGGAAGATAGACACTGTTTCCTTTCACCTGTTAAATGCTTAGAGAGAGGTAGATAACCTTGATTTGACTAACTTATTCACCTTGAATTATTTTTAACTTTTGATCGATTTAGGTATATAGGCGCTTTTGGATGGTCTATATGTACAATTAAATATATTACTTGGTATTTAACCAGGTTTATTTTAAACTTGTTAATACCCAAAGATAATACGGTATGGTACTGTAAAGCAGCAAGTAGTTTTATATGTAGAGTTGTAGAACTTGTTGCTTTATGTATGTCAGTTTTACTCTTAATTCTTTTTGAAATCAAATAAAGAAATTAAGAATGAAACAATGAAAAAAACAGTAGTTTTGTCTAGAGTCGCCTCACGGCATTGATGGTGCCAACACCTATCTTTACATCTTGTATAATAAAATTAACCTCACATCAAGAACCAGTCTTTATCTGAACGACGTCCCCACCCGTACAGTACCCCTTATTGGTGCTATGGTGCAGCAGCACTAATCTAAGTCCTTTATGGAGGTGCTTTTATGACTCCAATAAACATATTTCCCCTTTCTTCGGGCGCAACATGTACGCCACTTTGTGACCACAATACTACTTCCGAAATTACAAATGTTATTTGCGCTATACATACGTATAACGGTTGGTCGGGCTGTCGGTTTGATTTAGACGCGGAGCGGGCGCTCGAGACATGAATTCAAATCGACGCGGACTCAATACAAGAGCGAGCGGAATTGAACAATATCCTCATATTTCAGATCCTTCGCCTTGAATATTTCAGAGCGCTCTTATGTGTTTAGGGTTTGTAACTATAGTAGCGGAGTTTGGGCTTCGTTGGAACCGATGCACGTCCTCGTTGAATGAAACACTAATTATTACATCAATGCTATTCTTAGCACACTGTAACGATGTATGCGTTCGCAATTATACTGACTATTATTATCGTAATATGTTTGGTTATGTCTGCTTTTAAAGGTTTTGATATTCAATGTTTATTTTCAAAATTAGCGATACCTCAGTATCTTACCAACTTGTACAAAATTACTGAAATATGCATGAAATTTAGACTGCATGCTATGACGTGATCTCACCGATCGCGTGAGAGCGGCGACACCGTCTACAAACTTATCTAATTTAACGTCTCCCAAACTAAAGTATTTCTAACTAAACTAATATTATAAATCTTAAAAATATTCACAACTTGCTTGCTGCGAGAACGATAAAAATGATAAATGCAAGATAGATGATCTCTATGTTCTTTTACTTTTCAACCTTTCCAAGGTTATCTCGGCAGAAAATACGTGAACAGTGGCTCGATCAGGGCCATTATTCAACATTATTTGTCTCTTTTAGTGCCAGCGAGCCTAACATGCATCACAAGGATAAAGTGACAGCACGAATACAAAGTTGCTAGAGTAATTAAATATCATGCTTAACTTAGAGCCACATGCACAGGCTCTTAATAGATTTGAACGATTTATTTAATTACTCTAGCAATACCGGATAAAATAGCTTAGTAATAAAACGTAATAATAGTCAGGACGAGACACTTTTATTTTAAACCTTAAGCGTTAAGTCTTACGTTAGTAAATGGAACAGATGTATTAATTTCCCTGGCACCTGTCAAATTTTATCTCGCGCATGCATGCTAAGCCCACTGAGTGCGTAAAAAATAAGCAAAAACCTAGCTTATGGCCGATGAAAAATGCTTTCAACGTGAAGTACTTAATGAATAGGTACTTATGACTATTTCACGTGACGTGTTGTTGAACTTACAGGTTTTGTAACCATTAGACATAACTCATAAAAGAAAAAGTGATGTGCCATCTGGTTTTACCTCGGCTCCTACGATGCGAAATAAAGCCGGCGATCATTAATTCAACAGCAACTTACCTTCATACAGCTGCCTGCGAGAATAACTCGACGAAAATAAAACTACAATAACTTTAGTATGGGAAATAATAGAAGGAAGATATAATACGCGTGAGGACGTGACATCTGCTGTATGCGGTCGCGCGAGGAAAAGTACTTTATCTCTATTACTCTTTGTGTGCCTCGTTGGCGACTATAAAAAAGCAAAAGCACCTCTTAATACTTATCATCATGTGCGCCATATTGCTATTACTTCATCTCTCTGGTAAACTAACTCGAAAAGAACTTTAAGTCAACTACAGTATCCTTTCAGCCTTGCAATTGCACGCATATCACGAAGGTTAATTTGGGACCCATTTCAAAAAAATATTGCTTGAAATTGTCGATGTCATTAGAGATACCAAGTCATTTGTAACTTACAGGAAACTCCACTTTATTGCTGTAGAATGTCAGATTGATTTTGGACCTAAAGTGGGTCCCAAATTAACGTTCGTGACGAATACATTGATAACAATAGCAACTTACATTAAACCTTACACGACCACCGTGAGGTAGGTATAAATAAGGGCAACCGGTATGACTTAGAGTTTCGGAAAACGAGTATGCAATTTTACAAAAGCGAGATGCATCTCTAATTCCTAAATAAATTAAGATTCTTTATGTATATTTTATAATTTTCATAAACAAAGGCAAATTTTATTTTAAACCATGTGCCAGTCAGCATTATCATAAACATACATAAATAAAAACGCTACCCGTATCCTGCTAAGAACACATACGTACCTACAGCAAACTCAGTTATAAAAATTCAATATCCCATTCGCAAATGACGAGCGAAATCAAGTCCAGAGCCAGTGCGCAGTGGGGGGAGGGGAACACTAACGTACGTCACTAGTATTGTGTCCTCTCATTCAGTTTCATATATGCGAGTCTAGCTTAAATTTAAAACCGACGTGCTGTCGCTGATATGTACATACATATATGTGCGTAGGACAGCTGCGACCAAATTGCGCGAACATTTTTTATTCGCCGGTGTTCTGTTACAAAGCCTTGTTTTTGAGCTAAACATTGTTCGGAGAATGTCAGGACTACATTGTATTGGTACTGGCGGTACAGCCATCGTCATTGTGCGAAATACACTGCAATAGAGAATAGCAATTGAAGGTTGTCATATACCTAAGTGTAAATTCATTTTGTAGATGTTTTAAATGCATTAGTGTCATCTATTTCTTAGTTTAAAAAACATTGCTGCCTCTGTGTGTGTACCTACCCACTGAACTTGTTATGTATTCATGAACAATAAAAATATATTTGAATAAAAAAAACGGGCAAGAGCATGTCGGGCCATGCTCAGTGTAGTAGGGTTCCATCGCCACTACTACAAATACAAAAAAGTGCACCAACAAAAGAGCGTATCTTCATGGCACTTACGTCCTTTTGTTGAGAAGCGCTGTTTTTCGGCAATAACTCAAAAACGGTATATCCGAGTTGAAAATAATTTTGGTTGAAAGTATTTATTAAGCGTTACCTTTATAATTTTGTTCATATTTATATAAACCATATCGAGTGGCCAAAATGGATAGGTACTTAAGAAAACCGGCCACAAATCTATTTTAGTTCGGATAAATTTCTCGCCTCACCTTGCCTGCCTTTCACAGTTTCCCCTATTTCCAACAGCTAAAAGCTTCACGTTATTAGAAGTTATTAATTTTAAACAAGTTTGCGGCCACTTTACGTAACGTTGACTAAACAAAGAGAAATCGAGCAAAGTTCGAGCTGGCTAGCTTTTCGATCAAGCAAGTCCACTAACTTGCCGAGCTCCCAAGTGCAGTGCTTCTAAACTACCTGAATATTGCGCGATCACTAAAATTAATATGCATTAAGTAAATAATCATATATAAACTTGGAGCACCACATTCAAAGCCTTGAAAATATATATCAAAACAGCCTAGCCGCGGCATACGAACACAACATTTCACAAGTTAATTCGATTAAATTCGCAAACATAAATTAATTATGCTTTTATTCGGCGGCAACATCAACATTATAACAATGGAATTGCCTCTGTGTCAGTGTCATTAATTCCGAACTATTTGAAAATGCCCGGAGGGTATAAAATTTGACCCCTACGTATCCACTATGTAAGTACACAACTGGAGTGTTCCCGCGTATAACGGCTTTAAAAACACGCTTTTAGGCGTGATAAAACGAATACCCGAGCAGGATCGGCCAGTTTGAAAGACCTGCGGTTATACGGGACTGGCATTCATGTCGGGGTTAATTTAAATAGTTTTACGGGAACAGCGAGCGTTTATAGCCAATGCGAAGGGAAAGTTTAGACAACTGATAGAGCCCTAACTTCAGCTTACCGATAGAAAGTCGTTAGTTATAAATAGTTATAACTTGTAACAGCAGCGAATCGAGATACTTCGCCTCAACATTAACTAAGCAACGGTTAACTACTCGTACTCGTATCGTATGATGTAGTTTTCTGAATGTAAATGATTGCTGGACCCACGCGGTCAGTTAAACTGCTCAGTGCAACTGACGTATTTACATCCAAAAGCTGACCGTGACTTTGAAATCGTAAGTTGAAATTAAACGAACTCAAGGTCAGTTTTGGATCTAGGTACGTCAGTTAACTGATCGATCAGTTTAAATTACCGCGTGTGTCCAGAATTAGAGCATGTCAGTTATGATATCTAAATAATGTAAATAATACATTTACCTAACGCGATTTTTTTTATTGGTGTAGTGAATGAAGTAAACATTTACTTTAAACTCAACGTGCCACAAGACATTTTTTTTTCTGAACATTGATTTCGAACCCGACGCTTCTGTATAGAGTGTATTAGCCAGTTCAGAGTGAAGGAAATTCATCAAAAATTAATACCAATTTGATAATAATAGTACGTAATAATAAGTATCAGGTGAAAGGCTCTTTCATTACACGCGTAACTTCTAGTAACCGAAGAATTACGATTTACTATTGAGTTCTACTAACTAGACCGTGCAATTATAGTTTTCCCGCTAACTCCAATTAACATTTAAGGAAGTAGTTGTTCTCCGGCAATTGCTTCTCGTTCAGTATAAATCAAATTGCTAGTTGGTACGGTTAGTTCTATTCATCAGGAGTTGAGTTTGCGTCTCTAGCGTCGTGAATTCATCGAAGGCTCCTTTGTCTAATTACTTGTTGTTAACCAATTATAATTTCAAGTTCAATATCGATATCAAACTCAAGTAAAACACTACATATGTATGTTAAAGGATTGTTATCGGTAAGTGCGTTACCACGCCAGTCGTTTGAGGTCGATCGGTGATCGGCCGGTTGATACGGTTGCTTTAGCTAATCGACTAATGTCGGATTTCACAAACCACTTAACAAACGATTAGAGTGTTAACAGCTGTCAAAATGTATGAACTAACAGTCGATTAACATTTAACATCGTATGGTGAAATTGGTACTTATAATTAGAGCTATCAAGCCTTGCCAAGATTTGTAGTAGATAGTTGTAAGAACTGACAAATCTACGTCTGATTCTACCATCGATTGAAAGTACGGGTACTACGCTACATTGCTATCTCTTTACCTGTTACCTACGCTATAGTTCTAGCTTACGGGTATCGTTATAGGGGCTTATATAATTAAGAAGAATAAGAAGAATAACTTTATTGGTAAAAACTTAATGATAACAATGACATAGGGCTTTTGTATACACGAAATTCACAATGATATTATTGGTATGTCGTAGCGCTTATTGAGGAACTGCAACTTGCGGTTGCATTAGAATAACTTTATTTGATTCGCCAGCTAACGTGGCGGGGCGTTGTGAATGGTTTCAATCGGCAACGAAACTACATAGGTTTTGGATTTAAATCCTCTTACTTATGTTTATATACAACAATATTAATGATCTCAAGGGTAATTTATTGGAGACTTTGTGATTGTTTATGTGACTAAATGTGATTATTTATTTAATAGTGACCTACCTCTCAACTCATTGAACGCAATTGACTGTCTCTCCTAATAAAGAATGACATTAAAAACTTGGAACCCAGAACGAACTTTTAAATCGGCTGCTAGACGCTTTTACATAGTTAAACACCGCTCCGGAAATACCTCGGAACGGAACTGCAACGGAACCATCCATCTTCATTTGTTTCCCTGAGAAATTACAAGCAATTAATACGAATACTTATTTTCATTAAAGAAACGTTCACGACTGGGGCAAAGGTGGGGTACAATCAATTTAAAGGTCGGTGGGAAGTGGAGAAGTTTCAGCACGTCCCGAGCAGGACTGAGCCTCTGGAGTAATTTTAGGGCCCCATCTAGACTCGTTAGTCTCAGTGTTGGCACTATTGTTTTAATTAGCGTCCTTACACACTTGAGGATCGCAAGCGCTAGACGAGATGCACTTGGATTTGCATAAGTGGGACATTTGCAGGTACGTGACCCGAATCTGAATAGTGGTTGAACTAGTTTAGATTAAGATATGAACATTGCGAACATGACGAAAAATATTGCACTGCTTATTTGGGAAGTCATCGTGTAATAATAATAAAGTATATTTAATACGATTACCTGCCTCTCGATTGCAAAAATCGAACTTGAAGTCCACGAATTAGTCAATCCAAAATGCTACGATAACTATCATCACTTAAGATATTTATTGAGAGGATGTTTCTACAGTATCGAGGAAATGTTTACATTTGAGGAAACCTAGATTTTAAGTTACTTGTAGTTTTAGACATTTTACTCATCTTGTCCTATATAATATTTTCATGTCCTTAAGTCATATCCTTAGTATACTACGTGTTCCCTTTTTTATTTCAAACACAATAATTGTATTGTTTATGAATAAAAGAAAAAAAAAAAAAAGTATTTTTCCTTATTCGAGTAAAAAGACTACCTTACTTTTTGTGTGCGAACTGCGATTATGTATTTTTTGGCGTTTAAAAATAATCTGACCTATTTCGCTTCCATTTGAATATTTTTCTAAAAACTTTTAGCCTTCGCGAAAATTCGACACGATAACTTATTTAACTCGCTGGACATTTTGTAGAGTTCACAAAGGCGGGAAGTGCATTTAAAATCTGATACACGGCCGGCAAATAAAGGAACACGTTTATGTCGATTCGTTTAAACATTTTTCGAACTTCAATAATAAGTTCCTCTTTACTTAGAACTTAAAAATTCTGATATCGTGCAACTGACGTGACGTTATAGGTACATATACGTTATATTTTGTTTTTCCTTAATAAAGAAAATAAAATAAAAATAAAATAAAAATATACGTTATACATATTGTGTACAGCAACATGTACCTAAATTGTTATAGATACATTTTATCGTCAAGTAAAGATAACGTATTTGTATGTTATGTTTTGTCTATATCTTGATTTTTCTTTTTTTTGGCAAAGTAAAAGTAAAGAGAAAAAAGAAATTGAGAGGAAATGGTGATATACAAACAATATTGTTAAGATGATGTCGAACACAAGCCTGTGGATTTCTTTCGGCTGAAACAATAAAACCGAAAGAATCGAAAATAATGTAAAATAAAATTATATTGACATTGTCGCGAAATCATTAAACACGACCTTTAAGAAAACTGAATTTGCGATATCTTAATCTATGCAGATGGAATGCTCAAAATCAATTAGTCTTAAAACATTTTGTAAGGGACGTCGAGGATTCCCGTCCCGGGGGTAATTTTCCTTCAAACTAATTAATATTACTGAGCAAGGGCTAAGGAATAAATATAACACTCCACTGATTTATCAAAAACAGAATAAATGCTTAATATATCTACCTACAAAACTTAACCATTCACTAAATACATAAATGAAGGAATTAACAATTATTACAAACTGTTTATCTAAGTAATTATATCCCTCAACAAATTATATCACTTTCACGGTGTCTTAAGTCCCTTTTTATGAATCCTGAAAACAAATTCGTGTAAGCTTTGCTAAAAATGGGGCTAATTTGACTTAGACTAAAGCAAAAGTACAAGACACTGACATAATGCGTGCCGCGACACCTACATTCGCAAATTCCACACACACAGCTGTAAACTTGCACTAAGGAGCAATCGAGATAAATTGATGGACTAACGTCGTGCGCGTAAGTGACACAGCCTCATAACTATGTCTCACAATAATGACGACGTCGCACGTGTTGACAGATCGGTGACGGCCGAACAACTGACTCAAACATAGGCGCTCGGCGCCTATACTTAGGTGCTCAAGCCCGCGCACCGGTCACGTATCTTCCTCTTTTTGTTTTCATCTAAGTAATTTGAAACTGTTACTGTTAAATTTAGATGTGTCAAAAATAATTTTAATAACTTTGACCTCGATTTTCGTCTAACAAGACGTTTGACGTGTCTGAATATTTTACTCATGTCTTAGTTTAGTGATCACAGCAAAGGATCAGTAATTGAACTGAACACAATATCTAGTATGAAACTACATTATAAGCGAACAATGATGTCAGAAGCTAAAATGGCGCTACGAAACGCATATCTATTGCTACGAAACAACGTAGCAGAGCTACGCGCTGGCGTAGATACAAATCATCAGACAACGCAGATTCTATTCCGCTTAATTTTATTCCATTTTGTTTTGAAACCATTTTGCTATTTGCAACACGATCACCTGTCTTTGCTGTCAAGTAAATTAGAGCAACCTAGGTCGTAGATCTACCACAATGTTAACAAAAGCTATGGTTTAAAACGAAGTGGAGTATAGGCCCGGTAGAGGTATTATTATGTCGTGTCATATAGAGAAGTGAAGGAGCTGATAAAGAGAAGAGAAGATTGGAAATTACTCCACCGACAAGAGCAGGGCTCTTAAATTGAGAGAGAGAGAGAGGCATATTCGACATCGTCCAAGCGATGTTGTGTGGAGTCGGCTTCTTCCATCTATTCTGTTCCTTTCTTTCAGCAACGCAAATTACATACTGGGATAAAAGAATATGATTACAATGTTGTTTAAACAGTGTCAATTATATAGACCCAGACACCAGTGCCAAAAACACCACATCCGAGTCATATTTATAAAAATTCAAAGAAACGAGTGTAATAAGTGTTTAAATATTTTTTTAAATCTCTCCGGTATCTACAGGATACTGCCACGGTTATTGTAACCATGTGTTTTGTTTAGACAAATAAATCTAAATGAGTTTTCACAAGGATCATCCTAGATTGACCCAACTGAACTTTTGACTGATCATGATGATGATAATAAGGTAATTAGCTAGCTTTGAGGCTCTTAATAAAAGCAAATTTAAACAAATCACATCGAAAAGCTTCAATGAAGCGAGTGGGCACTCCCGCGCCGCCTAATTTAAATGCGGCCCGCGCGCGCCCGAATATTTGCAATTAGATTACACCTACGACGCATAAATACTGTAGATGCGTTACCGGTTAAAAGTGGCCCAATTAAAGTGTCAAAATGAAAAAGTTTTAGTGCAATTTCTACGCAACGAGGCTTTAGTTTGTGTAAGTCGGTTAAGTAATGTTTGGAACGTGTTTTTGTAATTTTATAAATCTTTATTAGTTCAACTGATGGTTATTGTTTAAAGTTTTTCCTAATGTGTTCAAACTATGTTTTTAGGATTTTAGACCAGGCTTCATACAAAGTTGCCCATGGTCCTTTCTATGTAATATTAATATTATTAAAAACGTAGTTTGTTAATTATTTCCTTTCCAGCTAGTTGTAAGTTTTTTTTTTTCTGATTTTATTTTGCCTATTATTTCTTCATCTTCTTTTATAATGTCGTAATCACGTGATTACATTAAACACAAGTAGAGTTAACTCTATTCCCATTACTATTTCACATTCTATCTATAGACAGTTAAGTAAATGTCAGTCAGTCATATTTAATTAAATGTAAAACCAATAGATACGTAGGTGTCTATACTTGAACATGAAACCTGAAAAAGGGGCTAAATATTGTTATACAACTATGCTAAATTTCAAGTTGATAGCTTGAGAAAAACTGCTGTGACATACAGACAGACAACGAACTCCCCATAAGGGTTCCTTTTTACCATTTTGGTACGGAACCCTAAAAACGATTACAGCCCACTAATAATAATTACAAAAATTTACATAGACTGCTAAAATCATAACCCTTCCTTTTCGCTTTGCCGTAGTCGGGTAAAAATTAGTAGTCTGTCTGTTCCCACCCATTTTGATGAAATTTGGTATGGGGAAAGCCTAAATCCCGGGTATCAAAAATATTAGTATTCACGGATCTTCTGCCCTATACAGGGTGTAATACAAACGCCGTTCTATTGAAAAGTTGTAGAGTCACTGACCCATAGGATGTAGGAAAAAAACTTTGCCGATGTTATGTGTCCCCGATCTTGGCGCTTAAATAAAACTACATCATGCTTAGGTACTTAATAATTTCAAACGCCTATAACTTGTATACTGAACTTTTGCACTATCAACTTGTCCTTAGAAATAACAATGAACGACATGCGTCCCCTACGTGTAGGCATGCAGGGTTCTGAGTTGCACGGGCAACATTTGCCTAATCACTGAGCAAACTCGGGCTGTTTGCACGAACCCTCAATACTCCAGCCATTCTTTACCCAAAAATCAAAGTTCGAAGTTACGTTAGCCCTGTCCTTGTCTCTCGAACGCATAACAACAGTAAATTGAAAGGGATAGTTTCTGAAATTTTTCGTTGAGTGCTTCAGAGTAACCTACCTTCCACTCCAGCACCTAATAGAAGCTAAAGAGTCCAGTAATTTATTCAACAGGCGTCACCTCGCATCCCGTGACTCGCTGTAGACAAACTTTTTTCAATCATTCCCATTCGCAAGATTTTTAATGTTTTCAGCTTTCTGATTTATCTACATGCTAATAAGAATACTTGTTAGCATGTAGATAAATCAGAAAGCCTATAAGTAATAAGTTATTTTTGCTTCGTCGTAGCCGATTTTATTAACTGCACAACTGCGTTTTACCTACAACAAAAAATATTTTGTAAAACTTATCGGTTCGTATATTTTCCTCCTTTACTTTAAAAAGGTGACAATCATCGCACGGGGACACTTCACGAGCCTCGGTAATGATGTGTTCGTAATTTATGCATCACTATGCCCATCCACTTTGGCATTCTTGACACTAACACCTCGGGAACGAGTTTTCCCGGCTAAAAGTAATGTTACCTACATACTTCATCCGTGTAAAATACACTTGCGTACTTAAGAGGACTGTGAACCAACTGCAAAATCTAGCCTTTTCATACAAACGGCGATAACGTTTTCCACCCCCTAAGCGTTAACCGAATTCGACCAATTTTTGGTATGGACCACATACCAAAAATTGGTTATACGGTGTCAGTCGGAACAATAACTATGTCCGTACGTTTCTTTTTTTTTTAAAATATTGGTTAGTTATAAAGAGAATATGGCCGAAATTACTTTTGTATGAAAACAATAAAACGGGAATAAATCGAAATTTACTAATAATATTGAAAAAAAACGAAACATACGGACATAGTTTTTGTTCCGACTGACACCGTATCAAAAATTGGTCGAAATCGGTTAACATTTAGGGGGCGGAAAACGTTATCGCCGTTTGTATGGAAAGCCGTCACCTCGCAATCCTCTTGAAAGGCAACTAATTATTGAAAAACAAAACCTACAAAAATGAAATATTTAGAGTAAGTAATTTGTAACAATATTCTATCATATCTACATAATAAAATGCTGATAAACTTTTTGTTTATTTAATCTTATCTTCCTATACCTACCAACCCAGCCAAAATTCTCTCTGAAGTCAAAAGTCTGTTCCGTTTCTTTACTCATGTAGCCCCACCACAGGCTTGCGGCGCGCATGTGTTCAAAGATGTTCTAATGGTTTACTTATACCGTGCTCTGGATGTTATGTATGTATATGACAAACAATCAGACATTTTAAACAACTTAACAATCTATTATTTAGATATTTCATAAGTCGGATGTAGCCTATCACATTACGAGTATATTGCGCATATACACGATCAATACTGAATAGGTCAGTTCAATATTTTCTAAGTATACACTACGGCCTACAATTTATGTTTAATGTATGTCTTACGGCTAGACGACTTATTACGTTATGAATGTTATGATACTAACGGCCGCACTCAGAGACGTCAATTCAGTTTTAAGTTTCATTAAAGTAGCAGCTGTCAATTTCTTTGCTATAGCAATAGAATAGGACGCAGCCACTTTAATGAAACTTGAAAATTAATTGACGTCTCTGAGTGCGGCAGTATACTCGTAAATGTGAAAGGTTACGAGGATATTTCGATTTTTAGATGTTTATTTATTTGTGATTTAATCATGGAATGTAGATAGGCCTTGCTCTATAATAAATCAAGAATATTTTTAGCCTCAGATTTCTTAGTAGTTTACGTGGGAATAACGTTAAATGAGCTCTAATCGGGCAAAGCCGCGAGTAAAGGCTAATATTATTATGTTATTCGAAGGGCAAATTCTGCTTCCGCCGGTGCACGTCCACCGTGTTTGATTTATGTCCGGCGCAGACGCGGACACGGACACGGACATAATTGTACGCTCGTCTGCAGCGCCATGGTGAGAAGGCTACTGCGAATTACGATATTAGAAATATAATTTCTCTGTCTTTTTCGGGAATTTACAACCACTTGAAAGTAACAGTGTTAGCACTAAGCATTTGAGGCTGATTATCTTGGTTACTCGGTTGAGGGTGTTTTATCACAAAATCATAATGCAATCAAGCTTATTTGAGCATTTTTATAAAAAAAGTGTATATACTTAGTTAAGGTCCAAAATTAAGAAACGTTAACTTTTCCATTTCGTTACGAAAATTAGTCATACATTTATAAACTGCCCTTATAGGCCAATAGGCGGTAGCTCAAATTCAATAACCGAAGCAGACTCAATCCTCACCCGTTAGCAACATGGTTGCACTTGCTAAAGGAGTTTTGTCTGAGATACCACCTTATAGCAGTACAGTTAATTTTCGTAATGGAATGGAAAAGTTATTGTTTCTTAATTTTGGTCCTTAACTATGTACAATTTCTGATAAAAATGCCCTTTTACATAATAACTTGAGTTTCAAGTATAGGTACTAAAAAACATCTCTTTACAAAATGCAGCACCCTCTGTATAAGGTTAGCGCTCACACAATAATAGACGACATTAATTTCGTTCATTCCATTCACGTGCTCGCGAAACCCAAATGAGGTTGTCATATACTCCACAATCCAGCTCTATTTAGAATTTGTACCATTACCCGCTTTCAATAACCGGGGCCACTTTGTGTCAATAGGGACAAAATCCCCGGCTCGTGCAGCAAAATGATACTCCGCTGCAAAGTGCTCTAAAGGCTCCCCGGGACAGGTGAGGTAACATGCTGGTAATTGCAAGCAGGGGCGCGATTGGCGTAGAGTTAATTAAAGGAGCGCTCGAGACCCGTTAGAGCTCATATAATCACGACATGTTATGTACACAGGGCTGCAACTTTTTGAAAAGAAACTGTGTGCTCACTGAAAATCCTTCAAATCCTTTGGGACTTGGAATTTTTGTGTAACCGCCATAGATAAATCGTAGGCCGCGCATACGAGGACACACATGGCGGTTTATGTACATGGTGATGTTTTATGTGGGGTTGCAAACGAATCTGGCAACCCTGCGCGCCCCTATTTTCGTTTGAACGTGGAAATTTATCCTGTGCACGCAATCTCTTTTTGCGCTATAGGGTAATTTCTATTAACACCTCGCCTTTATTCTGGCCGGGCTGTTATTATGATTTAAGTTATTTTCTGATATTTCTTTTATAAGGTAAGTAGAAAATGTAACGAATATTTTAACAAAGGCATTTTTGCTACGGCTTTGTTCGAGAACGCGATAACATCGAATGAACCTTTTAACGGTTAGAAATCTATTATATATTACTTCAAAAATATTACCATCTGCACAGTTACTTAAGGGGTGTATTAATGCATATGATTTCCTAAAAGAAAGGTACGAGAAATACGAGTATCACGTATCAGATTATCGATTTTACTGGAGATTCTTGAGTAATAAGTTTAGTAAAAAAGTTTAATAAACCATGCAATATTATGTAGGTATATTATAATTGTTATGATCTTTATCTTATACACAAAGCATTAAAATCTGTACAAAAAATGTTAATATAAGCTTTGTCATACTAAACACAATTTACTCATAAATACTCGTTGTCTCGTAAAAATACTTTCAATGTTCTAAAAAATAAAATTTTATGACGAGACAAACGGGTGAAAATGCGGTTGCTTTGAAGTGTATGTATAAAAATGTTGCCATCCGAAACACGCGGGCCGTTTTCGCACTAGCAAATAAAAAAAATTATAAGGCCATTTGTGTGAGATTGTCCCCTGATATTTTTATGCTGATATTTTGGGCAGTTTTTGAGAAACAACCCTTCAAAGTCACCAAAAAACCCTTTTCTCGTATTTTTGAAGGGTTCATATGGGCTAGTTACAAAATAGAAATCAGATCGTTCAGAAGCAGATCTACGACGGCAACTCCACCTTAATTGACTTACACTGTACATAAAGTAGTGGACCGGGAATTCGTGAATTTAAAACACTTTAATAAATTATTATGAACATCTATTAGTTCCCCTCATTTTAATAAATTAAATGGCATTTGTAACTGTCCCTCTACTGTACACGAGTAAAAGACAAAACCAAATACCTAGCTCAGTCAAGGAAATGTATTTGAGTACATTAAAAAAATGCAAACCATCGTTGAACCCTGTTGCAATGACAATCTGACCTAAAGTAGTAACGACGGAACGTTAATAAATTCAAAATTCTATTAAATATTCAATTTCTAGACAAAATTTTGATATTAGTTAATGGGAAAATGAGGACAAACAAACCATGACCGCTAATTACATATACGTATGTACAGAACCCACAGTTCATTGCGAACAATATACACGAGTGACAATGACTCGGCGAATCCCGGGAGACAAATGCTCTGCCACGGGTCAAGTTACTCCCTACGTTTAAACCGCGAAAATGTGTACAAACAACATTTACGTTTATTCGCTACATAAACAAAACCCGCCCGAATTGGGGAGGAGGGAGTCATTTCGCCCGTCACGCGGCACCCGACTGCACCCGTATTTTAGCCGGTGTTTACTTGAAGGATATCACCGATATCATGCCCATGGAGTATACGTATGGAGACGGCATCGAAAGTAATTTCCTTCAGAACCAGCGTAGCCGACTTTAACACGCACACAAATAAATACATTAAAGTTCGCACAAACCAAAGTGACCACCTCCACCTCCACGCCAGGGCTTGATTTAACGACGACGATTTGACGACGCGGTTAGCCTAGTTGGTAGTGAACCTGCCTACGAAGCTAGCGGTCCCGGGTTCGAATCCCGGTATGGACAAATATTTGTGTGATGAGCGCGAGTATTTGTTCCTGAGTCATGGATGTTTTCTATGTATTTAAGTTTGTATTTCTCTATATAAGTATGTTTATCGTTGTCTAGTACCCATAGCACAAGCCTAGAGCTTAGTTTGGGACTAGGTCAATTTGTGTGAGATTGTCCCCTGATATTTATTTATTATTATTTATTTATTTACGTTAAAAAGTTGCTAACGTTACCCGCTGATCGACAGTTAACGTTAGCAAAATATATCGTTATAATTTTGTTAATTTATTTTAGCGTTACTAAATCCATACTAATATTATAAATGAGAGTCTGTCTGTCTGTTACCTTTTCACGCTTAAACCGCTGAACCGATTTAGATGAAATTTGGTATGGAGATAGTTTGAGTCCCGGGAAAGGACATAGGATATTTTTTATCCCGGAAATCATCCCTTAAGGGGGTGAAAAGGGGGGTGGAACTTTGTATGGGGAATCAGTCATTTCTTCAGTAAGGTATATATAATTTAGTATGGAGATAGTTTGAGTCCCGGGAAAGGACATAGGATACTATTTATCCCGGAAATCATCCCTTAAGGGGGTGAAAAGGGGGTTGGAAGTTTGTATGGGGAATCAATCATTTCTTAAGTAAGGTATATACAATTTATTAGTATGGAGATAATTTGAGTCCCGCCCGGGGAAGGACATGGGATATTTTTATTCCAGAAAATTGGAGTTCCCGAGGGAGCAGCGATAAACAACTTCTGCTTTGGAAGCGTTTTCAGCAGGCTGAAACATCGTTTCAGTCCGTTTCAGAGGTAGCTCTATCACATACCAGTTTATCAAAATTTCAACCAAGTTGCCGTCGTTTTCAGGCGCCTGAAAAATGTTTTCAGGCCGTTTCAGAGGTAGCTCTATCACATACCAGTTTATCAAAATTTCAACCAAGTTGCCGTTGTTTTCAGGCGCCTGAAAAATGTTTTCAGGCCGTTTCAGAGGTAACTCTATCACATACCAGTTTATCAAAATTTCAACCAAGTTGCCGTTGTTTTCAGGCGCCTGAAAAATGTTTTCAGGCCGTTTCGGAGGTAGCTCTATCACATACCAGTTTATCAAAATTTCAACCAAGTTGCTGATGCTTTCAGGCGCCTGAAAAATGTTTTCAGGCCGTTTCAGAGGTAGCTCTATCACATACCAGTTAATCAAAATTTCAACCAAGTTGCCGTTGTTTTCAGGCGCCTGAAAAATGTTTTCAGGCCGTTTCAGAGGTAGCTCTATCACATACCAGTTTATCAAAATTTCAACTAAGTTGCCGTTGTTTTCAGGCGCCTGAAACATGTTTTCAGGTCGTTTCAGAGGTAGCTCTATCACATACCAGTTTATCAAAATTTCAACCAAGTTGCCGTTGTTTTCAGGCGCCTGAAAAATGTTTTCAGGCCGTTTCAGAGGTAGCTCTATCACATACCAGTTTATCAAAATTTCAACTAAGTTGCCGTTGTTTTCAGGCGCCTGAAAAATGTTTTCAGGCCGTTTCAGAGGTAGCTCTATCACATACCAGTTTATCAAAATTTCAACCAAGTTACCGTTGTTTTCAGGCGCCTGAAACATGTTTTCAGGCCGTTTCAGAAGTAGCTCTATCACATACCGGTTTATCAAAATTTCGACCAAGTTGCCGTTGTTGTCAGGCGCCTGAAACATGTTTTCAGGCCGTTTCAGGCCACCCTCTACCAGATTACGCCATAACTTGAAAACCCGTTTTCAGGCGTTTTCAGGACCCCTTAGGTATGGGCCTTTGAAGTACATTTGAAAATATAGTGAATTTTCCAGAAAGAGTGAAAGAGATAGCATGATTAGAAAGAGATAGCAATACTGAGAACCTTCCAGAATCGTCGCGATCAAAAAACGAGATAGAGAGTAAAAAATAATATAGAGTGAATCTACCAGCGCTTCGGACAAGCCCATATGTTAGTATCCCTTAGTAGTTTGCGGACAAGCCTTATATACAAGACTATATATAAGACATGGAACAGATCTTCGTATGTCTTATAGTTTCAGACTTTCCCTGAAAGTCTGAAACTATAAGACATACGAAGATCTGTTCTTAGGAACCATGTCATCGATTTTAATAAGAAGAAAAACTGTAAGTAGTATAAGTTTTTTTTTTTTCAAAACAACCGGGTTCGATTCCCGAGCTGAGTACAGGTTTTTTTTAAATGTATGAATGCAGTTTTTCTTCTTATTAAAATCGATGACATGGTTCCTAAGAACAGATCTTCGTATGTCTTATAGTTTCAGACTTTCCCTTATGGGCCTACCAGACGCACAAGCTTCACCACAGTTTTGCCTGCGCAGGCCGGTTGTATCACGCGCCAACCCCACAGCGCGGCTTGCGCTCTTTTCGACTTGCTTGAAATTTTGCCTGCGCAAGCCCGGCCTGCGCGTACTTGTCTGTGTGTGTGGTTGGGCGTTCAGTGTTCAGTGTACAGTCGAAGCTCACTCGTCGTTCGATGGGGTCGTTCGCCACTCAAAAATGGCAGATTTGCGTAGGACGTACAATCGCGAATTCACGTCTGAATTAATTAGTTTATATATAAATCTCTACCAGCAATCTGGAAAATTAAATCTAAAGATTATTCCGACCGAAATAAAAAAAACGATGCCCTTTATATGAGTATGAATGTTTCTATTCAACAGCCATTTTTTTAATCCACTGCATTGTCTTTTTTTTTAATAGCAAACACTTGAAAAATAATAGCATAAAAATATTTCTTCATTGGGAAACATTGTTTCCACGCCAAGGATTTTGAAAAGAATGTGGCTTGCGCGTACTTAACTGTGCCGTGTGGTAAGACACGAAGTGTTCAGTTTTTTCGAGCGAGAAGCTTGTGTCGCGCGGAGGCGAGTTTTCTAAAACATTTGGTGAGTGTCAACCTTTTGTAATGTCAATTTATGTATTGCAATGCGGCAACACTGTGTTACTTATAGTTTGACTGATATTTTTGCATGTTGGCACTCTTGTAGAAAGAGGACATTACGCTTGCGCGACTAAAAGGTGACAGCAAAAAATGGCGGGACGGACGAAGTAGGAAAGGGAGGCTGAAGGCGTGTCATCTGGGCCGGACACTGGCGATGCAGTTATGGTGAGTGTTTAACACTATATCCTACATTAATAAATGCAATAGGTATGGAAGGATGTGGAGACCTACATAGTACCTAGTCGTTACAGGTTATCCAATGATTTATTATCCAATCCTGCCGTACATTGTACATTTGAGCAGCAACGGTATTGGACGGAGCCCGTGCGGGGCTCCTCAGAGTGTGTATTCGAAGCACACGGGCAAGCCATTGCATGATCGATTATGAGTTGAGGAAAACGTGGCCAGGACTATGGGGATGGTGGAGGTCCTCGCGGGAGCAAGGCTCCCGTGTCCGGCTGGTGCCAATAATGTAAATAGAGTTTCGTGCTAGACCGTGTTACCAATGTTAACCCTAGCTTACAATGTTGTGTTACTCGTACCGATTGAATTACATTGAGCACCAGGACACAACCGTCAGTGTCTAGACCGGAGGCATAGTCGATCATGGAAGGGTAACGGTAAATACCGAACTCTTAACGTAGAGCAATGTGAAGCCATATCATAATCTCGATAGTCTAAATATTATATCCTTCCATTCTTATTTATGTTACACGTGATTCTTGTACATACGATGTTATTTTTGTTGCAACTATGTGAATTTATATCTACCTGAATTCAGGCAATGTTACTAATAACGTGTAGATATATTAAATGCGCAACAAAATTGGTGGAGGTGCCGGGTAAAAGGGAAGCCGGATTAGTTCTGGCTTTTCCCAACTTCCCATTGTGCTTTTATGTATGGTGAAGCTAGAGCATACATGTCGATGTGGCTAAGCCTAATACGATAGCATTTAAACAGTGTGTATGTTCCTGCTTTAAAAAAAAACTTTTAATTTAAATTCCTACAGATACAAATAAAGTATTTTTGCAATAAAACTACTTACTTCATTTTTATTCCGATTTAGTGCGAGAGATAAGTGTGTTTTAACGCTGCTACAAATCGCTTATGTGAATCGATGGTCGAGATTGGGAATTACCATGTCTTTTTGTTGTTGGAGGTCCCCATTGCGAACGCACCTTTTTTTTCACTTTGGCTGTACAATATTTTGTCTTCTGTGTGAAATACAGATTAAACAATTTCTTGTCTATACTCGCTTTGTTCGATACTTGATACTTTAGATGATTATGTGTGAATATTTGAGGTAAATATTACATGAAAAACTGAAAATAGATTAAAGCGTAAGCTGTTCGTTTTTTTTAATACTTTGGGATTTTAACAGATATTTATCAAAGATAACTAAAGTGAATCATTTTCAATCGAACCCTGCGATCGGGTAGTGGCTGGGTGTCCTTTAGCTTTGGATGCTGAAGCTGTCAGATTCGCCGCCGAAAACCATTCTAGTCTATTTTGCCTATGGTATTTTTTTCTTACTTGTTTGGATTAGTATTGGCGGTTCGTAAAGTTTTATTTCAGTGGAATATTGTGGAAATGGGACGTGAAGCTTCCAAATTATACATGTATTAAGCGGATTATACAAAATAAGTGAGCAAAGGTGATTCTGAAGCCGAATATTGACCGATTATAAGTAAGTTTTTCCAGTTAGTCGGACGCGATACCTACTTGCAAGCGGTTCCGATTTAATTCTCATCGTTCTAGAGACATTCTATATAGTTATCTAAGGATTTCGTATATGTATTCGTTTCAGTTTACATCATCAGTAGGAAACGTCTCGTTCGACGACCACCGAGAGGAATTTTAATGTCGTTGGGTACGCTCAATCGTATGAACACTATGAACTAAAAATCGGTGAGTAACTGCTTATAAGGAAGTCATAAACCAATTTTATACTATATAAATTGAGTCTGTCGGATTATTATAGCGCATTCAATAATTAAATTTCAGCCTCAACGGGCATATAACTAAAATGGCAGCTTCTTACAATCGTCTTTTACTAAGACGCCGAAGACTAAATGAGGTAGCTGAAGGAAGTAACGCCGTTCTTATAAGGTGTCGCAATGGAGGAGTCCCTGAAGATGATTTTTTGGTCCAACACTTAAAGCTAAAAACAGCAATGGAGGCATTCGAAAAGGAACTGTACCATTTCTTATCGGTGTCTCAAGATACTAATATAGATGATATAAATGAGGATCAAATGAAAGCAGAAGAGATATTTAATGAGATGACAGTGTCTTTAAAGCTTAATGAAACACAGACTCAAGTGACTGCTACGGCAAAGTTACCAAAACTAAATCTGCCTTCTTTTGACGGAGAGAAATTGAAATTTTGTGAGTTTTGGGACCGTTTCAATGCTAGCATTCATAATCAAAACATTGCAGATACTGACAAGTTAGCATATCTGGTTGGCTGCCTTCAAGGAGCAGCACTAGAATCTATATCAGGGCTAACTGGCACTAATGCAAACTACACAGTAGCAGTTGAGACATTGGAGAGAAGATATGGTGGTAAAGACAATCTTATTGATGCTCATTATTCAGCATTATTTGGCATTGACAAGGCTGAATACAGTAGTAAGAGTTGTCGCAGTGTACTTGATACCATAGAGAAAAATTTGAGAGTCCTAGAAAAGCTTGGAGAACCGGTAGACGGCAACCACCTGAGAGCTGTAATACTAGGAAAGTTTCCAGAAAAGGTTGTTCATGAACATCATTTGGTTGGAGGTGATATGCAAGGGATGACAGCAATAAGGAGCAACTTGCACAAGATAGTGTCAGCCATGGAAAAGACCTCAGATATAATACCTTCTACCAGGGCAACAATGCCATCTGCGGGCACTACTGAAGCATTACATGTGGTTAGTGAACCAGTCCATGTTCCTAACTTTCGGAAAAGAAAATTTATAAAAGGAAGTGATAGTGGGCCTCCGAAGAAAAGAGCTAGAAGACCATGTTTGTTTTGTAAATTGAAAAACCATCTAAGCTCCGACTGCCGAAAAGTGAAAAGTGTAGAAGCCCGTAAGGAGACTGTTAAAGATAGGTGCCATCACTGCCTCAGCAAAGACCATGAAACTAGCTCGTGTAAGCGAAAAATAACTTGTTACCGCTGTAAGGGTGATCACCTGCAAATCTTCTGTCCGAAACCACCAGGTAGTGTGTATTCCATGGATACATCCATTATGAAAATTTGTGATGAAGTGGCTCATGGTTATACCTTTTTACAGACCGCAGTGGCAGTCGTCCAAAACCCAAACAATAAGATGTCAAAGAACAGCAGGCTGCTGCTGGATAGTGGTAGTCAACGTAGCTATATTACTGAAAATACAGCAAAATTTCTGGGACTGCCACTATTGAAAGAAGAAATATTACTGATTTATACGTTTGGAGCCTCACAACCTCATAAGACAACCAGTCCCTCTACAATCATTGAGGTACATACGAAACGTGGTACTCAGAAGCAACTATGTGTAAACATTGTGCCACGAATAACCGATAGAGTCCCTGTAGTTCCCTGTAACCAAAAGGTAGATATTCTGGCAGACGATAATACCACAGGAGATGGTATTGATCTACTTATAGGTAACGATTTTTATAGCTACTTTCTAAGAGAAAACAAAATTAAGATTGCTCCGAATTTATACTTGCTTGACACTGATTTTGGTTGGGTCTACTCTGGAAGTGCTGCTGCAAATGAAGTGACTGATGTATTATCTGTGGTTACATACTGCCAGTGCCATGGTCCATGTTGCCCATATTTTACGGAGCCAGACTTACCATTGAGAAATATTGATATGAAATTTCTGTGGTCACTGGAATGTATTGGAATAACCGATTCGCCGAAGGCTACGCATCAAGAAGAGGCAGTCCGTCACTTCAATGAAACAGTCAAATATATAGAAGGCCGATACCATGTTAGATGGCCCTGGATTCAATATCCACCTGAGCTACCTACAAATTACGGATTGTCTCTAGGCCGATTGAAGAGTGTATTACGGCGTGCAGATAAGAAAACCTTAGAAGAATACAATGACATCCTGATGGAACAGTTAAGACTCGGTGTGGTAGAGACGGTCAGTCAGAGCCAACCTTCCCCATCAAATGAATACCATCCAGTGCATTATCTTCCACATCATATGGTTAAACAAAAGGGCAAAAAGGGCAGAGTTGTTTACGATGCTTCTGCTAAAATAAAGGATCAGAAGAGCCTAAATGAATGTTTATATAGTGGCCCCTCGATGTTAGAGGACCTGACAGCCCTGCTTCTTAACTTTCGTACTAAAAGAATTGGCATCATAGCTGACGTGGAAAAGGCGTTTTTACAAGTCGCCCTTCAAATAGAAGATCGTGATGTGACAAGATTTTTGTGGGTGAAGGATATCAAAAAGGAACCAGAAGGAGATAATCTGATGTGCTTACGTTTCTGCAGGGTACCCTTCGGCGTGATATCGAGCCCATTTCTGCTCACAGCTACAGTCAGATATCATATGAGCCAGTCGAATGAAAGTTTATTGAAGACCATAGCCAATAAATGCTATGTAGACAACCTAGTGACAGGAGCGGACTCGGTACACGAAGCTGAACAAGTTTACCTACAGACAAGGACAGTATTCAATCAGTTGTCCATGAACATAAGGGACTGGATCTCAAATAATAAACAATTAATGGAGATAATACCGCCGCCTCTTAAGTCCGTCCACACTCAGAATGTTAAGGTACTTGGGTTAACTTGGGAAGTTGACAAGGACATATTAAAATTAAAGGTCCCAGAAGATCATCCGAACATGGATATACAAGTCAATACTAAGAGGAAGGTGCTCTGCGCTTTGGCACGAATATATGACCCATGTGGATTTGTTTGCCCACTCATACTACCACTGAAACTTATTTTTCAGAACATCTGCGAGACTAAAGTGAAGTGGGATGCAGAGTTACCTAAAGAGTTAATTAAATCAGTGGAAGAAAACCTTGAGAGACTTAAAATTATAGCTGATATTGAAATACCAAGATACCTAGGTATGTACTCTAAGGAAAACGTGAAATACTACTTGCATTGTTTCACTGACGCGTCAAAAAATGCTTATGCAGCTGTTGTCTACTTGAAAGCAGTAACTGCAGAACAAAGTTCTATGTCTTTCCTTATGGCAAAATCCCGCGTTTCACGGATTGAAGACAAAGAAATCGTAAAGATACCCAGACTTGAACTACTCGGATTTTTAGTTGGAAGTCGCCTCTTGAAATATGTAAGAAACAACATTGATATGGCTATAGAAAAGGAATACTTGTGGACAGACAGCACCGTAGTCCTATGCTGGATGAAATCAAATAAATTGCTCCCACCATTTGTGGCAAACAGAGTAAATGAAATTAAGAAGAATCATTCTCAGACAGAAATGTGTTATATACATACAAAATCAAATCCAGCTGACATTGCTACACGGCCTGACCTATTTGATGACAAAAGAGAGCTTTGGTACAAGGGTCCCGAGTTCCTTGCTATGGATGAAAGCTGTTGGCCTAAAACTCGATATTATGAGTCATATAAAACTTTCTTTTCAGTTGGGGAGGCCCTGGATGATAGTCCAGGTGATCCTTCTGTCTCATGTGAAAGCCCTGGCGAGCCACCTGTGTCTTGTGAGGATGTGTCATCTGTGCCTGCAGTAACTCTGGAAGATCTGGAATCTTGCAATGAACCTATGGAGTTAGATGATTGTGATTCACCAATCCAGAACAATCGTGACAGTAGTATGGTGAGTGAGATAAAAAAATTGCAGGAAAAACATTTCACAGAAGAAGTCCGTGGGAAGACAACACACTTGGCAAGGAACTTGGATCTTTTTGTAGACGTTGATGGAATCCTGAGATGCCGTGGCCGTATGGCCAACACCAACTGGAGCTATGATATGAAATATCCAATACTGCTACCCAAAGACTGTGAGTTCACAAATAAAATTATAAAACAAACTCATGAAAACAGCTATCATGTTGGCGTTTCGCACACATTGAGTACAATAAGGGAGCGGTATTGGATACCACAAGGAAGAGCTCAAGTGCAAAAGGTACTACGAAGATGTCCACAGTGCATTAAACATGGTGGCGGTCCCTTTAAACTTCCAAATACACCAGCACTGCCACCTGAAAGAGTGAACTATTACGAACCTTTCAGCTTCACTGGTGTTGATTATTTAGGCCCACTGTATGTAACTACAGCAGTTGGAAAGGAAAAACGCTGGATATCCTTATTCACCTGCCTAACAGTTAGAGCTATCCACCTCGAGGTTGTAAACAACTTATCAGCTGAGGAATGTCTTCTGGCGTTACGCAGATTTGCTGCAAATAGAGGTATACCGAGAAAGGTTTATTCAGATAATGCTACGAACTTTAAGCTTGTTTCTGAAGTAATGGATAAACCATATTGTGCTGAAAGAAATATTCAATGGAAATTTATTCCTCAATTAGCGCCCTGGCACGGGGGTTTTTATGAACGTTTGGTCGCATTGGTAAAACACTGCCTCAAGAGAACATTAGAAAAACATCTCATTAACGACAGTAAACTGCAAACTGTAATTAAAGAGGTTGAAACAGTGCTTAACTCAAGACCGTTGACAAAAGTTGGAACTGAAGTAGAACATATTCTAAGGCCCTCAGATTTCCTAAGTCTGGGAAAGTGTTTGGCAATAAAACCTTTAACAGGGGAATCAGCTGACAAAGTTACTACCACAAAAGTTGATTTAATAGAGAGCTGGAAGCGGGGACTCAAAATTATCGAAGAGTTTAAAGCCATGTTCATAGGACAATATCTTGCGAGTCTTAGAGAAAGGTACAACCACGCACCTAAACAACCAAGAGTGAAGTCTGATCGGCAACCACAGATAGGTGACATTGTGCAAATCAAAGCAGACTCAAAGAATCGCGAGAACTGGAAGGTTGGCAGAATCACTGAGTTGATAAAAGGTGTCGACGGTGAGCATCGAGTTGCAAATATTAAAGTGGATGACGCTATATTTACACGGTCTGTCGGACACCTGTATCCATTAGAAGCTGACTGCCTCCAATCAAGCACGAAACATAACGTGGATGTAGAGATCTCATCTCCAAGTGAACCGATTCACCATGTAGCGGAAGATGATCTGACCGACTTAGACGAATCAGGTGAAAGCGGTACAGTCGAAACTGTGAATAGTCAACCTGAAGTGGCTATACCGGGTTCCAGTGTTGAAAACGAATCGCATGATGATGTTGTGTCTGGAACAGATGAGGTAACCTCCGCACCAGAAACTGCACAGCATGATGGGAATGACACAGTAATGAAAGTTAGAAGAGACGCAGCTATTCGCGCCAGGAAGAAGATCCTGGAGTGGACGCGTCAATTATTTACTTTGCTCCATTAAAACTTCGTTCGCTGTTTGGAGTGTCGCGCGGAGGCGAGTTTTCTAAAACATTTGGTGAGTGTCAACCTTTTGTAATGTCAATTTATGTATTGCAATGCGGCAACACTGTGTTACTTATAGTTTGACTGATATTTTTGCATGTTGGCACTCTTGTAGAAAGAGGACATTACGCTTGCGCGACTAAAAGGTGACAGCAAAAAATGGCGGGACGGACGAAGTAGGAAAGGGAGGCTGAAGGCGTGTCATCTGGGCCGGACACTGGCGATGCAGTTATGGTGAGTGTTTAACACTATATCCTACATTAATAAATGCAATAGGTATGGAAGGATGTGGAGACCTACATAGTACCTAGTCGTTACAGGTTATCCAATGATTTATTATCCAATCCTGCCGTACATTGTACATTTGAGCAGCAACGGTATTGGACGGAGCCCGTGCGGGGCTCCTCAGAGTGTGTATTCGAAGCACACGGGCAAGCCATTGCATGATCGATTATGAGTTGAGGAAAACGTGGCCAGGACTATGGGGATGGTGGAGGTCCTCGCGGGAGCAAAGCTCCCGTGTCCGGCTGGTGCCAATAATGTAAATAGAGTTTCGTGCTAGACCGTGTTACCAATGTTAACCCTAGCTTACAATGTTGTGTTACTCGTACCGATTGAATTACATTGAGCACCAGGACACAACCGTCAGTGTCTAGACCGGAGGCATAGTCGATCATGGAAGGGTAACGGTAAATACCGAACTCTTAACGTAGAGCAATGTGAAGCCATATCATAATCTCGATAGTCTAAATATTATATCCTTCCATTCTTATTTATGTTACACGTGATTCTTGTACATACGATGTTATTTTTGTTGCAACTATGTGAATTTATATCTACCTGAATTCAGGCAATGTTACTAATAACGTGTAGATATATTAAATGCGCAACAGCTTGCGCAGGCAAAACTGTGGTGAAGCTTGCGCGTGTGGTAGCCGCTTTACTGACCGATTTAAATGAGACACCCTGTATAATATAGTATTTTCACAGAGTATATTTGATTTCCAATCAATTCATCTTTTATAACAGTGGCTCGAACGGTGCTAACATCAAAAACCCTAAGAACAAAACTGACAGTGACAGATAATTATGTTAGCTTTTACGTTTTCGCATAAAAAATCGGCTCGCATTACGGATAACACAATAAAAATATTGAGCTAACTCTGACAAAACCAATGTTTCCATTTATGGCAGCAATAAAAATTTAAAACAATGGTGCGCAGATTACGTGAACCTAGTACCACAGAAGACGAAATAGTAATTGGTAATAATATTATCGTTCTCTTGTTTTGTTTTCAACAAGTCCATGGATTATGCAAAATTATTGTTAATGTTAAATATTTTCAGACACACCCCCGCAGAAAAAACATAAGAAGCATAAACACAAAAAGCATAAGAAAAGAAAATTGGAAGATGAGTACGAAAGCGACACTTCGATCGACGTTTCATACGAAGACGTTATGGACAAATCCTTCAAGTCTAAAATGAAGGCTAGCAAAGACTTGCCAGGCACATCAGCTGCGGATCTTCTAAAGGCGCAAACTATGAAGTCATCCTCTGACTCGAGGAAATCCATGCCAGGGTCATCCTCCAGTACTCCACCCAAAATCGTAACAAAAAAGAAAAAGAAAGGCAGAGATAGTGGCACTTCGAGCGAAGAAGAACGTTGGTTAGATGCCATTAAATCTGGTAAACTAGAAGAGGTAAATAGTGTTATCTCCGTTTTGACATCGTTTACACTGCCATCTTAAGCTTTTTCTTCTTAACTGTGTCTTTCATAATAACAGACCTATGACCAGAATGTATACAGGCTGTTAATTTAATGTTCATTCAAATATTAATTGGGAGAATCTTAGTAAGATTTTCTGTGCATCATCTGTGTTCCTAAAACTGTTTTTTTTTTAAATCAGATTGGAAGGAAATAACTTATAACATAATAGGAGATTAAATCTAAGGATCTTCATTATACCTTGAACAATAATAGTCATTACACACAATTAATGTAATTTTATTTTTACACTATGATTACATTTCCAGGTGGATGAAGAACTCAAAAAAATAAAACCAAAAGACCCAAAGATGATGACAGCCAGACAAAGAGCTATGTATGAACGAGGCACAGACAAAGATACTAGCCCAGGAGGTGAAGTCCTATTAGCTCTGCCGTCAGGCTACAAAGAAAAGGTCATGACTGCTGAAGCCATACAGAAGGCTGCAATCAAATCCCAAAAACGCAAACAACTTGCTGATGAAAAACGTGAAAAGGACAAAAAGAAAACAATGGATAGACTTCTTAAAAAGCAGGACTCAAAAAACTTGAAAAATGCACAAAGGGGCAGACCTGCAAAAAGACAAGAACCCATGATGATGTACAAAAATAGTGCAACAGAAATCTCATTATCTTTGCCACCAGGATTACCTTTCCCCCTTGAAGCCATGCCTCCACGGGAACCTCCAAAACCAATCAGATGTGGAGTAAATGGCTGTGAAAACATAAAAAAATATAATTGTTCCAAGACAGGAACTCCACTTTGCAGTCTTGAATGTTATAATAGAAATCTTACAGTCATAACAGTATAAACCTATCTAAAATTGTTTTATTTTAATTATCTATGTATGAAACATTAAAAGACTAAGGGCCTGTCTCACAATCAACAAGTAAATTTATCTGCCACTTACATTAGCCCTCTCCTTGTTTATTTTCAAGTGTTTGAAAGGGCTTAATTTATGTGACAGATATGCGTTACTTCACGATTGTGAGACAGGCCAAATCAAATTGATTATGTAAACCCCAGTCAAGCACGAGGTTATCGTTATTTAGCTAGGATACAAATATTTCACATTTGTGTTGACCATGCATTTTTTCTGCCGCATTAAATTTAATCGGCTGGTAAACTGAAGCGTAATGAACTTATTTAAGTTTACCTGCTACGCTTTTGCCCGCGACTACGTCCGCTTGGAACTCATTTATCGCCATTCCGTCGGGAAATGTCAAATATTCTGGAATAAAATGTACTCCATGGCCGTTCCTTGCCAAATTTCTTTAATATCCTTTCAGCCACTGTTGTGAAAAGATAATAAGCAAACAAACATTTACTTTCGCAGTTATAATATTGGTAGGGATCATGTAGGGATAACAGTCCTCTTGTTTGCAAACTTTGACATTGGCAAAATTGTCGACAGACGCCATTAATAAAACAATATTAAGCAGAAGTTATACTATTTTGTTTAGCTAAGTGCCTGCCTCACAATCGACAAGTCAATTTATCTGCCACTTAAAGTTAGCCCTCTTGTCTATTTTCAAGTATACGAAAGGGAAAGGGCTTAATTTATGTGACAGATATGCTTTACTTAATTACGATTATATTTCATCGCTTAATTCTTGATATAATAATAACCAGGTAGTTTCCTCAAACCTACAGGCAACATCGCACGATTTTCAAAAGATACTTTTTGACTATTTACTAAGATCTTCCGGTCTTACCCTTCCCGAGGTTGCCGCCATGATGTTTCCTAAGTGATTTTATTTATTTCAAAACTTTCAGCTCTGAAAGTCTACCTGGTTATTATTATATCGGGAATTAAGCGATGAAATATAATAGGTGATCAAACGAGCTTCGCAAGCGAAGTTCGATCATTATTATTTGAATCGCTTAATTCGAAGATATAATCTCCCGCCCTCCCTAAAGTGCCCCAAATAAAAGTTTTGACATATCTCTGAAAAAATGAGGAAACATCATGGCGGCAACCTCGGGAAGGGTAAGACCGGAAGATCTTAGTAAATGGTCAAAAAATATCTTTTAAAAATCGTGCGATGTTGCCTGTAGGTTTGAGGAAACTACCTGATTATTATTATATCGAGAATTAAGCGATTCAAATAATAATGATCGAACTTCGCTTGCGAAGCTCGTTTGATCACCTATTGTGAGGCAGGTGGTAATATAATAAAAGTACCTACTCAAAGAAATAAAAAGAATCAGGTACTAACCTGTGCACCAACTTTGTGAATAAGGAATAAGAAACCACAAGATGTCTAAATAGTGAGCATATAATTACTTCTTAAGACAAGTTTTAAATAGACAAGATATTATGCAATACTCCAATAACATTCACCATAGATTAACACATGTAGGTATATTAACCGGAGTATTGATTACATAATAAAAGCTAATCAAGGAAAGTTTTCCTATAAGTTCATACTCAAAAGACCTCATAAGACTTTATGAATAGTACATTCACCAGATATATTTTATTCCAAAAATTATCAGAATCCAATATTTTAGCTTTCATTTAGTAATCCTTATTTGAATATTACACCTAATGCCAAAGTATGCAGTCTTAAATTTTAATTTATAATACTATCATTACCAGGGCCTGATACTTTTGCTTTTGGATAAATTTCCTGCACAATGTGTCTATAGTTATTTCATAAATAATATTTATTCAGGATCTGGAACACAATTCGACTAGATATCACATTAAATGTTGTAATATATATTATGAATCTATACAATCATGTCTGGTGATGAAATCAAATCATTGAAATATTCAAATTCATAATTATAACTATGTCAGTGATGTGGCATCTCAATTTGTGAATACTATAATTTATTTAAATGTTCATGTCATTAAATCTATAAAAATAAGCTAGTGTGCTGAAAAATTCTATTTAGTCCGTCATTTACGTTATCAAAAAATATTGAACACGTATTTTTTCTATTGTCAACAAAAAATTACTTACGAAGATTATAGTGCGTTGAAGTAATGTCACGCCGTGGCACACTTTTTACCACGTTGTGACGTCACGAGCCCCCACTCCCGATTTTGATGCACGTTATCTTTGTCAATTTTGATTGATTCGATAAAGCAAAAAAAGTGTTCAATATTTTTTGATAATGTAAATGACGGACTAAATAGAATTATTTGTTTACCCAGAACGCATCCCTATTAGCAAGTTTGCAGTAATACATTTAAGCCAACTGTGGATTTGGATGTGAGCCTCTTCATTGCCAATTGTATTCAGGAAATAGGATAAGTATTACTTTTCTATTCAAGTAAATCTAAAAGCACTTTATATCTTACCATCTAAAACATCCATTTGGCAAATCGTTTGAGCTGTGTGTGTCATAATGTGTAACATGTAACCTACAATGTATACTGTTATGGTATGAACTGAAAAGATTTGTCTATAATATAATATAAGGTGGATTATTTTATTTCGGACATTATTTTATCTCACATTAAAATATCTATTAAACACCTATGTATGTATATATATACCTTCAGTCAACAAAGTATCGGGAATGGATGATTTGTTTATGGTTCCAAATTCAAATTTTTGTTTTTTTGTTGTTGTTAGATTGGCACAACTGTTTTCTATTTTGGCGCGGAGTTTGAGTTGCATCTGTTATTTATATTAAATACAGTGCTGTTTTTAGTTATATCATATCTAGTGTGTATTGCGAATTTCATAATGGACAAAAACATTGAACAAAGAGTTTGTCTTAAATTTTGCATCGCCAATGGAATTTCGTGTTCGGAGTCACTGAAAATGTTACAGAAGGCTTACGGTGATTCGACTTTATCAAAAACACGTGTTTATGAGTGGTACAAAGCGTTCAAAAGCGGTCGAGATGTGATGGAAGATTTGCCTCGCTCTGGTAGGCCATCAACGTCTGCAACTGAAGTTAACATCGCAAAAGTGAAGGAAATAGTGACTGAAAATCCTCATTCAACTTTGAGAGAGATAGCCGCCGAACTTTCTGTATCTCACGAGTCGATCCGTACTATTTTAACTAATCATTTGGGTATGAAACATGTTACCGCTCGGCTAGTCCCAAAAGACCTGAATTTTCTCCAAAAACTCAATCGCATGAGAGTCGCTGAGGACATGCTAGAACGAGTCAATTCCGACCCAACATTCATGAAACGCATTGTTACTGGTGACGAGACGTGGGTTTACGAGTTTGACATGCAAACTAGTCAACAAGCTTCGGAGTGGCGCCTTCCAACTGAACCGAAACCGAAGAAACCACGCCAAAGTCGATCAAAAGTCAAAGTCATGTTGACTGTTTTCTTTGACTATCGCGGTGTTGTGCACTCGGAATTCTTGCCGGAAGGTCAAACGGTAAATAAAGAATATTATTTGAGCGTTATGCGGCATTTAAGAGAGCAAATTCGACGAAAAAGGCCAGATTTGTGGAATGAAAATTCTTGGATTTTGCACCACGATAATGCGCCTTCGCACAAGGCCATCATTGTGAAAGAATTTTTGACCAAACACTCAACAAATACCATCGAGCAACCACCATATTCACCAGATATGGCTCCTGCCGACTTCTTTCTTTTTCCTAAACTCAAATTACCACTTCGTGGCACCCGTTTTCAATCGGTAGAAGACATAAAGGAGAATTCGCGCCGAGAACTGAATTCAATTCCGGAAACAGCGTTTAAAAAATGTTTTGATGATTGGATTATTCGTTGGCGTAAGTGTATCGTTTCTGAAGGAGCATACTTTGAAGGTGATAAAATAAATTTGGATGATTAACAAACAGTTTGTGTATTATTGATCTTTTCCCGGTACTTTCTTGACAGAGTAGTATATACAGGGTGTTAGGTAATGAGTGGATAAACCGTGATCTGCTGATAGGGGGCACTTAGGTCGTTCTAATAATGATAAATGAGGTTTAGTAAAAGTGCCACGGTTTTCGAGATATTTGGACTTTTTTAATTTTTTAGGAAATTGACACCCTTACTCGATTTTTTGGTCGTGGTTAGTGTACTAAGATGTTTTTTTTTATTTTCTTTTTAGCTTATTATTGTTTAATAGTTGTGTTATCCGATAAACATTACCATTTTGGCGTAACTACCGCGGTTTAATTTAAAAAAAAATCGCAAACTTGAATTTTGCATCTTCGATCGAACATTTACCAAATTTTGAGCTCTTGCGGTGAAAAAAAAAATTACTATCACATGGTAGCCAATGAGCTAAAAAACATGCCCATTTAATAGAGATTTTAAAACAGTAAACATCTTTTTATTTAAATATTAGAATAAAAAACAACATCAGTTTTCCGCAATCGATTCGATTATTTCGTGTGATTATTTCATATTAAATTTGTGCTCCACAATTCCAAAGCGTACCTAATTATGACAAACTTTTCCTTGCGAAAATAAAAATACCGGCCACTAATTTTGTGAAACTTTTTATTGAATAAAAGTAAAGATTTGTTATCCGAGCGAAGCATTACAACCCTTTTGTTGTAATAATAACAATACTGGGCAGTACTTTTTTTAATGCCATTTATTCGAAATTTAAAAAATATCTCGACAGCTTTTTATTATTTTAATAAGCTTAATAACATGCCTATTTAATAGAGATTTTATAACAGTAAACACTTATTGGTTTTGATAAATAAAACTTAAAAAAGTAGGTATTGGAGTAGCAAGGAAGCCGGTTTTTCTAATGAATGATTAAACTAATGCTATCTGTGAAATAAAAAAACATAAAAAGGAAATGTTTTAATAATGTTAAGTTAAATAATGTGCTCAAATTGACGTCCACCAGCCCTAATGCAAGCTCTACACCGTCGGATAAAGGAACGCCTGACGAATCTGGTGTATCCAGAGTTCCCTATTTCTTGAGCAGCAATTCTTATTCGCTCTCGTAACCCAGCAAGACTCGTAATTGGACGGCTGTACACTTTCTCTTTGAGACAACCCCAATAAAAAAATCTAAGGGGTTCAAATCCGGTGAACGCGGAGGCCATAGTATTGGCCCTAACCGGCCCATCCATCGTTCTGGGAATGCGGCAGTTAAGTACTGTCACACTCGTGCTGCGTAATGTGCGGGACAACCGTCTTGTTGTAACCACATTACTTGCCTTAGTGCAAGCGGCACATCTTCCAGAAGGATAGGCAGATCATTTTGAAGAAACTCCAAGTAATTATCTCCATTTAGAGTAGATGGCAGCTCGAAGGGGCCGATCACTTCGCCATTCAAGATACCGGTCCACAAATTTACCTAAAATTAATATTTGTAATAGATAGGGGATTCATCGCGGTAAAAAGCATAATTAATTAAACCTTGACGTTTTTATCGTATTACAACAACCGTGAATACCGTGATCATGAGAAGACTTACCTTAAATTGGTACTGAGATCTATCCTATCTCATTAAGTGAGGATTATCTAACTGCCAACTGTGCAGATTGTGTAGATTCATGTAGCCATCTTGACGGCAAGATGATTCGTCCGACCACAGTATCTTGTTAAAAAAGTCTGGGTCTTCACGCATCCGACGCAGCATCACTCGACAAAAAGTTACTCTTAAGGGATAATCTCTAGGCAATAAAACTTGCACACGTTGGACGTGAAATGGGTGTAATTGGTGTACTTTTAATGTAGTATGCACTTTTCATACAGATAAACCCAGGTAATTTGCCATATCACGCACGGATAGAGAAGGATCTGCTTCAACTAGGTCCAAAACATTCTCGTCATCTGCTCGGGTGGGTCTTCCTCCACTTGTTCCACCCACACCCTGACCAAGAATTCTGCCTTCAGTGAACGCATTATGTACTCGATTAAAAATCCGGTAGTCTGGATGGCTAAATTTCGAATAAATGGCATTAAAAAAAGTACTGCCCAGTATTGTTATTATTGCAACAAAAGGTTGTAAAGCTTCGCTCGGATCACAAATCTTTACTTTTATTCAATAAAAGGTTTCACAAAATTGGTGGCCAGTATTTTTATTTTCGCAAAGAAAAGTTTGCCATAATTAGGTACGCTTTGGAATTGTGGAGCACAAATTTAATATGAAATAATCACACGAAATAATCGAATCGATTGCGGAAAACTGATGTTGTTTTTTATTCTAATATTTAAATAAAAAGATGTTTACTGTTTTAAAATCTCTATTAAATGGGCATGTTTTTTAGCTCATTGGCTACCATGTGATAGTAATTTTTTTTTTCACCGCAAGAGCTCAAAATTTGGTAAATGTTCGATCGAAGATGCAAAATTCAAGTTTGCGATTTTTTTTAAATTAAACCGCGGTAGTTACGCCAAAATGGTAATGTTTATCGGATAACACAACTATTAAACAATAATAAGCTAAAAAGAAAATAAAAAAAAAACATCTTAGTACACTAACCACGACCAAAAAATCGAGTAAGGGTGTCAATTTCCTAAAAAATTAAAAAAGTCCATATATCTCGAAAACCGTGGCACTTTTACTAAACCTCATTTATCATTATTAGAACGACCTAAGTGCCCCCTATCAGCAGATCACGGTTTATCCACTCATTACCTAACACCCTGTATATATATAGTGTATGTATGTATATATATATATATATAGTGAAATGGAAAATGTGTCCCTAAGGGTCACTTGCAGGAAAAGGTTAAATCTAGTTCCTGTCTAAAATCTTGATTTAAGACTGACCGTTTCATACATTTTGACACAACTAAACTGTATTTAGACGAAATCTTGATTTTCCCGCAAGTGGCATTAAAAATACAACACACACACTAAAACGTTCAATACTTTACAGAGATTGGACATAATTATTTAAATTGTATACTGGACATTATTATACTATTTAGGTATGAACATTGTAATAATAAAGTAGTCTATATGTCACTTTTTGCACTATTACATCTTTTTTAACACATTCTTTTTCATTATACCTTATAGTTCACTAAACACAAACAGACAAAGCACATAACAGCGAAAAGTTGTCCATCAAATAATGACCAGTTTATTTGGAATATCATAATTGCCTCTTTTGCTATAACCATTCCTTCTCACTGCATGCACATTCCCAAGAGAGCTCAAGATGTAGAAAGGGCCCGCGAGTAAAGGGGCACAGCTTAGAACTGTCATTCTAAAGACCAAAGCACGGCAGCCAGCAAAAGGGCAAGAAGTAGCCGGCTTGGTATCAGACGTTTGTCCGTTTAGAGCTACGGAGGCGTGCCAAGCCTGACTGTAACCGCTAAGATTGATTATTCTGTTTATTTGACCGAAGGCGCGCGAGCCCGGACCGCTCCTCCTCCTCGTCACTGGTGCAGGACAGACCGCCCACGGCTCCGCGCGACGACGTCGCTTGTATCAAGTCTTGATCAGGTCCATTCCGACTTTCATACAACAAAATGCCTAGAGTTTCCTCATAGATTCGAGCCTCTGGAAACTCAACTTTCGTATGTTTTTTGTCAGTAGCATAGACAATAGATGTGCAGCAGACCTCAGCACATTTCTTGCCATGGCCAAAGAAGGACCAGCAACATATTTCATTTGAGCCAATGACATCTTTGATGAATAGAACGCGTCCACTGAAGCGCAAGGAGAGCTTATCAAACAGTTCAATGTTCTTAAGCAGATTGTCATCAGACGTGTTTGTGTATGAGTACTTGTTGTTGTGTCGGTTAATGAGCAGCTTCACAACAGGCTGGAAATAAAAACAGAATATTAAGTTCTAATGAACAATCGCCATAATGTTAACATCAAAGAATCAATGCACAATACAATTTTTGGCGTTTGACTGTCTCTTAATGCCTAACAGAACAGGATAGCAATATGCACCACTGTGAGAACTAAACATATTTATTAAACAATACAATTTCAATCCTCATTATACCAAATATTAACTCAAAGTGGGTCAACATGTTGTTGTTTATCATCCATAATTTTTTAACATATTCAGCAGTCTTAATTTAATACAAACCTTTGAAGTAGACATGATAAGCAGTTGTTCCTCCTTGTGGGAAGTGATTAGTGGCACTCTGCAGATTGGCTCAGCTTCTCTCTCCTTTTTAGTCAAAGCTTGTTGGCATGATTCAGTAAGCTCTTCAATTAAGAAATATTTTGCTTCTGCTAGAAGTTCCATGATTTCTCGGTAGCTGTCTGGAAGAGCCACAGTTCCATCTCGCAGGTAATTCAGAATTGTGCCAAAATGCTTACCACAGCGGTCAATCAATATCCAACCTGTAAAATTGAACTATATTTTTAACAGGCCTGAAGGTTAAATCCCTCACCTCCTAATTATCTATCATTTTACCAATAGTTTAGGGCAATCCTCCTTCCAGTTTAGGTTTCTGAATATTTGATTCAGGGTGGCAGAGAATAGCTTCAGGACAGATTGAATATGTAGAAGACTATACATATTATGGTTCTGTGACAAGAGTGTTGGCTACTGCATGTGTCTATTGTTTTGTCGCGTTTTCTAGTGCCTGAGTGGTGTTGAAGAGCTCGGTGGAGTGGTCGGCGCGTGTGGCGGCCGACACTCTTGCCTCTAATCTCGGATAATATAAAATGTTTGAATAACATTTTCAAGAACCGATCACATGTAACCTCAAACTTTGACATTCGCAGAATTGTCCTCATGGACAGAAGCCATTTTAACAAAAAATTGAATTGAATTGACTATACATATCTTGGTCAGATGATTTCACCTTACAACCAGACAGATAAAGAAATACAAACCAGAGTTAGCCTTTCCTGGTAAAAGTACTGGTCCTAGAGGGAAACAATGAAGAACCCTGACGTAATAATAAAATTCAAAAGTAAAGTATTTAACTTGTGCATACTCCCTGCAATTACTAATGGATGCCAAACTTGGGCTTTCAATAGAAAAAATAGGAAAACACTTGAAGTCTGCCAACACAACATGGAAAGAAGCATATTGAACATAATAATAAAAAACATAAGTAAGAAAACTAAACTAATTGATGTATCATACACAATTAGCAAAATTAAATGGAGTTGGACACGTCATGCACAAGAGATGGGTGATGGGAAAAGAAATAGAGGATGACCACATATGAAATGGGGAAACAAATTAAAAACCATTGCTGGACCAACATGGAGAAGGATGGCAAGGCTTGAAAGAGTCAAATGGAAAAAACTAGGGGAGGCCTATGCCGCTAGGCACATCAACCACAATAATACCAATGTAGAAGATGATTAATATTAATGTAAACCATATTTAATAATTTATTTAAATATTTAATTCAATTCTTATAGCATTTTGGGAAGGATGCCCACTGGTAGGTTTATTAGATTTGTGTAGTTTTAGGTTAATTTAGGTATTGTTTATACTTATTATTTTTTTTAGTTTACTTAAATTCAAGTTTTTTAAGTTTATTTTACTATAATATGTAATGGCTGTATTTTTTTATAAAAAGTACTACTCCCTACAGTACAGGTCTAATACTGGTTGGTTCAGTATCTGTTACCATCTCATCGAATTTTTTCAGACACTTATCAATAACTGAGCTATAATTAGCCTATGATTATATATAATATTATAATTATAAATGAAAGGGAAGTTTGAAGCAAACAGCTGTAAATTAATTTTCTATTTAGATACACATATAGAGTGATGGAAAGATCTCATTATATGTCATGCTCAGCCAATCCAAAAAAAATACATTCAAATTGAGAACCTCCTCCTTTTCCTTTTATTAAGTAACAATTAAAGACAGAAACTATACAAAGTATGCCAGAGAATAGGAAAAACCTTATCTCTAACATAGGTACAGTCATCCTTTTGTAATGCAGAACTATATTAATCACTAGTAATATATATTATGCGGTACTCACCCTCAGAATCTGTAAGAACTTCCATCCTACCGCTGAACATAGTTCTGAGCATGTTATCACTCTTGGTCAGGGTGCCAATTGTCGTGTAAAAAAGCGTCCCGCCCACATTTAACTTCACGTATTGGGAGGGACTCCCTTTAATCAGTGTTTTATGGTCACCCGACATATTGACCGTCGGGTCGGGATCCAGCGGAGACAAAGCGAGGAAATTTAAAACACGTTATTCAAAAATGCCAAATAAATAGTTGCTGTAATCTCCTGAAGACTAACCGGGAAAATATTTTATCTACGCTATCATAATTTGTAATCACTGTTATAACACTTAAGTTTTGGTAGAACAACACCTATAAAGGTTTATTAAGTTAAGTGCCGTATTTTAATTGTTGGAAATTAATTTGCAATAATTTTAAATTAGGTGTCCAATATTTTAATTGATTTGTAATTTGTAGATGCTTATTAATCTATACTTTATTCTACCACTTTGACTTGACATTTGTGTGTTTATCTTGTCTATTATTCATTACACGTTGGTCTATTGCAAAAGTTTAAGAAGACATATGTTTTTATTTATTCCATGTTGTTTTTCAAGTGTTTTTCGTATTGATAATTAATTAAAATACAATTAAACTTAGACATTTACTATTGTGATATTTACTATTTAATTTTACCAAAACAATATAAAAATATGAAATGGAAAGTGTGGTACCCCGATTATCAGGTAAATTTACCAACTGGCAATACTTTGAATGCCCGAACCATACTATACCCGAACCCCAACCTCCAACTCTCAAAATCGAAGTTCGACTTTACATTGGCCGTTTCGCTTGCTCACAATTGGGTAGTAAAATAACTGAAGAAATGAAATAAATAAATGAATATCGAGGTATATTCTTACAATTTGATTTGACCTACTCTCATACTGACCCAGGCTTGTACTAGGGTAACCGTGTGCCTCACAAGTACCAGGATGGTGTCACGAAACGCTCATTTTGAACGTTCGGGTGATTAAATCGCGAGAAAAAGAAGAAGCTAACGTAACTTCGAACTTCGATTTTCAAAGTAACCCCTCTGGTAGCTAATGAAAGATGTGAATCTAAATTTGAATTTAAAAGACAACTATCAACATACTTATTAAGAGAAATAACGAATGCTCATCACAGTCATCACATCACTCAAATGTATATCTTTACCAGGGTTCGAATCTGAAGCCACTAGTTTCATATTCAGGGTTTTGTAGTAGGTAACTTAACATTAGCAAATGTAATATTTATAATTCATTAAAAAAAACTTTGGTTTTTACATAACTTTATTCAAAGACTTATCATTGTTTCAAATCATTTTGCTCTCTTGAGGAGTGCTTCGAGACTGAAGAGTAACCTCTACTGAAAGTTTGTGCATCCTCTAAAGTTTCGGGAAGTTTTGTATTTAATGTTTCGGGCAGCAAATACGACGAAATTATTCCAATAAGAGAGACAGCAGTCAAGATTATACCAGGCAATCTTGAATCTACACGTCGTCCCTGAAAAACCAATAAAAATAATGTAAGTTTATATTATCTTAACACAAATGTACATTATATTTGTACGTCTTCCTACTAGGTATCCAGATCCACCTGTAACGAAACACAGTTATCTTACATGGCGTTGACGTATTTGTGTGATGTGATGAGCGTATTTGTTCCTGAGTTGTAATTAAGTTTGTTTGTCGATGTTTAGTACCTACGCGTACCAGCGTAGAGCTTTACTTGGGTTATCCTTGATATTTATTTATTATTTTTCATGTATGTCATTAGTGTCATTACCAATCACGGGACTATGGGAGTCCTGGACCTTTGGAAGGCGTACATATAGCCGAAGCCAACACGCAGATGCCCTTAAGACAATTTAAATTTTGTAATGTAATGGGACACCTTGTCGCTAAGTTCACAATATATAAGTATGCTCCTACGGACAACCCACCGTTAGAATAAAACTATTTTAGACAAACGGAAACAAATAAATAGGCTATACGGATGAAACGATAGGATCGGTAAACTGGACTACGGGTGAAACTACGGCCCTTGCCTGGCCAACAACAACAACTTTGGTTAAAATGGCAGATTTACGCAACACATCTGCCTTTCGAGCAATTAGCTCTCGTGACTCTACTCTGACCGACAAGCAAAGGCAGCTAGAGTTGAGGGTCTGTTCCTCGTCGTAGTACACTCCAATCGGCTGGTGAAGACAAGCGGGAGGTGAGGAACAGGGACTTCCCTCGGGAGCACTCAGGTCCGTGGTGTCGCTACTCACAAACAGCTCACCACTCGCTGCCCTGCGGTGACTGATTGCACTGGAGGAACTAGCGGGCGATGGGGTCGTCACATCCCTAGGTAGGTACGCCTTTATTTTTATTATTTATTTATTTATACTAATTGGTATTTTTTATATAAATCAATTAAAACTTTTTGCATAGGGACGTGTTATATTATGATGATAGAGAAATTGATTCTAAGTTTAATTCAAAATGTGTGTTTTACCATTAAAATAAAAAAAGAGCGCCAGGTAATCAGATACAGCGGGAGTAGGTCACAGCACTGTAAATACGGCGTAAAGATAATTTCTTTCTCAACGTTTTAAACCAAATTTTTAGTTTTACTTTAGCCAATATTTGATTTTTCTAACAGCCATTTCTGGATATTTAAACAATTTAGGTATACTTTATTAAAACAGCGATGACTAATTTTGTAACTATTGATACGGTCACAAGGCATAATTTGTAGGTATGCACCTGCAAAGGCCAGGATACGATATAGAGAAGACTAAGTTCTAGTTCTACAAACTGGCAAAACGACGCCACACGGCCAATTTAAGCATATCATTGCGGACAGCGGCCTGATACTCGTCATCACTTTTTTGCAATTGTAGAAATTTTCGGAAGTTCGATCTCTAACTACTGTCGTCTAAAACCTGCTAGTGTATTGAAAGTGACAGTTTTAAAAGTGGCCGTATGAATATTGCCAACATGCATTAATCGTTTAATGTGTGGGCTTCATAGGACGCGTCATTTTGGAGGACAGGCCGCCTAATCAGACCCGGTACTGTTTGCAGTAAAATGTTAAATGTGGGACCTCTCAGTTTAATGTTTGGTGTGATTTATTTTTAAAATGGTACGTAACGAAACTCCCGCGTTTCAAAAACGAAGAAATTTATAAAACTTACCAAGTATAAAATATAAGGAGCAATGGCAGCGCCTCCACTTGACACCACATTCCCTAACGACATCCCAGATTGCCTCAGACAAGTAGGATACAGTTCCATATTAAACAGGCTTATGGTGTAATATGTAATTGTTGAAAATAATCTGTTGGTAAACGCCAACAAACTCCCGACCCACTGCTTTCGAATCCAATCATTTGTACCTAAAACAAATTATTTGATAATTTTCAAACGTTAATGAAGTGCTTATTTTATATGCTACTTACAAACACTTACTATATTCTCGAAATGCGACGAGTGACCATATTAGCGTTGAAGCAGTAAAAGAACTAGCGCTAGTACGACGGCGACCGATATTATCTGCTAGCCAAGCGCCAGCAAAATACCCTGGCAACTCTGCTAATGCTTGCCACGCGAATTCCAGATGTGGATTGCCGTCTGATTTCTCACCGGGAGTCATTATAAGTAATGTGTATGATATGGTGACGCAAATCCTAAATTCAGAAAAACATGTTTGATTTAATAATTCAAAAATATATGCGTAGGTATGCCTTTTATTTTACACTATAAAACTTAAATAGTACGTACGATATAAATAGTTGTAAAATTGTGTTGATTGCTATCGTCCAGCCTGAAAAAAGAGCTAAAACACCCAGCGATCGCGTTTTTCCGATCGACTGTGTTATTCTTATTTCATGTTCTGTATCGACGCTAAGTTTGGTTTTATTAACATTAGCTATGCGTTTCAATTGTTTAATACATTCTTCTGGTTTTCCTCCAATCCAAAGCCACCTTGGAGACTCTAAAATGTGCCTGTGAAAAGTGTGGGTTACAAAAGGAATTAATTTGTTAATTCATTTTTATTTGTATATGATAACTTACCAAGAAAACAATAAAAATGGTAATAACGATACAGTTGATACAATCATAAACAATTTCCAGTCTCTTAGCCACCAGTACAAAAACGGCATGATGCACATACCGAGGCTCTGCGATGTGTTTCGCACCGTCACAACAGTGGCGCGTCGCGCTGGGGACGATATTTCCATCGATATTATTAACGCACTTTGCACCACAAACCAAGACGATAAGCATGTTATTGTACAGCCAATTAGAAAGTAACTGAAGGAATTGCTTCCAAGAATTGATATGGTTCTACCAATCACGATTAAAGCCATGGAAAAGATGTACGTTAAACGACGACCATACCTGAAATTCAATCAAATTTCAAATTATCTTACCGATGCCATAATAATTTAATACCCGTAACAGACAGATAGGATTTGGTCCGTGCCGGATAACGGATTTGGTTCGCTCCGAAACATATCTGGCCGTCTGTAGAGTAGTCTTCGGACCATATCAGCCGATATGGTCCGAAGACTACTCTACAGACGGCCAGATCTGGTTTGGAGTGGTCCGGCCCGCACCAAATTGGAGCGTCAGTTACGGGTATAAGTGTTTTGCCAGATTTTGACTTACGTATCTCCAAACCAGCCAAAAAAGAAAGATCCCGATAATTCCCCAATTCTGCTGAAGAAATACACATTAGCTGTCTTAAGCTCGTCATCACACACCCAATTATTGTCTGATGGAACCGTTGACTCGTACCATGTCCTGTCGTAATCATATTCGTAACAACCTGTAATAAAAAGGATAATATACAGAATTTAATCCACGCGTATTCAGAATCCAGTAAAGAAGCTGATTAACTCGCGTCGTTAATTAAGTAATTTCCGCAAGTGTAAAATGTTTTTTTTTGTCATTCCGTTGCTGGCATATATGCGTTATATTTTGTAGGTTGTTTTTTTCGCGAGAAGTAGTCCATCCGTGAGGACAGATCAAACTCAATATTGCGTAGGACAACCATTTTCGAGAACCCTTCCACAAGAGGTGGACCGAAGATTTGATAAGGGTCGCGGAAAACTTTTGCAATGATTGGAGAAGGCATAAACTCAACAGTGGACGTATTGCAGCTTATATGATGATTATTACTTACTAAAAATTTCGTAATAAATATATCACAAAATGTGACTTACGAATTCAATTCGTTACTGCAATTTTTCCAGGAAACGAGCCATTTTTTATTCGAAATAAATTACTTACCTCGTATAGTATGTATGCACAATAATTTAAGTTTTTTTACAATGTATTTAGTTAGTTCTTATTTAGGTAAGTACCTATGTGTTAAGTTTTATTACCCGGTAACAGAATAAACGCAACAAAACAATCGAGTGACAAAGTAAATTTCTTACTTTTAGTATCATTGTTTACGTCAGAATCCACGTATATGGAACAGCTGTCAAATGTTTCTAGCCCTGTTGCGTCTTTGGATCTGCAGTAATAAAAATATCGTTGTGTACAAACTGTCACCTCCGTCCGTGCCTTAAAAATACTAATACTCATACTTACTTAGGTATATATTTGGTTTTCCATGCTTTTGCATTAATATTTTCAGGTTTTTCTGGGAGCTTACACGTGTGTGGAACAATTGCAAAAGCTGGTATTATATTTAGGTAAGCCAATAACCAGAAGACTGGCAGTACAGCGTTGTAAACGATGTCAAACTTTTTTTGAAAATGACCATTATCTCCAACCTCCAATAACGCACGATCGTAAATAGATTCCATATCAAAAAAAAAGACTTCACGACTGTCCGACCAGTTTCATTAGCTGAACTATATGGAATAAAATATGACGTCGTCGTCAGTTTCTTAATATTTAAGTATAATTAATTTTTCGTTTATCTTTTACGATAAGAATATTTGATTTATTTTATCACAATAGTTTTTATCATTAAGTGTATAAACATTATTTGGATTGTTCTCATTTAAAAACAAATAGTTATCGCCTAACTCTGACCTTAATAATGCCATAAATTATGTATTTTTAACAGACTTCAAAAAAAGAGGTTCTCAGTTTGACTGTATGTTGCTTTTTTTTTGTGTGTTTGTTACGCGATTACTCCGTCAATTATGGACGGATTAAAAAAAATATTTTTTTTGCTTATAGGGTATACTCTAGAGGTGGTCCCACTGTCACCAAGTCAGTATGCGATGAGGGGTTCCGTGAGGAATTGAGGGATCTCCTCAAATATTATAGTTGTTTTCAGTAACAAATCCAGCATTTGCATTTAGTAGCATTTTTGCATTTTTTGATGAAGTGGAACTGATGATGAAGACATAAATGGCCAACGGAACTCCTTAGTCGTAAGTAATTGACGCCAGCAATGAGATTTCTTTGTTAAGAATATAAATCTACTTTTGACTCATTATAATACATGTAGTGAAGTGCAACTGATGGTGAAGTACCGGGAGAACTCAATGATTAACGGCCCTGCATCTTGGACAGCGACATTTTGTTAATGGTGATGAGAGATTGGTATTAGGCTATTGTTTATTAAAGTGATGTTTATGGTCTTTAGTTTATCACAAAATATAACCCTCTTCAAAAAACCCACTAAAAAGGGTTAAATAAAGACCAGCCTCTTAAGAATCCTGGAATTGCATATATAGCGCCTAATAGGTACCTACATGAAATTTATATCGAAGTCGGTGGCAAGAATCATGTGTAATTGCTAATATTGTGTATGCCTACTTGACACCGGCTTGGATATTTCATTTGGATTTCATGTACCTATTAGGAATTATATAGGTGATTCCAGGAATCCTAGGAGTGCCTTTTTAATGGGTTTTTTGAAGACAGTTATTTTTTTTCTTAAAATATTTTGAAGATATCGTGTTGATCTGAAAATAATATAGAACTACACCAGCGATATTCATCTTCAGCTTGCCATCACGTGCAATAGGGTCTTTGGCTGGTCCAATGCCACATCCTCATCCATTTATTTCCAAAGTTGTACTTCAATCAAACAAGCTGTACTATAAAAGTTAAAATTTGAAAGTTGCGTAAGTACATTACTAAGATAAATATGAGGTTTTGTTTGCCAGAGAATGCACGGTATCAGTGGGTTGTATAAGTAGACTGTCACAACTTATCTCGTTGGAATATACTTACTTAACTAAGTAAATATGTTACTGACCCCTTTGGTTAGACATTGATACATCAAATGCGTCAAAACCGCACGTGCTACGAGGTGTTTCGTGATTTTTAGCGCAAACACCGGAAAAAAGTAAGTGTTTACTTGTGTAGAGTACGAGTAAACACTTGGCTATCGTTTAGAAATACTGAAATACTGTTACGTTTCCATCTTGTATCGTATTTTTTTTTATCTACAACAACGAAAGTACACAGCGTATCACGAGGATAGGGTACACATTGACCCAGCAGAATGTCTTATAACTATTGGTACACAATGAAGCAGTTCCTTAATACGTAAAAGCTATGTCCACACCTATGCGCTTTCATGTTCAACTTGCGCTTTCAACTTTCAAATCGACTTGCGTCAAGCGCATGCAATACGAGGGTGACACTGAATCTTCAATAAAATCCAATGTTTTGACTTTATCTTCCGCCATTTTATTTGCAAAATGTTGCACGTCAAACCAACGGTGACGGATCAGCGTGCGCTACGGGTATACGCTTATATCAAACCAGTTTGAGCGCATGCGTTATTGCATTCGCTGTGGTTGCAGAGGCAAGCGTCACAGGAAAGCGCAAGTTGAACATGAAAGCGCATAGGTGTGGACATAGCTAAACAGGTTCACTGTGTACTACCAGCTGCTTTATCTTGTTTGTCCTATTTGTAGGTAGGTAATATTTGATGTTAAATTTAGAATAATTTAGTAATTAAGTACTTTGTCATCTTTAGAATGGGGCGAACGAAGGTGGAAAAATAAAAAAAGAAGCGATTCAATTGGCTCTGGCACTGGTAAAACATGGTGTGAGCGCCCGAAAAGTTCCAAAGTCTTCCTCCTCAATTTACAAATTGTCATACCCTACACTGAGGAGGTATGTCATAAAAACTAAAAATAACGAAAACGCCTTAGTTCTAGTTAGAAAAGACTGAAACCAATTTGAATGTTCAACAGACCTCTGTAACTTTATTCTAATTGTGTTAAAAAAACTTCAGTTTTACTCATGTATGTCAAACAATTCGGTATATGTATGATTAGTTATATAGTTAAAAATTGTGATGTTATGATACTAAATTAGAACTATCTTGCAATAATTGAAGGCATAAATGTTGTAGATCAAGACAAAGATTTAGATTTTTATAGAAATTATGTAACTATTTTGGAACGCAACGTTGGTTTGCGACTATTATTTAAAATAAATATAACCTTTTCTCAAAATAAATATATTTTCTTTTCTTAATCATTTTTTTCAATCATTTCTGTTTTCTTAATCAGCTTAATATTTTCCGAAATCAGTTCACGTTTAGTCCGCTAATTTAAGTTTAATCTCACTCAGTTCACTGTGTACTTGGTACCTCCAGATCAGTGTGTACTTATGGTCGGACACAATTAACCATTTCTCATCTTTTAAAAAGTTAAAATTCTCAACTTCTAGTCAGTCGGTTTTAGATCAAGATTTGAATGCAAAATTTAAGCTAAATAAATGATGAATCGCCGACCAAAAAATTTTTTTTGTTCTGCGATTCATCATTAAAATAAAAAATAAATAAATAAAATCTTTATTCAAATCACTTTTTAACAAATCAAATCATTATTAACAAATTGGATTATGGACATTATTAACAAATTGGATTATGGAACAGACTATAGTTCCATACCTTTCGTCACATCAAATTCTTATTTGAAAAAAAAAACGGGTATCAGGGACGCAGCCGCAGTGGAGTACGTGAAACGTCTAGTAGGTACGTGCTCAACCATCTGGTTGGGATTCCTGCGCTTTTATTTATTTATTCGTATGGAAATTATTATGTACACATTGTTGAAAAATAGATGTCATAGGCACATATCCAAGTTTCTTAGCCATTTGGCGGCGTCGGGGGTAAAAAGGATGAAGTCATCGGGGTGACCAGGATAAGCCCGCAGGGGGCACTCCCTCGTGATGTGTTCGATGGTCTGGGACTCCGCACCGCAGTCGCAGCGGGGGGATTCGGTCCAGCCACATAGGTGTTTATAATGGGCGCATCTACCATGGCCGGTGCGAATCCTGTTCAGTGTACACCAATCGCGTCGGGGCAAGTCAGCACCCCTCAGCTGCCTCCCAGGTTGGATACTGTCGCTGACTCTTGAACCCATGGCCTCTCTCCACTGGTGAGCCCAAGCCATCGATGGCTGGGACAAGTCGATGGCCAGCTCTTGTGCTCGGCGGCAAGGGGCACGACGTGACTTAAGCCTTTGTTTTTCAGGCTGCAGGAACTCTTGGTGACACGGTAAGCTTTTATTTTTGTGGATTTTTCCATATTCCCTGAGCAATGCTGTACTCCGTCGAATTGCAGGAGGCGCGATATTGCTTAAGACTGGTAACCATGGCGTGGGTGTCGACTTTAATGTCCCGGATATGTATCGCATAGATTTATTTAGTTCGACGTCGACTAGACTGGTGTGTGCGCTTTCGAGCCAGACAGGTGCACAGTACTCGGCGGTGGAGTAGACGAGAGAAAGGGCTGATGCACGGAGGCAATTAGCGCTTGCACCCCAGGATGTGCCAGTTAATCTCGCAAGTATATTGTTCCTGGTCTGAAGTTTTCTAGAAACCTTTGTGAGATGTTCCTTATACGTTAGGGATCGGTCCAAGGTTATGCCTAAGTATTTGGGGAAGAAATTGTGAGCAAGTCGCACTCCGTCCCACTGTACGTTCAACTCGCGCTTGCATAAGATGTTGTGAAGATGGATGGGGGGCGAATGGTTGCTCACGTCCGCAGGAAGATTACCCACCGCTACCCTGCACGTGCCCCCCGGGTGGTGCTAACGAGCAATCAACTTTTGGCGGCTGTACTTGTCGAAATGACCTCACAGCCACTACACAGAAGAATGTCAAAAATATCCAAACTCTTAAAAGGCTCTTCTAAGAGCCCTCAGACGAAAGACATCGGGCCATCAGTCAGAATTTGTCAGCTAAATATTCCTGCACTTGGCTCAATCGCGCATTTCCTGTGGACCGCCGAGGTCAAAGCGGGTCGTCGTCGAGGGTCGGAATCTCTCTCACTCTCTTGCTACAACTCCTAATACTCGCAAGATGAGTTTTATGTATCACACATTCTACAACGTCAAGAGCTCTATCAAACGCAACTACTCCCGCTCGAATTGATCAATGTACCTACTACTGAGTATTCACTATACAGGGTGTTTGGTAGAGGGTTAGCCAAACTAAAGGGCCGAGTAGGTACACCTATTTAAAAAATACATATTTAATAATATGACCATTGGGGCTGTATTTATTTTTTAAATAATTTTTAACTTTTAAAAAAAAATATCCGGTATTTGGCCTTTGAACCCCTACAGTTTTTTTTAATGAGTTTCTACGCTAAACAATTATTGTTTTCTGATTTTCTAATAAATGTTTAATCTGATTAATGTCATTTTGGGGCAAAATAATACCTGAAACATTGAGTCATGAGTAGTCAAAGTTCAAAAAGTGTAAAAGAAAGAAAGAAATTTCAACTTTAAACCAATTTAAAAAAAATAACTAAAAGTGATAGAGGACTTCAAGTGATTTTAAAAACTTCTCTAGTCATCATTCTTTACAATGAGAGGCTACATGTAGCACTTCACCTTCCAAACTTGTAAAAAATTTAGAGTCAAAGGTAGAATGGAACAAAATTAGAAAAATTTATGAATTTCAATTTTTACATTGATCCATCTCAGCAGTCTCTAATTGTTTAAATTCTTTACCTACGTTAGTTAAATACCACAAAAGGAAAAAATCGTAAATTTTTCTAATTTTGTTCCATTATCTCTTTGACTCTAAATTTTTTACAAGTTTGGAAGGCGAAGTGCTACATGTAGCCTCTCATTGTAAAGAGTGATGACTAGAGAAGTTTTTAAAATCACTTGAAGTCCTCTATCACTTTTAGTTTTTTTTTTTTTTTAATTGGTTTAAAGTTGAAATTTATTTCTTTCTTTTACACTTTTTGAACTTTGACTACTCATGACTCAATGTTTTAGATATTATTTTTCCCCAAAATGGCATTCATTAGATGGAACATTTATTAGAAAATCAGAAAACAATAATTGTTTAGCGTAGAAACTCATTAAAAAAACACTGTAGGGATTCAAAGGCCAAATTCCGGATATTTAAAAAAAGTGTTAAAAATTATTTAAAAAATAAATACAGCCCCAATGGTTATATTATTGAATATGTATTTTCTAAATAGGTGTACCTACTCGGCCCTTTAGTTTGGCTAACCCTCTACCAAACACCCTGTATAATCACAGCGCGCGATGGTAAAATTAGTTCATAATGAAGAAGAACAATTAATTTAATTAATACAAAATTAATATAATCTAAAAAGTGAATACTTACAGCATGTTATAAAACATTCAGTTGAATACAAATAAACATTGTTTCTTACACAACCCAGTTATAGATTTAACTTTAGTTGAACACAAAAAGAGGGCGATACGTGACCGGCGCGCGGACTTGAGCATCTAAATATAAGCGCTGAGCGCCTATATTGAGTCAGTTGTCCGGCCGTCACCGATCTTTCAGCACGTGTGACGTCGTCATTATTGTGAGACATATGGCTGTCTCACTTACGCGGACGACGTTAGTCCATCAATTTATCTCTATTGCTCCAGCGCATGTTTACAGCTGTATGTGTGGAATTTGCGAATGTAGGTGTCGCGGCACGCATTATGTCAGTGTCTTGTACGGCGATAACGTGTCTTCCCCTTTTGCTTTAGTCTAAGGATTTACCTTTTGTTCTTGGCACAGCCCTTGCGTAATCTTCGGTCCGAGCGCTCATTTGCAGTGTTCACGCGTTGAGTAGGTATACTATTTCGGTTTTTGAATTCAATACTTAACGTTTATTTTTACTTGCAAGAAACAAACTGGTATTTTAACCTACGATGGAATAATTCCTAATACTTTTTTTGTTTATAATAGCGTACGATAAAAAAAATGAGATTTTGGGGACTGCTGTCTAATTTTGCGATAGATTTATGCGATATGACAAAAATTACAACTGCATACAATACGATTTTGGTAAAGATAGACAGAGGCCTGTGGCGCCCCTATTATTGCTACACTTCACATTTTACCAAATATCTTGCATGTGACTTCCCTTGACTTTCGAGCGCTAGAAAGTGAGCAAAAATGGTGAAACCGTATTTTTTATAAGTACGAACGATAGAAAATTTTAATACGAGTGGTCTACACCATTCGTTTTCATTTCTATCATTTATTAGAAATTTGTTTTGACATCTGCCGGTGTTAACAAACACAATTGATGTGGAGCACTCGAAAGTCAAAAATTGCCCCCCTGCTGCTCGATTTGCACTATAACCGAAAGATTGCTACATTTCTAATTTTTTGCCATTTGCCATTTTTCCTGTTTATTTCCTGTATAGAAATACTTGATTGAACAACTTTTAAATGAGTTTGGAAGCCGATAGAGTCTACTTGCATTTGACTGGTTTTTAAATCCGCTTCGCATTTAGTTTAATAGGGTATTTAGCTTATGATTATAGTTGGGTCGGGTAAATTATTATCGCTTCTAGCAACCCTATTCTCAGCGGTTGGTTGATTGACTCCGCTTGAGAGCTTGCCGCCTGCGCGATTTCCTGGAGATTTTCGCGCCTCATCTATTTTATGTTTTACAATCAATTTCATGTGACATTTCAATATGGGTGCATATTTATCAGAACCGGTTACTGAAAAAGTGTCCAGCGATGAAGCAAACTGTAAACTTGATTGCGGGGCAAGCTCCATGCAAGGATGGCGTGTCAATCAGGAGGTACGATATTATATGTAATTGTTTCATTGATTCCTGTTACTGTCTATCAACGCTTCCACTCGTGTCTGATTTATAGCAATTTCGTGTACTTATCTTCATATATATGTAATTTCGGTGTGTTCAATCGCTCCTGAGAATCTGTTGTAACCGAATAGTTATAACCTATGACAGGTCAACGAATAAATGTCAAAGATTGTTTTGTGGTGGATTCTGTATCGTTCGTGTTGATAATATTGCAGGAGATGACTATAATTCAACTCTATTATTAACATTGCGATTTATATTAAGATTGCATATTTTTTCTTAGGACGCACACAATACAGTGCTAGATTTCGATGAGCAAACATCGCTGTTCGCTGTATACGATGGGCACGGGGGCGCGGAGGTGGCGACGTACTGCTCCAAGAACCTCCCGGACTATATCAAAAACACAGAGGCATACAAAAGTGGGGACCTGACAAAGGCATTAGAAGATGCCTTCTTAGGATTTGATGCACAAATTGCTACCAAAGAGGTTATGGCTGTGTTGAAGGAATTAGCAGGTATGTTTTTGTAACAATGTAATTACATTGTTTTATGTTGACTTTGAACTAGGGACGCATCTGATGATGGTGGCATTGGGTTTGCCGATATATCGGCATTGGTGGTATTTTTATTGGCAATACATCAATACTGTCGCACCTGAGAGACTATTTTCCACTGCAAGTCTCATTCAAACAGACTTGCGAAATCAGCTTTCTCTGCAAAACTTGAGAATTGTTTGTTTATTAAACAAAAGTCTTATTCATATTAATTTTACTTAGCTAACACTATTCTCATTTAATTAATGTCTGCAACTTTTTGTATTTTTATTAAAATATTTTAGTAAAAACATTGACCCAACTTGTGTTTTATTTAATTTATTTTATTTTAGCTTCATTGAAATTCACTAAGAGTATTGGTATTGGTGTCGCCAATATTTTTACAATAGTATCTGTATCATATCTGCCGAGGGGTGTCTCATCGATGCATCCCTACTTTAAACTAGGGCTTGTGATATACGTGTTACACGCGGAACCGTAGCTACGTAGCCTTAGCACCGGCGGTTCTAAGATCCCGTACTACACGGTCACGTCAAAGATACGTATCCGTTTCTGGATTCGGCTACGTTCCCGCGAATCTCGGCTTCGGCTCCGCTCCGATCGGTTGTTGAAAGAGAGCTTGTGTCGAACGGACCCTTCGCATTATGTGTTATACTCGTGGTCTTTGCATTGATTTGATTCCAGATGTTTTTTTTTAAGTAATTACATATTGGTATTATTCTGTTCTCTGATAACCAGCCATTATGAGTTCGTACAAAAAAACGACTGGATCCGATCTACGTATAAATAAGATACGTATCTCCGTGTACACGTAGCTACGTATCTTAATTACACGTAGCCGAATAACACGGAGCAAACGGAGCGGATCTCCGTTGCCGAGTAACACGGCAATGGAGATTCGGCTACGGGTACACGAAACACGGTCACGACCAGGAGCACTACTTTAAACCAGCAGGGTTATTGTACTCGGGTTTTAAATGACACACATGTCCTGAATTTGAGCTGTTGGTTCTTACAGCGGCAATTGTACCTAATTATAATTTGAATAAGAGAGTGTAAAACTTACTGAATTTACATAATATTTACTAGATTTACTTTTTACTTTAGGTATTTTTACCAGAAGCAATATTTCTATTGTCATAATTTATAAACAAACAGGCTGAATTTGTATTCAGAATATTCACATCTAAGATTTTGTAGCATGTGATTAGCCGGGTCCTCTCTGGGCGAGCAGACTCGCCTAGGCAGCCACCACACATTATGCCACAACCACACATTATGACGTCATATATAAGTACTTCATATAAATCTTCATATAAACTATCATTTTGACACTTTTTAAAAAGCTGATTTGACATGTCAGTCCGGTACCCTATTGGTGAAATAACTAAATGTAGAAGTGGCCAAAACTAAATTTGTATTTTGTATTTAAGGTGAGATAAACCCACCAGGGCCTAGCGATAATGAGGAATCTGAAGATGAGAATGTGAGTAACTTGTACCAAGAAGCCCACCTTCCTCTTCAGGTAAGTCACAGAAAGTGTTGCCGGTTACTAACATCTGGTATTTTAAGGTTTTCCTGTACAGTAATTATTTAATTGGTCTTCTGATCAATTTTTCCTAATGTGCACCTTATATCATAAATAATTTTTCATTTTAACTTGTAGAAAAACTACTAATAACTAGCTGCTAAGATGAGATTGAGGTGATTTAAATCAAAGATTAACTTCTTTTGTGTTATAATTAATACCAAATAATTTCAATGAAGCATGAATTTAATTTTAATAAGGCAACAATTTCGAAATATTGTTATTTATGTTTTTCAATTCATTAAATCAAGTTGAATGAAATTAATCTAATATTAATTTTCATACTTGTACATTTAATGTATATGAAGATAATTTAGATATGCATTTAATTTTATGCAGGAAGTGCTTGCTAAGTACGAAAACAAACTTAACACACTGCATCGTGCCAGGCTTGGTGACACTACTACACCTCTCTCCCCTTGCCTGCGAGCTAAGAAGAACCCTGATGAAGCTGGTGGTTCAGGTGACTTGTTAATTTTGTGCCCAATTTATCTAATCTTATAAATATATCTGTCAGTTAAAGTTATCACTCACATTTTCTTTGTCATATGAAATGAATGGTTTATGGTGAAGTAGATAATCATCATTATTAATTATTTAACATAGTTTGTATTTTTATAGCAATTTTTAGGTTTCCGCAACTCTAAGCCTTGAGCCTATTTTGCGTGTGGTATATATATATCACTGTATAAAATATAAATAAATAATGTTCGGCATAGGTCTTGGTGCATCAAGTTCCAGCTCTGGTGTGGCCTCTGCTTCAGGGTCCAGCAGTGCCAATGACGCAACAGCTGCAACTGAGGACAGCCCTACCTGTTCAAACCCTGAAGAAACCCCCAAACCCGAAGAAGACATTGGAGGGGTGTCTTCCACAAACTCAAATGACCAAGATAAGGATATCAATGGAGAGGTGATTAGATTAGATTCTAACTTTACTGTTATTTCCACCCGTGATAGGTAATTTAGATCTTCAGAAACCAGTAAGAGACTGGTATATTGCTAGCAATCACCAGCCCATACATAGTAGAGAAGTTATAATTTTATTGCTGTTTTACCCTAAAAATACAGTTATCTTATTTATTTATTTTATATTAATTAATTTGTAAGATAGTAAAATAAGGCTCTGAATAGGGTAGAATGAAAATGACTACCTTTTCAATGCCATGTCAAATACAAAAGTCGTCACTCATCCGCGAACTCGCACGGGGTCATAAGCACCCGGAAATACGGACGACGGCAGTGTGTTCCATATCTTGGCTGTGCACATTAAAAAAGTTGACCTGAAGAAGGGCTTAGTGATGATTTTTGACATAGCAACCATTACTTCAATAAAAGTCAGCTATGCAATGCAACTAAAATAAATCTCTTATATTTTTTGTTTCCTTAAAGGTTTCCACTAGTGAGCCACTAGAGGGAGCAAAAGAGTCCATGGAAGTGGACAAGTCAACAGCCCCAGACAGTTCTGGTGACAACTGCAACCAACCCAACCAGAGCGAGGACGCCAAGGTGGCTGTCCCCAGCAACGGCGCCGGTGACGCCTGCAACGGAGAAGTCACCGAATCCAAGCAGCCTACTGGAGAAGAGAGTAATATCACCTCTTCTAATGGCTCAGTTTCGCCTGCCGGCAAAAACAAGGGTAAATGCACATTTATTAATTATTACTTACTAAGTATATGTAGCATCTGTCTGTTGTAAACCGATAAACTTAATTGGCAATGAAGGTATTGAAGATTTCTCAAGAGACAGTGAATTAATTTAATATTCTTATTTTTTAGCTAAATTATCGCCAGTGTCGAGTACTGACAAGGCAGTTCCGGATAGGCCAAAGAAGTCTAAACTGCGTCGAGCTGCGGCCGCGGTGTACGAGACTTTGCTTCGGCAGGCGGCCGAGGAGGACGACGACGAGAGCGATTCCAATGACGAGACGTTTGAGGGGGGCGAGATCAACTCTTCTGAAGAGGAAAACGTCAATGGTGTTGAGGATTCTTCCAATGAGGGTAAGTTTTGTCTGTAGCTTTTATATATATATTTATATAGTTGACGTAAGGAAGGCTTAATTTACTATTTTTTTCAATTCACAGGTGAGGAAGAGGAGGAAGAAGATGAAGAAGATTATGAAGCGGAGTCCAGTGACGAGGATGTGGAGGAGGACCTGTCGATGACGGAGGAACCCGGAAATGACAGCGGTTGTACAGCTGTCGTCGCGTTACTTAGAGGTATGCGGAACACTTCATCCGACAAGATAAAAAATAAGTAAATGTATGAACTTTCACCTGTTAAACTTATTCACAACCAAAAATCCTGAGACACGACTATTGGATTGGAAAAATTACATCATATTTTGTAATTTTACAGGCAATGAACTTTACGTAGCGAACGCTGGGGACTCACGGTGCATCATTTGTAGAGAAGGTAAAGCTATCGACATGTCGATAGATCACAAGCCCGAGGACGCCCCGGAACTGGAGCGAATCACAAAGGCTGGTGGCAAAGTGTCGAACGACGGACGCATCAACGGCGGGCTCAACCTTTCCCGAGCGATTGGAGATCACTCCTACAAACTAAACAAAGAGTTGGATGCCAAAGAGCAGATGATCACGGCTCTGCCCGACGTCAAGACGCTGACGATCGATCCCACCAAGGACCAGTTCATGGTCCTAGCTTGCGACGGAATTTGGAACTTCATGTCTAGTCAAGACGTTTGCGACTTCATACTGCCGAGGTTGGCAGAGGGCCGGGAGAGGTTGTCTCAGATCTGTGAAGAAGTAAGTTTCTAAACAGTTCTTCTTCTCTATTATATTATTGGTGATAAACGAGCGAACAAGTGTTCACTCCCACACTTTTCGCCTATCCTGAAATATTCTATTTGGGACTTGTTTTAAAAAACTCCGTTTAGGCCTTTGATTCAGCTTGTAATTTGTAATTTGCTTGATACAGATGTTCGACCACTGCTTGGCGCCGGGCACGATGGGCGACGGCACGGGCTGCGACAACATGACGGCGGTGATCGTGCGGTTCAAGGACGGGCTCGTGGCAGACGTCGCGCAGGTCTCCGCCGACGGCCCCAAGAAACGCGCTGCAGAGGACGAGCCCAGCGACGACCAGCAGGACTCCAAGCGGCAAAAGACCGATGACCAGCTGTCGAGTTCGCTGGTAACGTCGAGTGTCTAAGACTTTTCTAATGTAAGGACAAAGTGTTCAAGCTACACATAGTATTGTGATACGTTTGTTTGAGACTGTAATAAATTGTGAAACTTCAGATGGGATGCCTTCTTTATAAGGTTGGATGAAGCTATTTAATTTCTTATTTTTATGATATAACTGAAAATCGCCAGTTCGCATCTAAATATCAGGGACTGAATATCCAATGTTTTGAGTACAATTTGATCCAATTAATTTATTAATAAATATAATTAGCATGTCACGTTATTAAATCATAGGTTACAACTATTTAATTTCAATTATCAATTACGTTAAAAAAATAGTATTATAAATTTGAGTAATAATTGTCTGAAACGGGGAATCCAGTTTACACAAATATTATACAATTCTGCAACAAAGGAAAATGGCAAGTATACAAAATAAATACCAAAATAACATGACTGTTAGGGTCAGTTCACACCGGGACGCGACGAGACGATGCTTGTAGAGGCCAGTTATAGTTTCACGTTGCGCAGCGCGACATTTTCTAATTATCTTAATTAAATGTGTACCTTTTCTGTAGTAAATAAAGTTATTTTAACGCTGTCTTAAAAAGTACGCGCCTCGTTGCGCCGCGCCGCGTCGCGTCTCGGTGTGAACTGACCCTTAGATTGCGTAAACAGCTTACATTATAAAACTATTTAAATCCAGAGCAGGGATATTTGATGCATTAGATTGTGAAATAAATGTTTATGTTATTTTGATTGTATTCAGTCCCTCCTAAAACAACAGTGCGAGAACACGGTCATGGTTATGTCTGGATCTAAGATTGTGCTCAAACTCATGAGAGCACTTTAGTTTTAGATTTATCCAAAACTGACATTCTCTAGGGTTTGAATAAGGTTATCTATAATCTGTCTAGTTGAGTCTGTTGAATTTAGAGGTTCGATGAGTGTTGCCACATAAGGGTTGCTACGTACTTTACTTACATACGTGTATCTGATCAGACTTGATCGTCTTTTAGGTGGATTTTATTGTAGACGAATATTTTATTCACATACAGATTCATAAAAACCAAAAGCTTAAGGTAATCAGTGCCGGATTAAGCCTCCACGGTGCCCTTAGCATTTTCACTTGTAGGCCCCTGTGAACAGACTCGTTAGCGTCCCCCTTATGGTGCCCCCGACCGGTGATGCCCTAAGCAGCTGGTTACTTTGTTTAATGGCTAATCTGGCACTGAAAGTAATACAAGTGTTCTCTTTATTTTATGTGGAAAAATTATGTTGTTTGAGTCAGGGGAGTCACTTATCCAAGATCTTTATTGTCTTTTTGACATTCGCAGGTAGATGGTAAGCTATTAATGTAAGTCCAGAAATAGTGTTTCAATATCACTGAATTAGTTTTTGGACGAGTATTCCATACATATATTTTTAAAAGATTTTTTTTTGTTGCTAGGGGAGGCAAGTTTTAATATTATTACAAGACTTCAGTGACAATTGAAATAGATTGACATGTAGAGGGATGTCTTGTTCTGAGATGGCATTTGAAATGACAATGCACATGTTAATGTTCATTAGCACGTAAACAAAATTGTTGAAACGGAAATGGTCCAGTTCTGGTGTTTGGATTAATAAATCGTGGATTGGAATGATGATTGGCATCAATCTTATTCAATTGCCTTTGTTAATTGCTTTATATAATAAGTAGGTATATTTTTGTAATCACAGGTGTTTATAGACGACATTTTAGGCACTATATATGGTTAGTTTGTGTACGATTTAATTAATTATGGTGTATAATCATTAAATTCTGTCTTTCATTTGAGTAAACTGGTGTTTCTAATGACTGAACTTATACTTTATTAAATACTTAACGTAAGGGTAATCGTGGGTTATCAATACAACATTACATTAAAGACTTAATTAATTTATGAAGCAGGACTATAATTAAGTTGATAACCCTATTAATACTAGATTGTTTTCAATTCATGTGTGTTTTCAGAAAAATACATTTTTACAGACTGCCCATTAGTTTTTTTTGTTAATTACGATTAGAGTACTGAATAACATTACCGCAGCTGTGTCAAGTATTCAATAGTTTCCATTTGGGTTGCTTCCAGAATTTGAAGAGCATCATACTCGCTATCCATTTGTTCTAAAATAGTTGTTTTTTCATTCAGTTGCGCCTGTAAAAACCAAATAATTATACGTATTGCGGTTTTACGTGAAAAACCGGTTTCACTCATTGCGGTTTACCGAAACGTTATGCTGTTTCCAGTGGAGTATGCAAACATATGGGTGTATTCTCAACATACGGTAAAACCAAATGCGGTAAACAATAACTAATAAGTAAGTAAATATCAGGGACAATCTCACACAAATTTACCTAGACTAGTCCCAAACTAAACTCTAGGCTTGTACTATGGTTACCAGGCGACGATATACAATACATACTTATACAGAGAAATATACTACACCCATGACTCAGGAACAAATACTCGCGCTCATCACACAAATATTTGCCATACCGGGATTCGAACCTAGGACCGCTAGCTAAAAAAAATGTAATTTATCAGAAAATCGACTCGAGAAAACTTACAAATTTAAACGCTCAAGATTTATTTATTTATTTGTGGGTTTGGGCCGGGCACGTCTGCCGAATGCACCCAGACAGGTGGGCACACATGGTGTCTGAGTTGGTGCCACCCACAGGACGGTTACCGGCGCCGTGGAAGACCAATAGGCGAAGATGGCGGGATGACTTAGATGCGTTTCGAGAAGAAAATCCGAGGGAGAGGCCTTTGTCCAGCAGTGGGACACTATTACAGGCTGTTAATAATAAAAAAACTAAAACCCGACTGCAAAAACATGAAAAACTCCCTAGTTTTTTTAAATTTCGAGCGTGTGGTGACAGCTGGAACTACAATATTTTCAAATGGCAACCAGCACATTTTAGAGTAAACCTTGGATCATATTGCCAATTCCATTCCGAACAGCGCCCTCATGAGCACGTGGAACAGAGGCTTATAGGCCGCACCCGGAGACGTCAATTCATTTTCAAGTACAAATAATAATATGATAAAGTTGCTGCTGTCACTTTCATTGCTATAGCAATAGAATGAGGCATCACGGCACTTTGGCAAGTATTAAATTTAATTGACATCTCCGGTGCGGCCCATACTGCCGCACTCAGAGACGTAATTTAATTTTTAAGTTTGATTAAAGTTGCTGCGTCTTATTCTATTGCTATATCAAAGAAAGTGACAGCAGCAACTCAAACTTAAAAGTTAAAATTGACGTCGCTGAGTGGGGCCGTTAATGTAATTACTTGCAACTTAGCCTGTTCGGATTCCCGCTCTTTGGCAACGGATTTGAGAAGATTCATTGAGCCGATAGCTGCCATCTTTTGCTTTTCCACATTTTCGCCAAGCTCTGTTAGCATTGCCAACAAAGAATTGATTAGTTTCCCAAAGTCTTGAAACTCTAAAAAAAAAATATCTAATTAAACTATCAAACTCAAAATATATCGGTCTAAGGCCGCACTCAGAGACGTCAAATAACTTTTAAGTTTGTTTTAAGTTGCTGCTGTCACTTTCTTTGCTATAGCAAAAGAATAAGACGCAGCAACTTTAATCAAACTTAAAAATGAATTGACGTCTCTGAGTGCGGCAGTGAGTAGGTAAAATAAAGACAGTAGGCGACACTGTGAATAATTAAACAACATTTGCAACTCACTGATCTCACAATCCTTACAGTAATCCCTCACATCCTCGGTCTCCTTGAGAACTGTTGGTTCCAGTACTCTTATTTTGTTGATATCATCGTAATAAAGGTGAGCTTTCTGCAATTCTTCAGCCATTATAACTTATATAACCAAGCCGTCTGAAATCAATCTGATTCTACAGATTTAGAGGTAATTGTTTCAGAATTTACCACCTTCATAAATATTTGTGATTAGCTAAAGTTGCGTAGCAACGGAAGTTATCAAAATAAATTAGGCCTACTGTCCACGACGCACCGTAGCTGCATAGACGCTGCAAAATACGCCGTGCAGATTTTATGCAGCCCGGCGTACTGACGTTCTCCACGAAGCGTAGCGTAAGCGTATCGTCTACATTTTCTTTCATTCGTTCGTGATGATGTCGTCCAACGATGAAGACGTTATTTTAGCGCGTTATACACGGAGCTACAATATATATTTTGGTATATTAATATATATTATAGCTGCGTGTGTGGAACCTGTCGTAAGTCGTAACCTAGTAAGGAAAATATATAATATACCGATATATATATATATATATATATATATATATATTATAGCTCCGTGTGTGACGCGACGTTGCCGCTTCGTCGGCAGAGTTGCGCGGTTTTGTATGTAGGCTGCAAGCAAGCGTACAGCAAGTGTACAGTGACGAATACGCGTCTATGCAGCTACGCCTCCGTGGACAGTAGGCTTTAGGAAAGAAAACGTCTTTAATGGAACTTGCTTGTATATTTTATTGAAAAACGCTTCTGATTGACATACGGCAAAGAGTAAAGTACGTATAGATATGTATGATCAAATCCAGGGGTCTGTGCATAGGTGCGCAGGACATAGTTATTGGAACCTTGGGTGCCCCATGCTTTTCACTCACCATTCGAGATTAAATGAAGAGAAAGAGATAATAATCCAGCCTATATACGTCCCACTGCTGGGCACAGGCCTCCACTCACAATGAGAGGGTTCGGGCTATAGTTCCCACGCGGGCCCAGCGCGGATTGGGAACTTCGCACACACCGTCAAATTGCTTTGCAGGTGTGTGCAGGTTTCCTCACGATGTTTTCCTTCACCGAAAAGCACATGGTAAATTTACAAATTATATTTCGCACATAAATTCCGAAAAACTTAGAGGTGCGAGCCCGGGTTCGAACCCACGACCCTGTGCTTAAGAGTCGGCAGGTCAAACCGTTAGGCTACCACGGCTTTTTAGAAAGAGATAACGTAACTATAAACTTGGATAAAGATAGAAAGAGCCCTAGAGCGCTACGACAGTTCTACGAGTTCTCTGCTCTTTGATGACTTTTGTTTGACGTTAAATTTGACGTAAAGCAATTTTATTATTTTTATCATAACAAAGTACCCTGATTTGATTACAATATAATTCTGCATTATCGTCCTACTTCCTGGTGTTATGTAGAAAATAGTTTCATGTAATTGTGCTGCAACCTAATGTTACATAAATAAGGTTTATTGCAAAGATGGAAGGGCTGAGTCAAAATGAGAAAATTATTTGCTCGTGCTGGGAAGAGAAGTCTGCCCGGGACGTGGTGCGGGAGGCCGCGGCGAAGGGCAGCCACATCAATCTGGCTATCAGATACCTGATGCACAGGAACTCGTGGAACGAGGACACGGCCCGCGATTGGTTCATGGCTGAAGTAAGTTCTGGGGTCCTAGTGAAAAGGGGTATAAGTCAACTTAACTCTGAATAAAAAAGGCTATAAATCACATACAGAGTAAACTAGACTTGTACCCTTTTTCACGTAAATTTTAGAAGACTTATTACCTTTTTCACTAGGACCTCAGAGTTTTAAGTGTATTTTATTTAAATTTAGCTGTATAGAAGTAAGAAAGCGGCTTGTTTCTATTGTATTGTATTGTATGAGTCAGATCTTTAAGATTGTTTGGTCAAGTAAAACATGAACATTCTTGTCTATCCAAGCTGTAGACAATTCAGTTTACACTCTTCAACTAGCTAGCTTTAAAAAACAACTTTTATAGTATGATTTGGACTAGCTAAATAATAGGTAGCTCAACTTAATGCACCTTTGAGATATTTGCCTTGTGAAAATATCATGTGATAGAGCATGATGTTATTTCACCATTATTTTGGATGTACGTAAGTATAAACAAATTGTTCACAAATCCAAATAATTAAAAAATGTATTTGGAGAAACTTTACAAATTCTAATAATACCCTAACACTTAACACTTTCACAACCAAGCTCAAATCAAGTAGTTTCGCTTCATACCAAATTTTTGTGTAGGGTTGTGTTTACCAAAAATTTTTTTCCCGTTACCTGTTGCAAGTTAATAGATTAATTGCTACAACCCTAACGCGTCAGGGTTGGAACAACAGGACACTGCAGCCGAGTCTTTGGTATGCGCTTATGAAATCTATAGCTATAGCATAGTATGAATAATTCATGACTAATATAAAGCCCATGGTCCTTCCTGTAGCATTAAAATTAAATTGTCCAAAAAGGTATCATACACTGATTATAAACACGCCCAAAAACTATTGATGCCATACAAGTACTATAAGAAATAACATCTGGGTCTAAATGAGTATAAAACAATAGTACTACTGGTAGGACCATGGTTTGCAGTGACAATGAGCTGTATTTTTCTTTGGGCCGTAGGAGGATATAAGTAGAAAACATGGTAGCTGTGTTCTTGGGTAGTGACAGTGTAAATCATGGATCCATTGGATATCTTTTTATGTATTTTTATAGATTTTTGTTTTTTTTTCAACTATATCATAATCTAAAGAGACTAGAACTTTTTACTGTTTCACCTAAGAGGGTTTAAGTAATATTTAAACTTTTTAAACTGTTACCTAAATTTAAATAATTGTTTCTTAGTTGGTTAGTACATAATAATAGTTGATATCTTTGACAGTTAGTTTATTAAATGCTTACTTTGTTGCATACATATAGGTCAGAGCATGGACCATTCAGCTCCTGATGCGAAAACAGATATTTAAAGTGCTACATGTCCTAAATAAAGTGGAGATAAACCCGGCAGAACATCTCATGACCCTTGCTCAGGCCTCACCAGAAATAGAATATAGAGACTTCATAGTCCAGCACTTGGAAAAACTTTCTTTAGACATGAAAGGTGAGACTCTTGTTAAATGGCAAGATTTTAAGAGACATTGGAACCTGTTGCGGTACCTGGAGAAATCATTTGAATGTGAAGGCACATTCAAGCAAAATAAAGTATTTGGTGTTGGTAAAGACAGGATATTTGTAAATGAGACTGAAATTAAAGCTTTGACCATAGAAAAAATACAGAATTACTCTGCACAATGGAAGAGCAAAATTGCTTCAGCACTCTTTTTGGATTCATTTGGTAAGAACTGTTTAACATTCACTATCTAAGTACCTACACTAATTAATTAGTTTGCCCCAGTTAACATATTGTCTTGTTGCTATGCTTTGATAACATTAATAAATTTGTAAGCACTATACAGGGTGAGTCTTGATAAAGTGCACATATTAAAATGTAAATTAAATTTTATCAAGGAAAAACTTTTTATTTTTTATTCTTGTTTGTTATGATTCTTGAAAAAAAGTATTTCGCATCTGTGTACCACATGCAAACACAAAAAAAAATTTTTTTTTTTTTCCTCAATAACTTTTAATATGTTCACTTTATTAAGACTCACCCTGTATACTCAACGATTTATGTATAATAATGTGTAGACTGGAGGAATACGTTGTTTTAATAGACTTCCTTTTTTTCAGAGTTTTCCTTGTTAGATTTCTCAACACCTTTAGAGGTGTGGAATCATTTGGTTGAACAGAATAAGGCCATGATTTTAATCCGCTGGATCAACTTGCAAATGTCGGAGGTGGTCCGAGACATGAATGCTCGATATAATTTCTTTAACAATGAAAGTTTTGTTAAGAAACTGCTGAATGTAGACACAAAAGGTTTCTCTGAGGAAGTTCTTGATACTTTAGATGAGATTTTTCGAAAATGGCCAATCACCAAGGAGATGATTGCCAATATTGCTAATAGCTCCTGCTTTGAATACACTAAGATGTGTATTTATGATACTCTGTGCTCTTATGGCATAGTTAATAAAAATGAAACTACCGATTTAAACAAAGTGATTGCCAGATTAGCCCGGACTCAGAATCTAAAAGTGATTGATGATATTTTTACTGAGTCCTGTTCTAATATTACAAAACAAGACTTCTATGTAGGATTGGCAAAGTATTGCGTTAAGAATAAGTTATATAAAGTGTTAACAATGTGTGTTGAGGGAAACATTTTGGACACAGATCTCTCTAATGTGGAACAGGAAGCCAAGGACTGCATAAATTTGTGGCTGCTGTTTAAGAGTATTGAACAGACTTCAGACAGGCAAAGCCATGTGGTGCCCGTGTACAAGACCTGCCAGCAAATAGCCAAGGAGGATATTGACAGCTACATTTCCTCCAACCCCCATCTAGTGCTAGGCATGATTCTGCTTGAAGATGGTGCAAATATATTTGACGTATTTTCAAAAGATGAATTCATTAGTTTTAAAGATTTCAAATTGCCTAATAAGGGTTACAAAGAAAAGCTGCCACATTTGTATAATGTTTACAAGAGATATTTAGATACCAACCCCTTTTATGAGTCTAAAGATGTAAATGTGTATCAGTTGCTCTCTGGTTATCGGGGGTTGGATGTGTCGAAAATGTTTGAATTTCAATTAATCAATCAAAGCACTTCCACGGTGGTGTGCGACAAGGCGGACCGGCGCAGCCTGGGCAGCCTACTCGCGGACAATGGGCAGGTTTCTGCTACTTGCGTCAAAGCGTTGACTCAAAAGTCAGTCGATATGCCTGACTTTGCTAACGAAAAACTGATGAAAAGATATGGTTACGTGGCTAAATTGAGTCACATATACTATTTGAAACAGTACCGTCCGTGCAACGCAAGTCAGGCGCTTGTTGTTCAACACTATCAGATGTATAATCGGCTCCAGGACAAGAGCATCAAGAGTGCGTGCTGTGAAGCTCACGCCTTGGCCCTGCAGAACTGGGACGACCCGGCCATGGTGGCGTGCGCCGTCTCTTTCGTGGCCATGATC